>CM060442.1:22924194-24174194 GCA_030545235.1 Helianthus tuberosus | reverse complement strand
ACTGGAATACATTTAATAGTTGAATACATCTAAAAAAAACTCTAGCTTGTAACTAGTAGGTTAACATCATTTTTTTTTTAGAGGGAGCAGACGATAGTTAACTTAACAAAGTCAAGTCTGTACTTTTTTTTTTAACAAACACAGATTATATAATATATAGGGAATTTTATATTTAAATCTTTAAGTATATTATATATATAATATATATATAATAATTTTGCGGTGCGGTTTCGGTTTTTTGGTGCGGTTTTTAAAGCTAAAACCGAACCGCACCATACCTTTGCGGTTTCGGTTTTTGCGGTTTCGGTTTTTACGGTTTTTATGTCGGTTGCGGTTTTGCGGTTTCGGTTTTTACGGTTTTTGGTGCGGTTTCGGTTTTCGGTTCGGTTTTTGCTCACCCCTAAATACTACACATGTGTATGTGTACTACACATGTGTATTATTACACATGTGTACTAAAAAAAAAAATTGAAAATTTTTTTTCATATAAAAAAACATGTGATTTTTATAAAAAAAATTGAAAAAAAAATTTGGTGTGTTGTTTAGGTTTATTTTAGTTAGTTTTCAAGTTTTTATATTCAAAGTGGTTTTCATTTGAACCTTCCCCTTTTTATATAAATATAAAAATTGATTTTTTAGATGTGTAGTATTTAAGAATTGAAATTATTAAATTTATAAGTTATAGGCCAAAAAGAATATGGTGAGAGAGAGAATGAAAAACAAAGAGAAAGCATTCTCTTTTCTCTAAACAAACAAGAGGGTCAAAAAAGTCATCCCCACCCTCCACCACCACCACAGATGACACCATGACACCGGACCAACAACAACCACCGCAACCACCGTCAAAACCCATCAGAAAACTAGTCATCGAGGTAGCCGACGCACGCGACCTCCTCCCAAAAGACGGATTAGGCAGCTCAAGCGCCTACGTAGTTGCAGATTTCGACGGCCAGAAGAAAAGAACATCAACAATTTCTAGAACCCTGAATCCAATATGGAACGAGACTCTAGAATTCATAGTCTCTGATCCGAGTACAATGGAATACGAAGAGTTGGAAATCGAAGTGTTTAATGATAAACGCATGAGTAATGGCAGTGCTAGAAAGAATCATTTTCTTGGGCGAGTGAAGCTGTACGGTACCCAGTTTGCAAAGAGAGAAAATGCGGGTTTGATCTATTTTCAGCTTGAGAAGAAGAGTGTTTTTAGCTGGATTCGAGGCGAGATTGGGTTAAGAATTTATTATTATGATGATTTTGTTGAAATCAACTCCGATCAAGTTTACGAAAATGCTCCCCCACCGGAGTCTAACCAACAACCGCAGCAGCAGCAGCCGCAGGAGGAGAGAATGGTGGAGGAGGTGCGAGTTATGGAGAATCCGAATCCGAATCCAACCGATATTCCAATTCCAATTCCGGTTCAAGTTCCTGTCCATGTTCAAAGTCAAGGTCAAGGTCCTATCCCACAGGATAATTTACCTCCACCACCAATGAGAGGAGAGCAAGATCCAGTGGGAATGGAAAATCATTATCATAATCATAATCATCAGAACCCAAATCAACATCAGGGGATTCCGCCTCCTGAATATCCACAAGAGATGAGGAGAATGCAGGCAGGCAGAGTTGGAGTAGGTAGTGAAAGAGTCAGGGTGTTGAAACGCCCTGGAGAGTACTCTCCTAGAGTAATACCGAGAAGGTCTACAAACGCCGAGTTAGGGTCTGAAAGAATCCCGGCCTATGATTTAGTAGAGCCGATGCAATATTTATTTGTTAGAATCGTCAAAGCGAGAGGACTCGCACACAACGAGAGTCCGTATGTAAGAATTGGTAACTCCGTCCGGTCTAAACCGGGGATTCCGAAGCCAGGTGAGCCTTCATCGAATCCAGAATGGCACCAGGTGTTTGCTCTAGCGTACAACAAACCTGAATCTGGGAACTCATCAACATTAGAGATCTCTGTATGGGACGCGCAGTCGGAGAATTTTCTCGGGGGTGTGTGCTTTGATCTTTCGGATGTTCCGGTTCGTGATCCGCCTGACAGTCCGCTAGCTCCGCAGTGGTACCGTCTCGAAGGGGGAGATGATCCTAATGCAGCTGGAAAAGTTACTGGAGATATACAGCTTTCTGTTTGGATCGGAACTCAGGCGGATGATGCGTTTCCAGAGTCGTGGAGCTCGGATGCGCCTTATGTTTCGCATACCCGATCAAAGGTTTATCAATCGCCGAAATTGTGGTATCTTAGAGTTACAGTAATGGAAGCTCAAGACCTTGAAATTGCCCCAAATCTTCCGCCATTAACCGCGCCTGATGTTAGAGTTAAAGCTCAGTTAGGGTTTCAGTCGGTACGGACAAGGAGAGGAGTGATGAATAACCGGACGTCCTCGTTTTACTGGCATGAGGATCTGGTGTTTGTCGCGGGGGAGCCGCTGGAAGACAGTTTGATCTTACTGTTAGAGGACCGAACAGGGCCGGATCCGGTGCTGCTCGGGCACGTCTTGATCCCTGTGGCCGCGATTGTGCAGCGAATAGATGAACGCCACGTGGCATCGAGGTGGTTGCCGTTAGAGGGTGGTCCTGGGGGGTCTTATTGTGGTAGAATTCATTTGAGAATGTGTTTAGAGGGTGGGTATCACGTGCTGGATGAGGCAGCGCACGTGTGTAGTGATTTCCGACCGACTGCGACGCAGTTGTGGAAGCCGGCAATTGGGATTTTGGAGCTTGGAATACTCGGTGCTCGTGGGCTGCTTCCGATGAAGTCGCGGGGTGCAGGTAAAGGCTCCACCGATCCTTATTGTGTCGCGAAGTATGGAAAGAAATGGGTGCGAACGCGGACCATTACCGACAGTTTTGATCCACGGTGGAACGAGCAGTACACGTGGCAGGTCTATGACCCGTGCACGGTCCTAACCATTGGCGTGTTCGATAACTGGCGTATGTTTGCTGACATGGCGGAGGAAAAACCCGACTTCCGGATAGGAAAAGTCCGAATACGAGTATCTACATTAGAGAGTAACAAGGTATACACAAATTCATACCCATTATTAGTTTTACAACGAACCGGGTTGAAAAAAATGGGAGAAATCGAGTTGGCGGTTCGGTTTGCCTGCCCGTCATTGCTACCCGACACATGTGCGGTTTACGGTCAACCTTTGCTTCCACGAATGCACTATTTGCGCCCACTTGGAGTGGCACAACAAGAGGCTTTGCGTGGGGCCGCCACCAAAATGGTGGCGGCTTGGCTAGCAAGGTCCGAGCCGCCACTAGGTGCAGAAGTGGTTCGGTACATGTTAGATGCGGATTCGCATACATGGAGCATGAGAAAAAGTAAAGCAAACTGGTTCCGGATTGTGGGTGTACTCGCGTGGGCGGTTGGGCTCGCTAAATGGTTAGACAACATTAGGAGGTGGAGGAACCCGGTAACTACGGTTCTAGTCCATTTGCTATATTTGGTTCTTGTTTGGTACCCCGATTTGATTGTCCCAACCGCATTTTTATACGTGTGTTTGATCGGAACATGGTATTATAGATTCAGACCAAAATCACCAGCGGGTATGGACATCCGTTTATCTCAAGCAGAATCGGTTGACCCAGAGGATTTAGACGAGGAATTCGACACGTTTCCAAGTTCAAGACCGCCCGAGCTGATCCGAGCCCGATACGACCGGTTAAGAATGTTGGCTGCTCGGGTCCAAACCGTGTTGGGTGACTTTGCAACACAAGGGGAGAGGGTCCAAGCCTTGGTGAGCTGGAGAGACCCAAGAGCTACTAAACTATTCATTGGGGTGTGTCTTATGATCACGGTTGTGCTATACGTGGTGCCGCCCAAAATGGCTGCAGTGGCTCTCGGTTTTTACTTCTTGCGCCACCCGATGTTCAGGGAACCGATGCCGCCGGCTAGCCTGAATTTCTTTAGAAGGCTTCCAAGTTTATCTGATAGGCTAATGTAGTGATGAAATACACAATAAAAGTTGTTTTTAGAGTAAATTTGGTCCACATTGGGATTTTTGAATGTGTTGAGAGGGGAATAAGTAGAAATATGAAAGTGTTAACTGATGGTTGTCTTTGAATGAATTAAAAAACACAGATTCACAATGGATAAGATTATGCCTTTTTACACTTATATATCTTGTGATTTAGTTTTCTTTCCATGATTTCATTAAATTAACAAAGTAGGTAAAAAAAAAAAAAAACGCTGTGATATTTTCGTAATTATTTTACTCGTAGTTGCTCTACATGATTAAAATTACCTATAAGATGAAAATTACTCTACAATATAAAAATTACCTTACAAGATCATATGTAGACTAATTATGATGCTCTACAAAATTACCCTACAAGATCATTTGTAAATTAATTATAGGCAAATTGGAAAATAATAATCTCATCTTTCTGAAATTGGCCGATAATAATCCCAAGTCAGTTATTAGCCAATAATAATCCGACCTCGTCCATTTTTTTTGTAAAATAGACCGCCGTTAAAATAAGCTTAACGGAGTTAAGTTTTTTTCCGAATTACAAACCGATGTTTTAGGGCTTTTGATCTGAACGAGGATACGAGTCGATTGATGTAAAACTTACCTCGAAAATCATGGCTTGAATTTTGTCAATTGGAATTTAAACACCTGAATTGAAGCACTGTTTTCGTGGGTTGGGGGCAGTATTTTGAGGTATGTTTTACATTAATCGACTCGTATCCTCGTTCTGATCAAAAGCCCTAAAACATCGGTTTGTAATTCGGAAAAAAACTTAACTCCGTTAAGCTATTTTAAAGGCGGACTATTTTACAAAAAAAAATTAGACGAGGTCGGATTATTATTGGCTAATAACTGACTTGGGATTATTATCGGACAATTTCAGAAAGATGTGATTATTATTTTCCAATTTGCGATTAATTATAATACTCTACAAAATTACCCTACAAGGTTATTTTACAAAATTACCCTACAAGATTTGTAGGGTAATTTTGATAATTACTCTACGAGTAAATAATTATGAAAATGTCACCGCGTTTTTTTATTCTTTTCATGCATTTCGTGCGTTTTGTACATTAAGGCTATTTGTATTTGATCTTTTGTCTAACAAAGTAATCTTAATGAAAATGTTAAATACAAACAAAAAAATAAAGAATTGGGGATTGTTGTGTAAATTACTTAACTATAACTTCTACAAATATATAGTTACCAATGATGTTATTAGTTTTCATTAGTTGATACCAACGATCTAAACTTTTATAAGGAAACATGGATAATCACGATCAATGTTAATGCTTCCGCTCTTCTATTCGTTCTTTCCTTTCCCTCTCTCGCTCCTCTATTTTCATTATTTAATGCGTAGTTTTATATACCAAATATTTTTTTTTTCTATTTATAGAACTAAAAGACACATTTAGGTTCACGAATCACGAGTCTAGGTGAGATCGACATATGAAGCTTAGGCTTTGACTCGTTTATCAAATGAGCTTATTTTGGACTAAATTCTAATCGTTTACATCTAAGTCTGTCCCCAACCTATGGAGATGATTGTAGGCCAGAAGTCCTTTTGTTGGCAATGCACCATTTGTGGGAGATCCACATTTTAAAGGCCATGAGTTTTGTAAACTTTCAACCCATCATTTCAAGCCAAAAATAGTAAATAAAAGATTGTTTTAAAAGCTTGAAGGCACACTTTTAACACATCAAATTTTCTTAGGCTTTTTGTACCAGCATTTTGTAATCTTCAGGTTAGTAATCTAACTTCAATTCCTATCTGACCATTTTATTTTAATTAATTGAACATGTTTGAATATTAAGGAACACTATATCACATAAATCTATTGTAACATTTAAGATATGGGAGACCCGGAGGAAAACCTTAAAAAGGAAGAGAAACATGGAGACAAGGAAGGAAAAGGAGAAAAGTCTAAAGACAAGAAAAAGAAGAAGGAGAAAAAAGAAAAGAATCCCGAAGATAAGAACGACCCGACCAAGCTAAAGGCCAAGCTTGAAAAGCTTGATTCAAAGATTCAAGCACTTAACGTCAAACGAGAAGAACTCGTCAAACTTATCGAGCAAGCTCAAGCCAATGCTCCAGCACCCTGAAGCTGGGGCACAAGCGAGCGTGAGCCTCGTGAGAGAAGTTGCAACTTGTAAGATTAAAAAATTATATGTATATGTGTAATTAAAAAATGTTTTCTCACTAACTATTTTGTTTACATTTGAATGGTTATATAAGAAATGACACTTAATATTATTAACGGTATTGTTTGTTTTTAAAACTAATTGTAAATCCTAGATCAGATTGAAGGCTTTTCAATGGCAATTAGGCACCTATCGTCTAGTTTGGGTCCTTTGGGCCTTTATATCGTCTAGTTTGGGTCTAGTTTGGGTCTAGTTTGGGTCCTTTGAAGAGTCGGTGGTTACTAGCGAAAATCAAACAATTTGAAAAGCGCCGACTAAATTGGGAAAAAGGCGATGGCAACAACACCTTCGATTACTACTACGATATGTATGGATTGTAAGAATTGACTAGAAACTTATGCGCTTAAGGATTATGTAAGTAGATGCGATCTTCAAACATTTGGGTTTACGTAAACATCTCGTGTAAAAAAATGTTTCATTGTGAATTCATATAAAGGTAATAAAAAAGGCTAAAACTATAAAAGCCAACCTACATTTGTAAACATTTTTAAAAGAAATCATTCATGTCAAAAGTTTTAAGCATTCTCTAAATGTATAAGTTCTTTTCGTCTTGCATAATTAACTTTAGAGTTTCTCATTTTCTATAATAAAATTTGATTTTTTTTATAGCTTGCCACAAAAGTTACATGAATTTTGGCTTTTTATTACCTTTTTGTTTTACGCTTTTTTCTGTATTTAGTCGTTGTTTGGTTGCTGCTTAGCACAATGTTTGATGGTTACATTGGTCACTCATCTTTTTTTTTGGGTTACTACTTAGCACGGTGTTTGGTAGTCACATTTGATGAGATTTTTTCCAAATGGAGGGAGTTGGGAAAATTATTTACCAAATTGGGTGATTTGAAAAATAATTACCAAAATGGGTGTTTTTTTAATCTATTTGTAATTATTTTCCTTTTATTTATTATTCAATTAACCTATTATATTATAACACTTTTTAACCTACTGAAGTTTTCTTTTCTTCGCTATTATTTAAATTATGTATCATAATTCTTTTAGCAACTTTCTTTTCCTCACTTTTAAACTGTGTATCATAGTTTTTATATTCAACTAAACCATAATAGTCATCTAAATAAAGTTAAAAAAGCATAAAAAATAGTTAAATTTTGAAACTTCAAAGTTTATTTATAAAATACAAATAAAAAGAAATATGTGAAATAAAGTTAACTTGCTAGCTTTTCTCATAAGACACCATTCAACGATAGTACCTGGATTGAACTTTTGTAGTGCATGTAGAAATTTTGGTAAATTAGTATAAGATTCTTCCCAATTCCCAAAGACTTGTAGAAATTTGCATCTTATACACCAAGTGCTTGCTCGTGATTCAACAACCTCAAAATGTTTATGTGACTTGATACTGTACAACTTGACCGCTCTAATAAATTCTTCCTTGTCATTATAAGAATCTTTCCCCAACTCACTAGTAAAATCATTTTTACTCTCATAATATGTTAGTTTCAAATTGTCATCGATCTTCAGATTAGTTTCTTCCAAATTCGTATAACTTGAAGGTACTTAAACTTTACCGTATGACGTTTCATCTCTAGGTGTTTGAGTTTCATCTTCAACTCCATCTTCTTCAAACTCGTCATCCATATCGATTTCATCTCCAATTTCGTCTTCTTCTAACGCATTATCCACATCATTGTTGTTCACAGCCGCAAATTGAAACAATGTGTTTAGATCCTCGTTTTGAATCAATTCTGAAACTGCGTTAATATGATGCATTCTGTTGAAAAAAAAAGTATAACACTTTGTTAATATGATGCATTACGAGAGTATATTATATTGATGCATTGTGACAATATAATATGTAATATATAATAATCTATCAAGAACATGATGAGAAATTCAAGAATATATAATGATCTGATGCATTGTAATATAAATGATGAACTATGAGAATAAGAAGACAAAATCATTTAGTCACAGAGAATGATAAACGTTGACAGACAAAACTATAATCAAACGACACACAAATCAGTATCGGCAACAATCGACCCACAAAAAAACAAACTCATAATAGAATAGCAAAATCGAACAACAATCGAATGGCAAAATCATGAACGAGAATGATAAACGTTCAGATACATGAACACGAATCAAATCAAACCTGATAAGAATCGTTGACTGCGAGAAGAAATTGGAATAGTGATGGCGTAGTCAAAACCCTGGATACTCAGAAGTCGCTAATGAGATTTGTTTTTATTTTTCTTTATAAAATAAATTATTTCTTTATTTTCACCCACTTTGGTAATTATTTTTCAAATCACCCAATTTGGTAAATATTTTTTCCAACTCCCTCCATTTGGGAAAAAACTCCACATTTGATACCTCGTTTTTTTTTCATCCTCTAGACTTTCTAATACGTATCGCTATAAGTTTGACTCCGTCTACGTTTTACATCATGTGAGTCGCTTGATGTTAGAAGTTCATGTTTTTATTTTATGTTTTTTTTTCCGGATTTGATCGTCGTTCGGTTGCTAATTAGCATGGTTTTACGCCCCACCCCGCAACGTTAGTAGCACGGTTTGATATTTCCTGCACCGCAACACGAGTGCTTAAGACTAGTTATCTATATATTAAACAAGAGAAGTTGAACGGTACAACTTTACTAGTACTCTAGGTATTGTGTTTCAATAAGCTGTCTCCATCTTTTATCATTTCGTTTTATTTTCTTTGTGATGATTCTTTTTCTTTTCCATTTTCAATTGTAACTTTTTATAATTCCTTTTTTTGTTTTTGTTTTGTTCTGTCAAGAGCATTTACATAATTGAAGAGGTATGGTCCCAATTCCTTGCCAACATGGCAAGGACCATACCACTTTCTCCATCCTACATGGCGTTGACATCAATCGTATCATCCAGAAGCTTCTGGAAAATATCCAGGTGACACCAAAGATGCTCCATCCGACATAAAAGACAACACGTGTCACCAGCCATCAAGCGCCAAGTGGACCTGCAACAGGTCAGGGAGCAGCCCGACAACATCAGTACGATGTTTCCAAATTAGACAAATGCAGGCGCGCCACGTGTACCACTACACTGACCGCAGCAGAGGAGACCAAGGGGATATTCCCCTTGGTCGGACAGCTGGCGCGCGTCTACAGCTGGCATCGCTGCTCCTCCCTCTCTCACCATCCGGCTATAAATAGAACCCTCCATCATTCAGGTAAAGGGATCTTGCTCTCACTATTCTCACGCTTAACACACACTGATTATTCTTCCTCGGAACAGTACTTATTCTCACGCCGGAGCCTGGTTAAGAGGAAAACCCCCATATTCCCCTCTTAACGAGACTGACGGTTTGCTGTTTTGCAGGAAACGGACCATCTTACGAGTGGGAAGAGAGATTGAACCCACAGGAGAAATAACCCCACAGATTAACCATAGTGTTAACCTGTGTTTCATCATTGGCGCCATCCGCTTTTAGCAAAACCACTCTCATCTCTTTTTTTTCAGAAAACACTCGTCAACATGGCCGAACAAAACCCTTCCCACCAAGTCGATGGAGATGTTTCTTCTTTCGAACTCGTTTCAGACAACATACACGTCCAACGAGGTCCAAGGAACGGAACTATCCAAGAAGGGCCGATGAACATGGAGTTTCCCAGCATCTTCGGGAGTACATCCAGGGTTGCCGCTCAAAACGCACCTGGTGCTACTTTCCAAACTCCACCCAGAATCATCACTCAGACCACAAACGGAGCTGCGTTCCAGCCTCCGTCAGAGGTAGTCCAACAGACACCACCAGTGCAACCTCAGAGCCATGGAGCTGGCCCATCAGCTCCATCGGACCAAGCACAACTAAACTTCTCTGCACTACTTGGGCTACCCGAAGGAAAAACTCTGGCTTCCTGGTATGCCGAACAAGTGGCGTCTATAAACCTTGTTTATACACAACTCAGCGCGCAGCAAGCCCTGCTACAGGCACAAGCAAACCAGTCCGCATTCGTCACTCCATTGCCGAGGCCTTTGAGCGCTCCCATGCCTCAACAGACCAACGCTTTCAATCTACGTCCTGAGTCAGTACCTCCACCACATGTCAGAAGACCAAGCGTGCACGACACGCGCGACACATACGGAGAAACAGAGAGCAACTATGTGCAGTATTCTAACCAACCGAAGAAGCCAATACAAAGTCGTTTAGGTCCGCGCAACATAAACGACGAATTTGAAAACGATGAAGAGACGCGCACAGTGTTCAGCAGGCTCCCACCAGAGCATGAAGCATACAAACCTCGCAAGCGTGCAGGTTACGATCCAAAAGCAGAGCATGATTTCACTCTAAGCTATCGTCCAGACGACATGGCCGAGAATTCAAAGTTCATCCGAGAGATCGCCACGGCTGCCATAGACAAAACGAAATTGCCACACAACGTGGGCAAGTACAACGGGTTGACAGACCCAGACGATCATCTCCAAGTTTTTAACGGTGCGGGAGCAACGGGCGGATGGAACTTACCAACCTGGTGTCACCTTTTCGCTCAAACTTTCATAGGCGCAGCGCGCATTTGGTTTGACAGCTTACCAGCCGGGAAAATCAAATCTTGGGTTGATTTCCGAGAGAAGTTCCTAGCACACTTCTCACAACAACGACGACACACCAGGGATCCGGCCGATTGCTTGAACATATGGCGCAGAGACCACGAAAGCGTGGAAGATTTCATTACAAGATACAACAAAGAATGTTTGGAGATTGGTGACGTAGGCGAGAAGATGATGCGTGCGCACTTCATGAGGGCTGTCAAGTGTGATGACCTCATCAAGCGCGTAAAAGGAAGAGACGGAGGGCCCAAAGATTGGGAGACCTTCATTGAGGCGGCCAAAACCATCGCGCAGTCGGATAGGCAGTTGACCGGTGACGACCACCGTCAGCGTAGTTACAATCATACCGACCGGCACAGCAAGAAAGGCAGAAACCAAGCTTGGAGAGCATCCGGTCACAGGGAAAGAAGCCCGGTAAGAGAAGACGCGCGCCACACAATCAACCAAATCGCACACCGGAAAGAGGTGAAAAAAGAAAACAGAGAGAAGCAGTGGACACTCCTAACGAAAACCCCTTCAGAAGTCTTGGCAACCGAGAACCACCAGTTCAAGCCACCACTGCAAATGCGCAACAAGAGGGGCCAAGACCCGAATCTTTTCTGTGAATTCCACAAGGACACCGGCCACTTAACCGACGATTGTTTCAGCCTCAAACAAGAGATCGAAAGGGCTTTAAGAGACGGAAAGTTAACTCACCTGGTCAAAGGTGGCAGGCGTGATTACCGTCAGATTCAACGAAGAGAAGAAGGGCCGGACAACAAAAAACTCCGGAAGTTAGAAACCCACATGGTTCAAGGGGGTCCACGAAGGCCAAGAAAAAATTACAACAAGCGCGCACAGGATGACTCATGGCGCGAGAAACAAGTCGTTTTCCCAGTTGTAAGAGGAGGCCCACGAGAAAGAAGGCCCATAGTCATTTCGGGCGTCATAGGGCATTACCAAACGGATTACATCTTCATCGATCCGGGGAGCACTGCGGATATCATATACGAACAGTGTTTTAATCAGTTCGATCAGGAGGACAAAGCGCGCTTAGAACCAGTTGATTACCCGCTCACTGGTTTCTGCAACGAAGCCGTTTTTCCTCTGGGACAAATATCGTTCCCAGTGTTGCTCTCAGACGGAAGAAACTCAAGAACAGAGGAAGTCACATTCATGGTGCTGCCAGCACATTCAAGACACGATATTCTGCTGGGAAGAGAATCCCAAGGTGATTTCAGCATGATTTGCTCTGGCCCACACTCCGCAGTGGGATTTCCAACAGAAACAGGAGTAGCCATCATCTATGCAAGCAAAGAAGTATTAGCGACAGATGAGCTAAGACCTGCAAAGACAAGGAAACCAGAAGCACGCCAGGAGGCAGAAAAATGGGTGCTCAACAGCGCATATCCGGAACAGACGGTAACCTTGGGACCTGCAATGTCCGATCTGACGCGCGCGGCGCTAAAAAAACTGCTGTTCCAAAATATGGATGTCTTTTCCTGGACGCCAGCAGACATGGCGGGCGTTCCACGGCACATAGCTGAACACCGCCTAAACGTATCGGAAGAAGCCAAGCCGGTGGTACATGCTAAGCGTCATTTGGGGGACATAAAGCATGACGCCATGAAAGAGCAAGTGATAGAGCTGTTAAACGCGGGAATCATCAGAGAGGTCAGGTACCAAACATGGGTGGCAAGCCCAGTGATGGTCCAGAAGAACAACGGTAGCTGGAGAATGTGCGTAGACTACAAAGATCTGAATAAGGCATGTCCGCGAGACTGTTACGCCTTACCAGATATCGATGAAAAGATCGATTCACTTGCCACTTTCCGGTGGAAATGTTTCCTTGATTGCTACAAAGGGTACCACCAGGTACAGATGGCCGTGCAGGACGAAGACAAGACCGCATTCCGCACACCAACAGGGTTATACTGCTATACCAAAATGCCTTTTGGTTTAAAAAATGCGGGCGCGACTTATCAGAGGCTCATGAACGAAACCTTCCACGACGCCATCGGCAAGTACATAGAAGTGTATATGGATGATCTGGTTATCATGAGCAAGGAGGAAAGTACAATGTTGCTGAACATCCAAAAGACATTTGACACTCTGCGCGGAGTCAGCATCAAGTTAAACCCAGCGAAGTGCTCCTTCGGCATGGAGGAGGGGAAATTCCTGGGTTTCATTGTCACGAAAGATGGTTTCAAGGTGAACCCTGACAAGATACAAGCAATAGAACGCATGCCGTCACCATCAACGATCAAGGAGATGCAAAAATTGACAGGACGGTTGGCAGCACTCAACCGCTTCCTAGCCAATCACGCGGCTAAATCATTTCCGTTTATAAAAACTCTCCGAAACTGCATGAAGAAGAGTCAATTTCAGTGGACTCCGGAAGCTGAAAGCGCTTTCCGCGAGATGAAAGACTGCCTCATCAAGCTGCCAACCTTAACTGCACCAGTCAAGGGCGAACCTCTGGTACTATACTTATCAGCCTCCGACAGGGCAGTGGGAGCAGTGTTGCTTGTAGATCGACAGGGTGTCCAGACGCCGGTCTATTATGTGTCACGAACTCTAACCGATCCAGAAACCCGGTACGCAATCATGGAGAAACTAGTGCTCGCACTAATTCATGCATCAAGAAGGCTGCGCAGGTACTTTGCCAATCACGTCATTCACGTGTTAACAAACTACAACATTGGCAACATACTCGCAAGACCGGAGATTTCAGGGAGACTAGCAAAATGGGCGATAGAGCTCGGGGGTCATAACGTAGTGTTCAGACCAGGACCGGCGATCAAGGGCCAAGTGCTCGCAGATTTCATGACAGAGGTACCAGATGACAAAGATCGGGAATGCAAGGCAATGGAAAAGGCCGAGAAACAACAAGTGGAAGAACCATGGCTACTATACACAGATGGTGCGTCCAACGAGGATGGCGCAGGTGCTGGTCTCCGGCTGGTGAGCCCTGACAAACACGAGTTCACCTACGCCATACGCCTGGAGTTTAAAAGCACAAACAATGAGGCAGAATACGAAGCCTTCCTTGCTGGGCTAAGGTTGGCAATCAAAATGGGCGTACGACACATCGAAGCGCATGTAGACTCCATGTTGGTGGCAGGCCAAATCAACGGGGAATACGAAGCCAGGGGAGATACGATGGCACTTTACCTGAGCCAAGCAAAGACACTGCTGCAAACCTTCTATTCCGACAAAGTGCACCACATTAATAGAAGCGAGAACAAACCAGCAGACGCGCTGAGTAAACTCGCCTCTACAAGCTTCCAGCACCTAGCAAAGGATGTACGAATAGAAGTATTAAGCAACCCGTCAGTACCACTTCGAGAAGTAAGCGTCGTCCAACTAGGGACAGCGTCTTGGATGACTCCGATAATCACATACCTCCAATCTGGAGTACTCCCGGAGAACAAGGCAGAAGCAAGGAAAATTCAGTACAAATCCGAACATTACCAGATGGCTGATGGGATATTGTACAGGAAATCATACCTCGGGCCTTTGTTAAGATGTGTTGACCCCGAAGACGCACGCTATCTGATCAGAGAGGTGCACGAGGGAATCTGTGGTATACATGCCGGTCCAAGAATGGTGGTAGCAAAAGTCATGAATGCGGGATACTATTGGCCCGGAATGCATTTGGACGCGGTCAAAGAGTTGAGGAAATGCGGTGGATGTCAAAGACATGCGCCCAAAACGATGCGCCCCAAGAATGAGTTGGTACTGGTCACCACCGCGTGGCCCTTTCAACAATGGGGAATAGACATGGTGGGACCGTTTCCCGAAGCCCCAGGAGCCGTTAAGTTTATAATAGTCGCAGTTGACTATTTCACCAAATGGGTAGAGGCAAAGGCCCTCGCGTCGACCACGGCCGCCGTTGTCAAAAAATTCATTTGGGAACAAATCATATGTCGTTTTGGCTTACCTCTCAAGATAATCACCGATAATGGGACCAACTTTGCCGAAGACAACCTTCAACAGTGGTTCAAGGAATTACACATCGAACACACTTTCTCCTCGGTCGTGCACCCGCAGGGGAACGGTCAAGTTGAAGCCGTCAACAAGAGTATCGTCGACGGAATTAAGGCAAGGCTGGGAGAAAAGAGAAGATGTTGGGTAGACGAACTGCCACGCATCTTATGGGCCCACAGGACGATGCCCAAAACAAGCAACGGAGAAACACCGTTTAGCTTGGTTTATGGGTCGGAGGCTGTAATACCAGCAGAGATAGGATTGCCGTCACCCAGAATGCTCTCCATGAACATGATCAACAATGAAGAAGAAAGGAGGATCGACCTCGACCTCCTAGAAGAACGGAGAGAAATGGCGGCAATCAACGAAGCAAAGTACAAAACAAAGCTGGAAAAATATTACAACTCTAAAGTCCGAATATGCACCTTCAACCCGGGAGAATACGTACTCAGAGACAATGAAGCCTCAAATGCAGAAAAACCCGGGAAGTTGGCTCCCAAATGGGAAGGTCCGTATGTCATCGACACCGTGCTCGGAAAGGGGGCCTACAAACTGCGCACCATCGACAACAAAGAGGTTCCTCGCACATGGAACGCTCAACAGCTGAGAAGGTGCTACTTATGAATGAAGTTCTTGTAATTGCAATGGCCAAGTTGCCAACACATTTATAATACAAGAAGTGTTTGGCTACCTTTATATTATGCAAATTTCTTTGTCACAACTGCATGTATCACTTTGGGCATACACGAAAACATCAATGGCTCGACCATTAGGAAACGTTGTAGACCTCCAAGGCCTGTCACAAACAAGTGCACAGCCGGGTCAGACACACAACTAAAGCCTAACAAACGCCAATCAAATACTTCGTGCCCACATAAACACGAAAACGTCGAACACAGGACAAACAAACATTGTAAGCACCCCCAAGGCTGAGAACAGCCGGGTACACACAATAACCTGTCACTCGATCACTTCGTATTCACGACCCACCTGCGCACAAATACGACAGAATAAAACGTTGTAATAAACACAACACAACCTGTCAGCGCCATTATTCATTCGTGATACCTGAATCAAAGTAATTACACATGCACATATTATGACGATAACAAATTCGCATAAAAACAGACAACTGTTAGCATAACATATGTCAACACACAGCCATATATCCACAAACATAACAAGGAAGTTAAAATTGTTTATCGAATAGTCAAATACAAGACCACCTAAGGTCATACGCGGCGCGCAGGCAGGAAGTCTTCATTCAGGATGACTGGGCCCAACACCCCCAGTCGCACCACTTTCATCACCCAACGCGCTCTTTAACATAGCAACACCATCCGGCCTCCGAGCCAGCTTTTTCGCAGCTTTAACCACCGCAAACTCCAAGGACGAAAACTCCTGCCTCTTTGCGGCGTAAGCAGCAGTGCAATCTTCCTTCCACAGCTCGAAATGGTGTTCTTTCTCCTTATTAAGGGCCGCAGCCCTGCCTTCGTTGTATCCATCCTTACGACCACTGCTGTAACCAGCTTGCCCCAACTCATACATATAATGGGCAAGCTCGTGCGAATTAACGATGCGTTCAGCAATCTACAACAAACACACAAGTAAGGGACAATTCATGAAAGTCACAAAAAACACAGTACAAGAAATTACCAGAGGCACCGCGCGCGAGAGCAACCATTTGCAATCAGCGGACGTCTCCTCAGCAAGGAGTTCAGCGGCTTGGCATTCAGCAGTCTTCTCCTGAAGAAGACGTTCAGAAGTCTCATATTGCCTCGCAAGAACTTCCAGCTTAGCGATGCGTTCAACATACTCTTTCTCCTTCTTCTCAAACATCATGCGCGCTTGATTAGCCTCATCAGCAATATCCTTCTTTTCACCAGACAAACGAGTAATCGTGTCACGTTGCGATCTAAGCTCAACATTGGTACGCTCGCACGCAGCTTCCCAATTTTTCTGCTTGTCAGCATTGACCTTCCTCTCCTAGGCAAGTTTTTCCTCTGCATCAGCAAGCCTCCACTCCAACCCTTTTTTCTCAGCATTGAATTTCTCCCTCTCTTCCGCAAACAGTCTCTTATCATTCTCAAACTCCATTGTGTCCTCCCCCATCTGCTTCCACTCACGGACAATCTCCTGAGTGGTAGAGAAAAAATTAACCCCGGCCTGAACATGATCATCCAACAGTTCAAACCGGCGGCGTTTTTTCTGGAACATCCTTTCAGCTGAGGGGAGAGACAATGAGTAGAAGTCATGACAATTTTCAAGGGTATCCATCCGAGAGCCCTGAAGCAGATGCCAGCGAGGAACGTGCGGGAGATCGTCACAAGCAGGGTTTGTTGTATCAAAGGAATCAGCATGAAATTTTCCAAACTGGGGGCTGCGGACAGCACCTGAGGTTGCACCACCACCATCACCTGGGGGGCGCTTGGTATACACCGTTTGGTGAGGCGTAGTTTGACTCACCTCTACCTCAACCTCAACATTTTTACCACGATCAACACCAGCACCACCACCCGCAGCACCACCTACATCACCGCCACCTTCCGCAACCTGCTCAACCCTCACATCTCCTTTTTTCACACCGTCAGGAGTGTCATGAGGAGGAGACAACCCAAACACCCTCGACGGTGGGGATTCTGGAGGAGTAATCTTGGATATGTCAACCTTGTGCCCACTCTTGGCTGTTTTGGTACCTGCTCCAAAACGAGCAGAGCATATTCAAAGAAAAGGACTAACAAATGAAAACATAAGAAACGCTGGGAAAAAATAAAGCGAATACCAGAAGCTTCATAGATTTTCTGCAGCAAATCACTTGGCTTTTCAGCAAAAATACCCATATCAATATCCGATTCAGAAGGGGCGGGAGGATTCTCTTTCTGAAGTTTAATCTTCTTTGATGCAAGCGCAGCAGCAGCCTGCTCATCAAGCTTTCGCTTCTTATCCTCAAACATCTTCTTTTGCATAATCTCGGTTAGAGTTGCGCGGTCCTCAGGGTCCGACTCAGGGTGCTTCTCTCCAACCCCTAAACCAGGTAACGTGTCAGACACGACAACATAATCAAGGATACGAGCAGGGTGAAGTCGCTTACGAGGAGACTTAGAGGAAGTTCCTTCAGTCTTTTTCCCTTTCCCCTCAGCCTTGTCAGCTTTCGCCTTCCTTTTCGTCTCCAACGGATTAACAGTCTCGACCGGAATCTCCACATCTTCCTCCACAGGCTCGTTCACCGGCTCTTGCACAGCCCCTTGCACCGGACCTGCACGCGCGGAAGGAGACGTTAGGTCTCCCAACGATCTGCCAAAACCATCACTCGAGAGAACGATAACTTCCTCTCGAACGGAATCAAATGAATCACCCTCATTTTCAATCTCCTCACCTAACACAGTGTTCACATAAGCAGCGAAACTCCCATCACTCGGATGCAGAAACCGATGGCGGATCTGATCCAACCAAGGTCCTTTATCAGTCTTTGGTATTGCTTTAACCATTGCACCCGGAGCATCGGGATCCAAAACATTCATCAATGTGTACCCTACTGCAAAAAGGAGGAAATAAAGCACAATACAAAAATAACACAACCAAAGGAAAAACAAAAGGGGGATATGGAACAAACGTACACTTGCCACCATGACCGTAAACCGGAACACCCAGCGGATTTTTAGGAACCCACTTCATACTCATCCCGGCACCAACCAACGCCATCTCCTCAAGATGAACTATCGGAGTAGCCTTCCGGGTCAACTTCTTATACCAGTCCTGATTAGCAAAGTCTGCAACCACATCAACCTTTGGGATACCCTCACCCACAGATCTGTAATGCATATCCACAGGAACAACCCCCCGACGAATAAAGAAAAACTTCTGTTTCCAGTCATGTATACCCTTTAACGGCACAGAACAAACTGGCGACACGCCGGTACGAGCACTAAAGGAGTAAAAACCATTTGTATACGTAACAGTGTAGAAGACGTTGAACATCTCAAACGTCGGATCTAACCGGTTGGCCATACAAACGAACTCAAAGTGGGTGATACGGGGGAGCCCGATGGCATTGATTTGAGATATATGGAGACCGTAACCCCTCAACACGTCAGCAGTGAATCGAGTCATCGGAAGCCTAAAATTACCCTCCCGGAAAAAAGCAGCGTACAAAGTCATGTACCCAGGAGGAGCTTCCATGGCGGTGGAACCAGCAATAGGATATTGAGCACCCCAATCAGGGAGAAAACCCATCTCCCTTACTAGATTCTGAAATTCCTCTTCTTTCCAACCAATAACCGCCTGATCTGGGCCGGGAGGAGTTTTACCCTTGTTCCTCTTTTTCTTCGAAGAAGGATTTGAAGTAGACATCGTGAAAAACGGAAGGAGAAAGCAGATGAACTCAAAAGTAGAAAGAGGAAGATAAGGGAAGAAGAGAGAAACCTGGAATTCAAAATTCGAATTTTGGGAAAGTGTTGAAGAAAGAGAAACCACCATATATTTATGCCCATCGCATTTAATGCGATGGGTAGTGGAGGAGTCAGGTTTTGAAAAAACAACCAACAGGAGAGAGACACGTCAGAAGAGAGAGAAGGCGGCACCTCTTTTTCCGGAAGCAGGTGCACAGACATCTGACATGTCGCCGAAAAAGCAACTGATGTAACTGAAAAGGTGTAACACCCCGTGTTTTCACGAGTGAAAGACAAGGTCAAGGTCAAAGTCAACGACCGATTTCGCGCGACGTGACTCGTAGAATTGTCTGTATGATATTTAGATTATGTGGAGTAAATGTCGTACATTGCAAGAATCGAATCATGCTAACCGTATTTCAATCGACCTACGACTGTGAACGATAGGAAGTAACAATGCGATAAAGTAAATCACGCTATACTAATCAAATCGACATCAAAACGTAACTCGAGCTGTGTATTTTACTTGCCGTGCTACGTGTGTGTGTGCCTTACGTGTTACCTGCGCATGTTATTTTTTTATGTTATTTTATGTTGTATAAATCAAGCGAACTCAATCGAACTCGAAATCTAACTAGAACATAGACGAACCCGAACCCGAATTCCAAGTCGAACCCTATAAGAAGTAGTTGGGACTGAAAGTAATTTAATTAGGAAACCCGATCGAACCGCTCGCAAATCAGAGCCGAATCAACATCGCATCGAGCTCACCCAAGGAGGTGGCATCCGCACGGATGGCCAACCCGCACGGATGGGCAATCCGCACGGATTGCCAGTCCGCACGGATGGCCAGTCCGCGCGGACAACCTACCCGGGTGCGTGCCATGCGCACGGCTCACCCCTTTCCCTTTTTGGCATCCTATAAATGCACGGGTCACTCTCCACTTTTTCCACTTTTGGCAAGTGACGTCCGAACCACACGCATTCTTCACCTTTTCTCAGATTTCTCTCGATCCAGGTAAGATCTTGCACCAATCCTTGTACATCTTTAATCACTACACGATTCTACACACTTCTATCATTCGAATCTTCGATTTTAACCATGAAATCATCCGGATTTGAGGTATTCACGGGTGACGTCATCAGGAAGTTCATAAGAACTTCATGCTTGGCTTCATTCCACCAAGAATATCCCAGATCTAAACGATTTCTACAAGTTTTTACAATAATTTCACCTAGATTTAAACTTTTCTAAGGATAAAAGAGTTGAAAGAAATAAACCTAAGTTCTCTCCTTCTTTTACTCTTAAAACCGGTACGAATCCGATCAGTCCTAGTGTTTTACTCGTAAATGGTGATGCCCTAGTTCCGGATCTGGATTCCTACCCATAGACAACTGATTTCGGGGTTAACCGGGATGACCGTTCTGAGTCGCCGACAGGCCGAGTTAGGGTGGTTCCTGACCGGCCTAGTCACGCGGGTAGGAACACAACTCCAAGTGGTTGCCACGTGATCAGAACGTCTCGATAAACGACAACAGAAACCAAGTGTAGACGAACGGGACAACCAGACCAGTTGTCCGCACGGACGAGCCATACGCACGTACAGCCCATACGCACGTACGGGTCATACGCACGGGTTGTCATCCGCACGGACTACCCTTGGGACCCACTTTCCAAACAAAGGTTTGAGTATCGACGAACGAGCAATCCGAACGGACGACCTCTGAATGGATTACTCTTCGGATCATGAGATACTAAGGCCTTAAAATGAAAAGCAAACAAACTTCATCCGCACGGCCAAGCCGTACGCACGGACAGGCTATCCGGACGGATTGTCTCTGCCCGCGCGCACTGGCTGCCCGCACGGACTACCATACGCACGGACCGTCGTCCGCGCGGCCGGCTTGAAAGGTAGAAACACTTTGGTGTTTTCAAAATGCTACAACGAAAACTCCAAAGAACAAGCCATCATACACAAACACATCTTAGGAAGAAACAATCCACTTGGACATTTATTCACACAAGCAATCTAACCGTACGGGTAAGTCGTCCGCACGTATAACTAGTCCGCACGGGTTGCCACCCGCACGGACAGTCACACGCACGGATGACCTATCCGGATGGAACACCGTCCGCACGCATCACCATCCGCACGCATCACCATCCGTACGGGTAGGTCATGCGCACGGATGACTTCTGTTCACGGATAACTGATCTGCACGATCCGTCATCCTACCCACTCTCACTTGTACTGTTTTACGCGTCACTTATCATTATGTTATCGAATCTATTCAGGCTAATCGTACTCGCTGAAAAGCGCTCCCTTCAATCCATATCACTGTGAGTATACTCGAACCCTTTTTGCCTTAGCACTTTTGGGTGTTACATACGTTACAAACTATTCAAACTACAACTATCACACTACTCAAGCTATTTTAAACGCTTAACCGCTAATGCATGTTATACGTGGCTTACGAATGCTTGTTGTTATGTTTACACATGGAATGCTGTCTACCTGCCTTAGCAACAATAGTACTATAGTTTGGACTCAGCACCCGTTCACACGGGGGTTGTTAAGGATCTTTTACTTGCATGGATTACAGTGGTAATCATGTATTGCGAACTGCCTCGGGCAGTCAACCCGCAGTCATTGGTATCGATGGATCTGTGTCGATAACTAACGTGCTTCATTTCTCTATGTGTACGTGCTGGTTATGCGTAAACGAATTCGAACTCTATATGCTATTATCAAACTTGTATGCTCACCTTTACATTTTATGTATTGACTTTATTTTAACGTATGTGACAGGTGCTTAGGTTGCATGTTTGCTTTTTGTGCTGTGATGAAATCGAAGCTAGGAACCGGAGTCCTAGAAACCAACAAATAAATTGTTATGTTTAAATCTGAGTTGTCGGAACAGAATATTTGTTTAGTTTTTGTCTGTAATAACTTGTTTTACTGTTTGAGACATGGTATGGGACATGTTAACTTAAATTGAATGGTAATGATAGTTGTTATGGAAACTCCTGGACAATCTGTTTCGCTCAGTGCCGCGCCCCGATGATTCCGCCATCGGTTGGGGTGTGACAGATTGGTATCAGAGCCATAACTATAGGGAATTAGGCAAGACTCGACCTAGTCCGGGTCGAAGTCTTAGAAACCTAGACTATAGTTAAGAACCAACAGACCAACTCACACGTATGCGTAATTTCGCCACTATCACTCACTCTTTCCTATCATTACACTCGAAATTTTCAAGTTGTGAACGGGCAATAAGGCCGAGAATAGGTGTGAAAACCGCAAACTCTCGACTAAAATTGCCTGATCAGTTTGCGTTTTAGCTACAAACGAGGAGAATTATACCAAATCAGGAGTGAAATCCATATTTTGATGAATAATCTCCTCAATTTTTATCAAAAACGAGGACGGAAGTTGCAAGATAGGGGTGAATCCCTAACCTTGACGACTCGTCCCGCTTTTATACAAACTCCACCAAGGTTCGATGGACTCCAACGGTCTAAAAACACAACCCAACCGAAGGGAATTGCGCCAGCGCCCGAGAGTCGAGGCGGAGGCGTAGCCCTGGAGGTCGTTGTGCAGGATCCTTACAAATAGTCGAACTACTTTGGTTAGTCGAAGTCTATTAGCCGCAGACAATCTACTATCGATTTATCGATCTTTATGAAATTTTATGCTTTTCCTGTTAATTGTTAACGTTTTGAGTTACTACTGGTTCCGACCCAACACTATTGCTTCTGCTAAAACACAAAACCCACAACTCATCGCTAGTGAATCGACAGTAGAGCAGCTAGAATACCTTGTACGCTCGTAAGTGCTTTTAGTGACTAAGTTTATGTGACTCTCGCTGATTGTGCTTATGTGATTAGGAATACTGTGATTATGTGCACTATATGTCTATGTGGTTTTGTGCAATTCTATGAAATTGTGACTATATGCGTTTACATAGTACGGGTTACTGAGCCTTAGTAATCCTAGACATGTGAGGTGAGAATTCGAATACATATGTTGAGTTCCATGGCGATGTCTATTGCAGACAATGTCGTCTGGATCCCGTCATCAACTCTCTCGTCAGGAAAAGAGGGACAGACGTCTTGCTTCCATCGTCGCGAAAGCGGTAGCAAAGGCTGTGAGCGATGTCTGCGAGAATGCCAGCAAGTCATCCGAGGAATCGAGGACTGAGGGTCCCAAAGCTGCCGCGAGACCTTTCAGCTTCAAACAATTCAAATCATGTGGGCCGAAAGAATTCACAGGCGAAGGAGGTCCTACTGCTCTATTCCACTGGTTTGACTCTATCGAGGTTACTCTACGACAAAGTGGTTGCCCTGATGACCATCGAACTCTGAATGCTACCGGCGTCTTCCAGTCCCGTGCCTTGGACTGGTGGACGGCCGAGAGGAACAAGAGAGGGAATGATGCCGCGTATGGTTTCTCGTGGGATGAGCTCAAAGAAGTCATGCTGGAGGAATTCTGCCCTCCTCACGAGCGTCAAAAGCTTGAAGATGAATTTTGGCATATACATCAGAAGGAGGGAGACAATGCTGGTCTCACTGCTCGCTTCAAACAGCTCAGCATTATCTGTCCTGACCAGGTCAAGACTCCTGATATGACCATCAAGAAGTACATCCGAGCTTTGCCCGACTGCATCGCCGATTTCGTGCAAGCGGCTAAGACTACCACGATCGAAGAAACCTATCTGCTGGCCGCTGAGATCAATGACAAAAGGGTCAAGGCTGGGGTGTGGGATAAGACCTCCAAGCATCTGCACCAAGCCACTGCAACTGCACCAGCTGCTGAACCCACGTCGTCAAACAACAAGCGAAAGAACAAGAGAAAGAACAGCTCCACCAACAAGAACTGTGCGATTTCTGCTGCACCGATCCAAGCTGTACCTGCTCAACAGCGTCAAGTAGTGGCGCCTGTGGCCAATGCACCGCCTGCAAAGCGTGCATATACTGGACCACACCCACTCTGCCCTACTTGCACCTACCACCATCCAACTGCTATTCAATGCCGCTTCTGTGCTCATTGCAACGTCTACGGCCACTTTACTGCCAACTGCCATTTTCGTCAAGCTCCTGCCAATCAAGCTCTACTCGCTGCCCCACAGGGTCAACAAGCTCCTCCGGCACCCGCAGTCAAAGCCAGAGCATGCTTCACATGTGGCGACCCGAACCATTTCGCCAACGTGTGCCCAAACAGGGTGGTGAAACAAGAACCCCAGCAGCCACAACAGCAGCCACAACAGCAACAACAGCAACAACAGCAGCAGCAACAGGCCGCACGAGCCAGAACTTTCAACCTCAACGTGCGTCAAGCCCAGGCCGACAACAATGTGGTCAATGGTACGTTCCTTGTGAATGGTATTTATGCTTCATGTTTGTTTGATACTGGAGCCGATAATTGCTTTGTGTCACTCGAGTTTGAGAAACTCCTTAGTCGTAAACGTTCCCGACTCTCCTCTGCATTCGAAGTTGAAGTCGCTACCGGAAGAACCGTCGCTGTAAACTCTGTTATTCGTGATTGCACTCTCGAACTCAACAATCACATATTCTCAATCGATCTCATTCCAATGCAACTAGGAAGCTTCGATGTCATAATAGGCATGGACTTTCTTCGCGAAAACCATGCCGAAGTCGTGTGCTTCGATAAAATGATTCGTTTTTCGCTCGCCAACGGAAATTCATTGTGCGTTTATGGTGATACTACTTCAAAGGGTCTCAAGCTTATGTCCTGCCTACAAGCCAGCAAGTATCTCCGTAAGGAATACAGGGCTTTCTTGGCCCATGTCGTAGCAGCGGAGCAGGAAAAGAAAGAGAAGAAGAAAGTAAAAGACGTTCCAGTGGTTCGAGAATTTCCTCAAGTTTTTTTCCAGAGGATCTTCCCGGGCTACCTCCAAAGCGTGATATCGATTTCCGCATTGACCTTATTCCTGGAGCTAATCCTATCGCCAGAGCTCCTTATCGACTCGCGCCGTCCGAAATGCGCGAACTCTCAACCCAACTCCAGGAATTGCTTGAAAAAGGCTTTATTCGCCCGAGCACCTCTCCGTGGGGCGCACCAGTCCTTTTCGTCAAAAAGAAGGATGGGACATTCCGGATGTGCATCGACTACCGGGAATTGAATAAGTTGACTATCAAGAACCGCTATCCTCTGCCTCGAATCGACGATTTGTTTGATCAGCTACAAGGCGCTACGTGTTTCTCGAAGATCGATCTACGTTCCGGATACCATCAGCTGCGTATACAAGAGGAGGATATACCCAAAACCGCCTTTCGCACTCGTTACGGCCATTACGAATTCGTTGTCATGCCTTTTGGCCTAACCAATGCACCAGCAGTTTTCATGGATCTGATGAATCGAATGTGTAAACCGTATCTTGACCGTTTCGTCATCGTGTTCATCGACGATGTCTTGATCTATTCCAAAACGAGAGCCGAACACGCGCAACATCTACGTTTGGTTCTCGAGTTACTCCAGGGGAACCAACTCTACGCCAAATTCTCCAAATGCGAGTTTTGGTTGGAGGAGGTCCAGTTTCTGGGTCACATCGTGAATAGTCAGGGTATTCACGTCGATCCTGCGAAGATTGAAGCTGTTAAGAGCTGGGTTACGCCTAAGAACCCGACTGAAGTCCGCTCCTTTCTCGGGCTAGCGGGCTATTATCGACGATTCATCGAAGGATTCTCGAAGATTGCTGTACCACTTACCTCTCTCACCCATAAGGATCAGCCCTTCTTCTGGGGAACCAAACAAGAGTCTGCCTTCCGAGCCCTCAAGTACATGCTTTGCAATGCTCCTGTTCTGACACTACCCGACGGAAACGATAATTTCATTGTCTACTGTGATGCTTCCAACCTTGGTCTCGGGTGTGTCTTGATGCAACGAGACAAGGTTATAGCTTACGCATCTCGTCAGCTCAAAATCCACGAGAAGAACTATACAACCCACGACCTCGAGCTAGGCGCAGTTGTTTTTGCATTAAAGATCTGGCGACACTACCTGTATGGTACCAAGTGTACGATCTTCACCGATCATAAGAGCCTACAGCACATCTTTAATCAGAGGGAACTGAATATGCGTCAACGCCGATGGGTAGAACTTCTCAACGACTACGACTGCGAGATTCGTTATCACCCAGGCAAGGCAAATGTTGTTGCCGACGCGCTTAGCAGACGAAGTTATTTGCTTAGCACCCGAAATGTTCAAGCCCAGCACAATCTCGAAGCTCTCATTCGCGACGCCCAGCATGCATGTTTCAACGAGCGCACCTTGAAGAAAGAAAGAATCTACCACGATGGAGCCCAACTTGTGAGCAAATCAAACGGGATATTCCACTTCTTAGACAAAATCTGGATTCCCAAGCGAACTAACCTGCGACAGATCATCATGGACGAAGCCCACAAATCCCGATACTCTATTCATCCTGGTGCCGACAAAATGTACCATGACCTACGATATAGGTACTGGTGGCCGGGCATGAAACGGGATATCGCACTCTACGTCGGGAGATGCCTAACCTGTGCTAGAGTCAAGGCTGAACATCAACGACCCTCTGGCTTGCTCGAACAACCTCCAATTCCCATGTGGAAGTGGGAGAGCATAGCTATGGATTTCGTAACCAAGCTTCCAACCACGTCATCAGGTCATGACAGCATTTGGGTTGTTATTGACCGTTTGACCAAATCAACCCACTTTCTACCGATACGAGAAGACTACAAGGTGGAACGATTAGCCCGAATCTACACCGACGAGATCATTTGTCGACATGGGACGCCTCGTGACATCATCTCTGATCGTGATGCTCGATTCACTTCGCGATTGTGGGGAACGTTTCAAACGGCACTCGGCACAACGCTTAATCTAAGTACTGCGTTTCACCCACAAACCGACGGTCAAACTGAAAGAACGATTCGTACGCTTGAAGACATGCTCCGTTCGTGTGTTCTAGACTTCGGTGGTAATTGGGATTGACACCTTCCGTTAGTCGAATTCTCGTACAACAACAGCTACCAGGCTAGCATCCAGATGGCACCTTTCGAGGCCTTATACGGAAGAAGATGTCGATCGCCTATTGTGTGGCACGAGATCGGTCACTCGCAACTAACCGGTCCAGAGCTGCTACAAGAAACGACAGACAAAATTTTCCAAATTCGGGACAATCTAGCGAAGGCTCGAGATAGACAGAAGCTTCTCGCCGATAAAAAGCGCAAACACCGTGAGTATGGCGTTGGTGACTACGTACTCCTAAAGGTATCACCTTGGAAGGGTGTAGTCCGATTCGGAAAAAAGGGGAAACTTGCGCCTCGATATGTGGGACCTTTTAAGATTCTGGAAAAGATCGGAAAAGTCGCCTACAGACTCGAATTACCGGAAGAACTTAACAATGTCCATCCAATCTTCCACGTGTCAAACCTCCGAAAGAGCATCTACGAACCCGATTTACATGTTCCTCTAGATGATTTACGAGTGAACGAAACATTACACTTCGTGGAAAAGCCTGTCGAAATCATGGATCGCCAAACCAAAGAACTCAGGCGCTCACGCATTCCTATTGTGAAGGTCCGGTGGGAAGGCAAACAAGGCGCGGAGTTCACGTGGGAACTCGAAAGCGATATGAAGGCAAAATACCCACAGCTGTTTAATGAAGGAACAACGTCCAGCTAAGAAAGGCAAGGTGGCATATATGTAAATGAGGAGAAATCCCTTATAATCCTTGCCTATAAATAAAAGTGTTAAAGTCTAGAGAGAGAAAGTGACATCGTGATTCAGGTGTTTGTACGATTTCATATCAATCAATAGAATCACGTCAATTGTACGTTCTTGTGTGTTTGGTCACGATCGTTCACGGATTCCGCACATCGTACGAGTCGGATCGCAATCGAAACGAATTCGAACCAGAACCTACAATGATCAAGGTTTGAAAGAAAAATTTTGAAAAAGATTTCTCTCAAACAACTTTAACCGTAAAATCCTGGTTAACTTAACGATTCTCAATGCTCCAAACAAAGGACTCTCACACGTGAGCCACGAATTTGTTACAGCTTCCGGCTTAATTTCGGGACGAAATTTCCTAAACAAGGGGAGGCTGTAACACCCCGTGTTTTCACGAGTGAAAGACAAGGTCAAGGTCAAAGTCAAAGTCAACGACCGATTTCGCGCGACGTGACTCGTAGAATTGTCTGTATGATATTTAGATTATGTGGAGTAAATGTCGTACATTGCAAGAATCGAATCATGCTAACCGTATTTCAATCGACCTACGACTGTGAACGATAGGAAGTAACAATGCGATAAAGTAAATCACGCTATACTAATCAAATCGACATCAAAACGTAACTCGAGCTGTGTATTTTACTTGCCGTGCTACGTGTGTGTGTGCCTTACGTGTTACCTGCGCATGTTATTTTTTTATGTTATTTTATGTTGTATAAATCAAGCGAACTCAATCGAACTCGAAATCTAACTAGAACATAGACGAACCCGAACCCGAATTCCAAGTCGAACCCTATAAGAAGTAGTTGGGACTGAAAGTAATTTAATTAGGAAACCCGATCGAACCGCTCGCAAATCAGAGCCGAATCAACATCGCATCGAGCTCACCCAAGGAGGTGGCATCCGCACGGATGGCCAACCCGCACGGATTGCCAGTCCGCACGGATGGCCAGTCCGCGCGGACAACCTACCCGGGTGCGTGCCATGCGCACGGCTCACCCCTTTCCCTTTTTGGCATCCTATAAATGCACGGGTCACTCTCCACTTTTTCCACTTTTGGCAAGTGACGTCCGAACCACACGCATTCTTCACCTTTTCTCAGATTTCTCTCGATCCAGGTAAGATCTTGCACCAATCCTTGTACATCTTTAATCACTACACGATTCTACACACTTCTATCATTCGAATCTTCGATTTTAACCATGAAATCATCCGGATTTGAGGTATTCACGGGTGACGTCATCAGGAAGTTCATAAGAACTTCATGCTTGGCTTCATTCCACCAAGAATATCCCAGATCTAAACGATTTCTACAAGTTTTTACAATAATTTCACCTAGATTTAAACTTTTCTAAGGATAAAAGAGTTGAAAGAAATAAACCTAAGTTCTCTCCTTCTTTTACTCTTAAAACCGGTATGAATCCGATCAGTCCTAGTGTTTTACTCGTAAATGGTGATGCCCTAGTTCCGGATCTGGATTCCTACCCATAGACAACTGATTTCGGGGTTAACCGGGATGACCGTTCTGAGTCGCCGACAGGCCGAGTTAGGGTGGTTCCTGACCGGCCTAGTCACGCGAGTAGGAACACAACTCCAAGTGGTTGCCACGTGATCAGAACGTCTCGATAAACGACAACAGAAACCAAGTGTAGACGAACGGGACAACCAGACCAGTTGTCCGCACGGACTAGCTGTCCGCACGGACGAGCCATACGCACGTACAGCCCATACGCACGTACGGGTCATACGCACGGACTACCCTTGGGACCCACTTTCCAAACAAAGGTTTGAGTATCGACGAACGAGCAATCCGAACGGACGACCTCTGAATGGATTACTCTTCGGATCATGAGATACTAAGGCCTTAAAATGAAAAGCAAACAAACTTCATCCGCACGGCCAAGCCGTACGCACGGACAGGCTATCCGGACGGATTGTTTCTGCCCGCGCGCACTGGCTGCCCGCACGGACTACCATACGCACGGACCGTCGTCCGCGCGGCCGGCTTGAAAGGTAGAAACACTTTGGTGTTTTCAAAATGCTACAACGAAAACTCCAAAGCACAAGCCATCATACACAAACACATCTTAGGAAGAAACAATCCACTTGGACATTTATTCACACAAGCAATCTAACCGTACGGGTAAGTCGTCCGCACGTATAACTAGTCCGCACGGGTTGCCACCCGCACGGACAGTCACACGCACGGATGACCTATCCGGATGGAACACCGTCCGCACGCATCACCATCCGCACGCATCACCATCCGTACGGGTAGGTCATGCGCACGGATGACTTATGTTCACGGATAACTGATCCGCACGATCCGTCATCCTACCCACTCTCACTTGTACTGTTTTACGCGTCACTTATCGTTATGTTATCGAATCTATTCAGGCTAATCGTACTCGCTGAAAAGCGCTCCCTTCAATCGATATCACTGTGAGTATACTCGAACCCTTTTTGCCTTAGCACTTTTGGGTGTTACATACGTTACAAACTATTCAAACTACAACTATCACACTACTCAAGCTATTTTAAACGCTTAACCGCTAATGCATGTTATACGTGACTTACGAATGCTTGTTGTTATGTTTACACATGGAATGCTGTCTACCTGCCTTAGCAACAATAGTACTATAGTTTGGACTCAGCACCCGTTCACACGGGGGTTGTTAAGGATCTTTTACTTGCATGGATTACAGTGGTAATCATGTATTGCGAACTGCCTCGGGCAGTCAACCCGCAGTCATTGGTATCGATGGATCTGTGTCGATAACTAACGTGCTTCATTTCTCTATGTGTACGTGCTGGTTATGCGTAAACGAATTCGAACTCTATATGCTATTATCAAACTTGTATGCTCACCTTTACATTTTATGTATTGACTTTATTTTAACGTATGTGACAGGTGCTTAGGTTGCATGTTTGCTTTTTGTGCTGTGATGAAATCGAAGCTAGGAACCGGAGTCCTAGAAACCAACAAATAAATTGTTATGTTTAAATCTGAGTTGTCGGAACGGAATATTTGTTTAGTTTTTGTCTGTAATAACTTGTTTTACTGTTTGAGACATGGTATGGGACATGTTAACTTAAATTGAATGGTAATGATAGTTGTTATGGAAACTCCTGGACAATTTGTTTCGCTCAGTGCCGCGCCCCGATGATTCCGCCATCGGTTGGGGTGTGACAAAAGGCGCCTGTTCGCCTGACATCAGACAGTCACGTCAGTCACTCCTCCCCAAGACAACAAAGCTTCTTCCTGAAGACAACACTCATACAGCGCCAAAACCCATGCGCCATGCGTCCATTTGACTCACTTCCGCAAGGAGTCAAAACCCATGCGCCATGCGTCCATTTGACTCACTTCCACAAGGAGTCAAAACCCATGCGCCATGCGCCATACGTCCATTTGACTCACTTCCGCAAGGAGTCAAAACCCATGCGCCATGAGCCATGCGTCCATTTGGCTCAATTCCGCAAGAAGTCAAAAACCACGCGCCATGCGCCATGCGTCCATTTGGCTCACTTCCGCAAATAGCCAAAACCCATGCGCCATGCGCCATGCGTCCATTTGGCTCAATTCCGCAAGAAGTCAAAAACCACGCGCCATGCGCCATGCGTCCATTTGGCTCACTTCCGCAAAGAGCCAAAACCCATGCGCCATGCGTCCGTTTGGCTCAGTTCCGCAAGGAGTCAAAAACCATGCGCCATGCGCCATGTCTCCTTTTGAATCACTTCCGCAAGGAGCCAAAACCCATGCGCAGGACTCCATGTGCCGTGTGCTAATCAGGGGCAAATCTGCGAGAAAAACCATAAAAAACCCCACATCATAACAAACACTACCTTCATAAGTCCAGAATCCCTCATAGACGATCAACTCACCTAGAAGGCACACTGGACTGGGGGGACTTGAAGAGGTATGGTCCCAATTCCTTGCCAACATGGCAAGGACCATACCACTTTCTCCATCCTACATGGCGTTGACATCAACCGTATCATCCAGAAGCTTCTAGAAGCTTCTGGAAAATATCCAGGTGACACCAAAGATGCTCCATCCGACATAAAAGACAACACGTGTCACCAGCCATCAAGCGCCAAGTGGACCTGCAACAGGTCAGGGAGCAGCCCGACAACATCAGTACGATGTTTCCAAATTAGACAAATGCAGGCGCGCCACGTGTACCACTACACTGACCGCAGCAGAGGAGACCAAGGGGATATTCCCCTTGGTCGGACAGCTGGCGCGCGTCTACAGCTGGCATCGCTGCTCCTCCCTCTCTCATCATCCGGCTATAAATAGAACCCTTCATCATTCAGGTAAAGGGATCTTGCTCTCACTATTCTCACGCTTAACACACACTGATTATTCTTCCTCGGAACAGTACTTATTCTCACGCCGGAGCCTGGTTAAGAGGGAAACCCCCATATTCCCCTCTTAACGAGACTGACGGTTTGCTGTTTTGCAGGAAACGGACCATCTTACGAGTGGGAAGAGAGATTGAACCCACAGGAGAAATAACCCCACAGATTAACCATAGTGTTAACCTGTGTTTCATCAATAATGGTTGTCAAAGTTTTGTATACAAATTGTTTGGTCGAATTTCTTACGTGTAATGAAACAAAATGATACCGGCAAATTTCTATTGCATCACACGAGGTACTAAGTTTACTTATTATCACATAAATCCGCACAACTAGCGTTTACAGAATGGTTCTCAAAGTTTGGTATACAAATTGTTTGGTCGAATTTCTTACGGACTAAAATGATACCGGTCAAATTTCCATTACATCACACGAGGTACCAAGTATACTTATTATCACACAAATCCGCACAACTAATGATGCCCAGCGCAAAGCACAGGCGACCTACTTCACTAGTTTGATATATTAAAGTAGCTAAAATTGTTTAAAATACACATTCTTGCGAAATTTATTAAAATAAATTATTCATGTCAAAATTTATAAAAAAAAATCCAATTAAAATAAATTATCCATGTCAACATTTTTTAACACTCAAACGTAATTTGTGAAAAAAAAAATCCAATCGAAGTTCAGGAATTTTAGTATTTTAAAATTGAGTTTAAATTTTTTTTTTTTTTTTTTTTTTTTTTTGTATTTTTAAATCAGTTAAGTATGTAAAATTTATATTATTTGTAATTATTTTAATAATTAAAAATAGTTGGAGATGCGGGGTATCGATCCCCGTACCTCTCGCATGCTAAGCGAGCGCTCTACCATCTGAGCTACATCCCCATTTGATTGGTATGGCGACTTCATATTATTTCTTTGATATATTTATTTGCCCGTTTCTATATGTAAGATTTCTTTTTAATTTTGGATAACATATGTTCATGCAAACAATCAGGATATACACATATCGACTGAATATGTTTTTTATAATAATAAAAAAAAAGTTTTCTTCTTCTATGTCAAAATCATTCTTCTTATCAAATATTAAGAATTGATGATGTCCCATCTGACTTCATTTGAGTATGGACCATTTCGTGAACAGTCCTTATCTTCTAGACATTTTTATTGTATGGTAATTTATTGCGTTATTCATATCTAGGAAAAAAAAAATTCTCTAATTATCCATTTAATCTTTCCCCTTTTGGTAAAATAATCACACTTTCAGATATTATCATGCTTCAAGTGCTATCACTTCATATTAATATTATTATTATTACTTATTAACCCACCATTTTAGATCCACTTATGTAACTTCATTAGACATGATTCAACATAGGTGTTCTAGCTCATTCATTTTGGCTGTTATGATCTTATCCTCCAGTGTTACTAACTAGTTTGGTTTTGATTTTCTGGTCATCTAAAGTCAAGATTAGTGTTGTAAAAAATGATTTTTTTTCCACTAACTTTGGACACAAACAATCATATATAGTAATTGTTAATAAATATAGGGAAATTGGCCTGTAATAATGTCTAGTAGACGTCATTGGTCATTGTATGTCCCACTTTTGAATATTACCCCTGTTAGTCCAACCTTTCACTACACTGGTCCCCCGTTTAAAAACTCTAACCCAGTTAATAAAATTGCCGAGGTGGCTGATGATTTTGCGATGACGTGTCAAAAAGTAGAATACGTGGCACAAGTTCTTTTTATTTTCCCCTTTTAAATCCCCTAGCCCTTTTTATTAACTAAAACCCCCAAAAAAAACCCTAAGTTCACAAGAATTTTGCCTCGCAATTCAATTAGGGTAAATCGATGAGTTCTTCTTCGTCTTCTTCATACGTTCCAAACAATAAACCAAAAATCCATAGGATTGGGACGGATGGAAATTTTATTGTATCGATGCAGCTAAGATGAATTAGATATCGATGCTCGAAGTTGTGTGTTTGAAAGTGTGACATATGAGAAACTGGAAGGGAAATAAGTGGGCCCACATAGGAGGGGCTGAATTAGTATATTTCTTAAATAATGTTTTAAAAGACCTGTGTTTAATACAAATCCTCAACCACCTTCTTTGTTTTTTTTATTTGTATTAATTTACAAAGGGTTCTACTACCATTGGCAAATTTGGAGAAGTGATTATCTGATTCTTTATGTTGAAATAAGTTTAATAACTATTGATTCTCTCATTATAAGGATACAAAGGAGCATACATGGCCATCAATGGCAGAATAGTGATATAGCTAGTCTACTTAACTTACAAACACATAGGTGGACCGCGCTACAATATTATCGTACTAGACTCCTGACGATTTGCATAACAGTCGGGTGTCATTTGAACAACCACTGATGAATTTTGCTTCATACTTATAGGATTTAGCCCACATGACATACACAAGGAAGTTCAAACCACTTAGTGCACACATCAACCAGTAAAACCTTTCAAGATGGTAATGATTCAAGTTGCTACCGTAGAGCCATGGCGTGTGACGAACGTTGCCTGTAACATGGTTCACTATAGAAACAAGCACTGAGCTAAGATAATAACCCATGGCTAACGAGACCCAAGAGAGCGATGTAGCTAATGATCTCATGCTAAATGGCGCTTCGGTGAAAAAGAAATCCATCATGCCAGCTAAGCTAAAAAGATCAGCTGACCCGAGAAACAAGTACTGCAAAGAAACCCAAAGGAAAGTAACAGGCAATGGCTCAGTGGAGTTCATTAAACCAGCTCGATGCGCCACTTGTTTCCGTTTGATTTCCACCAAGGCTGCAACTGCCATAGCCATGATGGATAGAAATAACCCGACCCCTATTCGTTGTAAATGAGTTATACCCATTTCAGTTTTGGTTATCTTTCTTGCAAAGGGGATTATAACATGGTCATACATTGGTGCAAGTACCATGATGAATATAACTGGGAACACAGGAAGTGAAGCTGGTGGGACCCGTAATGAGCTGATTCTAGTGTTCATAGTGGCTGCTTGTTGGACAGAAAAGGTAGACAACTGAGCAAGACAGCAGTTAAGCATTATGGTTGATATGAATACCGGGAAGATCTTAAAGACGATTTTAACCTCTTCCACTTGTTTAGCATTGACCTTCAATAGTGGAAAAGTTGACTTTTTCGTAACTGCTTTGTTGAGAAAGCTGAGATCTTCTGTTATGTTCTCATCCGGTTTACCGCCTTCTTGTTTGTTTTGCAGTGCGTTTGACGCGGGTGATGAGTTCGTGCTAACCGCAACATTTCTTGCATTGATGGAATAAGTGTTGAAGATTGCTGCAGCAAGTACCTAGTGCAAAGTGCAAACAACTTATGAAAAATAGAAATTGAATGCTAATACGCTATTACGCATTAAGTTCTAACAGATGATCAAAGGCTACCTTACATATGGTTGTAATAGGACTTCCTGAAGGAACTTTAATCCTATAAAACGTGGACCCAAGAAGAAAGATAGCGATAGAGATCAAAATAGCCAAGGTGGAGATACCAAAGCCCCATTGCCATCCTATATTATCCTCAATCCACACTGCAAAGGTCACTGCGATAAGCGCACCCGAAGCGAGACAAAATACATAATAATTGAAAAACGACGATCTTTGCTTTCTTCCTTGAGTAGTTTCTTCATCAAACTGTTCAGCGCCGTGAGGGGGAAGTGATCCTTTTATTCCTCCAACACCCAATGCCACAAGATATAGTCCTATGAAGAAAATTACTTCTTTGCCGCCTTTAAGTTGTTCGCAATTATCATTCCTGTTGGCTAATGAACAACTTTCTGGTTTTAAGGAATGTGTGTGGGCTTGCAGTGTGAGTATTAGAAGACCCTGTTGAACTAGTCAAAATCAGTTCACTCATCGCTATGATTTTGTTATGACATTTTCTATTAATCGCTATATACACAATCCAATCCAAAGTTATCTATTTTTTAGAGTTTGGTCGTGGTGGATGTAAAAAATATTCTCGTCTAGTAGGTGACAGACTCATACGTGGAGCAACTAGAGAAGGGCAAATAGGATAGAAAAAGGGTCTAGCTTAAAACGTGTGTAACGTTCTCTTTATAGAGTTACAGGCCCATAAGTAATAGATGGAAACGTCTCAACAAGTCATATCATGTGGACCCAAATTCCATCATCCAAATTTAACAAATTTGTAGACCTAAATCTCATCTGAAAGAGTTTTGTCTCAACTGTCAGACCCGAATTCCATTACCTTTAGCCCTGGGGCAGATCACGTGTACTTGGATACCTATTATAGGTGTTTTATCCGAATTCCATAGTATGGAATCCTCATTGTAGTGGTTTTCACTAATTTTAACATTTTTTGTTTAATATTTAAATTGTTTAATTCACTCATGTATTTATGCATAAAAATCATAATCCATAGGCTGCCAATTTTAAATGTCAAGACTTGGACAAATGTGACAAAAATAGAAATTCCGTATTATTGGGACATACCATAATAGTTTAATGCTTTGAATAATATGTATATCAATTTTCCAATCAAGAGTGTTCTCTTATTTAAGTGCTAAAACCGGATTACGACAGGTTTTACATAATCAAAACCATGATAACATGCCCTTCCTAGTTGCCTCTTTTGCAGGGAATTGATATTAAATCCTAGAGTCTAAATCCTGGCTAGCTCATTAGTTTCCAAAAGTAGTTTAAATTAAACATGCAAAAAACCTCATAAATAATAAGTTATGTAACGTACCGTAAGTTCAATCGTAGCGCTTATGAGATAGATGCAATGGGTGGTGCAGAAAGCATCAGCTAAGAAGCCACCAAGTAGAGCAAGTAAAAAAGCTGTGCCCATGAAATTGCTGACAATGTTTGAACAACTTGATGGAGGATAGTGCATGAATTTTGACAGATAGAGCACAAGGTTGCTTGCATTTGCCAGATATGCTAAGTTCTCCAATACCTCCACAACTATGAAAAAGGTTTTTGTTTTTATAAAATTAACTATAATGTTTTTTCATACTAAATATATATGTTTTGATCAAAAGATCATTTGATAAGTTATACGCCCTGCTTGCGGTATGCGCATATGTGTGGGCGGTCGGGGGAAAGTGAAAGTGCACTAATTTTAACGTTATTTTACTAATTTCGTGAAAATACCGTTAAAAGGTGGATGGTTAATCATGTATCATGTGGTGGCGTTGATAGCCGAAAGACAAGGGGGTACATGCACTAATCGGTCTTTGTCTCAATTGCTGAGTGGTATGTGTCTTATGTCCAAGGCTTGATGCAAAACTACTATCAAGCCGGATGTCTCACTGGATGCAGCCTCTCTATTCCTACAGGGTAACGTCTTACTCTCCTCAGACCCTACCTTAGCTTTGCTATTGGTGGGATTTACTGAGTATGATGATGATGATTAGTTGATAAGTTACCTAAGACAAAAGAGGCTGCAAGTGTGCCACCATGTTGGCCTTCTACAGCTGGTTTGTTTCTCCAACTGACATACCTGCTGGATTTGCTTATCTGGCATTCTTCATCCTACAACATCATCAAAAACCAGAATAATGATAATAAGAATGTTTTGTGAATATTTTGTCGGTGAAAGTCATTTTTCTAGTAAAGAAAAAACACTAGTGGTACCATGTTACTCTGCAAACTTGAGATGATCTTTGTCAGCAGAATAAGATTATGTTACTAAGTTTTATTGTGGTGAGAGGATGATGCATGTCATCCTATTTATATATGTCAATATACAACCCACCTGGATAGAATTGTCTAGACATCTTGAAAGTGATTGCATCCAACCACTATTATAAATTTTATTAGAGTTAATTACTCGGAGACTCTACGTGTAAAATGACTATTTTACCTTTAATGATAACAAACAAATAAAAAATACAATCAGTTAGTTTTACATATGTTTAATAAAAAATTAACAAAAAATAATCAGTTAAATGATTATTGTTTTTGAGAAGAAGAGTACTTGATCATATTTTTCCAGTTAGGGTGTACGGGGTGGGTTAGGCAAGGGACTCCGACAATGTGTTTGCCGATAGGCAACACCGTCGCGTCGCCACCTCCTTTTGCCGAGCCGAACTCTCAAAAATCGGGGAACAATTGCCACAAAGGGGAAAGTCTTTTGGAACGTTGGAAAGGGACAGGTGGCACAATTTTGAACGTTTTAATTGTTTTTGAACGGTAATATTACCGTTTTTAAAATAAATAACACCCTATAAATATTAGGGGAATTTACGAAAATGGCGAAGAATCATGTTGACTTACCAAATTGGCCATCTCATGCGTCAGAGGAGCAGCGCATCACCGATTACGAGACACTTTTTGCGTCTGCATGGCTCATTCATGCGTCCTTAAATATAGAAGTGACATGTGTCTCAATGGGATGCGTCTTCATGCCGTTTTATGTGTCACGGACGCATGGGATGGTCGGGAACGCATGGGATGAGTCACGGGCGCATGGGACGCATGGATGTCATTGAGACACGTGTCACTTCTATATTTAAGGATGCATGAATGAGCCCTACAGAAGCAAAAGGTGTCTCGTAATTGGTGATGCGCTGCTCCTCCGACGCATGAGATGGCTAATTTGGTAAGTCAACATGATTCTTCGCCATTTTCGTAAATTCCCCTAAATATTATTCCATTCAATAAAATTCTCACCCCATTCTAAAAAATTCTCACCCAATTTAAAAAGTTCGCAAGCACATCATGGATAGACAAAACAATAGCGATGACAAGAAAAATTTTCACCCAATATTTAATGTTTTTCATTTACTAATTAGGTAGTTTAAAAAAAAAATCCTTTGCCTAAACTCAATTTAGGCATGCACCCCTTATGATTTTTGGGTAATAGGCAAAAAGTTTAGGCAAATTACATGACACAATTCAATTGGGTGAGAGAGAACTTTGCCTATAGGGGTTAGGCATACACCCCTTACACCCTTAGGGTATGATTTAGTCACTACTTAGTGACTGAACTTTAGTGCTTTAATAGCATGCATGAGTGCATCAAAATAGTGGTCTCTAGAAAGTAGAAATAGTGTGAAGATGAAGATGATTAGCTAATCATAGGATGGCTTAATCAAGTTATAAATGATGGTTATGGAGAAAGTCGATGTCTTATTGACAATTCAAGGAGATACAGTCACATAAGATATAAGTACTATTGATATAAGTTTTCTTTATAACTTGATATTATAAGCTCAGGGACTTCACTTTTTATATCTAATAATACCCCCCCCCCCCCCCACACACACACACACACATATATATAGAATTAATGCTAATGTATATATGTGTACAAGTTAACAAATTATATATTATTAGCTATTTATGAAGGCTTTTTGCACCGTATCTAGAGTGAGCATGACGTAAGATAGAACTATGAAACATAGTTGTATAAAACAATACATGTTACTCGTTTACCACCAATTTGCGCCGGCCATATGGCCCATATCATGTGATCTTTGTCTTTGTTTCAACACAATCATGATCATATCTCCTTCTCGTGAGGGGCATTTGTGGGCACCATTGCTACTAGGTTATATCAACCTCCCATCTAGTCAATACCAAACAATTCATTAACACGTACTATTTCCCTCAAACCGTGGGGAACATGATCATGAAACCGTCCATAAAGGGTGGATGGGGATCGCGAGACTCTAATTGTGCTCTATCTCAATCCTGTGAATGATATGTTTTTGCCACTATAAAACGTTAATCATGTAAAATTCTAGTGTTGTTGGTGTCAAATAATGAATATTGTGTCTCCCTAAAGTGTAAAGTCACTATTGTACCTTCCAAATGTGTTTTTGGACCAGTTAGCCACACAATGGTCTAGTCAATGGATTATGTACACTGTGTTAATGAAGGGTCATTAGCTAAACTAATAATATGACGTTTCTTCTTTAGTACACTGCATTAATGAAGGGTCGTGAGCTAAACTAATAATATGACGTTTCTTCTCAGGTTTTTTTTAAGTTAAATGATTATCATGTTAGAATATATTTTATATAAATATATTAAATGGTCATTATCATATTTATCTAATAAATGGTCATTGACTTTATTACCCCTATATCATTATTTGATAACTATTCGATGGACGTAATTACGCTTACCGGATAAACATAGGGTTTCCCCTTAGGTTTACAAATAGAGATTCCTAGAGAAGTTAAAGAGTTAATCGTTAATCACTAATCACAACGTCAAACAACATATAATTCGTTCCTCCTCCTCCTCCTCCTCCTCCTCCTCCTCCTCTCTCTCTCTCTCTCTCTCTCTCTCTCTAAATTCATTAGATTTCAACCTACGTAATCATCCTAAACGTACACTTTAAATGGGAATTCGATCAATAAAAAATATGTCTACGTCTATGATGTTTTAATAAAAAAAATTGATCAACATATCATAGCATATCATCATATATTTAGATCTAAGTACCGTCCCAAACTAAGTGAATATGTTTTTTTAGAATAAACGAAATGTCAATTGTTAATTTTAACAGATTTGATTTGTTTGGTTTGTGTGATAATACATCATATTCATCTTGAGAATGAATCCAATGTAGAACGATATTTATCTTGAACATTTGATTTAACGTGACTTCAAAAACTAATTATATGACTTGTTCTAAATCAAAGTTTCAAATGTCCGGGCTATCTATATATTTTAGACTGAAATGATTAGTTTTGAATGCCTTATTAAATCAAAACTCATAATCACCTTTAAAACGCAATACCAAACACCCATGTCGCTCTAATTGAACAAGCCCATCCAGCGTGCTCAATTTATAAGCCCATGATTAACTAACAGAAACGAGTATCGTCTTACAAATCTTTTCTTTTTTTTTTTTAATCATGAGCACAACCAAATTGATATTAGGCACATGTGACATGTGACATGTGATCCAATCCCAAAGAGATGGAACATAACAAAATCAGAAATCCTAACCCGAACCACCCAAAAGCGTGATCGAACAAACGACTATATGGGGGCTAAAAAGCTATCTATACCGGTGCAGTTTTATTAGGGGAAAAACAAACCAAAACGATCTATGCACGCCCGTATCAATATGGATTGTTTTAAGAACCATTTGGAGGGTTTTATCTTCGTTTAAAATAGAATTATATATTTAAATTCAAACAAAACCCAACATCATTGAAAATTTTATTAGTTACCAATATTGTGTATCCACAAGCTTTTTTACTAGTGTCGCCTTTACAGGTATTTGGTGAATCAATGTCGAGTGCCACATCGTATATAAAACATTAAAAAACGAATTGGTATGACATATTGTGTTGGCTATGTTGATCCACCTATGTTCTTAACACATATTTTTATGCGGTTTTGTTTTTATTATTGCAGCTTAAAAACTTTTTACATTTTGTAGAAAACTAGTGTTTAACCCTCGCGTTGCGGGCATGGGTCATAAAATCGTGCTAAGGAGTTGTTTGTTTAACTCTTAGTGATTCAGACCTCTTACTGGTTCAACACTTAATGGTTCAGACTGTTTGTTTTGAAGAGCAGATGTCTGAATGGTTCAGACAATTGCCTTTGAATGGTTAAGCATTATACTAAGTCTGAATGGTTAAGACCTCTAATCTGAACTGGTCAGACATTTGCCTCTGAACGGTTAAGTATTATACCGGCTCTTAATGGTTCAGATCTCTTACTGGTTCAGCACTTAATGATTTAGACCTCTTAGTAGTTCAGCACTTAACCATTCAGAAGTTGTCAAACAGCCCCTAAGTATTAAGCAAATGATGACCAAACCCGAAAAAGTCGTGAAACAAAAACGCAAATTTATACCACAATGTGACGTAAAACGTAGACAAACTCGAAGTTATACCAACAAAGCTTTAAGTCAAAGACAAAAAAAGTTGCAAAACTTAAAAGGCTAAAAGTAAAACGTGCAAATCTCAGGAACTAAAAATGTAAACCACATTACTATTACTAAATACTAGTAGGGTGCCCGCGCGATGCTGCGGGGTGACACTTTGTATTGCGGCATTCATTTTTGGTAGTTTTCTTATTCATAGGGTTGAGGTGCTAAGAAAAGTTGCGCCTCAGGGGTTTTAATGTTTGTTTTTCATGTTTTTGACTTTTTGTGTCAATTTCAAACATATTATGTGTTTTTATGTGTGATTTTGATGAATCTAAAGATGAAAGTAGTTAGTATTTTATTTTCTATAAGATATATAATTATTAAATTTATTTTTTAGTTCTGCCCCAGTCTTACGCCTCGGTTCACCTCGAGGCGTACGTCTCAAGGTACGATTCCGTACTTTTAAACCTTGTGTATATCTTTTTCTAATCATCTATTGAAAATGTTTTCCAAATTTAGTAGTATTTTAAAAGTAGAAAAATATTCTACAAAGCTAGAGATAGAAAAGTGAAGGATTTTTCTGCAGTTAAGAATGCTCAAAACTTACCATCGGGTTGAGACTCAGTCATTTGATATACATAACAAGTGAAACTCCTTCCATGAATTCAGCTAAATATTTGCATCTCTTGCCTGCTAACAATTTTTCATTTGAGTTGCAGAATTATTGAGGGCAATTACAAATAGAAATGTGTAGAATTGAGATGTACATTTGTATGGTCCCCATCTAACCCTACATATCACTTAAAAGGCCACCATCATAATCCACAAATTACATAAAAATAATTAGCAACAAACTAATACATTGCAAGAATTGAAGAGACCACGTTTGTGGTCGCAATCGGGGCACAAAACGCATTCGTCTGCTTGTATGAAACCCTCATAGCTTCTTTCGCACTAATTCAACAACTACACATTTGATTACTACACAAACCAACAAGATAGCCGTTACATTACAGTCCGACCCTACTTGTTTTGACTATACCAAAACGACTGGTTTTGACCAGCTACCACCGACCCGCATGACATGTCATGCTGCAATATCAAATACTGATTAAGTGCAACCTTGGAAGCTTGATATGAATGCCATCCACATAAAAGGTTGTCACCAATTGAGCCAACCCTGGCACTTATGTTAGCCAATAGCCATAACAGCAAGCATTGCCTCCAACCTTTAACAAAGGCCACATATGCTGTATTTCATAACCAATGTTCATCTTAAAATAAACTGGAACTTTGTTAACAAATTTGTTAATGTTAAGCAAGTTCCATCCACTACAAACCAGTCTAATCTTACCTTGGTCACCTAAATGAAACCAATTGTATTAACATCATAAGCAAGCAACAACGACAGTCTCTCTACTTTGGCCAATGTTGTTTCTATGTCCAATAATATATAAATGCTCAATTGGCTAGATATAATTGCTCAATTAACTCTTGATGTTCCCACAAAGATTCCAACTTTTCATCAACAAATTTATACCTTCAAAAAACTTTTAAAAAATGCACTAAACATATTTGTGATAAAATATCAATGCAGATCCAAGACGTGATGAATTCAGACTATACAAGCTATGTAGCAACTATCAAAGGGAATAAGAATTTATACCATTGATCAGAGAGTTGGTCCAATTTTGTGCCATTGTGAGCCAAAAAACCGCAAAACTAATTTTGAATTGATTGAACTATGAGACGCAAAAAAGAATAAATGGGTAAATATCATTGTGCACCTTTTTTCTCAGGCCCTCACTTTTTGTGCGCCAGACGCCTTTGATAACCTAATTTGCTTTCCGACCAAGACCCATGACAAAGTTATCAGGCTTGATATCACAATGCAAAAACCCATTAGAATAAACATACTCAGTTCTCGTTATTTATTTGCGAACCCAATAAATAAGATAAAAAGCCAATCGGAGGTCTAGATTACTAAGACTCTAAGGCTGGTGGGTCCACTTCAACGTCATGTCACATACGGGGCTTTAAAGCCACTCCCTTTAACTTGCATGCAATGTTTAAAGTCCCATATTAAACAAAATACAAAAAAATAAATAAAGAGCAAAAAATTTGATTGGTTGAAAAGAATGGGCCCCACCTGCACATGTCATTAGCGCTAGTTACCGGATAAAAACAATGCAAATAGGCATAAGCAAGATAGAGGTCAAAGAAGTAAGACCTATATCACTTTATCAAGCACCTCCTAATACAAGTTCTCTGGTACAAAACCTACTCCACTCCCTTGAATTTTGTGAGAGCCTACGCTATTCACATAATAAAAGCTAGAAAAAATAGGCCTCCTTCAAATCACAAACAAAGTAATTGTCTTTAGGAACCTCACCAAGCTTTCGACCAAACACGGCATTTGAGAGTTAAGTTGAACTTCATCCAATAAATAAAAGAAAACCAAAAAGCTTATAATAAATGAAATGAAGGAAGTCAAGTCAGTATGTGTGCATTCCACGACCTATGAAGTTACCCAAATCTCAAGATTTTGATTCTTGAAAAATCGGCCAACCCAAGAAATAGCTCCACTGGTTCTAATTATAAATCCACATTTCCATTTATGTCCGCTACTTGTCTCAAATGTACTTGTTGAAAACTTGTCCTAAATTACAAATGAGAATCAATGAAAAACGGATTAAGTTTTGTAACACCAAGATGAACACTAAACATCGGAAATGTAATCGGGACTATGACAGACGGGAATCACCTTGTTCACTGGATGTTCGGTTTCACAGCGGAATTCAAGCGCCGTCTTCAAAACCTAAGGCGTCAAAACCACTCGTGTGCGACGACATAAACAATGGCGGTGATTGGTGGTGTAAGGCGGCACATAACACAGCAGCTGCAGCGATGGAAACGGTGGTGGTACCAGGGATCCAGAGAGGGAAACGGAAATGATTTTGTGTGGGTTTGAATTTTGTAAAATTATATCTGACACGCATGGAGATATAGAGAAAGAGAGTTTAAAATTTAAAAATCGTTTCCCGCTTGGTTAAATACAAGACTTTGTCATCCATTTAAATTAGGAAGTTTGTTGACATTTAACTAAAGTATATAGATAATGTTTAATCCATTATCTTTTATTTGTAGAACCAGTGATTTAAAAACATAAAATGATTACACAGGTTTATTAGTTTTACTATTTTTTTTAAAATAAATCCCTAACATTTTATATCAACTTTTTATACGTTTTCTATGCTATATTTTTCTTTGAAATTACACTCAGTTCAATTGTTGGTACCAATGTAGGCAAAAAGGTATTACAAATGCAATATTCATTTGTACACTAAGGTATTATCTAGATGTACATTTTAGTCCGTACGTTAATATTTACTAAGACTAACATCAAAACGTCGAAGCAAATAAGTAAGTCATCGCGGTACCTTCGAATGTTTTTTAAACATCATAGTTTAAAATATATAAAAGAATTATAAGTTTGTGGGGAGGGGAAAAGTGTAACTAATTATCCGTAATTTCGTTAAAACTCAGGAATTTAAGTGTAATAAAATGGAGTGCTAAAATATAATTAGTGTTTAAAAAACCAATTTACCCTCATTTTAGGGACTATCTTATAAATTAAGACGGAAATATTATTATTTTTGTGTATCTTAAAATGTCACTCCCTTATGCATTATAATATAGTACAAGTTAGTTGTTATTTTCTTCTTTAGTCACTTGTACGTTAAAGCATTATCGACTTGTACCTTTAATCCGTGTGTCGATATTGAACAAGACAACTACCCAAACGTCGACAAAAATGTGTAGGTCGCCATGCTATCTTTGGAAATTTTTTTAAATAGTATAGTTTACAAGATATGTCAAAAATACGTAAAAAATTAAAAGTTTGTTGTGGATGGGGTATTTTAACTAATTATCTATAATTTAGTTAAAATCCCAGGGATTTATGTGTAATAACTTTAGGGGCTAAAAAATAAATAGCGTTTAAAAGACCAAATTACCCTCATTTTAGGGGTCTTTCTATAAATAAAAGGGGGGAAAGTTCTTATTTTTTGGGTATCCCTCCCTCATGCATTATAATATAGTATAGATAACATTTGAGGTAGCATCTTATCTACAGGGCATTATTTGCACAAAAATAGGATGATAATTACACCTCTACCACTAAATAGGATGTTAATCACCTTGCCGATTTTAGCCACCAAACTTTGTTTGGTGGTCCCTCAAGTTGCTGCTCTTCTTCTAATTCTTTTTCTTTTTTTTCTTTTTCATTTTTGTCTTTCAGTTAAAGTTTATTTTACTCTCATAAGTTTTAAAGTTGTCATGTAGTTTATTTTACTCTCATAAGTTTTAAAGTTGTCATGTTTGTCTCTTTATTTTCTAAAAGCTTTTTGCCCTTCTCAATTTTCTAATGCGAGTTCGTCTATGTTTTACGTTACGTGGGTTACTTAGTTGAAGTTTACTTTTCTCCCCTTTGAGTTTCAAAGTTGACAGTTTTGTCCCTCCATTTTCTAAAAGCTTTTTGACCCCTTCGACTTTTTAATACGTGTTGGTATAAATGCAAGTTCGTCTACGTTTTATGTCACGTCAGTTACTTGGTGTTATAATCCATGTTTTTCTTTTACGCTTTTTTCCAGGTTTTGGTTGTTGTTGACTTGCTACTTAGACTGTGGGGTATAGGGCGTGGGTTGGCTGAAAACGCCCAAGCCACCACCCCGGGTGGGCTTGGGTTTGGGCGTGGCCCAAGGGGCGGGAGTTTAAAGCTGGGTGTGGGGCGGGCTAGCGATCCTATGTGGCCGGCTCCTATTCGCTTGTTGGCTAGGTCATAGCGGGGCATTTAAATTTCAAAATCTAACCGTTTGGCCAAGCCAAGCGGTTCACCCAACCCAACAGTCAACCACCCGGCTATATATATAACCCCAACCCCACCGGCTACCCCAACCCAAGCAAACTTGTTGGCTGTCCACCGCTACCCCAACCCACTTGATCGAACCCGCTACCCAAACACACTTGATCGATGGCCTCTTGGACACACGAAGAAGAGCTAGCTCTCGTCACGAGCGTCGCTGACGCAATGAAGGGCCGACAACCCGGTGAAACGCGTTATTGGCCGGAAGCCTTTGCTAGCTACCGACATAACGTCGGAAACTACTAGCAAGCCAAGCGGTTCACCCAACCCAACAGTCAACCACCCGGCTATATATATAACCCCAACCCCACCGGCTACCCCAACCCAAGCAAACTTGTTGGCTGTCCACCGCTACCCCAACCCACTTGATCGAACCCGCTACCCAAACACACTTGATCGATGGCCTCTTGGACACACGAAGAAGAGCTAGCTCTCGTCACGAGCGTCGTTGACGCAATGAAGGGCCGACAACCCGGTGAAACGCGTTATTGGCCGGAAGCCTTTGCTAGCTACCGACATAACGTCGGAAACTACTGGCACAACTTAAACGTGTGCCAACATAAATGGCGCGAGCTACGGCCGAAGCTTGATCGTTTCAAAGCCTACTACGAAGCCGTTCCGAGCTGTGAGTTAAGCCACGAGGACCGGGTGGCGGTGGCGAACATTGAGTTTCGGGGCAAGGAGCGAAAGCCGTTCGACAAGCTCGCTCTTTTTAAAATTTACCTAACGCTCTAGGTTTTTTTTTTTTTTTTTGTAATCCTTTTTAGGTTTTTTTGTAATTTTTATGAATTTTGTAATTTTTAAGAATTTAATAAAATTTTAGGTTTTTTTTTTAATGTTGTGTGTATTTTTTTAATTTTTTTTTTTAAATTTTCAAGTTAATCTTCCGGATATAAGCATCTCAAAATGCATTTTACATCAATATCGCAGGTAAGCGAGCAACAAGCTGCGCCGCTACCCCTTTCTGGATGGCAAACCCTAGCCTATTAAAGACAAACCCCTGCCCCCTGTTGATGAGCCACTGCTGTGGACAACCTGTTGGACCCTAGTCAGTAAACGGATAGCTTCTGGAGCTAGGGATCCAAAGGTGTCGAAGGCGAAGGGGACAAATGCATGTTGGTTATCAGCACATGCTTTAGCGTGTTAATTTTTTGTATTTTTTTTTAATAAACTGCCAAGCCACGCGGTTCACCCACGCCCCGCCATACCCCACGGACACGTCACTCACCGGTGGGGGGCTCGAATTCCACGTGTCAACTCATGCCCCCAACCCCCGCCCCACCATACCCCATGGTCTTAGCACGGTTCTGGAAGCACACTTCAATATTTTATTAAACACGATAACGTTAACGGATACTCGTAAGTTTGAGCCTTTTAAATTTGGGCTTTTAACAGCTCTTTGTATTGGGCTTGCAAGAGTTCTCATGCTGCAATGGGACCAACAATTGGTCGAAAAAGTTGGGTATATACTCTCAAAAGTCCATATCTGCTTGACTAAATTCGTTGATTCTATTTAAAGGCAAGCTTTAAAGAATGCCATCACCATAAAGGAGTTGCAGATGTGGGACTGCATTGTATTTACTTTTATTTAATGGTCTTTATGGTGTTAGTATGATTGGTGTAGGAAGCAGGATATAGTCACTAGGAAAAAGATGACAAATGTGTCACAAAAGCCAAAAGGAGTGTCTTTAGAAATAAATGTATGCAAGACAACATGGAAGAGTTATATAGAGTAAAGTTTCCGTACAAATAACTTTAAGTACTAAACGTATAAATAGCATGAAAAAGGCAAAAAAATGCGGTGACATTTTCTACAAATGATCATGTAGAGTAATTTTGATCTTGCAGAGTAATTTTGTAAAATGTTCTTATAGAGTAATTTTAATCTTGTAGAGTAATTTTGATCATGTAGAGTAATTTTGATCAAAAAACTATACCTCACCAAAAAAACCCCAAAAAACCTCCCCTCCCCCCCCCCCCCCCCCCCCCCACCCAAACTAAATGCTAAAAACTAAACCATAAAAGCAAAACCACATAACTAAATGCTAAAAAAAGGGTAAATTACTTTTTGAGTCCCTGTGTTTTATTGGTTTTAACCACATGAGTCCAAAAGCAAAAAGTTTAACGACCTGAGTCCCTATAAGCATTTTCTTTAACTATTTGAGTCCAAATTTCTAACACCATCTACCAAGTCTGTTAACTACGACGGCATTTTAGTCAATTACACGTAGAGTACAACTCTTTATGCACAAGATATTATTTCACCTTTTCATATTTATATGAATTTATACACCAAATGAATCTGCAATTTCTCTTTCAACTCTCCCTCTCTCTCATCCCTCGCTCTCCATCATCAACACCCACCTCCATAAATATAAACAGTGAAGAAAGATTTCTAGTTCCATTGGCCCAACGCTACTACAAACAAGGGAGATTACATTTTATACTTGATCGTCATATGAAGAACTACTTGAACTCGGATTCGCTGAAGGAGTTTTCAGAGATTGCGTTTGAATGCTTGCAGGATGATCGGGATCGACGACCTTCAATGGGTTTGGTGTTACAGAAACTTGAGAAAGCATTAAAGTTGCTAGTAAGTTCAAAATTGTTACAAAACACACCAGTGTTGACCCATTTGACCCATCTCATCTGGGTATGATCTTCAAAGTAAATCAGCAACTGGGTTTCAAAGATCCATTGAAAAAGATGCAAACTTTTTGTGGGTAATGATTGGGGTAGCAAGAAAAAGAAAGTAAAGAAAAAGGTTTTTCTCCAAATTGAATTGCATGGTCAAACGGGTTTTGGATCTTGACTGATAAAGTCAACATCTTTTCATCTTCAAGAATCAAGAACCACTATTGAGATGGGGCGAAGTAGGTGATGGTGGTGTGGTGGTGGTGCGACGGTGATCGCCAAAGGGGTCAAAACCCTTCGCTGATGAAATCCCACACTCGAGCTGAGGGCTGTGATATGGAAGTGGAACAGACAACTGGCAGCTCCGACAAAGGCTCAGGTTAAGCTTAGTCCTTTGATGATGCTGTCATGGCGCTCAATCAGTCAACTCCGACTGCCCAAAGGATGGTTGCACAGTCTAAGTCCTCGTGCTTACTCAATTCTGCTTTGGTTAGTGTTCCGACCCGTGTTAGGGTCCTTGATTTTGACATGGTAGATGGTAATATCGAAGGCAATCCGACTGCTGGTATGGGTATGGTTACCGAGAATGGGGAGAACAGGGGTGATATCTCGGTTCAGGGGGCAAATGATTATCTGGAAGCTGAAAGGTCTCCTGCTACTCCCCTTTTCAATGCCTAGGATAACACCCACCACAGGGGTCTGTCGATTGCTGGGGACGGAGGTGGTTGTGGTGGTGATGGTGGTGGTGGTGGTCTAGAGAGAGAGAAAAATGAGAGGGAGAGATGAAGGTGAAAATTTAGAGAGAGAAAGAGAATAGGGGGATATTAAGAGAGACAGAGAATTTTTTTTTATTTTTTAATTATAAGGGCATTTTAGTCATTTAACAATACTTAACCAAAAAATTCTAACAGTGTTAGAAATTTGGACTCAAATGGTTAAAGAAAATGCTTATGGGGACTCAGGTCGTTAAACGTTTTGCTTTTGGACTCAATTGGTTAAAACCCATAAAACACAGGGACGCAAAAAGTAAAAAATTTAAAATTACTCTACAAGATCAAAATTACTCTACAAGAACATTTTACAAAATTACTCTACAAGATCAAAATTACTCTACATGATCATTTGTAGAGTAATTTTGAATTGTATGTTGTTTGATAAACTTGCAAAGTAATTTTGATTCATTTGTAGAGTAATTTTGATGCAGAGTAATTTTGATAATTACCCTACAAGATCAAAATTACTCTACAGGAACATTTTACAAATTACTCTACAAAGATCAAAATTTCTCTACAGGATCATTTGTAGAGTAATTTTGATAATTACGAAAATGTCACCTCGTTTTTTCAGCAAAACCTTCAGTTCGTACGTTTTGTACGTTAAAACTATTTGTATTTGATCTTTTGTCTACTTAAATAATGCAACACAAAAGCCAATGAGATAGTGGTGGAGTGGTTGGGGAAATACTTGGTGTTCCTTGTGGCCCAGGTTCGACTCCCGCTCTCCCCACTATCTTCTGCGGCATCCAGATGAAGGGCGAATACGGGTGACGCCGGTTCGTCTTGGATGAGAGGCGAGGTTTTATCGATCATTCCACTGCCGTGCCTTCGGGCGGGTGGAGTTTCCGCGCACCTGGGAGAGCCAAGGGGTTGGCGGCTGTCGAGTAGTCGACCTTGGCCACAGCGTCCGGTGTCACGGTGGTTGGCATGCCGTTCAAAAAAAAGACCATCTCCATCCATGTGACCATCCCCTAGCCGGTTAGCGGCGAGCTTGAGCGAAAAACCAGTGAGAATTGGGCTCTCAAAATCCAAATCATTAGGGGTCAAATTCTAAAAAGTTTAATATTTTACACTAAAAGAAAATGAAACTTTTTTGATAGAAGTAAAACTATCAGCGAAAAATCGGGAAGGGCCGGGGCACCCAGGCCACCAAGATGCTCCACTAGTGCAGCCGGTCGGTAAGGTTGACACGCCCTTCACAAGGGCGACTCTGGGTTGGTTTGTTCGAACTTCGAAGTTCGAACCATTGTTCTCCTATTGCAAAGGCAGTATCCGAATTTGCATGTGGGCCCCGGGTGACTTTTCTATTAATTTTTTCGAATTTCATTTGGGGTCCTTCAACAACTTATAGTAGTAGTAGTACTGCCATATGCTTTAATAACTTGTACTACATTTATTTATGATTTTAAATTTAGTATTTCGGTATAATAAAAAGCATATGTAATGTTAATATTTTGAAAACTGTTATGAATATATTTATTATTAATGTGGTTATCAACACAAAAAATAGATTAGCTTTCTCTCCAAGTTTTGTACAGCTATATATACCACTATTGTAATCATATCTATTAATGAATATCAGTCTTTTTCTCCCTACATCTCTTTCTCTTATTGTTTGCTATTAGGCTAGTAGGTCGTTGTTTCACAACACGTTATCAGCACGAATTGCTTTGAGAGTTGGATCATCTTCCATGAGGTAAATGTATTTCATTATATGTTATTCTCTCACACATAAACCATATTGTAATTCATACGATATTGGGTTATCTCGAGATGTATATTTATTATTTCAATTTAATAATAATGAATTAGGCATATTTTAACAACCTGAATTGTTTAAATTGATTATTTAAGTATGAATTGTTTTTTTTCTTTTTTGAACGGCAACTATGAATTGTAATATTGTAATTTTGTCGATCACCAAGTAATGTAAAAGTGAATCGGAAATAGAGATCCGGGAATTTTTTATTCAGTTCACAAAGTTTTTACTTTAGTGGTTTTATTAGGTCCTAATATTAAACTGTTAATTTTATTTAAGTTACTGAATTTATGGAAAAATATTTGTTTCTTTTAGTATATTTTTTCTTTAGTTTTAAATTAAACACTTTTACATGGTTAGTTGACTTTAGATCCGTTTGTGTATTCTAGATATAATACAAATTATGTATGGTATATTTTTGCATCACTTTTAGATATAGATCTAAACCAGTAAATTAATATCTTTAATTTTGGGTTGAATTTAAGAGTGATATTTGTATACATGTTCAAATCTTTAAGAACGTTTTTCCTTATTGTTTTTTTTTCCTATTTTGGTTCCAACCACCCTGTTGTGCCATAAACGCTCAATGATCAAACCTGTATGTCTCCGGTGAGGCAACTACATCTATGTTTTACCTTAAGTATTTGATATGGTTAACGATCTATTTACCACCGTATTTCTCCAATGGAATGAAGTATAAAATGTATAATTTGTGTACTTAATTAATTTAAATGGATTTGCTGATTTTAGGAGGTTATATATATGTTTAGCTTTGTTGTTTGAGTGAGATTGCTAGTAAAATTAGAATAAAGTGGTTAGTTAAATACAGATTAATAGTAACTGTAAAAATGGTTTCTTTGGAGTTAAAACACCATTGCTTTTAATGTTCGTATAAATCATATTTGAATTTCTTATAAGATATTATAAATCATATATGCATAGATACACATTTTATTTGGAGAATGACATTTTTCAGTTTGTTGTCGAGGCATACTAGTTTATTGGTGACAAATGTTTAATTTAATTAAAAGAAACTGAGTGATTTATAGTAAAGTTAACATTTTAATATCCATGATGTATGTTTTGCCTTTATTTGGTTGAGTATAACAATTAAATCTCTTTGGTTCTAAAGTTAAGAGCTTTTGGTTTAACTAAAAAAAAATCATGTATCCTTTTGTTAGATGAAAAGTCGAAAATTTATGTCATTTGATTACATTTGCATTAATATGATTAGTGCATATATAACTATAATATATATAATTTCATGGTATCTTTATCATATATCAATATGTAAAGTTCTATTATATGGTAATATGATATAATGCTATATATTGTATAATTTGATTTTATAGTATGCTCTTATATTTGGTATGATATAATTTATTTATAAAGATGATACATAGAGAACACTAAACCAAAGTTATGATATATTATTACTATCATGAAAGAATACAACTATTCTTAGATATGACACGAAGTGTTATACTCACGTATCTCATTATCAAGTTATGAAAGACCTTAAGATGTTAGATCGATAAGATTATATAATTCGGACATACGATTACTTCTCAGTTGATGTTATGTGAAGAGAAGTTTATTTATAAGAGAAATCAGATAAAACAAATTTTGTTTGTCCCTCAAATATGCTTCTGAGGTAGCAATATCATTAAAAGGGTATGAAAGGTTTGAAGTAACTGTATATCCGTATGTCAAAGAAAATAACGAAACTTGTTTGGTTCTACTTTGATTCATGAAATGAATATATATTGATCATTGTGATCATTGATAAAAATACAATGATGGTCATGTTGATAATGAGATCAACCATTAGAAATTATAATGAGATCGACTACAATAATTGTAATGATAGTCATGATGAGATCGACTATTAGAATTGTAACAATAATCATAATGAGACTGACCACCAAAAGTGGTAAACTAAGGAATGACCATATAACATGATGGTCTAAACTTTGAAGTTATAATACATTTTCTTGTATCTTACATTTTGTATTACATACGTGCAAGTAATAGATATATGATCATAAACCAAAAGTTTATGGATCATAATTATTTAATTAGTTGGCATGACCGGTTAGAACACACCGAGTCAATGATGATGTGAAACGTAATGAAGAACTAGAAGATTCTTCAAGCTGATAATTAGTATGTAATGTTTGAGCTCAAGGGAAATTTTATATTTGCCCAATAAAATAGGGTGTGAATCCCTAAATAAAGTTTGGAAATGATAAAAGGATATAAATATCCTATCATTATACCATTTAGTGTTTTAAATCGATGCATCGTCTAAATGGTTATCATGTATGCAACTTGAAGTTTGCATGATTTGTCTTAGCTACAAAGATAGCAAGCATGTTATTTCACATTGGCATATTTGTTTTGGTAAATTTAATTCCCAAGTGATAAATGATTATTGGAATAAGTGTTGAACTTTCTATATATTTATACACGAATTGCTTTTGTTGAAGACGTAACCAAACGTCTACGATTGATTGCAAAGCCAATAATCATGAGAGCAAAAGTTTATGTTTAAATTTGAGTACATGTGATTTTACATATGTGATAAAATTAACTCACATTAAGCCAACATGTTGTAATAGTTTCTCCCCATTATAGTTGGTTTTTGGTCAGGAACCAAAGATGTCCCTTCTAAGATTTTGGTTGTGCGGTATATATGATCCACCACTACGCACAAATGGGACCTTAAAAGGTGGTTGGGAATATATGATAACGAATAGGGCCTTTCACGAGATATTTATTTATGGCTCAATTAATTGATATCCATCTAAATGGATTAACATTCCCAACATCAGGGGGAGATAAAAAGCAATTGGAAAAGAAATGAGTTGGTATGAATTATCATTGATCCTCAAAACTAAAAGTGTGAACCAGAAGTTCAAAGAATAACTCATTTACAAAGATTAGCGAATCTAGTACCAGACGCATTCACTGACCTTAAAAAGGTGACTATGTCACATATACCAACTGCTAATGCTCCAATTAAGATGAGTGTCCTAGAAGGACAATCACCACATGTTTGTAATGAGTCTATTGCACGTCTGAAGCGTGGTAGACCAGTCGGTTCCAATAATAAAATTCCTCGAAAGTTGGAGCAACTAATTAATATGGTCAAGTCGAGGTTATATTAAAATGGTCTCCTGAAGAGACAATAGACATGATGGTTCAAGAAGAACCTCAGGTACCTGAAAATAAAGAGATCTCGATAAGTTATATCATGTCTAACATATCTATGGAATCGAAATAAAAATCGACGTCGTTATACTTTTGTATATAATCTAGCGCTTGAAATGATTAAATGATGAGGATCAAGATTTGAGATTTACCTATGAACGTAAACATAGAAATGATTGGCCAAAATGGAAAGACGCAAATAAGGCAATGAATTCTCTAATGACATGGAAAGTATCTGGACCAGCAGTCCATACAACTGAAGTTTTAAAATATGTTGGATATAAACGGGTCTTTTATGTGAATTATGTGAAAATCAAATTGAGCGATATAAGGAAAAAATTGGTGGCACAAGAATTTTCGCAAATACCTATGATTGATTATGAGGAGATGAATTCTCCAGTGGTGGATGCATTGACTTTCCAATATTTTATTAGTCTGGTAATATAAAGAGAGAATTGATATGCGTCTTATGAATGTTATGTATCACTTGTTACTGAAAGTTTACATGAAAGTCCTGAAGGATTAAATTATGTAAGTCATGTAAAGTAAGTTCTCGAGAACAATGTGATCATTTATACATATTCGGATTTGAACAGGTTATGATTATTTTACATGTTGGATATAATTGGATCTCCTGATGAGTTTCTAAAGCAATTGAGTGCTTAAAAGGTTAATTGAAACATCTTAACGATGTAATACTTGTACACAAAGAAACATACATAGAAAACTTGTACCCGGTGATTGTGATATCTCAATAAATAGTGTACACGCATGGTACAATATAGATTTCAGAGATAAAAGCAAGTGTTTATGACATTTTTGCATATGATATAGATATCTATGTGTTAAATGGGCAAATTTTATTAGCAAAACTTCTAAAGAATGAAAGCACGTGCATATTTGGATAAGATGGAACAAATTCCCTCATGGATTGATAATGGCAGAAGCATTGATATGAAGTTGATAAAATATATATGGACTAAAATAGTCGGGTCGAGTGTTGTACAACTCGAGATATTCGCCTAAAGAGGGATATAAGTTTGAATAAATTAGCCATGTTTTATCAACATTCTACTTTTAAAGTTCACTATAATCGCAGTTTACAGTGATGATGTCTAGGCATCATCGAGAGAAACTGTCGAGCTTTTAGAGGGGGAATTTTTGAGTGACATTGGCACGGTCTATTACTCGAACTGCAGTTCGAGTATATATGTAATTATATTTTATCAATCCCTCAAGTACATCTAGAAGATGATGTTGGGAATAGTTGAACCTTAAAGTATGTTAAAGGTTGTTAAGTCATTTGTTATAAGAAATGCTTATTATCATCTCCTACCAAAGTCGAGATTCTCATTCTAGAAGTACAATCATTAAATGATGTGTGCACTAAAATGTTTTGCTAGATAGGTATGGTTATAATATCTTTCACTTGAGCTTATTGTCATGATATAACCTTTGTCAAGCGAAGAGACATTGGAATGAGTTCAACGAAATATTTCAGGTATAAACGATATTTGATTATATTTTACTAACCCATCAAAACAGGTTTGGTTAGTCTTGTAGATGCAGGAATATAACTAAACACAGTCCTGGACATATGATATTTTTTGGAAAGAGACACCTAAAGTCTTGTTAGAAGATTATACAACATTGATCAACATAAAGAATTGCACATTAAGGGATCGAGCGACAAATCATTGACTACCAAAGCTTTGATCAACATTCAAGGAAGATGGACACACGTCACTTAAAGGATACATGTTAAAATGAGGGGGAGACTTATTTAAGTTGCACTCTTTTTCCCTTGACTAAGTTTTGTCCCATTGGGTTTTCTTAGTAAGGTTTTTAATGAGGCAACATACCTGATCTAGAAGTATCTGGGGGATCTAATGCGCATTACACGCTGCACTCTTTTTCCCTTAGCTTTGGTTTTGTCCCACCGGGTTTTCCTAGCAAGGTTTTTAACGAGGTAGCATCAAGCGTATTATGTTGATAACCAAGGGGGGGTGTTATGAATATATTTATTATTAATGTGGTTATCAACACCAAAAATAGATTAGCTTTCTCTCCAAGTTTTGTACAGCTATATATACCACTATTGTAATCATATCTATTAATGAAATATCAGTCTTTTTCTCCCTACATCTCTTTCTCTTATTGTTTGCTATTAGGCTAGTAGGTCGTTGTTTCACAACAAAAACATTGTTTATCTTATCGTCTACCCTATTTTTGTTTCTTGATAATTGATTTATTCTATTTTGGCTATTAATTTTACAGGTTCAGCATCTAATGTTACTTGTAGTATTTGAGGTCAGCCATTTCTTGAGACTTACCCATGTAAATAAGACAAAGTGGTTTCGATATCATTTGTTAAATAATTTTTCATACCAATTAATCTTTAACTAAGCTCTTGTGCTCGATTCCTACACTAGCTGACAATTTTTTCCTATCTTTTTTAGTGTGATTTTGTCTGATTTAAAGTTTCAACTTCAGTAAATAATTCGTTCTATAAAGTTATAATATATCCATATTAAATCCTTCTTAAATTTCTTTTATTATTTCTTATACTCCATTTAACCTTTTTTTGTATTTAAAACAAAATTACACCGAGTCAACAATTAAAACAAAAACTACTATAGTTTTGTTAAAAAAAAAACTAAAACGATCACGTAGGTGTAATTTTATACTGAGGCAAAATCGTAATTTGATAGAAAAAACAAAAACAATAGCAAAGCTGTAAATTTGAACGGAGGACAAAATCGTAATTTGACTGGGAGGGAAAAAAAACAAACCAATGGTAAAACTGTAAATTTCAACGGGGCAAAATCATAATTTGATTGGACCAATGGGGAAGTGCAGGTTTTTCGATTTACTAACAAACTCACAAATTTGTTTATGGTTTACCCAAGTGGATGGAGACGTTTAACTGTGGAGTTCAACCGCGTGAGGTCTACTATTGTTTATAACTCACCAATAACAAATTTCAAAATTTTTGTAAATCAAGTTAGACTTAAAAATGGCTAATTCACACGTAGACAGACTGATACATTCACTTAAAAATAATGTCATGAAAATATGATCAAGCATAATCTGAATGGGAGTCATAGAAGTCACTTGGGCAGGGTGACATCACTTCTTGTTCAAGAAACTGCAAGACCTCTTGCATCGACGGTCTGTCATCTGGGTTCGCTTCAGTGCACCGCCCTGCAATCTCCAAAACCGCTTCTACAGTTGATGCATCCGCATCGGTGCACCTATCGTCCACCACATCTTCCAACCGGTTATCCTTTCGCAGGGTGTTCAACTGTTTTTGCATACAACATTCCGTGAATGTCAGAACCGAAAACGTTGACCTTGTTTAAATATTTGACTTTATATACAAAATATTGTCAGAAATTAGAAATGCATACCCAACCAACAACGTTTAAACCCCGTTTCACGAAGATCGGATCTGTTGGTCTTTTTCCCGTTATAAGCTCTAACAGCAAAACGCCAAAGCTATAAACATCTGATTTCATAGTGGCACGACCGCTTTGCAGGTATTCTGTTTTATATATTCCATGAGAAAAATTTTTGTGATTTGGTTTGGAATACAGGTGCGAGATAGCGGGATAAAGAGACAAACCTGGTGCGAGATAGCCGAAAGTGCCAGCGACGACGGTGGTCACGTGAGCTTCCTCATCTACCAAAAGCTTCGCGAGACCAAAATCAGCAACACGAGGCTCGAGATTTTCGTCAAGGAGAATATTGCTCGATTTTATATCCCGGTGAATGATTCGGGGAGTACAATCGTGGTGCAAATATGCCAGTCCACGAGCCGAACCATAAATAACCTTCAGACGAGCATTCCAACTTAACGTTTGGACTCCGTCCCGACATTCTAAACGCACAAATTCATAAAAATCATTAAAAAGGTACAAATGAAATCATCCATTCTTTCTTTCAAGAGTAAAATGCCAAAATTGTCCCCTGAGGTTTGGACGCTTTTGCCTGTTACATCCAAAATAAGAATTTTTTGTAACTGGATCCCTGACATTTTAATTTAACTGGGTTTGCGATTTGGATGGAAATGGCAACAAAAATGAAACGTTAGGGGTCCAGTTACAAAAAAAATTCTTATTTTGGATGTAACACGCAAAAGCGCCCAAACCTCAGGGACGATTTTGGCATTTTACTCCTGTTACTAATAAGTCAAATTATGAAGCTTACCATGTAAGAAATTTTCAAGACTACCATTGGCCACATAATCATAGATAAGAAGCTTTGAATCAGGAAACCGACAATATCCTCGGAGATTAACAAGATTACTATGTCTAACACTACCCAATATTTCCAACTCTCGTTCAAATGCAAGATCTTGACTTTCTCGACTTCGGTCAATTCTTTTGACTGCAAACATCACACAGTCATTCATGACAATTCTGTACACGGTCCCAAACCCACCGGACCCAATCACGTGTTCATCGGCAAGGGACTCGAGCTTCTCGATAATCTCACTTGAAGTGTATGGAAGGTCACCATGGAAGGTTATAAGTTGTGTGCCTACAAATTGACCAAAAAAATAAAAACCGTTAAGAAATTGATGAACTTTACTAAAAAGGTAATAAAAAATATATAAGTATGAGCATGTTTTACTTGTTTCTTGAGGAAATTGTTTCTTGACAACCACGTATTTTTTCGCAACTCTTGCTTTCTTTGAAAGCAACCAAACCAACAAGAATACGAAGAACACAAGTGCTACGCCTAAGGCGATCACAACACCGATCATCACTCCTTTCAAAGAATGCGATGAACTTTTAGGCACTGCAACGGTCAAAACAGATGATAAATGTTTAAGATTAATAATGCCCACAAACTAATTATATCAAAATTTGAGTAATTTTGGTATTTTTAACAGCTAAATGAACAAAAATATGTTCTTTCTTATCAATAACGACTTGCCTGCTGCTTCATCACTTTCTGCATGCGGTAAGACAGCAGGAAATCCCAACGACGTTTTACAAGGTTTGTGTATTTGCTGACCACAAAGGTCCAGATTACCAATAAACCTACACGCAGTGACCCGTTTTTCAGATTAGTCTCTTTGAAAACGGTGAATAAGCTATGAAAAACTCAAGAAAATCAAATACTAGAATATCAATGAACAGGGTTCATCACAACTTGAGATTAAATAGTAAATACATCTGCACAGTATTTTAAAATTATATAAATTGGAGCTTACGAGTTATTTCCAAACTTGGTTAGTGCTCCAAAATTTGGTATTTCACCGGAAAATGAATTTGCGGATAAGTTCCTGAAAGTAAATAAAGATTTTAGATATATTGAGCTATGCGATTGTCAAACGTTTTTCAAAAATTTTAAATATAATATCACCGTATAGGCTTATATACTAGTGAACCAACTTACAAGGATTGAAGACGAATGAGATGACCAAGAGACGAAGGTATCGCTCCCTTCAAACTATTGCTTGACAAATCCCTGAATAATGATACAAAATAAATTTCGATCGATGAGATTGCTATCGACATATTGTGATGTAAATGTTGGGAAGGATAAAAACTAACTTACAGTATACTAAGAAGGGAAAGGTTTCCTATACTCGAAGGTATGCCACCTTGAAGATAATTAGCCCTCAAGTACCTACACAAGATCCCGCATCGCGTATCAATAAAATGCGCAATCGCTAAATCACATTCCCAGACAGAACAATAACACAATAAAGAAAATACCAATTTCACAGTTTTGACTTACATAGCTCTGAGTTCAACACATTTACTTATTTCATTAGGGATTATACCATGTAATCTGTTCTGGTGAAGTGCCCTAATAACAAACAAGAACACCATAGTTCAAAAAGACAAAGCACCACCAACTGATATAGATACAAAAATATATAATAATACACTTACAGTCTCTGAAGTCTAGTGAGTTTACCAATGCTTGGAGATATAAACCCTTCAAGCTCCATGTAAGGCAAGTTTCTGTCAAGACCCCAAATTTAAATCAAAGATTAGAACTTTTAAAAAAAATTAGGGCTTTTGTTACTCATTTCATGTTTCTTGAAATATGCAGTAAAAAAGGTGAAAACTTGGAGTAAAAAGAGATGATTTACATTGCTAAAACTCTTTGGTCACTAGGGTAGCAAGTGATACCAGTCCATTGACATGGGGTTTCATCATTATTCACCCAATTGCTCAGAACATTCTTACTGTCATTCAAACTTTGTTTGAGCTCCAGCAAAGTTAACCCTAAAGAAAATAATAAAGATCCAAGATTACATATGAAATGGGTCAAAAGACTCAAAAGAGAGAGTCTTTTGGTTTGTAAGAGGAAAAAGAGTGTTACCATCTTGGGTGAGAGCTAAAGAGCAAGTGCTGAAAAGGGTTGTTGAGATAGAAACAGCTGAGAAAACCCAAATGAAGGCTAGATTTAGAGTACCCATTTGCTGTTGTTGGTGAAACATGAGTCAAAGAAGGTTCAAATGTGTGCCATAAAAAGAGGATTTAAATTTGAATCCCAAGTGATGTAATTGTCTTGAGTAGTGAGTACGCTGCTTTTATATACATGAGGAAGGTGGGGGCTGGGGGGTGTGTTGTGTGAGTGGTTTGACTGTGTGAGTTATGATGCTGGTCTCGAGTGGATCCACTTTCTAATATTATCTATGTAGTTAGAGTTAATTGCCATTTTCGCCCCTGAGGTTTGGGCACACTTGTCATTTTCGTCCAAAATGAAGGTTTTGTACCATTTTGCCCCCAACGTTTGTAACTTTTTGCCATTTTCATCCAAATACCTAACCAAGTTACTTTATATCTTATTATGGGTTATTTTTAACCTAACCAAGTTAGTTTATACCTTATTATTGGGTATTTTTGAAATTTATCAATTATAAAGGGGTAATTTATAAATTATCTTCTAGTTATTATTTATCAGCCTTTATAAATTATCTTCTAGTAATAAATTAAATTTTGACTACTTTTGTGTCATAATAAATAAGTTTAAATATAAGAATACATAATTTAAGAATGATTGCTTAAAAACTAAAATGATATGTACATTTATGATTAAAGCATTAACATGCAAACAATATTAAAATAAAAAGTTTCGGGTTAAAATGGTTGTTTTTGCATTAATTCGGGAATATACGTGTCGTGTTTGGGTTTATGTACGTGACATCATGACCCGTTTAGTAACCCTAATAAAATCAATAGGTGATTTTGGTTCAATAATTTTAGTGAAAGTCCTACGTTGAATTGTTAATTGTGATCTGTAAAATTACATTTTAATTACAAGACTTTTAAAGTTTAATTTTTTTTTGTAAAACTGTAAATGCAAACATATTAAAGTATAAATGCTTATATTATTAATGTAAAAAAATATATACACAACTAAAAATCGTGTTATATTATAAAAATGTTAACACCAATGTGATCTTATTTAGGTATACAAACATAGAAATAGATAAAAGCGTAACAATGAACAAAACATATGTTATCATATGAATTGTATTTTTATAATTCGAATCTTTAATAATAGACCATCTCCAATATATATGCATTAATTAAAGTAAAATTTAATATTTAATATTGGATCATCTTTTTCAAAAATAATAACTAGAAGATAATTTATAAAGGCTGATAAATAATAACTAGAAGATAATTTATAAATTACCCCCTTATAATTGATAAATTTCAAAAATACCCAACAATAAGGTATAAACTAACTTGGTTAGGTTAAAAATAACCCACAATAAGATATAAAGTAACTTGGTTAGGTATTTGGATGAAAATGGCAAAAAGTTACAAACGTTGAGGGCAAAATGGTACAAAACCTTCATTTTGGACGAAAATGGCAAGTGTGCCCAAACCTCAGGGGCGAAAATGGCAATTAACTCATGTAGTTATTTATTTTTATTAGACCACCCGTAGTGGTGAACAAAAATAATGCCCCCACCATGGGGCATTATCCGACACGTGGCATCCTAGTCAGAGTTGGGCATTATAGCAAAAGAGGTGCAGTGAGACATTATTCCAATAACGCCCATGCAATCATTTGACAATTATTATTTTTTTAAACTTTAGATACTTCATTAAACTAGTTGATTTTCCGCCCACGCGTTGCGGCGGGGACCCAGTGACTACAAAACGCGTGTCAACAACGGCAAGCAAATACCGAATATCAAAACATAAATAAAAATGGCGTGATAAGGATAGTCACTCCGTCCTAAAAGAAGCGATTTTAAATAACCTAATATATAATAATAGGACCCACACGTCTTACACGTTGGAAATTCGGTTATTTTCAGTTCAGTTATTACGGTGCTAACATGTTAAAATATGGATGAGCTCGGTACCGGTAACGGCACCGAAAGTACCGATCCGGAAAATCTTGAAATTAGGTACCGGCACCGAAAATACTCGGTACAATACGGTGTGGTATTTGAAGGTAAGATCAATAAATACAGGTATGGTGCTAGATCGGTGTCGAACCGAAAGTAACGATTCTGAAAACGCCAAAAGGGGGATACCAAATTAGTACCGAAAATGATTTGGTATAGTAAATTTGGTACCGATACGATACCGGTTTGATTACAGGGTTTGATACGATTTGCTCATCAATAATCTAAATATCAAAAAAATACACATGCTACAATTCATTTATTACAAAAAAAAAAGACAAAAAAGAAAGCAAAATAAGTTGTGTATATAAAACATCATTCAAACGAAATACAGTTTATTTACTGTGTGTATGAAAAGTAATCTAAATGGTGCAATCACTTGCATTGCTACATTGCTACAGGATTTGATACCGGTACCGAAAATACCGTTACCGAAATCCCCAAAAGTGGGTACAGGTACCGAATATACCTGGTACGGTACGGTTCGGTACCGGTCGGTACTGGTACGACACCGATATTTGAGGGTAAAACCGGTGAATACCGATGCCGAACCGGTACCGAAAGCACACCCGGTTTGATAAATTTAATACCGGTACCCGATACCATTTACTCTTCGGTTAGTAATGTTACTATTCAATTCTATTTTTAATATATAGGGTAATTACTGTTCATTAAGTTGAATTTTTAATATATAGGGTAATTAAAAAAAAACAATACTAGAAATACAAAAAATTAAAATCCGATTAAACTAAAAAAAAACACTAGTTTTCGTCTTCGCTTTCTTCACCCTCGCCAACTTCGTCTTCCTCGTCCTCCGTTTCTTCCTCTCCCTCAGGTGGTACATACCGAACCGACCATGCGTGGTGTACCAAATCAACCATTAACTGGGAATGGTACGGTTCGTAACGCAACTCTCGCGCATTATTCACTCTTTCTTCCATTGACGCCTGTGGATGGTCCTCTTGAACGGCTTCTGGCACATAATTCTGGCATATCGCCTTTCCTTCGTCTTCCAAAATCATGTTGTGCATGATTATACAAGCGTACATAGCATCTCTCATTTTTTGCTTGCTACATGCACGACAAGGATTTCTCAAATATTGCCAGCGTTGTTTAAGAACCCCAAAGCATCTCTCAATGTCTTTTCGTGAAGACTCTTGAACCTTTTTAAAGTATGCTCTTTTTTCATCAATAGGATCACTATACGTTTTCACGAAAATCGAATACCTAGGATAAATTCCGTCGCTCAAATAATATCCATGAGGGTAGTAGTTTCCATTTGCGTAAAACGACGCTTTTGGAGCTTTGCCAGAAATCCACTCCTCTAACAACGGAGATTGTTCAAAAACATTGATATCATTGCATGACCCGACCACGCCAAAGTAAGCCGACCAAACCCAAAGGTCCTGTGAAGCAACCGCCTGAAGAATAATAGTGGGTCCTTTTTGGTCACCCCGTGTGTGTTGGCCTCGCCATGCGGTCGGGCAGTTATCCCAACGCCAATGCATGCAATCTTTGCTCCCGATCATACCAGGCAAACCATGCTCAGCATTATGTACCTCGTAGATCTTTTGAAGGTCGTCCCATGTGGGCGTTCTAAGATAACGCGCACCGTACACATCAATAATACCTTTATAAAAAACAATAGACAAACATAAGCTTCAAAAAAAAATAGTAAACATACTCGTCTTTTTTTTTTTTTTTAAAGTAAAGTATAGGAATTGTACTGCGACAAAAATGCTCCAAGCAGTCTCGCGATGTTTTCTCGGCCATTTTTAGATACTCGTCGTTGATGTCGGTAGTGTTTCCATAAGCAAGGATTCGTAACGCCGACGTACACTTTTGGATACCGGTAAATCCTAGAACCCCTCTAGCATCCGCTTTTTGTTTAAAATAATCGTAGTTGGCTTCCAAGTCGTCGACTATGCGTAGAAACAACCGCTTACTCATTCGGAAACGACGCCTAAACATTTCGTTCGAAAATGTCGGCGCCTCATCAAAATAATCTTTCATCAAACGATCGTGTGCCGCGCGTCGGTCGCGTTCCATATAACCTCTTTTTTTCTGCTTGGGGGTGACGACAATGCTCGACATATCTCACCGCTAGTTGACAAGCACTCGTAACCGCCTCTTGCTCAACCTCCTCATCGGTGGAACCATCGCCATCCGCAAAATACTCGTTGTAGTAAAAATTTACCATGGATGAAGAACTAGGAGAATCCATCAAGTTTTTTATAAAATGGTTGTGATTTTTAAAGAGTTTTTGAGATAGTTTTTGGTTGAAAGTGAATGAGTTTATATATATATATATATATAGGTAAAATGTTTAAAAAAAATAAATAAAATAACCAACTAGCTGTTGGGGACATGTGATTGGCCGGTCAAATGTGTGCACCGCGTTTTAATTAAAACGCCAAACTCAATTTTCTTCGAAAATAACGCCGGACAACGCCGGGCGTAGTGGGGGAACCGGCTTTTTGGGGCGTTTTTTTTTTGAATTTTTTTTACAAACAACGCCCGAGTACGGGTGGTCTTATATTACTAGGTTATCACCCCGGAACTTCCCGGGTGAAAAATTGATTTACATTAATTATAAGTTTATAAATAAAATAAATACAAACAAAGTCATATATTACTGTTAACAGTAATATATAAATAAAATAGAGATTTACAAATGTACATAACTAGGTTTTGCCTCGCCCGTGTTGCGGGGCACTAAGCCAAATATTTCCCTTTCATATACGTCTGTATTTCGGTTACTTGTATATACTACTTATAACACGATCTCAAAAAACATTACATCGAGAAAACCAATTAAAACAAAACACTATCAATACTTTTGCTAAAAAAAAAACTAAAACGATGGAAAAACTATAATTTTTAACTGGGGCAAAATTGTAATTTTTGAGGACAAATGAGCGTGTGTCACGCAACCGCCTGACACGAATAAAAATTACACCGAGTCAACAATTAAAACAAAACACTACCATAGATTTGTCAAAAAAAAAAACTAAAACGATAGCATGACTGTAATTTTACATTGGGGGCAAAATCGTAATTTGACAGAAAAAAACAAAAACAATAGCAAACCTATAAATTTGAAACCGAGGAAAAATCGTAATTAGGATGGACCAATGGGGAAGTGTCAGGCAGCTGTGGGAACAAAATCGTAATTTTTGAAATGGGAACAAAATCGTAATTTTGAACAGAGGGCAAAAGCGTAACAAAACAAATCGCAAAACTGTAAATTTAAACTGGGGAAAATCGTAATTTCGCTGGACCAATGGGGAAGTGCCAGGCAGCTGTGGGAACAAAATCGTAATTTTTTAAATGGTAACAAAATCATAATTTTGAACAGAGGGCAAAAGCGTAAATATATTTTGAACTGGGCGCGACATTATAATTTTAAACTGAGGGCAAAATCATAATTTTGAGCTAGGGGGGAAACATAATTTTATTTTGAACTGTGAGCAAAAACGTTATTTTGAGCTGAGGGCAAAATCGTAATCTTTAGCTAAGGGAAAAACATAATTTTATTTTGAACTGGATGCAGAAACGTAATTTTAAACGGAGGGCGAATCAGTAATTTTAAACTGGGAATAAAATTAAAAAAGGGTTTTTGAACTGATGGCAAAAGCGTAATTTTGAGCTAGAGGCATAAATATAATTTTATTTTAAACTGGGGGCAAAAACGTAATTTTAAATGAAGGACGAAACCGTAATTTTAAACTGGGAGTAAAGTTAAATTAAAAATGGGTTGATCCAATAGGGAAGTGTCAGGCAAGTTTCCTGGCACTATTCCCTCAACTTGAAAATGTATATATAGTAAATTGTATAAAGATTTTCGTATGACGATCCATACTTTTTTTGACAGGCAAACGAAGCACATCTATTATTAAACCAAAAAACCATCCGACATAGCAAGTTAATACGAAGGACATATACAATTACAATTACAATCTACATTCACCAAAAAACCAAATCAAAATACAAATTATACTACAAAACTAAAATTTCTCCATTCGCTCCAAGAGATGCCTGTTAGTTTTGATCTATTCATTACCCGCTAGAACGTTCTTTCTTTTATTTATTCGACGACTTTTAACGAATTACAATCCTTTCCGCAGAAAACTGTGCGTTCCAAATGCTACACATGGTGAAAAAAATGCATGTCACAGTTTCTTTTGATTACCATGTGTTCCAAATCTTTTTCAATTCCGGATATAGGTTTCCATAAGGACGAGCTTAGTACCAAACGGTATCAATACCGGTACCGAAAATCCCAAAAAATGGGTATCGGAACCGGTACCGAAAATGTCCAGTACGTTACGGTACCTGTACTGACCGTTATTTGAATGTAAAAACCGGTACGGTACCAAACCCGTACCGAAAACGCAAAATGTCGGTACCAAAAATCGAGTTGGTTCGGGAAATTTGATACTGGTTTCGAACAGGTACCCGATACCATTTGTTCATCCCTAGATTTCCATACCTCGTGCAATACCTGCAACTGTGAAAGGCCTACATTGAAAAAAGAAAGCATATAAGTGTAGTCAGCTATGAGAAAAATAGTAAACTATACATATCACATATATTGAATTGATGCCCTTTTTCAAACATAAGTATCAATTTTGACACACATAAATATAAACAGGTATATTAGGGTCATATTTTACCCAAGAGCAAGGTCTGGTAGCAACTATTTCGGATAATCATTTCATTCAGATTCCACAAACTAAAAACATATTTTAAAATAATCAGTTTTGAAAAATCCTACGGTGATGCGGATTGCATATTTATTGAAGTAGCAAATTGGACTAATCCATCCATAACCTCTTGTGTTGATCATGATTATCATCTGTAAAAAAACCTAAGCAGGTGATTCATATGTGTGATAATTAATCTCTACGAATCATTTGGATCCTAATGGGTTGACATTTTAACATTAAGCATGAAAGGGTAAAATTATCGCAAGGTTTTGGAGATAATAATTTGTGATTTGATACGAGTAAAATATTAATTTGGAGAGTGAGTAACTACGTTTTTAGGAAATCCCAATGGCGTTTTACACGGTTTGTGTATTTGCTGGCCATGAAGGTCCAGATTACCTATAAACCAACACGCACTAACAGGGTTGATAACTTGAGATTAATGCATCTGCATAGTATTTTAAAGTTTATTTAAAGTGAAACTTACAAGTTGTTTCCAAACTTGCTTAGTGCTCCAAAATTTGGTGTACTTTATGGTATACTCAGTTACTCCAAAACTTACAAGTTGTTTCTGACGAGGTAAGGTACTTGACCCGACTTAAACGGTTATGTATTATTTATCTCCTTGTATATTATTATTATTATTATTATTATTATTATTATTATTATTATTATTATTATTATTGTGTATTAACCCGCGAAGCCCAGCGCGTTGTAGTTCATACTACACTAGGCTGTGGGCTTGTAGAGACAACCTCTAACTGGGTCTGGCCCATTGAGGTTAGGGTTTCCCATATCTCCTATATAAGGAGGTCTCCACCTCCTTATTAGGGCATGAGATATGGGGCAAACACTTTTGTAGCTGAAAATAGGGGATTCTTTCCCTACCGGCCGTCCCTACATCCTCGTTTTTCTCTCTTCTTCTTATTTGCAGGTCTAGGGGGTGTTTGGGTTAGCTTATTTTGGAGTAACTTATGACTTATTTACTTATAAAAGTTGATAAGTTGTTTTCGTAGTGTTTTGATTAACTTATTTAAGAAGATTTTGTATGTTAAGAAGTTATTTTTGAGAAGTTAGAATTTCTAACTTCTCACTTTTGACTTATATAAGTTAACAAGTCCTTATTGAGAAGGAATACCAAACACCCCCTAGGTTGAGGCGGAGAAGACGAGGTGTGGCCATGTTCGTATTCATCATCGTAGAAGTACCGACCTGCCCGGGTTCACTCTTTTACATTGGCGTCATCCGTGGGACCGCTGACAAACCGCACCTTCGTTCGCCTTCGCTCAGTATCCAGATCTACGTCTCTTGGTGAAGGTTTCTAGATCCAGCAATAAGCGATTTCGGAAGGAGGCTATTGAACAAAAAACCCCATACCGGTACAACGTCGTTCCCTCGGGGTCTCCAAAACTTAAATCTGGTGGCTTTTGAGATATTTGTATGAGCTTCCCAAAGCAATAGAGGTGAGTTCTATGACCAACTATCTTAATTGCAATTTTGAAGCTTTATTATATGAAGTCATTTGAAACCGTGCCCCTTTAAATGCATATAAGGTTGTACTTAATAAAAAGCACAAACATAAAACTTTATGTCTGAAAATCGAATAAAGTATATGAAAAACAATTTTACAAATCACCTTTACCTTAACTGAGGTTATACTTGCTAACGTTGGTCAACCCTTTAAACAAAAAGCATGAACATAAGGTTTCATCGCTGATCTTACTTGGTTACAATCAAGCGATCATGAGATACACGTATTATACTATATACTTTATATGATTATCATGTTTGCTGTTAATTTGCAAATATTATTTTAGTGCATTGCTATTAACCTTGTTTATCAACAACAAACTGGGGGACTAACATGATTTCGTACCATTCCAATGGTCAAAATTGTTTTAACATATTGTTCAAACGAGCACACTTCGTTACCGCGTGTAAACCGGGTAATGCGGACACACTCTGTCGTCGTGCAAGTACGCTCCGCGCGAGCACACCTTGCCTGCCGAACACACTCCATTACCACGGGTAGAATCTGCCGCACGTGTACACTTCGCCCTTATCTGAACTCCGCCGCCGCGCAAATACACCCCACCCGCCGGACAAGCTCTATCACCCACGTATACACTTTGCCCTTGGCAGAAAAGCTCCGCGGATAAACTTCGTCGCGCGTCGTATGATTAAGCTCCCTATGTGCGGACAAGCTCCACCCTGCGAGCAAACTTTGCGTTTGTCGGTGTCACTTGGGCCAGAGATCACACTCACCAGAGACCCGCGCTTAGGCGACACCACGTGGCGCGCCGGTCACACAAGGCGCTGAAGAGGAATCCCTTCCGCAGTATACATTCAAGCAAGGTACTCTCTATGTTAATTTTTTTGCTTCTAAAAAAGCTAAAGATGTTTTTGTGGTGGTGATATTTGTGGAGAATCAACATAAACGTGCTTAATATTATGTTTGAATTCACATATGTTTGTTTTTTAAATTCACATCACAACTTTTCCCACAAATCACCCCTACAAGTTATATAGGGACATTTTTAATCCCTTGGCAATGGATACATTTTGTCTTGGACCAAGCTAAGATGCCCACTGTCTTATTAGAAAAGAAATACATAATTAAGAACCATTGGCAAAACAAGGTCTTCAGTGTTTTATTTATTCTCATATAATAAGTAAATTTTTAGACATGATGCAAAATCAAGATCATAGTTGTCTTTGCCATTACAACACACAATATTTTCTAGTGAATGGCCCCACAAATGTTATAAAGTGACACTTACATCAATATCAAGTGTCATGCCTTTTAAACATATATGAATAGCTTCAACGCCTTCTAGCATATTATAACAATACACGTGCATGGACATATTTCATATTTACTTGGCCGGGAGAACTCGAATTATTTAGAAAAGTCGTGTTACATATTTCTTTCAATAAAAATAAGTTGGCTAAAGTTAGGCACGTGAAATCAATTCATGGACACGGTTATCATTTTAAAAATTAATAACCAGGTGGTATTAACGCATACTTGTATCGTGCTTATTATTACAATGCTACTAACATCTATTTAGCAGCAATAAATGGAATGACTAGCATGGTGCAACACAATCTGGAGGGTCAAAATTGTTCATATATTGCGGAGTATGGATGCACAAAACCAACACCACCCGCGGACAACTTTCTTGGTCGCGCCACAACTTTATTCGTCTCGCGACCTCTGGCGGACAACTTCCTTCGTCGTGTCACCCCTGGCGGACAACTTTCTTGGCCACGCCACCTCCAGTAGACGATTTTCTAGAACGTGCCAAACTCAGGCGAAATCTTTTATCCACGCCACCACAATCAGCAGCGGACAATTTTCATGATTACGCCAACTCCGGCGATGACTCCTTTTGTCGCACCATTCCTAGCGCACACTTCTTTTGTCATTTTTGGCTTGATAATCCCCTCTCGAGCATTGGTTAAAACTTGAAACGCCTTACTATATGGCGCTCTCCAGCAAGATTCGCTGTTTAACCAGCACACTCTTAGACGCCTTACCGATTAGGCTGCAAGGTCGTTCTTGCCCGCTTCGCTACAAAAGGAAGCTTTTATTCAACCCGCCACTACCGGCGGAAGCTTTTGTTCAACCCGCCACTATCGGCGGAAGCTTTTATTCACCACGGAACATTTAAACGGACATTTTTATCCACCCACGCCTCTGGCGGGAGCTTTCATTCTACCCGCCACTCCGACGGATTTTTTCGTTCTCTCCTACCGTCTTCGGCGGATACCCTCCTTGCTCGCGCCATCTCCGGTGAGCACCGTCCTAAGTCACGCCTTTGGTCACGCTTATAAATTTATTTTACTGTACAACAAAACACGAGAATATCTGTTGAAAATTCTCAGCTGTCATGCATAAAGATATACCTTCCAACCTTCTTTATAAATGGGGTTGTGGCCCATTTAGTCACGCCACCGCTATAGCGCCTACATCGCCACTCCTCCACTCGTGTATGTCGCACATACACCGGCATGTCGCTTTAATTTGTGTTACTAAAGTTTTTAACGGAACCAGGTCATTTATAATGGTTCAATGTTTTCCTCTCTATACTACACCACATTTTACATGTGCCGATGCTTTACAGAACAAGATCGTTCAACTGTTATTGCACCAATTTTAAACATATATGAGCATATATTCATTTAACTAAGACTATGGGGTGTCGTGTTACCTCCCCAACATCCACATCATCTTCCACATCGTGGGCAGGCATTTATATTAACTAACATGAGATCCTTTACATCCGTAAAGCTGGTACTTGAAATTTGGTGGCATAGGTCATCTCTACCATTAAAAAGAGCATACGTAAATTATTTTCTTCAAAATGATTGAAACTACATAAATATTTATGTCGCAGTATAATACCGCCGTGGGCGAGATATGTTAAAAAACAACCAAGCTCGATCATTTCGACTTATACACAAAATAGTCCTTATCTAAATATGGCGCGTTTTGGCAAAACTTATGTATACATGTCGATGCTATACACATAATGCAATTTTCTACCTTGTTATTGCAATGCTACTAATGTTTATTTGAGCAGCAATAGAGTGGGATACTAGCACGACGGGCTAACCACTCATGCCCCAACTACAATTAAGTCGTGAAAGTTGACACCTAGCAAAACCGAGCGGCACATCGGTAGAAATTGACATCCTCAAGCTAGACAGCCTTCCTGATAATGTTCTCGACATCTCCAACATGACACATCGAGCACATGATTCTCCTGCTAACATTATTTAGCAACATTGAAATAAGGGACGGGAACGGTGTAACACTACAAACGATACAGAACGTAGACACCAAAGCCAAAGGTCCTGGTTCGGACATTCGATTTACACACCTGATAACCCTTCTTCAACAACATGATTTCGGTTGGACAACTTCTTGTCAAACCTAGGTACAACTTTGGTAAAGATAGACCTAAGCCAGAATTCATTATGTGAAACTACATATTTCGGGACGCAATTTCAGGTACAATCCTATTTTATTGCTTTATTTAGTTGCGCAATACACTTTTACTTATTCAAACGCGCTTGGCATCTCATTGCACGCCCTTGGTCCACTTGACTATATATATATATATAATGGTCCGTATATAACCTGACATGGCGATGCTACCTCAAAATTACAAAATTCTAAACACATGAATGGAAGATTTCATTGCCCACACATGCATGGGGCCACGATCGATTGGCCATATGACATGTTGCATGCGCCTATATAATTACTTTCAATACTTATGTCCAAACATGCTTAACATCATCGAACTGGGTAATCTGCTCGGAACAACACGACTATGGGCGGACATGGTCATAATATTTACACATGATAAACTATACATTGAATAATCCTTATTCAAGCACGCGGGCTTAGCTTGGTAATTTCTCACCACGCCACCTTAATTGTTGGATCATCACATCCGATAGACAATCCTGAACTCGGCACAACCGTTATGTCAGACATCTACGCACAAGACTCACGAGTGACAGGTTCTTAATCTTATCTTTTACGCCCAAATATGTTTAACCTTAAAAACGACGCAGCGGAAAAAGAGCCTTAAAATTTTTTTCTTTATTAGACACACTAGGCTATCACCCGGGAACATCCCGGGTTAGGAAAATTTAATTTTCAGTAAACAAAAGTACATAAATAACACTTTGAACCTCTTAAGTATCCTCTTTCCCTTCTCCACCACAAGTTTTTAGTTCGGTTTCATAAGTATCCCAACTTTGCCTCCATATGCATTCAAAGTTTTCATGTAAAGCTAATTCCTTTTTAATTGATAGTGCGATCTGAATATAAGAATGTTTTCTAAACCCATACAAAATGTTTTATTGATTTATGTTTTTTTAATTAAATAAAGTTTTTTGTCAAATTATAATTAAATGTGTCGAGAGTTGTTATCAATTTAGTGTAGGCATTTCCCGCTTTTGCTTGTTCGTGCCTTTTGACCCCTTGAAGTCAAAGATTGGTAAATAAATTATTCGAATATCAAATTGGCATACTAACATTCCTGTTATGTGAGTCATTAGTCTAATACAACCACATTTGAAACAATATTTTTTTAATTATTCATCATATATTATGTATAAGTAAAATCTTATTGCCACCAATTATAACAAACTTCTAATTCAAGATCACCAAATTGTAAAGCCCAGGTAATTATTTGGCCAGCATCATTCTAAATCTCTATAATATCAATTTGGTCAAAGATCTTGTACATGTTTCGTGTATGAAATAATAAAAATACTTTAAACCCCCATGAGGAGCATGAATTACAAAATGCTTGCAAAAACTGTTGTGGTCCTCTCCCACCATGTCCTTGTCGTACTCCAAATTTACAATGACACAAAATCCATTCCAACAGAAGTAAAGTTTTTTTTAATCTTTGATCACATTGATATAACCTTCTTTGGTGAATTACTTCGCTTATACAGTCATTTACAATGATTATAAAAATATCTCAAAATCGAGGAGAAAACAACTAAAAGAATATGACACCTATATACATGAGCTCCAACATGATATTAGTATCACCACTCTTTACTGAAAAACTTTCTGGATGCCTTCCAAGCTAGAATTATCAACTTAACACAACTGGTTTTTGACCTCCTTCCAACATGAGCTCCAAATCTAAATGAGAACGATAAAATGTTAGATGAGTTGAAAGCGGCCCTCCATTCTTGGAGCATACTTCATTACTACCACATAATAAATAGTTTCTTCAAAAGTCTTACAGTAGGACTGGAGTGCACATAGATTACAAGAACCGAACCACACTTTTAATTGGCTAGTGGTTTTGCAATGGATTGCCTGACTGCCAGGGGCGCAGCATGTGAGGGGCGGGGGGGGGGGGGACGTCCGCCCCCCGGGATTTTTCGCTCAGTAGTGTTATATATGTAGTTTTCGTATAGAAATTTGTGGGTATATACGTTTTCACCCCCCCCCCCCCCCGGTTCTATAGAAATTTTTGGGTATTCTATAGAAATTTTTGGGTATATATGTTTTCACCCCCCCGGCCGAAAAATCCAAGCTTCGCCACTGCTGACTGCATCAGTATAAGTATGTGTTGGTAGGTAAGTGTGGATTCAAGCAAGTCCCAAAGTGATGTCTTTGGATCCCAACATGTGCCATTCAAACATTTACAAACGATTATTATAAATAAACGTTTGCAAGTCAGCCAAAACCAGTCTGCTCGTTTTGACCCGTTAACCAAACCGCCCATCAAACCACGTACAAAAACTATAATACCATTTATGAACAATTACTCCAGTTTGGGCCCATTAGGCAACCCACCCATCTTACTACATCATCCTTAAACCATCCTAATAATACCATTCATGAATCATTACTGTCATAACCAACCCACTTGAGCCGCCCCAATTCACGACGTCAAAAAAATAATATTACCACTCATGATACATTACTACTCCATCAACACTCCCAAACTTGATTAGCAAGTGATGTCAGTCCAGATAATGCACCTACCCAAAAAATAAAATTGTTTTTTTCTTATACATGACTGTAAAAATAAAGAATCTGATTAAGTTAGGATCCACCTTCCATATAATCAAATCAACTTAATCTTGTTATATTACTTGAGTTTTTAGATACTGAAGTGTGATTTATACATTTTAATGTGATACAACATCTTAAACTTCAAGACTTCAGTTTTCAGTTGGAATAAATTATACCTAATTTCAGAGTGGTCAAAAGATGGTATCGATTCAACTAATTTCATTTTGGGATGTATAGTGACGTTAGTGAGTAGTGACAGTTAGAATACAACCCTTTTGTTTTAATCAAGTATTACCGTTTTGCCCAGGGCCTTCATGCAAAAAGTATTTTACACTTTATATGTTTTCGACTTAATATTCATTTACTAATTATTGACCCGTTCATGTTTTTACCAAAAAACTCATTTGTTTATACTCAATACTCATATGAACATTATAACTATAGAAGTTCTACATTATCCGGAGTTCCGTACATGGGGTTTATGAACCCGATTCCTGGTATACATTAAACTCATTCATTTAAATCAACTATACGAAGTGAAATTTTATTAGTAAAATTTCCTTACACCTCCGAGGTCTAAAGTACATCGTTACCTATCATGCAATTTCATTCAAACGATTAGAAATCAAAGCATTTGAACAAAAGAATTAAACACAAGAAATTATATATTTTTTATCTTCTTTCTTTTTCAGCCCCTTCACCCGGCCGTGCCAAGTGTCCACCTGGCCGTGTCAAGTAAACATATATTTTTCACAGAACCTTCACCCGGCCGTGTCAAGTGTTCACCCAGCCGTGTCAGCTCTGCACGTTTATTTTTCACCCATTTTACATCCAAACCTATCCAAACTTATTTTAATTGCTTGGGGTTCATTTCTTAACATATCTAAGCTATAATCCATTACCCGGATCCATAATTCATTTATTTTACGCTCCCGTTACCCGGTTTGCGTTTTACTTTATTTTGACCCGTTTGGTCTACTTAACGGAAACCTTCACTTCTATATAAACAAACCTTATTAGACTCTGATTATCATACTTAAATAACTAGCGCATAAACTTGATTAAATAAGCTAAGAAAAGTGATTCCGGAAAATCACTTACTTAATACTACTTACTTGATATTATCATCAACAACAAAATTCACTTATCTTCTAACAGTTATTATACTTTATCGTCACTTATGCAAATTATACCGAAATGAGTAAACTCTCATTTTGACCCGTTTGATCGACTTAGCGGAAACCTTTACTTCTACATACCCATACCTTTCTAATTTCCAATAGCATACTTAAATAACTATTACATAATCGTACTTTACTACCTTAAGGAGTGATTCCGGATAATCACTCACTTGGTACTAATGTTTGATATTATCATCAAATTCACGTTTCGACACAACTACTAACATTATTATGTAAGGAATCTCTTTACTACTAAAGAGGGAGTCCGGGAAATACTTACCTCGTGCGTCCGAATTTACACATAGCTTCCGTGTTTACCTTCGACCCGCGGCGCTTCCATGTTTGTGCCCCTATTGACATGACTCCTATCCGTACATGTCGTCATAATTATAACACGGTTAGCTTACATACATTCATTCATTCGGCTTTCAAATCATGCAATATTTGTCTTTCGTTAGTTTATTAGCGCATATAAGGGATATGTATCATCATACTTTATTACTACCGTACATGACACATCAACTAGCTAATTCATAATGCAATAGTTTCTTGCATACAACTTTTACCTTTTAACTTCAATCCTATACATAATCCACTCTCATTCTAAATTATGTCATTCACTTACATAACTATTGCATTCACATTTAATTCGCATTCCATAACACTTTTCACAAAAGATCAATTTCATATTTTCCACATACAATGCAAGACTTCCTAATTCATTCAAAATTACAAAAATCAACTATTCAAGCATTTAATCGAACACTTGGTGTGCATATAACATTGTAAGCACTATGTACAAGTATTCAATGCACAATTTCACTAGTAATATTCACAACTCATTTAATCAACAAAATTCACATAACTCATTCATTCTACAACATAATAATCCATCAATATCCTAGTACGTATACATTTATCCATCAAAATTGCTCAATTTATGTGGCTTTAGAATCATCATACTACTAGTTTAAGTGGGTTTTCTTTCAAACCTTCAATACCATCAAATTCAAGCAATAATCATCTGTTAAATGATGATTCTAATTCATATATAAGTTCAATTTCATACTATTTCATGGATTAATCAAAACCCTTATCATTAACTAGCATCAAATCACATAATTCGACTTACCCCATGTTGGAAACCCTTAGATGAATGAGGAATTGATCACATGCATTCGATTTCCATCCAAAAACGCATCAAATTTGTTAAATTCTTGTTAACTTGGAGAAGTAGGGTTCTTCCTTCTCCTGGCCTTCTCTGCGTTGCACCCCACACCCACAAAGCTGGGTTTTTATTTTAATTATGATTAATATCATAATTTACATGTTCAACCCCTCCAAGTTGCTTTTGTTGTCTTTTTTTTTGTATATCTTTCAAAGTTTATAAACTTCCCTTATATATTTAAAACTTAATTAATCATTTGAAGCATTTAAACTTTACAATAAGCTTTTATGCATTTTTGGGGTGTTACATTATCCTTAAATATGGTACTCTCATATAACTCGATAGCTTGATGGAATACTCCATAAGTCGTATATTAAAAGAGCGCCTATTAGAATTGCCCATTAAACAAAAAGTGTCGATAAAGGTTTCACCTCTATTTTAAGCATACTTATCTACAATACATTTAAATCGATTAATAAGCATGTCAGAGTCTTCTTAGCATGTTATACTTCATGTTTACTTGTCGATTTCCTTTTATTACCTATCAAGTTCAAAGCTACTAGCATACTTTAGCTGCACTGAAATGGGGGACTAGCAGGGTATAGCGCCATTACGCCTTAAAAGTGACCATCTCCTCTCAGGCTGCCCATTAAGGTTATATCCACTGTACATCATCCCGCATCGGTTCTTATATAATGTGGGTGTCTCGATACGCCAGACGATATTTATACTTCTCACATCATTTGGCCTACAACTATACCACTCGACACAACATATGCAATTTGGTAGTCAAGACAAACGCACGACAAAACCAAGATACTTGATTATCTGAATAAATATTCCACACGCTATGCAACAGGAAAAATACTTATTCGAATGTGTATTCTCCACGCTAATACGCGACATGGATAACAGAAAACCCTCACGCCATAGTCGACGAGGTAATTTAAACAGACATGCCACCTACTATAAGCGTCCCACGCCAATGCGCGTCCGGGGAAAGCACGTAGTAGCTTACATAAAATGTTCATTCACGCCTAGCGCGTATAAAGCATTTTATTATCTCAATAAGTGATCATTCACGCCAAGTTCGTAGAAAGCACTTCATTATTCAAGTGTTCATTAATGCCACATGCATTATAAAGCACTTTCTGATATCAATAAGTGTTCATATAAACACAACATACCATCGCATGTGAACTGCACAATACGGTAAAACATAAAACGACAATACTAAGTGTAACGTAGTTAATACAAATACCTACACATACAAAATAGTATTGCTCACAACATACAGCGCGCTAAAGTGGGCATCTTGATAATAGATATATTCAGCCACTACTACTCCTGTGGGTATCTTGGTAATAGATGCACAACCACTGATGAAAAACCAAGTACTTGTCCGAAAATTATAAAAACATTGTGGGGAACATAAATAACGCTCTAAGCACCCTTCCGAGGTCACTGAGCATAGCAAGCACTTCTGCAGGGGTGCATTGTATATCATTCTTTCCGACTGCAACGATGATTGTTATAACCGAATCATCAATAACAACGACTGGTACAACCACCAGCGGTTTCACATTCGCCTAGGGTGGCATAACATCCGCACATGCGTCTATGACCACCAATGGCTGCACATTACGACAAAGGAGATCCCGGTGACACAGACGCGTGGTAGGGATCATTGTCACATCAACATCAACTCTTTCAATGGGTCGAACGCCGTTAGTGTATCATATACTAACCAAAGAAAATCACACCAAAAGGTGAATATTTTACAGTAGCCCACACGACCGTGTGCGCACCGCTAAGGCAGGGCCACACCCGTAAAAGTCATCCAAAGGCGAGACACTGAACTACCAAAACTCAGCCTGTTCCAAGGCTCATACGCCGGACCTAACCACGTACGCACAAGCGTCTATAACCAATCAGCGTGCGCCAGGTTTACCAAACCAATTTCCACGATGAGCAATCGTGTACTATTCATTGCTCCATTATCTCTACTCACAGCTAACAACAACCACAACAAACGTGGCCAGCGACTATCTCGCACCCGGACGGCATGTAAGCCTAAAATTAGTGATCTTCACTCCCGAGCTCCTAACAAGTCCAGTGCTACTCCCAGCGCTTGCACGCGTGAGCAAAACTAGACTTGGGGGACTTGACGAAGTAAGGTACTTGATCCGACTTAAAAGGTTATGTATTATTTATCTCCTTGTATATTAATAGTATTATTATTATTATTATTATTATTATTATTGCATACTAACCCGCGAAGCCACGCGTTATAGTTCATACTATACTAGCCTGTGGGCTTGTAGAGACAACCCCTAACTGGGCCTGGTCCATTGAGGTTAGGGTTTCCCATATCTCCTATATAAGGAGGTCTCCACCTCCTTATTAGGGCATGAGATATGGGGCAAACACTTTTGTAGCTGAAAATAGGGGATTCTTTCCCTACCGGCCGTCCCTACATCCCTGTTTTTCTCTCTTCTTCTTATTTGCAGGTCTAGGTTAAGGCGGAGAAGACGAGGTATGACCATGTTCATATTCATCATCGTAGAAGTACCGACCTGCTCGGGTTCACTCTTTTACAGTTTCCAAACTGGTCATGAAGGTCCAAATTACCTATAAACCAACACGCACTAACAAGGTTGATGACAACTTGATATTAAATGCATCTTCATAGTATTTTAAAGTTTATTTAAAGTGAAACTTACAAGTTGTTTCCAAACTTGCTTAGTGCTCCAAACTTTCTTCAACTCTAATAAGTATAATAGTGGGTCTTTTATACATCATATAAAAGACCTTATTTTAGAATACGCTTTAGTTACGTGTTAGAAGTCTAAGCGAAAAGTGATATTATTATTTTTATGACATAAGTGCAAGATCAAACATTAGCAATAACATTAAGCTCAAAGAAAATGCACGTAAAACACTAACCTACTCTTGTCGATCTTGTCCATGAGCACCAACTAAGAAATTTTGTGTGGCAGCTGGCAAATGCCGAATCACAACCTATGTTCAACCTAGCGAGCCCTGCAATCGTATTATAGCTTATTTTTTCACAAGTAGAAAGAAAAAAACCCTAAATAACCATTCAACATGAGTATTCAAACAGACTTCATAGCCCATGGCATCATCCCCCCTTTCAGTAATTATGTCGTTGTTCACATTCTTATTTTTCCCAGGAGTGTGAAAGATCTGCAACCAAATAACACAACTCATCAACCAAGGCAGCTCAAATGACTTTGATCTTTTTTTTACCAAAGATACCCCGTTGCTTTGATTTCATTCACCAGACTATCCGGATTTTGCTGATTCTGATTGAATATCAAAGCATTTTGTGTTTTCCGTATATTGATAACATGTGCTCCTCTGTAAAAAACAGATCCGCTTTGTCATCCATGTAGAGTTTCTTGGCTTTAAGAAAGAGTTCAATCGCCTCACCTCTTCAAAATTCCTAGTCCCAACTCCTGAAGCATTTTACATATATGTGAAAACACATAGTGAATCAGTGATGAGTTATGACACAAATTCCAAATATCTCAAAAATAAAAAACTTTACATAAACATCTTGGTAGTTACAAGTTCACCTTCCAACCAAAGAGTTACAGGCCAAGGATGGTTCGAATCTTGAGTTCTATAAGGACTTTTGTAGTTTACCACCAAAATATATGAATCACCGATATCTGTCAGAATTAAATAAACCCTAATTCAGTATTTTAATAATTAACATCCTAGATAACATAAAATCGAAATGGAACTATTAAATATCAAGTTCAAACTAAAAGTCCAAACAATCCTATATATGAAAGAAGAGAAATAACCCTAATTTTGTGATTAAGAAGAAAAAGTAAAATTATCCCTAACTAATTTTGTGATTAAGAAGAAAAAGTAAAATTATCCCTAATTTTGATGATTATTCACTGCATCTTCTTCAAGAGGTCATCGTAGTCCAAGCCAAAACCAAGTTTCAAAATAATGATCAAGGTGGAACAACGTTTAAAACCTTACCTGTAATCGATACTGCTCAACAATGGCGAAGTTAGTTATGAGCTCCGACGGGCTTGTAACTTCGACGTGTATCTGCTATTCAGCGGCGGAGGTGATGGCACCCTCTTAGGGTTTCGGTGTCTGGTTATGAGCCCCCAATCATCCACCTACGAATCCAGTAAAAAAGAAACTTAAAAAAAACCTAAATCATAATCATGTAAGAAACCTCTAAGTGCTCCAAACTTACTTCAACTCTAATAAGTATAATAGTGGGTCTTTTATAAATCATATAAAAGACCTAATTTTAGAATACGCTTTAGTTACGTGTTAGAAGTCTAAGCGAAAGAAATATTATTTTTATGACATAAGTGCAAGATCAAACATTAGCAATAACATTAAGCTCAAAGAAAATGCACGTAAAACACTAACCTACTCTTGTCGATCTTGTCCATGAGCACCAACTAAGAAATTTTGTGTGGCAGTTAGCAAATGCCGAATCACAACCTCTGTTCAACCCAGCGAGCCCTGCAATCGTATTATAACTTATTTTTTTCACAAGTAGAAAGAAAAAAAACCTTAAATAACCATTCAACATGAGTATTCAAACAGACTTCGTAGCCCATGGCATCATCCCCCCTTTCAGTAATTATGGCGTTGTTCACATTCTTATTTTTCCCAGGAGTGTGAAAGATCTGCAACCAAATAACACAACTCATTAACCAAGATAACTCAAATGACTTTGATCTTTTTTTTTTTTAACCAAAGATACCCCGTTGCTTTGATTTCATTCACCAGACTATCCGGATTTTGCTGATTCTGATTGAATATCAAAGCATTCTGTGTTTTTCGTATATTTATAACATGTGCTCCTCTGTAAAAAATAGATCCGCTTTGTCATCCATGTAGAGTTTCTTGGCTTTAAGAAAGAGTTCGATCGCCTCACCTCTTCAAAATTCCTAGTCCCAACTCCTGAAGCATTTTATATATATATGAAAACACATAGTGAATCAGTGATGAGTTATCACACAAATTCCAAATATCTCAAAAATAAAAAAACTTTACATAAACATCTTGGTAGTTACAAGTTCACCTTCCAACCAAAGAGTTACAGGTCAAGGATGGTTCGAATCTTGAGTTCTATAAGGACTTTTGTAGTTTACCACCAAAACATATGAATCACCGATATATGTCAGAATTAAATAAACCCTAATTCAGTATTTTAATAATTAACATCCTAGATAACATAAAATCGAAATGGAACTATTAAATATCAAGTTCAAACTAAAAGTCCAAACAATCCTATATACGAAAGAAGAGAAATAACCCTAATTTTGTGATTAAGAAGAAAAAGTAAAATTATCCCTAACTAATTTTGTGATTAAGAAGAAAAAGTAAAATTATCCCTAATTTTGATGATTATTCATTGCATCTTCTTCCAGATGTCATCGTAGTCCAAGCCAAAACCAAGTTTCAAAATAATGATCAAGGTGGAACAACGTTTAAAACCTTACATGTATATATGCTATTCAGCGGCGGAGGTGATGGCACCCTCTTAGGGTTTCCGTGTCTGGTTATGAGCCCCCAATCATCCACCTACGAATCCAGTAAAAAAGAAACTTAAAAAAACCCTAAATCATAATAATGTAAGAAACCTCTGAAACAACCAAAAGTTTTAGGGTTTCTCAGCTGAAAGGAAAAGGGAAATAAGGTGCAAGGGCAATAATGAATTTGAATTTTGAATGAGATAAGTTGTTTTGAAAAACTAAAAAGGCATAGATGTTTGTGGTTTGAACCAGATAAGCTGGTTTGGGGAGAAAGAGAAGGGTTTAATTAAAAAAAAAAAAAGAAAAATATGAGAAATTGACACATAGGATGAAATGAAAGGGGGGGGGGGGGGTTGATAAGCTTACACGTGTCTATCTAAAGTTTTGCTTTATTATATAAGAAGATTTATGTGGTTATTTGTTAAAGTGTCTTTGCCAAGTGATACCAGACAGGGCTATAAACGAATAAAACGTTCAGTGAATAGTTCGTGAATCGTTTGGCAAGAAGTTCGTTTACGTTCGTTCATTTGGTTAATGAACGAACATAAATAAAAATTTCATTCGTTTAGTTAAATGAACGAACACGAACAGATGTCTCGTTCGTGAACGTTCTGTAATGTGTTCGTGAACATTCGTTAATGTTCATTTGTTTGTGTTGGTCATTAAAGACTTTTTCGCATTTATTTATTTTATCCAAAACTTTTTATATTCTTTAATTCTTATTTATCTCATTACCCAAACAAATAAAATATGAAACCCGACATCCACCTTGTTATGCACCGCTCCTCTTTTCTCCTCATTATTCACATACAAATATACTATTGATCTCCCCACCTTGTTTATGCACCACTCCTCTTTTCTTCTCATTATTCACATACAAATATACTATTGATCTTCGTTCAACGGTTAGGGCTTCAAGGTCTAGCGTCGTTCCCTCTTACCATCCACCTCAAGCGACCGTCGTCTTCGCTGATTTTAGCTAAGTTTGTTTGTGTTCGTGAACACATTATATTCTTAACGAATGAACGTGTTCGTGTTCGTTCGGTTCGTTTACAGCCCTAGTACCCGGCATTATAATTAGGGGTGGACAAAAAACCAAAATAACCGAAGCATTACGGAAATGACCGAAAAACCGAACTGAAACAAAAAACGATAGTTCGTTTTCGTATTTTTAATAACCGAAAATTTCGGTTCGGTTTTCGGATAAGCATTTTCAGTAACCAAAAAAACGAACTGAACCGATAAGTTACAATAGTAGGCCTAGTCCATATGTATTTATGTTTAAGTATTTAACCCATGCTGATAGAAATTAATAATTTTATTCTTGAATGTTAAGTATTTATAATAAAATCATTAACATTTTTTGTTAAATTTTAAATTATACTTTTTATTTTTTAAATCTTACATAATTTTGTTCTAAAAAACGAAAAACCAAACCGAACTGGTGTAAAAACTGAAAAAACCAAAATCAAAAACCGACATTTCGGCTTCGGTTTTGGTTTTGCTCAAAAACAGAACCGAACAGAACCATGCACAACCCTAATTGTAATATGATGTGAATGGTTAAGTTCAAGGATGATTTAAAGAAAATTATGACTTAAAGAGTGTACAAGTTACCATTCTAAAAAAATATATATGTTGTATAGTTATTTATATTTCTTGAAATATTATCATAGATGATTTAAGAACTCGTACAAATTAGTTTATCATACATAAGATAGCTTTTATGTCTAGCATTATTATTTGTGCTCTTAAATGTGTATTTTATATAACTTTATTAACAGAAAATTTAACTTAGGTTGAAGAAAATTTTCAAAGGTTAAACTGTGAGAAGATGAAATTAATAAAAGTGTGTGAGAAAACAGAAAATTTAACTTAGGTTGAAGAAAATTTTCAAAGGTTAAACTGTGAGAAGATGAAATTAATAAAAGTGTGTGAGAATTTTTTTTTCGTTCAAGTAAATGATATCAAAACCGTACGTATTATAGAATAAAAAAAAGGTTAATTTGCACGGTAACCCTAACCGCGGAGGAGATCCCCCCCTCCCAGGTCACCACCCGACAAGGCTTCCTGGCAGTAAATCCCCATAACCATCAAGGAGGGGTCCGACACATGTATCGAACCCGAGACCTCACAGGGCCCTCTTTCCGGTATTATAGAATAGAGTTGTACAAAAAACCAGTTTGGTCCCAAACCAACCCGGTTCTTTTTTAAATGGGTCACACCGGTTCAGGTTATAAACCATTTTTAGTCTTGAAAAACCCAACCCACTCAAACTAATTTCGATAAGGTTCAAACCGGTTTAGAGCATCACAATCGTTTGTTATCGGGCCCGAAATGATTCGGGTTGGAACCGGTTCTCAACAAAAGTCCCGAACCCATACCAAACTGCCGGGTTGGATCAGGGCCCCAACCCGTTTCTGGGATCAGGTCAGGTTGAAAACCAGTTCATGAGGCTCACTCGATTTGTGTCCATGTGTTTCCCTTGACCCAACAACACAGTCCACAATCAGGGCCCTGGGCCTGTTAGCCTGTTAGTTACTTAGGTTTGTTTATTTAGGCCTCCACAAAGCAGCCCACTTCCTTTTCCTATTTTTCTTTGTTTCCTCAATACAAAACCTTTACATCGACAATTCCAAGCTTTTTCAATAATGATCATTTTATAAATATAATTTATTTAATATATGACTGGTAGTTGTATCCTTTTTCTCTCTATTTTGTTTTCAATGTGTCTTGAACTCAAGTTTCAAAAGTGTTTCAATCAGGTCACTCAACATTCATTCTTCATTAAAATTAAGGGTTTTTTCATCCATTTCATAGGTAACTGTGGTGATGTGAATTTTTGTTTCTTTTTTCTCTTTTATTTGATGCTAGCGTCGAGTGATGACGTGGATCGTAACTTGTTTTTTTTATTTTTAATGTAATTAAATGGTTTTTATTTTTAATAAATATAATTTCATATATTATTATAATTCGACCACAACATCTTATGCTCTATTTTTTTCTTGACACGTGGAAAAAAAGACATGACTCGATTTGAATGTTAAGTTATCTAATTGTGACAAAAACGACACCAGTGACCTAATTAGAACACTTTTAAAACTTGGTTACTATTCTATGAAATTTTCCCCTTTAATTTGCTACATAAAAAATTTAAAGACCGGTTTATCTAAAACCAAGCGTTTGTGTCAGTATCACCTCAAGCCAGAACTTGGGGCTAACACAATAACGTCAAATATTAACTGAACACTTATCATGACAATTTCAAAAAAATTTGACAGTAAATTTAACATGACCACCAATTCAGAGTTTTAGTGATGTTAACACAAATTTTACGAACTCTAGGTTTCGTAACGCACTCTCAATAGTCAATACCAAATACCAACTGTAATTAGGGTGTATATCCCTAATTTGTATAATGATGGATGTAATTTTGCGGCCATTGATTTTAAATTACAAGTTGTTCAATAACCTATTAACACCCCCCCCCCCCCCCCAAAAAAAATAACTTTCACAGTAATCACGCATGTTTAATTTGCTTTCTTTTTCCTTTTCGACGATAAGCAATTTTATATATATAAAAAATAAGAATCACATGGTAAATAAATCTATACTATCTATGATAAGAGATTATGAGCTGATGTAAAACTGCCTATGTGTCAATTTCTAAGGTATGCCACATGTAATCGCTGATGTCATAATTCCTTTTTCAATATTTAGATATGTATAAATCTTTCTAAAATATATAATCAGATTTTATTATTAGTAAATAAGAGATTTCTTTAGGAGGGAAGTTTGAAATTGCCTGGGGAGAAGAAATCAGCAATTAATGCACTGTAAAAAGTAATCATATCTATTAATTAATAATCTATCTAAAATATATAATCAGTATCTAAATGGGCAAAAGGGCAAACACTGATGATCATCCAAACCACTGACCAACTCCAAAAGTCACGAACTGATGATTCAAAATCAACCACTGATGATTCAAAATCAAAATTATGGCTCCAAATTCAAAATTCAAAATTATGGCTCCAGATATATAACCTATCATCTTCTTCAATCAATTACCCTCTCTAATCAATTTCTCTCTCTAATCAATTTCTCTCTCAACTCTCTCTCTCTCTCTCTAAAATTCACAGTCTTTTGAAAGATAAATCATTCGGTTCACAGTAGCAGGCCCCTCTTTTGAAAGATAAATCTTTCTTCTTTGGCAAGAATCTAGAATTATTTCAATTTCTTCTTCATATCGAAATCTTCTGCCCTAATTCTGTCTGCCGTCCTTCAGCCTTACGAAATCTTCATCACAAAGGTACAATTCCATCTCTTTGGTAACATTCAATCTTGGTTTTCTTGCCTTTTCTTTCGATTTCTTACTTTTTATTTACTGGAACCATATTAGGGTTTTTAGAGTCATCAGGGCACAGGTAGTTGAATATTACACCGAATCTTGACCCTCATGTACTGTTTATTCATCATCTTTACCATCGATTTGAATATTATTGTATTTGTATGACCTGTTGTTAATCGTTACCTGACCCTCGATGTGTAGATTATGAGCCCATAAACAAACATATATCATTAATAACCTAGGGGATAAAAAGCATTTATGTTTGGCAGAGTATTATGAGCTAATTTCACTATGTTAAAAAGCATTTGTGTTTGGCAGAGTTTTATGAGATGATATTTGTGCAGTATAATCTTATACAAAGTTAAAAAATATGAATACCCCGATCTTACAAATGGTGATGAACGAGTTTTTTTATTGAAATTACTAATTACTATGGTTGTGAGTAACAAGTTGATTGTTAATTTAGGTAATGGGGATTTCCGTGTCATCAGTATGTATCTGTGGTAGAAGAAGAAAGAGTTTCAGGTATGAGAACCAACTTAAGAGTTATTAGTTATTAGTTATTATAAAGGAAGATATGTTCTTGCTTATAAAGGTGAAGTTAGAATTGATGACAACGTTATCGGAGAAAGGTCTGGTGGCAAGAAGAAAGACTTTCAGGTATGAGTTTCAGTTTTATATATAGATATATAGATCATTATAGTGTCAGTGTATAACGTTTCAATATGCTAAGCGTAATGGTTATTAACGTTTTGGTTGAATTTTATAGGCGTAGAGCGGAAACTGCTGGAGAGGTGGAGGCTTGCAAGCGATGTAACTGTAAGAAATCCAAGTTTTTGAGGCTGTATGTAACTTTGTTGAAGAAGCAACCAGTGAGAGTGTTTTGGTGGAAAACTTGGAGGGGTCGGTGACGTTGTCGAGGTTGTCAGAAAATGCAAAGTGATAGCATTTCCTGACAACCCTTGACAATGTCACCGACCTCCTAATCTGAGTGTGACCCTCTGAAAATATAAATGTTTTGCAACTTCACAATGAATAGAGAAGAAAGAGACAATTGGGTTTCTAGCTCCAGTTGTGTTGCAGCCGAATCAACGGCAAATTCAGCAGCAGTAGTTGTTGATGCATGAATATGAAGATTGAATTTGTGAGGTTCAGTTAATAATCGACTGATTGAAATTATATTAATTATTGTATTCACCATTGTTAAACCAAAATGACTGAATTTGTGAGGTTCAAGAATATGAAGATTGAATTTGTGAGGTTCAGCAACAGCAGTTGTTGATTCAGCAGCAGTAGTTGTTGATGTAGGTGAGTTTTGCAAAGGTTTGCGGGTTGAAATAAAATTATTTATTGTATTCACAATTGTTAAACCGATTGTGCTTTATGTTTATGATTTGAACTTGTGATAATTTGTGCCTAATAATCGACTGATTGAACGGATTTTGATTTTTAATTAAGTTTATTAATGTGAACCAAAAGTTTTGGTAAACCAAGGTATGTGCTCTCACATATTCTTGGTTCAAATTAATTTCATGGGATGATAACATCTTCATTTTTATTATTTAGTTTAGGGATTGAATTTTGCGTAGAGATGGATAGATGAAGTGGGCACCTGTTTCATCGGACGAGTTTTGGTTTAATCGAATCGAATGGAATGTTGGATCCTTATGCTAATCTCAATGGAACTGTTAGCAGCGAAGAATCTTATTGGTGCTAATCTGAATGGAATGTTGGATCCTTATTCAATCATCACTTGTGGTTCAGAAAAGCGGTTTAGGTAATAGATAGTATAAATTAAGTTTGTTGTGAAACATGTATTTGGCAAAGGTCTGTTTTATGTTTGAAACCTCTGTTTGTTGTGAACAGATGTTAGAATATAAAACAGATGTTTCAAACGACTGTTGGGTTAAACAGTGTTTTGTGTAGAAAATAGTGGTTGAAACCACTGTTGGGTTAAAACGGTGGTTGAAACCAGTGTTGGGTTAAAACGGTGGTTGAAACCACTGTTGGGGTTAAAACGGTGGTTCAAACCACTGTTTTGTTCAAACCACTGCTTGAAACTACTGTTCGGTTAAAAGGGAGGTTTGAAACCATTGTTGGGTTAAAACAGTGGTTGGAACCACTGTTTGGATGTGTGTTGAAAGTGTTTGGATGTGTTGAAAGTGTGGAAGCGAAGGGTAATAAAGTGGTTTTGTGATTTGGTGGTTTCATATCAATGTAGTTCTTTCCATTTACGTTTTTTTCTATTTGTATGTAGTGAAATTGGCTGAATTTATGAAATGTTTTTAGAGCTTTATTGGAAGAACCGAGACGAGAGGGTTTTTGAACTAAAGTATATGGATACATCAACACATCTCCTGGAAAGTATAAAGGCAGAATGAAATCATACCGGTGGATGGTTAAAAGAAGAAAAATTGTGGATCTCACCTTAGATAGCTGGAACAATTTTGTAAAACTAGGATTTTGTATAGGCTTCTCTGTAGTTTGTTTGTTGTTTTTGTTCTATTTGGGGTGTATTTGTTCTTATGTTATGGCTAATATAGCAGTTATCAGATAGAAGCATTAGCTCAGGCAATTAAGGAGAACACTATAGTGTTCTTGGAGACGGGATTAGGCAAGACATTGATCGCGATTATGCTTTTATGTCACTACGCTTATCTGCTGAAAAAACCCTCCCCGTGTATTGCTGTGTTCTTGGTAGTTGGTACCCACTGTTGTATTGGTCAAACAGGTATGTCGGTTGACTTAATTGTTTCTTGAACATGTTTTCAACATGTGGTTAAAGCATACTAATGGAAGCTTTGTCTGTATTATTTGCAAGCGGAGTATGTGAGAAAGCACCTTGATTTGAAAGTGGAGGAGTATTGGGGTGAAAAAGGTGTTGATTTTTGGAATGCTGCTGATTGGAAGAAACAACGATATCAGAATCAGGTATGACAAGTCAACATTTGACTTTTTTGTTGACCGCATACAATCTCATCAGAATTTTGACTAATGATCAAATACGTAAAGTACCCCTGAGGCAGACAAATGCAGTCTTGAGTAATAAACTTTTATTGTGCTACTCTTTACCTTTGTTGTATCATGTAGTTTTTATTTTTCAATTTAAACTGAACACACGTATATGTTATACATCATTCTTACAGCTATTGGTCATAACCCCTGACATTTTAAGGAATGCATTGAGGCATAGATTCTTAACGTTGGATATTATCAAGGTGTTAATATTTGATGAATGCCACAACGCAAAGAAAAATCATGCGTATGCTATCATCATGAAGGTATATTAATGATCATAATTTTTAACGTTATTAATTTGTTTTAGTTGAGTTTAAAAATTGAAATAATATTTGTTCAAACCACTGCTTGAAACTACTGTTCGGTTAAAACGGAGGTTTGAAACCATTGTTGGGTTAAAACAGTGGTTGAAACCACTGTTTGGATGTGTGTTGAAAGTGTTTGGATGTGTTGAAAGTGTGGAAGCGAAGGGTAATAAAGTGGTTTTGTGATTTGGTGGTTTCATATCAATGTAGTTATTTCCATTTACGTTTTTTTCTATTTGTATGTAGTGAAATTGGCTGAATTTATGAAATGTTTCTAGAGCTTTATTGGAAGAACCGAGACGAGAGGGTTTTTGAACTAAAGTATATGGATACATCAACACATCTCCTGGAAAGTATAAAGGCAGAATGAAATCATACCGGTGGATGGTTAAAAGGAGAAAAATTGCGGATCTCACATTAGATAGCTGGAACAATTTTGTAAAACTTGGATTTTGTATAGGCTTCTGTGTAGTTTGTTTGTTGCTTTTGTTCTATTTGGGGTGTATTTGCTCTTATGTTATGGCTAATATAGCAGTTTTATATTAATTATGCAAAAGAACAATTTCATCAGCATTTCAATATTAAAGTTTTCAAATTAGAAGAAGAGGTACCACCATCTTATTTTTCAATATCATAATATTTTTATTAACCATTGAGATATGTTGTTAATGATGTTTTTTTTATAGAATGTTAGATGTATTTTGATCTTATCCACTAAAGAAAATCCGTTTGTTACACTTAACTAAGAACAAGTTTTGTTTGGGCCAAATAAGACTGCTTTTAATGAAAGTTTGTGCGAATGTCAATTCATCAAATATTTGTTCACATGATAGTTTACATAGACAAAAAATTTTATCATTATGGTTATTATAATACTAATACATACTGTATTTAACATTATTTTATAAAGATATAGAACTAAAGACCACAATTTAAATGATATATTATAATCTGAATTTGATGCGCCTCTTTTGTACACGCCTCTTTTGTTGGGATTGAACCCTATCAGAGGAACAGATAATAAGAGCCAAAACTGGTTCACATCAGTGGATTCATCATAAGCCGTTGTTTGCATTAGACTATCCCCTTGAAAGTGGTTATAACATCTGATGGCCCTCATCCATTGTTTGTATACTACAACTACTGTCCATTAAATACTGCTTGTGTACAACAACTGCTGAAGACAAGGTGCTGCTACTTAATCTACTGTCCTAACTCAAGTGCTGCTAAAGAGCAAAGCCCTGCTTGGAATGAAGCAGTGGAATGTAAAAACTGCTGACAAATTAATACGATTAAAATATGAAGTATTAACAAAGTAGCAATTACATACAAAAAAGAAAACTAATCAGACACGTCTAACTCTAATAACAAGAATCAAGAAACTTTAACTTCAACTCCATGGAGCGCTGAACCTCTCGATGTATCTCATTGATCTTTCTCATGAACTCCAGGTCTCTTTCTCCACATTCTATATTACTCGCAACACACAGGTCACGAACGGAAGTAGTCGGCATCGCCCTCAAGTCCCTCGAAACCTGGTCTCTTGTCAGCAGACCAACTTCCAGACCGTTAAAACACCTCTTCAACTCTTGAAGAGTATACCTATCAGCCAAAACTTGGTCTTCGATTTGTTTAATAAAACGTTGCTTGAAATCGTCAGATTTTGCAGAAGTATATGACTCCATTTTAGTATATTTATAAGAATTAAGGCAAAATAATAATAGTTGTTCTTCTGTTTCACTGAATGAATCTGTTTTGATGAAAAAACTTTTTATTAGCAATGCTATTATATAGAATATATGTAAACAGGCCAAAGGTCAGATTTAAATGCAATCATTAAATAAACATTTATACTTAAAAACCATGTACATTTAATGATTTAACAGTAAAAAATGTGTATATGGGAGATGCCTGTTCAGTCATCCTATCAAACATTTTAATGCAAAACCTTTGAAAAATGAGTTTTCATGGGAAAACAAGTAAAATTAAATATCTAGAAAACCAAAGAACAAAATTGAAACCTTCAAAAAAAGGTTATCATAATTAGGAAACGTCTCTTCAGTTATTCTATCAAACATTTTAAACACTATAAAGGATCATTATTAGTTTACTTGAAAACATCAACACTTCAATTTTAAAAAAAAAACGTTCATCCTAAAGCAAACCGTCCAAAAACACTCACATTCTTCCTAAATGGCAAGGAAAACCTTCTACCACTGGTCGGATACTACTGATCTTAAAATCGAATTTTCAACATGGTCACTCCAAGAACAGAGAAACGCTGAAGAACTCAACAAAAAAGTTGGTATGGTTAGTGATAAATATTATAAGCAAACCTGGAGTAGCATTGCACTGCTGGATGAAGTTGCCTCTTCTACTCCAACAGAATTTAAAGAAAAAGCGGAAGAGTTTATCACAAATTTGCTGAAACAGGATCAGAAGACCTATGATATGCTAGCTGATCTGCAAATTAAAACAAAAAATGAAATTGGATGGAAGAAGGCGAGAGAACGAGATATTCTAGGAAGTGTTAATTGTAATGTTTAATTTTTAATTTTTATTATTTTTCAAAATCATAATTTTGTAATACTATGGTTAATTATTGAATGAATTAAGAAAATTCAAACTTTGATAAGTTTTACAGTACTGAAAAATAATCTAAAGAGTATTGGGATTGAACCCTATCAGAGGAACAGATAATTAAAGCCAAAACTGGTTCACAACAGTGGATTTATCATAAGCAGTAGTTTACACCAGGCTTTCCCCTTGAAAGTGTTTATAACATCTGATGTCCTCTATCCCCTGTCTCTATACAACAGTTGCTATCCTTCAAACGGCTGATGAAGTCCTGAAGACTGTTAAGGATTAAACACTGGTGGTTCAATCTACTGATGCTATTTAAGTACTGCTGTTGATTAAAGTACTGCCCACTTAAGGACTGATCAACTTTGAAGAAACCACTGGGTGTCAAACATCAGTGCTTGACATGCAACAATGGAAGGAAGAAGCAGTAGTTTAGTTTGTCACTTATATTGTATAGAATCAGTGGTTAAGGTTAGCAGTGTTTGAAACCACAGTTCGGTTAAAATAGTGTTGTTAATGATATTTTTTGGCGCTGTCGTGGAAACCTTCTCAGGTGGATTTGATAACTTGTGCCTAAATTCAGTAACTGTATGGTGTATAGAGTTTTCTTATTACTATTAATCATTCATCATAAGCAGTAGTTTACACCAGGCTTTCCCCTTGAAAGTGTTTATAACATCTGATGTCCTCTATCCACTGTCTCTATACAACAGTTGCTGTCCTTCAAACTGCTGATGAAGCCCTGAAGACTGTTAAGGATTAAACACTGCTGGTTCAATCTACTGATACTATCTAAGTACTGCTGTTGATTAAAGTAGTGCCCACTCAAGGACTGATCAACTTTGAGGAAACCACTGAATGTCAAACATCAGTGCTTGACATGCAACAATGGAAGGAAGAAGCAGTAGTTTAGTTTGTCACTTATATTGTATAGAATCAGTGGTTAAGGTTAGCAGTGTTTGAAACCACTGTTCGGCTAAAATAGTGTTGTTAATGATATTTTTTGGCTCTGTCGTGGAAACCTTCTCAGGTGGATTTGATAACTTGTGCCTAAATTCAGTAACTGTATGGTGTATAGAGTTTTCTTATTACTATTAATCATTCATCATAAGCAGTAGTTTACACCAGGCTTTCCCCTTGAAAGTGTTTATAACATCTGATGTCCTCTATCCACTGTCTCTATACAACAGTTGCTGTCCTTCAAACTGCTGATGAAGCCCTGAAGACTGTTAAGGATTAAACACTGCTGGTTCAATCTACTGATGCTATATAAGTACTGCTGTTGATTAAAGTAGTGCCCACTCAAGGACTGATCAACTTTGAGGAAACCACTGAATGTCAAACATCAGTGCTTGACATGCAACAATTGAAGGAAGAAGCAGTAGTTTAGTTTGTCACTGTTCGGTTAAAATAGTGTTGTTAATGATATGTTTTGAAACCATTTTTGGGTTAACACTGTTTGAAACTACTGTTGATTTAAGGACAGTGTTTGAAACCAATGTTTTAAGCCAAAAATGTTTTCAAAACAGTTTTTTAACAACACTAAGTATAATTCACCAATCTATCATTGTTTGTATCTTCAATGGTCACACAACTTGAATCATCAAATCATAACATTGAGAGCAGCCCATTAACAAATATTACAAACTGTATTCTCTATAGAGTTTTCTTATAACTATTAATCATTCATTGAATGTTGATTTATCTATTGTAACTGATGAAAGGAGGACATCTTCCAGAAGAGTTGCTTATTACAGAAAAAGTTGATCCAGTTGGTTCTCTCATATCATTCACATAACCTGATATTTAAGGAGAGTTGTTGATGAAAGTTGTATTGGCATTGTTAATATTTTTTATAAAAAATTATAACAAATTATTAAAGCCTAAATTGTATATTAAATGTAAAGTTTTAATACATACAATACAGAGACAAAACGTCATACCAACTTCGTAGACTTGATGGAACTTACAGACTAGATAACAAAAGACTGTAACATACAATACAGAGACAAAACGTCATACCACCACAAGCAATTGTGGATCTTTACTGATGGTGCACTTCGGAATGTAGCAGATATGAATGAATATAACCGCAGTGTAGCTAATTACATATCTGCCACTTGGGTTATATTCATTCATATGAATGAATATAACGCCAGTGTAGCTCTTAGATTTTCCTTGAAATTCCAGAGCTCGCTAATTACATATCTACCACTGGGGTTGTATTCATTCATATGCAATTGATCGTTTTGATCAATCACTTCCTTATGTGCACCGTACTATCTTCTAGGAGGTTGTCAAGTGTTCTCGCCTTCGTAGTTGGTGTTTTGCGTATCTTTACATCCACAGCCATTCTGTACAAAATTTTCACAAAAAACATCACAAACAAACCTGAACAAAGCAAAACAAATCAACCCTCTGTTTTTTCAAAGCAAAACAAACAAAACAAACAAACATAACAAAGCAGAACAAAAACAAAACAAACAAACAGAACAGAACAAAACAGAACCAAAACAGAACAAACAAACCTGAAAAACTGAAAGCAAAATACCCAAATCAACCCATTCACAAATAAGTGATTATCATCATCATACGGCATTCAGATTATCAAAGAACTGATTATCAAAAACTGATTATCAAAGAACTGATTATAAAAAACTGATTATCAAAAACTGATTCACAAATAACTGATTATCATCATCATCATGCGGCATTCAGATTATCATTATCAAAAACTGAAACCTAAATACCCAAATCAACCCTCTGTTTTTTCAAAAAAACATTCACAAAAAACTGATTATCATCATCATCATCATGCGGCATTCAGATTATCATTATCAAAAACTGAAACAAAATACCCAAATCAACCCTCTGTTTTTTACAAAAACATCACAAATATAAAAAATATATATAGATAAGATGATGATTCAAACCTCTGTTTTCAAGATGAAGATGGATGAAGATGATGAAGATCTGTGTTGACTGTTGAGAGTTGAGAGAGATATTTGGAGATTTTTGGAGAAGTGTGATGATGATAATGATCGGTGATGATGTTAGTCATTTCATACAACTTATAACAGTCAAGTTGCATTTTTGGAGAAGTGTGATGATGACAAGGAGATTAAACTAAAAAATAATTATCCATAAGAAATTAAACTAAATAATATTTATTAGGAGGATTATATATAAATTAATTAGAAAAGATTAAACTAAAATAATACTTATCTATAAAACATGGTCTAATATAGTATAAATAGAACTACCAAAATTTAAATGATATATTATAATCTGATGTAAATCTGCCTATGTTACGGGTATTAAGGGATAATGGTATTAAGGAATATTAAGGGATAAGGGTATTAAGGACATTTCATACATGTCTTTAACAAATCTAATCCATATTTGATAGAAGGGTTTTAACGGGTCTACAAAATCTAATTCATTAGTAAGCTTAATTGGATCAAATATAAGGGGCTTTATTGAACTGTTTAATAACATTTGGTTATTTGAATTAGGTCAGGCTTTAATTATTAGACAATATAAAATTAGGTCATGCTTTCAGTTTAGACAAGAAATTTTGAGTTAGTTAGCTAATTTCTATATCAAACATGAACTAAATACAAACAATTTAAATGATGTATTATAATCTATTTCGATGGTTATTAAAACTACATGTGTGGTCACACATACTGTCTTCAACATTATTTTATAAAGATATAGAAATAAAGCCCAAAATTTAAATGATATATTATAATCTGTTTTTTAGTATTTGATTTCGATCATTACTAAACCTACCCGTGTGGTTACACGGGTACTACACCTAGTATAGTTATATAGGATTAGAATCATATACAAAGGATCCTAATTGTAAGAAGTGTAAGAATGATTTATAGAGTGACAAGTGTCCAATAACCTAAAAAAACCCAATACACAAAAAAACCCCACTACAAAAAAAAAAAAAAAAAACCCTTAAACATCCACCACCACCACCAAAAACCTACCCCCCCCCCCATTTTTTTTTTTTTTTTTTTTTTTTTTGCGGAGGGGGTGGGGGTTTTGGGTTTTGGGTTTTGGGTGGTGGTGGGGGGTGGGGGTGGGTGTTTAGTTTTTTTTAGATTTTTTTTTGTTTTTGGGGGGTGGGGGTTAGGTTTTTTTTTTTGTGATGTATAGTTTTTTTTTTGTTTTTTATTAGGTTTTTGGGGGGTGGGGGGTTAGTTTTTTTGGTGAGGTATAGTTTTTTTTTTTTTTTTGTCGGGGTTGGGGGGGTGGGGGTGGGGGGTTTAGGTTTTTTGGTGGTGGTGGGGGTGGGTGTTTAGGTTTTTGGTGGTGAAGTAGTGGGTTTAGTTTTAGGTTATTGGACACTTGTCACTCTATAAATCCTTCTTACACTTCTTACAATTAGAAGCCTTTGTAGAATAACTTTACCATACTTATATAGTCAACCACTCTTTTATGATAGCAACATTAAAGAATATTTTAAAATTGCAGTTGTGTATCAAAGTTGAATCTAAAAGATCCAAAAAAGTTTCTATCCATGTATATTGAATGTGATGTTTCGTATTGTATTATATTTTCCATCAAAAGGAAAATTAAGGCTTTTTGTTTAGTTTTCTTAATTGTTGACTAATTTTCTTGAATTATTGCATATGTGTGATGTTTATATTCAACGTGATGTGAAGCAATCATTGAAGAGAGCATTACAAAGGGATTTGGCTTTCGACTAGTCTTTCTATCATAACTTTAATATTCTTAAAGTTATTATAACTTTTAGTCTTTCTATCATAACTTTAATAATTACAACTTATAAAAGCGGGTCACTATTATCAGGGGCACCTGTGGAGTCATATAAATAAAAGCGGGTCACTGTCATCAGGGGCACGTGCTTATGGCTTTATAGCCTAGTGGCATCTTAGGGGTGTGATAAGGCTTTAGAATCAATAGGTTCTGGGTTCGATTCCCACAAAGGGTTTTCCTATATTTATTGGGTTTCCTCCTGAATTGGTATATAAGTATTATGCCTAGTGGAGATTAATATGATCGGGTGGTTCCGTTGATGGCACAATGATACTCCAGTCGGCCGTCAGTGATTCAAATTTGCCGTTTAAAAAATATATATCAGAGGCACGTGTGGAGTCATATAAACTAGATCTACTAATATATTAAGCCCATTTCTGAATAACTGTCACATCACAACTTATAACCAAGCTTGAGATGTGGTTAGCACATGAAGGAAACCCATTAGCAAAGGTCATGAGGCCGTAGCCCCAGGATCACTCTCTTATGATTAAGTCACTAGGTGTATATTATATATTGAGTGTGAGAGAGACAATTCACAATCAAAAGGTTGAGAGTTTAAATTTTGAAAATCGTGGTGAAAGAGAGAGTTAAGTGGTTTACTTCATAACCAAAAAGTTAGGAATTCAAATTATGGAGGATGTGATACATTTATCCTGGAAAATATAGAAATTTTGTTCAAAATAATAATTGGGTTAAGAGAGAGGAGTAGGAGGAAAGAATTTGTTGACGGTCCAAAAAATAAAGGATGGCCCTTTTATATAGGAGAGGATGTGAACTGTATTAGATCCAATCCAATGGGTCGGACTTCATCTAGACCTAGTTGCAAATGTTAAGCACATTCCTGAATACCACATCCGCTTGGGGAGTAAAAGTTAAGAAAAGTTAATAATTAGGGGTTGGGTAGTCCCGCAAAGTAGTGTGACTGACGATTGTTACCAAGTACTTATGTCTTTGTGAGCCCTTAACGGGATCACGACTAGAAAGGGCGTGCGAGTAGCAATAGTAAAGGAACAAATGCTTTGTTATTTGGTAACATTATGAATTTGGAAGTTATTCACCTCAGTGTAAGATCCAGAATCCTGAGTTTAAGCAAGGAAACCACAAACTAAAATGTTATGAAAAGATAATAATGAAAATATGGCATTAAACCAATTTTGTTGTAACATATTATTTACTAGTTTCAAAACTAGGGATGGTCGAATGAAATCCATAACCCGACAACTTTAAACCAGTCTATCAGTATGTTCCGGTAACTGAGGAAACACGAGATAACCTTAACAGGAGCCTCGTTCCATTTTTATATCTAAACAGATAACTAATAAAACTCGCTTTCTAAAAAACAACTCGGCGGTGATAGGGGTTTGTTCGTAATACCTGAAACTTTCCAAAGAATTGTACAACTTGAGTAACCAAAGTTAGGGCCATGTTAACCAGAAATGCTAGCTTATGGGCCTATTTTCCACACTAATTAACTAATTGTAATATATTAATATTAAAAAAGTGAGACTTATCCAAAAGCACCCCTTATTATCATTATATATTTTATAATTTACTTATAAAAATAAATCGGTCAAACAACATCAAGGGTTGAGCAGGGAAAGTCGTGTCCTTGAATTAATACTTAATTCTTATCTAAAATATAAGACCGTGGGGTATGGGGCGGGGGTTTGGGCGTGGGTTGGGGGAAAACGTTCAAACCACCATCCCGGGTGGGCTTGAGTTGGGGCGTGGCCTTTGGAGCTTGGGTTTCAAGCCGGGCTTGGGGCGGGTCTAGCAAGGTGACATGGCGGGCTGTGAATGGCCAAACCAAACTAGCCGTTGGGTGCTATTTAAAAAAAAAAAAAAATTCCTTTATAAATACCTTACCATATTTATCATTTTTCTCACACAATATCAAACACATAAAACACAATCTTGCCATGAGTTCTTCAAGTTATATTGAATCGTCATCATCATCTGACGATGGTGCGGAAATATTTCTACAAACGATCGCGACGGCGGTGAAAGCTATCGTGGAAAACGAAGAGGAGGAGGAAGAGACTCAACAGCCTAAACGCAGGAGAAGGTACATCGCTCGTGAACGGCTCACCGCTAACGATTTGTTGGTAAGCGATTACTTCTCAGCGGAACCAAAGTATGATGAAAAAATGTTTAGGCGTCGTTTTCGTATGAGTAGAAACTTATTTTTAAGGATATCTAGAGATCTTGAGGAGAAGTATGTTTATTTCCAACAAAAACCCGATGTAGTCGGGCAATTAGGATTTAGTACGTGGCAAAAGGTCACGGCCGCACTTAGGCAATTAGCGTACGGCAATAGTTCGGACATTATGGATGACTATTTAAAAATGTCTGAACGTGTAGCTAGAGAAAGTCTTCACAACTTTTGTTCGTGTATTCTAGAACTTTATAGGAAAAGATATTTGAGAAAGCCCTCGTTCAGTGACATGCAACAATTATTGGAACATCACGCAGATTATCATGGGCTACCCAGGATGCTAGGTAGTTTAGATTGTATGAAATGGGCTTGGGAACTTTGTCCTACCCAATGGCAAGGCGCTCATACGAGTGGATTTCACGGGAGTCCAGCCATCATGCTTGAAGCGGTTGCGTCCCAAGATCTTTGGATTTGGCATGCGTTCTTCGGTATGCCAGGTTCACATAATGATATTACCATCATAAACCACTCGCCCCTTTTCAATGATCGGGTAAATGGTATAGGACCCAAAGGAACTTTCTTTGTAAACGGGGTTGAGTATGTGTATGGGTACTACCTAGTTGATGGGATTTACCCAGAGTGGGGGGTTTTCGTAAAATCGTTCACAAAACACGGTACCACAGATCCAAAGAGATTAAAGTTTAACAGGGTCCAGATGGCTGCACGTAAAGACGTCGAGTGAGCATTCGGTGTTTTGAAGAAAAGGTGGCGAATATTGGCAATGCCTTGTCGACTATGGGACAAGGATCAGATTGGAAACGTGATGTACACATGTATCATTCTTCACAACATGATTTTGGAGGATGAAGGTAGAGCGGTCGTTACCTACTATGATGACGATGACCCCCAACCAGGTAACGTAACAGACGAAGATAAAGCGGCAAATGAATTTTTGATCAAGTCAAGGGATATACATCACAACCTTCGATCTGATTTGGTGGATCATGTTTCAACGATTCCTGGGTTCGAAACAGACGAAGACGACGAAAAATGATTGTTTTTTATTTTGATAATTATTATGTATGTTTATGTAGTTTAAAAAAAATAGAGTTAACTGCCATTTTCGTCCCTGTGGTTTGGTCACTTTGGCCATTTCAGTCCATTTTTCAAAAATGCGCCATTTTCGTCCCCCACGTTCTGGAAAGGTGCCATTTCAGTCCAAAAATCATAACCCAGTTAAGTCAGTTAGTAAATAAGGACTGATTGTGTAAATTTGTAACATAAAGGACCATTTAAGTAAATATTAAACACCACCACCACTAGCCCTGCCACCACCACCACTCCGCTGCCACCACCACCGCCACCACCGCCACCACAGCCCTGCCACCACCACCACTCCGCTGCCACCACCACCGCCACCACAGCCCTGCCACCACCACCACCACTTCGCTGCCACCACCACCACCGCCACCGCCACCACAGCCCTGCCACCACCACCACAGCCCTGCCATCATCATATCAGACGAGAGAGGGATAAAGTCGGAGAGAGAGAGAGAGATAACGAGGCGGGAGAGAGAACCGGCGACGGTGGGGCTGCCTTCCCCAGATGATGACGATGATGACGACGTTGATGGTGGTGGTTCCGGCGGCGGCGGTGGTGACCATGCTACTGTTCATCGTCTTCCCCAAAACGGTCAACAGAAGTCAAACGGCGTAATTCTCGATCAATACCGGATAATATTCAAATTAAACTTGCAGAAACATTGTACAAGTATAAACATACCGATTGGGTGATTAAAACCGATCCGGTATCGCGTGCAACGGCGTGGCGACAGTCTCCGGCGACGGGTATTCCGGCGAGACTTGCAGACGATGAACAGAGGGTATTTTCGAAGGGGTAAAGGATTTTGAAGGGTGTGAGAGTTTCGTATGGGTTCAGGGACTCTAAATAACACAACAATTTGACACTTAATCGACAAACTTCTGTGGATTAATTCCACTTTGATTTTTTTATAAAAACTCCGATTTCACGTGGTGTCGGGCATGCTTATTGAACAATTACAAAGCGTGGGGAGTTGTTTACGATCTGTGAGAGTGGTGGTGGCAGGGCTGTGGTGGCGGTGACGGTGGTGGTGGTGGCAGCGGAGTGGTGGTGGTGGCAGGGTTGTGGTGGCGGTGGTGGCGGTGGTGGTGGCAGCGGAGTGGTGGTGGTGGCAGGGCTAGTGGTGGTGGTGTTTAATATTTACTTAAATGGTCCTTTATGTTACAAATTTACACAATCAGTCCTTATTTACTAACTGACTTAACTGGGTTATGATTTTTGGACTGAAATGGCACATTTCCAGAACGTGGGGGACGAAAATGGCGCATTTTTGAAAAATGGACTGAAATGGCCAAAGTGACCAAACCATAGGGACGAAAATGGCAGTTAACTCAAAAAAATATGTATTTTTATTATTTATGTAGTTATAAATATAAATATATATATATATATATATATATATTTAAAAAAATGTTGATGTGGCTTGGCCACGCCAGCCAACCCACGCCCAACCCAAGCCCCACCATACCCCTTAAAACTTGGCTTTGGGTTTGTTAATATTCAACATGCACGTGTCAACTAATGTCCCAACCCAAGCCCACCATACCCCACGGTCTAATGTACTATGATAGACCGTTTGCTTATCTATCTTTATATATATATAAGGAGAAATAGAGCTGACATAAGAAAAGCTGAGATGTCAGCTAGAGAGCATGTCAACAAGGCTTTTCTTATGTCATTATTACATCATAAAGCTTAATATTAAAAGACTTTAAAATTCAAAGATGACCCACATTCACCTTTTCAAACCACTACCCCTCCAAACCTCCAAACATCTGTTATAAATTCAAACCTCTGCATCAAACCACTGCCTATTCAAAATTTTGGCTCCAATTTCAAAATTTAAACATGACTCCAGATTCAAGATTCAAAATTCAAAATTATGGCTCTAGATATATAAGATATCATCTTCTTCAATCAATTACTCTCTCTAATCCATTTCTCTCTCAACTCTCTCTCTCTCTCTCTCTCTCTCTCTAAGACTCACTTTCTCTCTCTAAAATCCAGTATTTGGCGAATGAGAGAGGTGACTACGACAATTGATACGATCGGTTCCATTTCCAACCTTCTAGCAGGTAAGGATTTCATCTCTATATCTCTAAAAATGTTGGATTTCATTTATTAAACCCTAATCTCTCATCTTCTCTAATCAGCTACACCATCCCAACCTTCTAGCAGGTATGAGTTCATCTCTATATCTCTAAACAAATAATTAATCTGATAACAAGTACAATTCTTTGTTTAAAGGAAATATCATTCCTAATTTTGTTTTTTTTTAAATCGATTCCTTCCTTATTGTTTACTTGATTTCATTTATTAAACCCTAATCTCCCATCTTCTCTTATCCTTTTTATAATGAAATATGCAGCAACAACCCTGTTCAAGATGCTACTCAAATACAGACCCGAGAATAAAGCAGCGAAAAAGGAACGTCTTTTGAAAAGGGCTCAGGCTGAATCAGATGGGAAGACCGTTGAAGCAAAGAAGCCGATTGTTGTGAAGTATGGTCTTAACCATATCACTTACCTTATTGAACAGGTTTTTATAAATACAGAGTGTGATTACTTTTAGATGTTGCTATTTTGAATGGTTTACTAATGGCAGGATCAATTTGGCTTTACGTTATTGTATATTATATATTGACGAATCAAAGTATAATTTAACTGCTCTCCAGTGTGTTTCGAATCCATAAAACTTTCTAAAATCATGTTTAATTAAACTATTAAAGATTATATTATTTTTTTCTTATTACTGAAATAATATAGTTTTGAATCGTATTGGACAAATCATTTATAATGGTTTTTTTGTGTTTAATTTCAGAACAAGGCACAATTAGTAATCATCGCCCATGATGTTGATCCAATCGAATTAGTTGTCTGGCTTCCTGCACTTTGCAGGAAGATGGAAATCCCTTACTGCATTGTAAAAGGGAAATCTCGATTGGGAGCTGTAAGTTTTATTTGAGCTGTTTTTTGATTAATTTTGTGGATATTTAAAGTTAGATTGAGCCTGTAAAGGCTTATTCTTTGCAAAAAAAATTTAATGAATATGATTTTGCTTCTAATTTTGAAGCTTTATTCTATGAATTTAACAGTTTCAGTGATTTTTAGCTGTGTGATGTATGCAGAACCAAAACTTTTACCAGAGTGGAGTTTCAAGGGAACAACAACAACCATCCACTGCTGTTCTGATGATTTCAAGATGAGAGGTTCTCCCTTCTATAGATCCGGAAGAGAGTTTTATTAACATCTAACCTGTAACTCCAGTTACAGCTACGGAAGAGAGTTTTATTAACATCTAACCTGTAACTCCAGTTGTGTTGCAGACCGATCAACGACAGATTCAGCAGCAGCAGTTGTTGATGCAGTCCGCTAGGGTTTTGTACTTGGTTTAAAACATCGCGCCTTAAGCGCGCTTAAGCGCGAAGCGCATCTGGGCGCAGATCTGTGCGCCTTATGTAGCATAAGGCGAGCAATGTACGGAAAGCGATCGCTTTTTGCGATTTTATGGTAAGCGGAAAAGCGCATGCATAGGTAGTTTTTTGTACAAGTTTGCTGTTGGCCCACATAACTTATAATCAGACCCCTAAAGTGAAAAAAAGGCCCAATAGCACACATAAAAGGCCCGATATCACATAGTAAAAGGCCTGATAGCGCCAAAACATATATGGCGGTAAAAATTAGCGGGATTTTACCCTAATCGTCATAACTGGAGCCAATTTTATGCATCTGCTGGGTTTTTTTCACCAAATCTTCTGGTCGATCATCCTTCTTCTTCGCTGGAAACAGGTTAGTATCTTTAATTATTAAAAGTATTTAACTTTAATAGTTGATTTCAGTTTTCTACTTGTTTCTTTTTGGACGATCTCCAATTCTCTGTTCTTTGCTCAAAATCTGGAAGTTAAATTCTTTATATCAGTTATTTTTTCACTTCTCTTGTTTATGTTTAGTTAACTTATATCATATGTGATTCTTACATGCTTGTTTAATGTTCTTTCACAGTTTATGTTTAATGTTAACTTATATCAGTTATTTTTTCACTTCTCTTGTTTATGTTTAGTTAACTTATATCATATGTGATTCTTACATTCTTGTTTAATGTTCTTTCACAGTTCAGTTATATGTTCTTCATGTATATATTTTTGTTCAGTTCAGTTAAATGTTCTTTATCTCCAATTCTCTACTTTTTTTTTATTTCAGTTCAGTTCAGTTAAATAAATGTTCTTCATGTATATATTTTTGTCACAGTTCAGTTAAATGTTCTTTCATAGTTTGTTAAATCTTATTACTTAATACTTATACATGAAATATGTCACAGTTCAGTTAAAGTTAAATGGCTACTGATGGCCGTGAAGCTGGTCAAGCAACTAGTACGGGTGACCCGAGTAGAAAATATGGCACACAAGATCCCGCCAACAAAAACCGGTGGACTTGCAAGTTCTGTGGAAAACCATCAACAGGTGGTGTATACCGACTGAAGCAACACTTAATTGGTGGGTTTAGAAACGTTGCATCATGTGGTAGGTGTCCCGAAAATGTACGCCAAGAGATGAAAGACTTTATGTTGAAAAAAGCTAAGGGTAAACAATCATATGACCCCATGGTTGATGATTATGATTTTGGTGATGAAGAGGATGAAGAATGTGTTGTAACGAAAGTGAAGAGGACAAGTGGTTCGAGCCAAGCAAATGCGCCAAAAAAGCCAAGGCAAAAAGGACTTATTGATGCGTTTTTTCCTCCTAACCCTTTAGACATACTAAAAGGTAGGAAAGGAGGAAAACAACAAACCATAAATGAAATTTGTAAAAAAGAATTGAGGGAGAAAGTTTGCATGGAGATTGCTCGGTGGTTTTATGACGTGGGTATTCCTTTTCATGGGGCCACCTATGATAGCTTTCATATTATGTTGGAAGCTGTGGCACAGTTTGGTCCTGGATTCCGAGCACCTACTATGTACGAATTGAGGGTGCCTTTACTTATAAAAGAAGTAGAGGACACTAAATTGGAGATTGATAATCACAAAAAGGAATGGGCTGCCAAAGGATGTTCTATTTTATCAGATGGATGGCGTGATTCGACTGTCCAAAAAGATATTATCAACTTCTTGGTTAATTCTCCTAAAGGGTCGGTGTTTGTGAAGTCGATAGATGTATCAGAGATCACGAAGGATGCTCATCAGTTGTTGGGGATGCTTGAAGAAATGGTGGATGAAGTAGGAGAGGAAAACGTGGTGCAAGTGGTGACGGATAATGCATCCAATTATAAATCGGCATGTAACTCTTACCTGTTTTTTACTGTTTATTATCTTGTTTATGCAGAATTCATGATGTTTTAGTGCAGAATTCATGCAGTTAGTGCAGAATTCATGCATATTAGTGTAGAAATCATGCTGCTTAGTGCAGAATTCGCAGTTAGTACAGAATTCATGCAGATTTAGTGCAGAATTCATGCAGATTAGTGCAGAATTCTTGTTTTAGTGCAGAATTATTGGTCAATTATATACTTGTTTTGTTGTTTATTGTAGGTACGTACTTAGAAGCTTCAAGAAAGCATTTGTACTGGACAGCATGTGCAGCCCATTGTATTGATCTCATGTTAGAGGATATAGGGAAGATTCCAAAGATCAAGGAGTGTTTGAAAAATGCAATGTTCGCGAATGCATATATATATAATCATACTAAACTTGTGAATCTGATGAGAAGATTCACAAATCAAAGAAATTTGCATAGGCCCGCGGTGACACGGTTTGCAACATCATTCATCACCCTTGCGCAAATGCACAAGCAAAAGAACAATTTGCTAAAGATGGTCCTGTCCGATGAATGGAGGGGTGGCAAATGGGCGAAGCAAGCGGGTGGGAGGAAAGTAGCATCTACCTTTCAACAAGAAAGATTTTGGAGAAACATTGTTTATGCTCTCAAGTTGACAGGACCGCTTGTTAAAGTTCTTAGGATTGTTGATGGGGATAAGAAACCTGCCATGGGGTACATCTATGACGCTATGACAAGGGCTAAGGAAGCCATTGCAGCTAGTTTTTTGAATAGAAAAGCTGAGTATAAAAAAGCCTTTGCGATCATTGACAAAAGATGGGAATGTCAGCTTCATAGGCCTTTACATGCTGCTGGATTTTTTTTGAATCCGGAAATGTATTATGACAATCAAGAGAAAGCAAGTGGTGGACCGATTAGGCGAGGTTTGATTGACTGTATTGGAAGGTTAGTTGCTGATCCACATACTCAAGACATAATCAGCAGCCAGTTGGATTCATATGAAGAGGCAATAGGTGTTTTTGGCAATCCAATGGCTATACGTCAAAGAAAGACGAGATCACCGGGTAAAAATATCATTTTTATTTTAATAGTACCAATTATATAAAAACATCTCATGGATTTAAGACTTTCATTTGTTAATAGCGGATTGGTGGGCTAGTTATGGATGTGATACCCCGGAGTTGCAAAAGTTTGCCATTCGGATTCTTAGTCTCACATGTAGTGCCACGGGGTGTGAGAGAAATTGGAGTGTCTTCCAACAAGTAAGTTCACAGTTAAACTTTCATTTTAATTATATTATTTTTTATAGTCATTAGTTATCTAAAATTTATTACTTTTACAGCTTCATACTAAAAGAAGAAACCGATTGGCACAAAAACGATTAAATGACTTGGTGTATGTAAAGTTTAATCGTGGATTGAAACAACGATATGAAAGAAGGAACACCACCGACCCTATACTTTTACAAGAAATTGATGATAGTAACGAGTGGGTCATGGGTGTTATGGATGATGAGAATGAGGAGACTTCAGAGGTTGTGTTTGATGATGATAGTGGTTTGACATGGCGTGTTGTTGAGAAGGCTTCGGGGGCATCTGAACCGATATATGCAACAAGATCAAGTACACAACAACAATCCAAAGAAAAGGATCCTTCTTCCTCCACCCCTACTCCTAGTGTACCACCACCTAAGAAAGCACCATCTAAAAGACTACATGTATTGATTGATGAAGGTATTCAAGATGATGAAGAAATCGAAGAAGAACTTGGCTTGAGTGAAGATGATGGCGAAGATGTGGTACTTGGAGTTGACGATGATCATGGAGATAGTGAAGAAGACTACTAGTTTGGCTATATTATCGTTTTTGATTACCTATTCTAAAGTTGCAAACACTTAAGCAACCTTCTTTTGATTACCTACTAACTACATAACTATTCGGGTTTTTGCTACTTAACTTGATATATATCTATATTATGGTGTTTTACATGTTAAATATACATATATTAATGTGTTTTATGTGTTATAGGTGCCTTATATGTAATTTATAAGATTTATTTTAAATATGTGCGCCTTGCGTACAAAAAGCCCGCCGCTTTTGTGCTTTGCGCTTTAATTTTAGACCTCGTCGCTTTTGTGCGCTTCCCGCTTTTTTAAACCAAGGTTTCGTACAACAATGGCGATCATCAGCGTGATAATCCGTATGGATTGTCAACAGAGATTGTTTCGTCTTCGTATGGATTGTCTACGGAGTCACATTAAGGTTCGAATTCGGATCTTTTTAATGATAGTTGTTTGTATTTGATCAAAATTGTTTGTATATGATGATGTTTAGGGTTAGATTAGTTTTGAGTGTGTTTTTGGGGTTTGGGAACTATTGAATATAGTTGATTATTGGTTTGTTACAGCTACGAAATAGAGTTTTATTAACATCTAACCTGTAACTCCAGTTGTGTTGCAGACCGATTAATGGCAGATTCAGCAGCAGCAGTTGTTGATGCAGTCCGCTAGGGTTTCGTACAACAATGGCGATCATCAGCGTGATAATTCGTATGGATTGTCAACGGAGATTGTTTCGTCTTCGTATGGATTGTCTACGAAGTTACATGAAGGTTTGAATTCGGATTTTTTAATGATAGTTGTTTGTACAGGTGATGAAATTCAAGCTTAAAACAAGTACAGGTGAGTTTGTAATTTGTATATATCCAGATCCTAGAGGAATTGCATTTGAAGAATTGGTTCTCTAACTTAAGCATATGTTTTACAGTTCCCCCTTTGAAACTAATTGATCTGCCTGGAGTTGACAAGGGAAATCTTGATGGCTCTTTAGTGAGTGGCTGAAATTGGTTGTTCTGGTTACATCATTTGTCTAATAATAACTTACAACATCTGTAACCCGATATTATACTTGCAGAGTGAGTATGTGTTGATACATTTAGTGGATACGGCTCATTCGGTTCGTCTACGTTACGAGATGAAGACCGAAACTCGATATCCTCCTTCGAGTTTCGGATCGATCATGTCACTGTTTGCTGATGTTTCATGGTCTGCTGATCAGTGCATTTCAGGTGCACATTATTGAATATTAATTGCAATATAAATGCATTATTATTATTATAAAATATATTACTTTAATCGATTTTATATGTGATGAGTTATTAGAGAAGAGCATCAAATTGAAACTTAAATGAGAAAAAAAATGATTTGTAATGGATCGGTTGAATTTTGATGAATATGAATGAATCTTTAATTAAGCATTTATTATATCATTCATGTTGGTTGTGTAAGTATGTTTTAATGCTTTGTAGGTGTAGAAACAGTGGAGTTGAAATGATACAATTATAGCATTTGAAAGATCAAATAAAAAGAGGACTAAAGATGAATCATTGAAAGTGAAGGGATATGTTGGATTTTTTATGGGCTACAACATGGGATTGTGCAAATTATCGAGAATCATAAATTAATTAAATAGAAAGAGAATTCTTGATGGGTTGCAAGTAAATTCCAATTGGGCTAAAATAAAGTTTCGGTATGCTGGGCATTAGTTCAATTGATGAAAGGGGAAAACTGGTGGGTTGTAAAAGAAAGAGAAGTCGGTGGAACTTTTGGGTTTGACGGCTGAAAACTTGGGAGGAAAAAAAGAAAAACTATATACATCAGCGGTCGCAGTTTAGGAGGCCATTCATCAGCAGCCGTCGAACTCAACATCAGGGACAAATTTCATCATCATTCTTCATATCTCAAGCCAAACCGTGAAGTCTAACCAATCCGGGATGACAACCGAAGCGGCAAAGATCACCATGCGTGGCTAAGCCTCTCGTGACTTCTACCCGGATGAACTTTTACTTTGTTTTGCATTAAACTTTGTTTACGGATTCGTATAACTGGTACAGCTTGACCAGTTGTGTTGGATTATTGGTAAACGTTTCTTGTGTTTGAATTACTTATCGTTTATCAAGCGTATTGGCAACTTTCTTGCGTTGTTAGAGTGTTATTCTTGTAATCTATGTATTTGTGACTCTTCTGAAGTAATATAAGTGTGTTTAAATGTTGAATCTTGTCTTATATTCTCGTGTTCTTTGCTCGGTTGCATACCCGCTTGGATTCCACACAACCGGGTGTGTTCGGTAACAAGGATAGGTGTTCTAGATCCTCCTCTAGGGACCTACAGTATGCTCAGCATAATGATGCCGTTCTGCTGGTTGTAATATCTGGTTGTATTATTTTTTCATAAATAATGGTCATCAACTTAAAACCATTGTTGTTGATACATCTGTCGATACAGTGGTTGATACATCTGTTGACTTTGGTTAACAGATGGATGAAAACAGATGTTTGAAACCACTGTTGGGTTAAACAATGTTTTGTGGAGAAAACAGTGGTTTGTCATTGGTCAAGCAGTGGTTTGACTTTGGTCAAGCAGACTTTTAAACCATTAAGAATCGTAGTTTTGCAAACAGTGGTTTGACTTTCGTCAAACAGTGGTTTGACTTTGATCAAGCAGACTTTTGAACCACTAAGAATCATAGTTTTGCGAACAGTGGTTTGACTTTGGTCAAACAGACTTTAGTCAAACAAACTTTTTTTAAAAATAGTGGTTTGACTTTGGTCAAACAGTGGTTGCATACTAATGCTATTTCCTTTCATCATGTTCTCTCAGTTACTTACCATCATTCGTTAATTTAATTACATCACATGCAGCTTATATAAGTTTTAATTCTAATCTTGATTTCTTGGTGGATAACAGTACCTAGCTTTAAACTGAAATTCCAGATGGGTATCACTACTAGCCTTAAACTAAAAATTACAATATCTATACACTTATCTATATTTTCTATCAAAATATGTTATGCATGGTTTTCTAAGAAACGACATGTGTTTGCACACGGGTCTTACCGCTAGTACTATATAATAAAAGAAACCAATGGGAGGACACATGTCATTCATTGAAGCCATCTATTTTTATAGATAATTGATATCAATTAAAAGATAATTATAAAATTTAATTTAATATAAATTTAAACAATTCATATAAGAGATAATCTAATATTTTAAAATATTTATCAGATTCCAAAATTATTTATCCTGAAATTAACAAAAGAGGTTAGCTAAATATAAATTAATATAATGTAAATGATTTATTTATTTTACTAAACTAAAGTAGTTAAGGGTAGAACTTATTTCAAAAATGTTTATAAGTGGTAAACAAAAATATTAATCAATGTTTATTGGTTCTATACTTTTATTTTCGTGTTCAACTCTCAACTCAAACACGGTAATCACTATAATTACGTGACATTTATAAGAACCATCACCGCAATCACCCCATCCATCGTATATCGAGTATATCCGTTAGTTTTTTTTTAAGATATACATTTTTATTAGATTCATTCAACCCGTGTAATAAACGAGGTTTTTTAAAGATATAACATTTTTATTTTTTACTATACAAAATTATATTTATGCAACTCGTGTAATACACGAAGGGGTAAACAAAAATATTAATCAATGTTTATTGGTTCTATACTTTTATTTTCGTGTTCAACTCTCAACTCAAACACGGGAATCACTATGTTTACGTGACATTTATAAGAACCATCATCGCAATCACCCCATCCATCGTATATCGAGTATATCCGTTAGTTTTTTTTTAAGATATAAATTTTTATTAAATTCATTCAACCCGTGTAATAAACAAGGTTTTTTAAAGATATAACATTTTTATTTTTTACTACACAAAATTACATTTATGCAACTCGTGTAATACACGAGTCTTTTAAAAATACAACTTTTTTTATTATGTAGTATATAAAATTAGATTTATTCAATCCATATAATACATAAGGTTTATAAAGATATAACTTTTTTTGTTTGGTATATAAATTACATGTGCTCAACCCGTATAACACATGATGTTCTTAAAAATGTAACTTTTTTCATTATTTAATATATAAACTTAAATTTACTCAACTCGTACAATACACGGGGTTCTTAAAAATACAATTTTTTTATTATTTAATATATAAAATTACATTTATTCAACCATGTAATAAACGAGATTTTTAAATATATATTGTTTGATTATTTGATATAAAAATTTACATTTATTCAACCCGTGTAATAAACGGGATTTTTAAAGATATATATATTTTTATATTATTTGGTATATAAAATTATATTTATTCAACCCGTGTAATACACGGAGTTCTAACCTAGTTGTGTATATTATAGTTGAAAATATTAACCATTTTAATAAATTAAAATCTTGAGTACAGTGTTCAAAATACCATCTAAAAATCACTATTAAATACACACGTTAGTTATACATTGATATATTTTTTGTGGTATCACATGGGGAAATTTAGGCTGCCCTTAGGTGCTTTATCACGGCACGTCATATGGGGGGCTTTAAAGCCACTCCCTTTAACTTGCATGGTATGGTATAAAGCCCCCTATTAAACAAAATTAAAAAAAAAAGATTTTATTGGTTGAAAAGATGTGGCCCCCACCTGCACACACCTTTAACCTCCGCTATCACATTGGCGAACAAACTATGACGCCCCCCTTTGAATGCCTCGGTGTGGCTGATGGCGCCCCCAAGGCGCTATGGAGCATGATGTGGCGGGGTGACGCCATGCCACACCCACCAGCCTTAGTAGTTTATACACATTTTTGTCACTAATCTTTTTATTTGTTTAAACTTGAGATAAAAATAGATGAATTACTTGATAACCTATAAAACAAGACTTGGTATACAATAAAATGACATATAATATATGTGGAGAATTTTTTTTAAAACGAAAGTTGTATGAAATGCAAACACCATAACCATTTTTCTAAAGAGGGGAGAGATGGGAGATTTGTTTAACACAAAATTTCATTCACAAAATTTTATTTAACTAGTGTTAACCTCTGCGGTGCGGGCGCAGGGTCTAAAACGGTGCCAAGTAGTAAGCAAACGACGATCAAAATCGGGAAAAATCTTACAATAAGAACGCAAAGTTGTAACACCACGTATGTAAAACTTAGTAAAGACAAATGCAAACTTATACCACAACCTGGCTTAAAGCGTAAACAAACTCGAATTTTTACCGAGAAAGCTTAAACCAAAAGACCATAAAAGGGCAAAACACGAAGAGCCAAACGTAAAACATACAAATCTGAGAGAATAAAAATAAGGAAAAACAATTTCACTACAAAATAATAACAAAAACCAAAAAAAAAAATAACAAAAACAAAATATTAAAAAGAATCTCACAGTTCCTAAATAACTACCTGAATTGTTATTATATAAATGACGTTGTATAATACTATAACTAGTAGAATTTCCCCGCACGTTGCGGCGGGAATCCAGTACAATTTATTACGGTATTGCTACGGTATCGGCACTCGATATAGCAACCGAAAGACAAAACTAAAAAATAAAGTCATGATATGCACAAAATGACAACGATGCATATTTATGTTGACCAAAACCATAAAAACAAATGTTAGTAATGATTTTAAATGAATACCAATAATGATTATGTTTGTACCGTTACCAGTGGTGTTCGCCTAAAATTGACACAATATCAATATTGTTCGGACGATATACGTTTGGTTCGTCACGGTATTGGTATGCTACCAATACCCACTATAGTTTACGATATAAAATAGATACTATATATTGCTACCAAAGTTGTTCGCACAATATTGATTCAGTTCATTGTAAGGAAAAAAAGGTATAAGTTTTCGTCAGGGTACAAGTCCGTTTGATCACACTAAATAACAAAAAAATATTTCGTTTTTGAACAAAACATTTAGGGAAACGAAGATAAAATAAACACGTCCCGTTAATTCTGAATCCGATTACACTGTATTATTGGAATAACGAAAAGGGTAACAACATCAATATATAAAAAAAAAAATTAATATGTACGATTTTGCTAACGATTACTTGTACATTATGACTCACAAAAAACTCGGTGTTAGGAAAAAAAAAACCTTTTATCAAAACGTAAATAAAATCAGGCACATCGAAACAACATACTAAAAATTATATAAATTATGATATATATAATAATATAATTAAGTAATAAAAATAATTAAAACTAAAAAATAATATTAAAAATCTATTAGGTAATAAAATAATAAAAAAAAACAATATTATAATAATCTATGAACACTATTCATCAACACTTGCTTTTAATACGTAGGGTTATGATATAATAGGAAGTTTATTTGGCTATGAAGTAATCTTAACCATCAATAGATTTAATCAAGAGCTAAGATTAAATGAGTGAAATTGAATATCAAAAAAGAGGCGCGTGAGTTGTGTAAGGGTATTATAGTCACTCCACCATAATAGTTTCTCTCTCCTCCAGTTCCCCTCATTTTTTAAACGTTAATAACTTTTTCATACGACATTATTTTTTTATAAAAATTGCACCAAAAAAACAAGCGTTTTTTTTTAAACGTTATTTTTTTTTGAAAACCCAGTTGCGTAAAACACAATGGAAAAAAACCCAGTTGCGTAAAACGCAATGAAAAAAAAAACCTAAAAAATGACATTTTTCTAAAACGCAATGCACAAAAAACACAGAAATGTCTTATTTGTAAAACGCAATGACTAGAAAACATAAAGAAATTTCTTATTTCTAAAACACAATAGCCTAAAAACACAAAAGAAAGTGTACTTTCTAAAACGCAATGGACTGAAAACACATAAAAATGTGTTTTACCTAAAACGCAATGCACAAAAAACACAAAGAAATGTCTTATTTTTAAAACGCAATGGCCAGAAAACACTTAAAATGTCTGTTTTCTAAAACGCAATGGACTGAAAACACATAAAAATGTGTTTTACCTAAAACGCAATGCACAAAAAACACAAAAAAATGTCTTATTTCTAAAACGCAATGGCCAGAAAACACTTAAAAATGTCTTATTTCTAAAACGCAATGGCCTAAAAAAACAAAAGAAAGTGTTCTCTCTAAAACGCAATGGACTAAAAACATCTAAAAATGTGTTTTACCTAAAACGCAATGACTAAAAACACTTCAAAAATGTGTTTTTTCTAAAACGCAATGGCCAGAAAACACATAAAAATGTCTTAGTTCTAAAACGCAATGGCATAAAAACACCAAAGAAAGTGTTCTCTCTAAAACGCATTGAACAAGGACAGTAGTTTTGTCTGTGAATTGTCTGAACCAGGATGAAGTTCTAAAACGCAATGGCATAAAACTGTCTACGAACGCAGTTTTCCAGGGGCAAATTTACGCAATGGCATAAAACTGTCGACCCCAGCCAGGGGCTCTGCCCCTTGGACCCTGCCACCAGGGGCGCTGCCCCCGGACCCCAGCCAAGATCGTAAAACGCAATGACTAAATCAAAAACCCAGATCGTAAAAATGAAATTAAAGAATTTTTTACATGGATCGAAGGCGATTTCTTCAACGATTGACGAAATTTAAATGATAGAAACACTTATCAGCGATCGAATCAAACGGATCGAGTGATTATCTTCAAAATCACGGGAAAAAACGATATTTTGAATGAAATTAAACTGGGTTTTCTTCACAAAAAAAAAAAAAAAACTGAAGAACACGTTGATCGGGTGTTTGAATCATTGATTTATGACGAAAATCGCAATATAATATAATGATTATTGAGATAGTAAGTGAAGAAAAGGTTGAAGATGGTGGGTTTTGAAAATGGTGGGTTTTGAAGTTACTGAGGAGAAGAATGAAGAATAAAGGATACGATTGACTAAAATACTTTTTCTCTTTATTTTAAATTTTGCCACATATCATAATCATATTGCTTCCTATCCTTTCTAGCCAAAATAAACTTACTATTTGATCCGATATGTATAATAATACTATGTTTTTGTTGTATATGATTAGTTTTATACCACACTTCAATACAATTATTTTTCTTTGAAGAATCTCATTTATAACACCACGTTTTCAAACTTATTATTTAAAGTCAATAAATTATGTCAACAAATTTGTTATAACAAAGCTTGATTGATGTAATCATTATTTAAATGTTAAATTATTGAACTACTTATGACAACCTTTTGAAGAGTTTTATAAGTTCAAAGTTTTAAAATATGTCTTTTTGATATCCATATCTTCTCCAATGTTTTGTACGTGGAAACTATTACAATATTTGGTCTTTAGAATAATAGTTTGGTTCGTGAAGTTGAATGGAATTTGAACTGGAATTGAAATTTTTTCCATCAAAATTTGTGTTTGGTTAATAAGCTAAGGAATTTGAATTGGAATATATTCATTTAAGTGTTTGGTTAATAAACTAAGGAATTTGAATTGGAATATATTCATTTAATCATTGGAATTGAAGCCACGGAATGTTAAGATTTTACCAAAACAATCTTATAGCATGTGTAGTGAGAGGGGAAAGACCCTTAGGCATTTTGCGTCATGTGATGGTTCAGTAAAATATAGGCATTATGTTAAAACTTAAAAGGAGTATAGCGAGGATGTGGACATTATGTTAAAAGAGGTGTAATAGAATTAAATAAAAAAAATCAAAAAATGCTATTGCCTGAAGAAAAATTTGAAGGCATTAAAAAAGCATGCTCTAGCAATTTTTTCAAAAAAAAAAAACCCGCCCCTGGGGGCGGTTAGATGGCGTGTTTGGTCGTTTTTTGGGGGGAAAAGCGCAACCCCCCCCTCCCCCCACTACGGGTGGTCTTAGGGTGAAAGGGTGCACCCCTCATGAGATGAGGTAAACTTTCCACTCATCCAATCATGAGGTACCATGTCAATTCCCCTCTCTGACTCCCCTCTTGCCAAAAAAACATAAAGGGTGGTCAAAACTCATGCCATGAGGTAAACTATTTTTTTCTTCCTTTTTTTAAATACTTAAGAGTAAACTACCATTTTGGTCCCTGTGGTTTGGCCAGTTTTGCCATTTTAGTTAATATCTCAAACTTATTACATCTGGGTCCCTTTGGTTTGCATTTTGTTGCCATTTTAGTCCAAATTTCAAATTTGGTCAGATTCCCCACTAATGACCCTGCTATTTTGTCTTTACCTTCAGGAGCATTATAGTCATTTTGGAATTATTATACCCACTTCTTCTACCTCTTTCTCTCTGCACATACTCTCTCTCTCTCTAAAAACACCCCTCTGTCTCTCTCTCTCTAAACACCCCTCCGCTCCTTCATCTTCCGCCTCTCCTCCTCTCTCCGCCACTGTCCAACACAAGCAAATTATCCCACTCATTTCACCAACATTTCAATCCAGTCCAACACAAGCAATCAAAATATGCAAATTCATATTCTCAGAGCAAAAAAAAAATCTAAATAATATGTGCATACACAACAAAAACCTAAATCAATCACTCTTCTCCACCAATCTACAACATAAATCAAACAATTTCTAATCACCAAATTATAACCTAAACAAAAACGAAAACAATCAAAACCTGTAAAGCTCCTCGAAACCTGATGAGACCTGATTTAATCCTATTCAGGCGATTCGAGAAGATGATGTTCCGGTGGCTCAACCCAAGGATATGGGGTTTTGGAGAACATGATGTTACAGTTCTAGGTCTCATCACCACCACCACTGCCCCAAGCACCTCCGCCGCCGCCGCTGCCCTATACTTCCCCAACCACCTCCTCCTCCTCCGCTGCCCTATACTTCCCCAACCACCTCCTCTGCCGCCGCTGCCGCTGCCCCAACCACCTCCGCCGCCGCTGATGTCCGGCGCTGACTCTCTCTCTATCTCTCTCTCTCTGTTAAATGGCAGATCTAGATGAAATATGCAATAACCCCAAATCAATATATGTTGCTAAAAATGACGGTTTGGTTGATTTTGGGGAACAGTTTTGAAAGTCTAGGGCTTTTTTGTAGAGTTGTTCAAGAGGACAGATGAATGGAGGAACCAATTGCAATTTCATGGGTATTTCGAACGAGAACGAGAACGAGAATGGGGGTTCAGGTGTGGTGGTGGCTGAGGTGTGGCGGTGGTGTAGAGAGAGAGAGAGAAAGAGAGAGAGGTTGGTGATGGTGGCGGTGGTGAGAAGGGGGAGGAGGTGGCGGTGGTGGTGGTGCATGTGGCGGCAGAGTGGTGGTGGTGGCGGCGGGCTGCAGATCCGGTGGTGGGGGTGGTGATGGTGTGGTGGTGGTAGTTCAGAGAGAGAGAGAGAGCAGAGTCTCTGTATGTGTGTGTATATATATATATATATATTAATGGTTTTAGGGTATTATAAATATATATATATATATATATAATTGAGTTATAATAATTTCAAAATGACTAAAATACCCCTGAGGGTAAAGACAAAATATCATGGTCATTAGTGGGGAATCTGACCAAAATTGGATTTTGGACTAAAATGGCAACAAAATGCAAACCACAGGGACCCATATGTAATAAGTTTGAGATTTGGGCTAAAATGGCAAAACTGGCCAAACCACAGGGACCAAAATGGCAGTTTACTCAATACTTAATTAATAAATGAAACATATTTTGACCAAAATAAAAGTACAATAAATTAAAAATAAAATAAAAAAAGCATAACATCAATTAAAAATACTTAAAATAAACTAGATTAAACTAAATAAAATTACTACTTTTCGTCGGATTCCACCAATAGGTGGGGTGAATCTATTCTTTCGAGATGCTCAACGAGATCAAGTTTTAGTCTCCAATGCGTATCTTCATGCATATGCTCGTTTAATACACCATCATCGAGAGCGGGCTCAACTGAAGGATCTCGAATGTATACCAATGCTATCGCATTTTCGTTGTCTTTTAAAATCATGTTATGTAAAATAATACACGTATACACCACGTACCTAATTTTTTTCACACTCCTAGCATGCATTGGCCGATTCATTATACCCCATTTTAACTTCAAAACACCAAAAGTCCCTTCCATGTCTTTTCTTGCCGCCTCGTGTTACTTGAACTTCTTTTCGTTTAGTAGGTGAGGATATGGAAATGATTTGACTAACACGGACCATGTAGGGTAGATTCCATCTACGAGATAGTAACCATGTTTGTATAAGTAGTTGTTAACGAAAAATGGACATTTTGAGGCCGTTCCATTTCGTTCAGTATGAAATAATGGAGATTGCTGAAGCGCATTGATGTCGTTTTGTGCACCTGGTGGACCGCAAAAAGCATGCCTGTCGCAACCCCCGCCCCATATCTGTCCCGGGAACGGGCGGCCGCGAGATGTCTGTATCGGTGGTATCGGTGTTTATCAATTTGGCAGCGGAACTTACATCAGGACCGTAGTTAGGAAATATTTTATCAGAGTAAAACACCATATTTTATATAAGTAAACATATTGGGATAAAACCCAAGTTTTCATTACAAACTGATTTATAGAGATCAACTCTATTTTATTGAATAAAACATCTTCTTTTATTTAGGTAACTTTTATAGCCACTTTTCCAAGCCTTTAGTGCTATCCAGCTGGCTTCTAGTTGGCTCTCACATTTTGTTACCTGAAACGCGTTTAAAAACATTTTGTCAGTGGGAAATACTGGTGAGTGAATCCTAGTTTAATCTAGAAGAGTTTTATCAATTTTCACAGTATTGAGAGCGATTACAATGTTTACATCTACACAATTACTCATTCAGTACTGTCAATCCTGACTGGTGGGTCATATTACCCATTGGCTAACTCTTTGTCCAATGGTAACGTGTTCCACATTTTGTATACAAAACCCCAACATACCGGCAGTAATTGAAGAATTACAAAGACTCAATCACTGCTTAATCGCATTATAAAATATTTAAGGTTTTGTAAAAACAGTTTATAAAAAGGAGATTACTCACATTACTGTCTTAAGTTTCCTGGTGATTATCTATAATTTATACAAATGCACACGTGTTAGTATAATAACCCAATATTTACATTAGTAATACCCTCCCCGAGACGGCATTCCAACGACTACGTCGGGCAGAACCACGACAGCCGTTATGGAATCCTGGATCAATCGGGCAGCGTATCTAATACGTAAACGGGGTTATGATACTTACAACGAGGCAGAACTTCGTTATTTAGGGAGTATACTACCCAAATATTACTTCAATTATGCAGAATTTCGAGAGAGGGAAAGATCGTGAGCGAATTGAGACTGAAGGCCCTAGCTCCCAATTTATAGGAGCTTAATTTGAGTTTGTCGCGCCCCGCGTAAGGAATGGAAGGGGCTTACGCGGCCCGCGAGGGCAGCTAGGGTAGGCCCTAGCTTGTCCGACTCAGCCCTAGCTTCGACACGATGCACGACACGTGGCAGCACCGGGTGTAGTCCTGACCCCGAGCTGTCGCGCCCCGCGTAGACCCTGATGTGGTCTTACGCGGCCCGCGAGCGACACATAAAACTTGATTTTTATTTATTTTTAATTATATATTATATTTTGAGGCTCGGTTTTCGTATGTGGGGTGCATTTTGGAACATATTAGAGTATTCATATTTAGAGATATCGAAAATTTTTAGGAGGGTTGTTATATCCTCCCCACCTTGTTTTAGAACTCGTCCTCGAGGTCTACTGGAATAAGTGCGGGTATTTCTTTTGCATTTCTGATTCAAGCTCCCATGTGTATTCTGGTCCTCTTTTGGAGTCCCATTTCACTTTGACCAGAACTAATCTCTTGTGCTTGAGGTTCTTAATTTTCCTATCTTCAATCTGTAGAGGCCTCTCTACAAACTTAAGTTGTTCATTTACCTCTATATCCTTAAGAGGTACTATCAGTGATTCATCAGCTAAGCATTTCTTGAGATTAGATACATGAAATACATCATATATTCCTGCCATTTCCTCTGGTAGTTGTAACTGATAGGCTACAGGTCCTATTCTTCTAATAATCTCAAAAGGTCAAACATACCTGGGGCTTAGCTTTCCCCTTTTTTTGAATCTTACCACTCCTTTCCAAGGAGAGACTTTCAATAACACTTTATCTCCTACCTGAAATTCCAATGGCTTTCGTCTGTTATCTGCATAACTCTTTTATCGATCACGTGCTGCTTTCAGTCGTTCCTTGACTTGAATGATCTTGTCTGTTGTTTCTTGTACTATCTCAGGTCCAGATAGTTGCTTTTCTCCAATTTCTGCCCAACAGACTGGGGTTCGGCACTTTCGTCCATAAAGTGCTTCGAATGGTGCAGCATTGATACTTGTGTGATAACTGTTATTATAAGAAAATTCTATTAATGGTAAATGATCGTCCCAATTACATCCGAAATCAATTACACAAGCTCTAAGCATGTCTTCCATTGTTTGAATTGTCCTTTCGATTTGTCCGTCCGTTTGAGGATGATAAGCGGTGCTTAGATTCAGCTTAGTTCCCATTGCCTTTTGGAAACTTGCCCAAAAATGAGAGGTAAAACGGCTATCTCTATCAGAAACAATTGATAAAGGTATTCCATATAATGAAACTATTTCATTTACATACAATTTAGCTAATTGTTCCATACTGAAAGTTTTCTTCATTGGTAGAAAATGGGCTGACTTAGTTAGCCTGTCTACAATCACCCAGATTGTATCATTACCTTTCCTTGTTTTGGGTAATTTGGTAACAAAATCCATTGTTATTAATTCTCATTTCCAAACAGGGATTTCTAACTGCTGCAACAAACCTGAGGGTTTCTGATGTCACGACCCCTGACCACACCCTGGACGGGAGCCGTGAAGCAGTCAAGTGGTACCGGTGGTTATTTTGAAAATATTGCAGCGAAAATATTCATCAGGACCGTGAGTTAGGAAAAATATCAGAGTTTAGAAAACACCGGATTTATTAAATAGATGGGATAAAAGCATGTTTTGAAAGGTAGTTTTGATATGGGATATACCCGAATACGTAAAACAACGTTTAATTTAATTTAATTTATTTGATAAAATAAGCCACTTTTTTAAGCCTTCTGGTGCCGTCTCGCTACTCTTGTTCCAATCTACTGTAATTACCTGAAACGCGTTTTAAAAATATTTTGGTCAGCAGGAAATACTGGTGAGTTCATTCATTTTGTATAAAAACACATTTGTTATAATTCACAGCATTAAGGGTTTTTATATTTGCTCTTTCAAGATTGGCAAAGACTTAATCACTGCAATTATAACTTTGTTATAATTTACAGCATTAAGGGTTTTTATATTTGCCCCTATCTTATAATTAGCTGGTTCAGCTGTCACTCGACCGAATCTATGACTGTGGACATATCACTAATTAGGCTCGCCCACCTAAAGTGATAAATCGTTAGTAGTAATGTGCACAAAACCCCCACATACTGCCAGTAATTAAAGATTAGCAAAGACTTAATCACTGCAAAGTATAACTGGAAAACATTTAGGGTTTTGTAAAGCAATTTGATAAAAAGAGAATGACTCACCTGGTTAGCATATAGTCTTGATTAAACAAGCATCTTTATTCTAAGCATCTACTTTATGGTTCTGAATCTTCTTATGATTAAGCATCCATTTTGATTGTAAGAGTATGGTGTAGAGTTTCGGGTAGTTAAACATTTAGTTTAACAGTGTAAAACCACATCAAACCTAACGATGGTCACGAGATCAGAACCTTAACGAAATTCACAAAGTATAGTCTTGTTTAGACAGCACTTTGGCATTCGTTTAACGAAATTCACAAAGTACAGCACTTTGGCATTCGTTAGTTGGTTCCCGAATCGATCGGACAGAATATCGCATCGGAGATTATTGGTTAGAACACCAACGTATAGAGAGAAGAATAGAAGGAATGACCAAAGAAAATGAATCATAAGCTTCCTATTTATAGGTTCCTAGCATTTCTATGAAGTTTCATATAGCTTTTCTAGGAAGTTACCTATACATTTTCTAGAAGCTTCCTACATACTTATATATCCTCTTACTCCTTCCTAGCACCTTCCTTTGATATTATCTATCTCATATATATTTATTTTCATGTATATCTATCTAGGTGTTTAATTTATTTAATTAATTTTTCTTAGCTTAATTAATCTTGCTTAATTAATCTTGCTTAGCTTAATTAATCTTGCTTAACCGATTAATTAATCTTACTTAACTTAATTAATCTTACTTAACTGGTTAATTAATCTTACTTAACCGATTAATTAATCTTAACGGTTTAATCAAGTAATTTACTTAGCCGATTAATTAAATAACATAACTAGCTGAATAATTAACTTACTTAGCTTACTCAACTGCTAAGTTTCCTTTCCTGTTAATTTTCCTTAGCTATTAAGTTTTCTTAACAGCTAAGTTATCCTAATAGCTAAGTTTGATATACTAGTTTAACAGCTTCCTGATTATGAGTTCTAATGCTAGATACAATGGAACTCGTATTAGCGTATTAACCCAATTCAACTTTAACGATAATCACGAGATCAAAACTTACAACGAATGACAAAGTATAGCCGTATACAGGCAGCACTCAAACATCCGTTGGATCAGTTTCAATCAATCGGATATAGTACCGTGTCCGTAATTAGAGTTATTACTCTGATAACGAGCAGAGTTTTAGGGTTTAGGGGTGTTGTGAAAAGAAACGGAGATACGAGAGAGTAAGTTCGTCAAAATTTGATCGAACTGGTGCACAGAGTTCAGTCCCACTGCTGCCCTTTTATAACTGATTTTTGGGTCCCCTCGCGTGGCGCGCCGGCCTCCCTTGTCCCTGGCGTGTGGCGTGGGGATGGTTGGCCTGGCTTTGGTCGCCACGTGTCCCACGTAGGTCTGACACGTGTCGTCTTCACGTGACGCGTGTCCTCGGCCGCTTTTTCGTCTAATCATGCGTTTTCCCTCGATTTTCGTGCTGATACTTATCACGTATATTCGGGTCTTGATACCAATTGGTTTGGTTTTTTAATTGTGAATCTAATAAGACTATTTTTTTATGTGATTTAGTTCGTCGAACGCCAAGATTCCTTAACCTCTAAATTTTCCAAATTGAATATACAAGTTCCATCGCGAGCACTTCTGGTTTTGATCACATGTTGTCGTTGGGAGTATTTTTGAGGGTTGTTACATCCTCCCCACCTTGTTTTAAATATCGTCCTCGAGATTTACGGAAATTTGAAGGAATATTCTTAATTCGCCACTGATCCTAGTTTCCAGGTATACTCTGGCCCTTACTTTGAATTCCACCTTACTTTGACCAGAACCATTTTCCATGTTTTGAGATTCTTATCTTTGACTTGTAAGATCTTTCAATGGACTTTTTGTTTACCTTTATATCCTGCCATTTCCTTCGGAAATTTTAACTGATAAGCTACTGGCCCAATCCTTTTAATAATTTCAAATGATCCAACAAATCTCGGGCTTAGCTTTTCTTTCTTACTGACTCTGACTATTCCTTTTTATGGAGAGATTTTTAGTATATTCTTATTCTAATTCTAATGATTTTCCAGTCTAATGGTCTGATAGTTGATTTTCTCATATGTTTGCTTGACAGAATGGATGGTGCCTTCATTCCATAAAGTGTTTCAAATGGGCAACACTAATACTTGAAGGTTAATTATCGAAAAATCCTATGGGTGATAATCCCACTTTCACCACTATTTATTGCACATGTACTTAGCACATCTTTTATGTTTTGTAGTGTTCCTTCACACTACATCAAAATAGGTCGGGTTAAAATTTTCCTAGAAATGAGAAGTGAAATGACTGTCTCGATTTGATATAATAAATAACGGGATTCTCTGTAATGAGACTATTTTTGTCCCCACATAATTTAACTAAGTATTTTATACTAAAGGGTTTTCTTCACTTGGCAGAGATTTAACTGACTTGGGTAGTCGATCTACTATCTCCCAGATTGTGTCGTTACAGAAATTTGGTAACAAAATCTATTGTTATCAATCTCATTTCCATACTGATATCTTTATTGTTGAGGTAAACCTAAAGGGTTTAGTTTTAACTTGCTAATCGATTAAATACTTAGAGACATAACTTGCTACATCCTTTTTCATTTCTATTTATCAGTAATTCAAACCTCGATACCTCATATTACTTACACGATGTATCAAATACTTAGTTATATGGGCTTCTTCGAGAATCCTTTCTTGCAGGTTTCCTTGAATTGGTACCCGAATTCGTTATGGAATCCCTAATTTCCATTAGTTCCTTTTTCTGATTCCTTCATTATTCCTTTATAATTCTTAAGCATCATCCTTGATTGCTGTTTCTTGGGTACTCTTTAATTATTTCATTAAATCTATCCGTAATTTAATCTAGGAGTACGTACTTGTTTCGGCTTCCTGTGAAACTTACGACCTAAAGCATCACCTACTACGTTAGTCTTAACTTTGTGATATAACAATCGGTGCTGTTCCTAGTCTCAGATGAATTCTGAGTTTCTCCTCACGATCGGGTGATAGTCCAAGTTGATCCTCTGGGAAAACATCAGAGTATTCCGATATTACCGGAATTTCTTTCAGTTCCATGCCTCACTTGTTAATGAACTCCGAGACCATATATGCTATGTCTTACTTCCGTGCATAACTCGCAGCTTTCATCACAGAGACGAACTTTGTTGGCTGGTCTGTCTTGTCTCCTTGTGGTCACTTCTCCGGTTGGCTTGCAAATCTCAACCTAATTCAGCAATCACCTCAGGAATCATCATTGCCATTTGCTCCCTTTTTATGAAGCAGACATAATTTCCTTTCTGTCAGTTCTTTCCATTTCATGGCATACGTCGTGATCATGTGTTTTGAAGATCGGGTCTTACTATCTTAATATCTAAATTTTGAAGCATACATTACTTCACCCTTGTTAGCATATATACTATTGGTTTGGACAACTTTAGTCTTTTGCAGCTCTTGTATCGTCATAACGGTAATCTTAGTGGGATTATAGGTGAAGAGTCTTTGTAAGTGTATCTAGTCGTGGTCACTATTATCTTCACAAGAGTTCTTAAAGAAAGTATAATTACTCTTACTAGCGTAAGTTTTGAGACGCATTGTGCCTAGCACAACTTTTAGTTATAGGTTTCCTAATGCGTTAATAAAGTAATGCAAAGGGAATTCTTATACTTTCGATGGCGTCCCAACATAAAGGGTTCACATCGTTCATCTTGTCGCACGAGTTATGAGACTGATAATCAAACAAAATAATTTTTGATATTGGAATTATAGATGTATACGAGAGATTCCTGATAAAGAATTCTAGAATTATCATTGACACACATGCTCGTGATTTATGCTAAATTGTCAATCTTTATGGTTTTTGGATTTCCCTATAGATATACATATCTATATAATCAGATATTTCACATATTGTAATATACATACCATTTATAAAGTCAATGTATTTAACAGATTCATTTTTCCGAAAAACAAGTCAGATATCAGGTCATGATACTATTTAGGGAATTTTGTCACTTGTTTGACGTCTTATACACCCCATCTTACCCGGTTCTCGCCAGAGAGGTAATTATCATTGTATTTCCCATAAATGGAATTTTCTCAGTTCATGATTTAAAATGAATCTTTTATTAGGCTTTCATCAAGGAACAAGGAATTTAGTAGTCTCATGACGGATCATGTTCCAGAACCCAGTAGTACCAATACATAAGAAATAACAGTGGCCAAGTGTTATTGCTTATTTACCATACTTGCAATGTTCTAGTCATCATCCTCACGGTATACCAACACCCATCATACTTTATTTATGTAAGTAATTAGCTTATCTTGAAGCTTATACTAAGGCATTTTTCTTAGGTTCAAGTCTATATACTATCCTGGGTGCTACCAGTTAATAACAATTTCCTAACTCTATCGTTTAAGCTTAGGTATTATTACAACACCTAATTGCTTAAACCAGTGGCTTGGCTCTGATACCACCTTCTGTCACGACCCCTGACCACACCCTGCACGGGACCCGTGAAGCAGTCAAGTGGTACCGGTGGTTATTTTGAAAATATTGCAGCGAAAATATTCATCAGAACCGTGAGTTAGGAAAAATATCAGAGTTTAGAAAACACCGGATTTTATTTATTAAATAGATGGGATAAAAGCATGTTTTGAAAGGTAGTTTTGATATGGGATATACCCGAATACGTAAAACAACGTTTAATTTAATTTAATTTATTTGATAAAATAAGCCACTTCTTTAAGCCTTTCGGTGCCGTCTCGCTACTCTTGTTCCAATCTACTGTAATTACCTGAAACGCGTTTTAAAAATATTTTGGTCAGCAGGAAATACTGGTGAGTTCATTCATTTTGTATAAAAACACATTTGTTATAATTCACAGCATTAAGGGTTTTTATATTTGCTCTTTCAAGATTGGCAAAGACTTAATCACTGCAATTATATCTTTGTTATAATTTACAGCATTAAGGGTTTTTATATTTGCCCCTATCTTATAATTAGCTGGTTCAGCCGTCACTCGATCGAATCTATGACTGTGGACATATCACTAATTAGGCTCGTCCACCTAAAGTGATAAATCGTTAGTAGTAATGTGCACAAAACCCCCACATACTGCCAGTAATTAAAGATTAGCAAAGACTTAATCACTGCAAAGTATAACTGGAAAACATTTAGGGTTTTGTAAAGCAATTTGATAAAAAGAGAATGACTCACCTGGTTAGCATATAGTCTTGATTAAACAAGCATCTTTATTCTAAGCATCTACTTTATGGTTCTGAATCTTCTGATGATTAAGCATCCATTTTGATTGTAAGAGTATGGTGTAGAGTTTCGGGTAGTTAAACATTTAGTTTAATAGAGTGGAATATGTATTAGTGTAAAACCACATCAAACCTAACGATGGTCACGAGATCAGAACCTTAACAAAATTCACAAAGTATAGTCTTGTTTAGACAGCACTTTGGCATTCGTTTAACGAAATTCACAAAGTACAACACTTTGGCATTCGTTAGTTGGTTCCCGAATCGATCGGACAGAATATCGCATCGGTGATTATTGGTTAGAACACCAACGTATAGAGAGAAGAATAGAAGGAATGAGCAAAGAAAATGAATCCTAAGCTTCCTATTTATAGGTAGGAAATATGAAATTTCTAGAAAGTTTCATATAGCTTTTCTAGAAAGTTACCTATACATTTTCTAGGAAGCTTCCTACCTACTTATATATCCTCTTACACCTTCCTAGCACCTTCCTTTGATATTATCTATCTCATATATATTTATTTTCATGTATATCTATCTAGGTGTTTAATTTATTTAATTAATTTTTCTTAGCTTAATTAATCTTGCTTAATTAATCTTGCTTAGCTTGATTAATTAATCTTACTTAACTTAACTAATCTTACTTAACTGGATAATTAATTTTACTTAACCGATTAATTAATCTTAACGGTTTAATCAAGTAATTTACTTAGCCGATTAATTAAATAGCATAACTAGCTGAATAATTAACTTACTTAGCTTACTTAACTGCTAAGTTTCCTTTCCTTTTAATTTTCCTTAGCTATTAAGTTTTCTTAACCGCTAAGTTATCTTAATAGCTAAGTTTGATATACTAGTTTAACAGCTTCCTGATTATGAGTTCTAATGCTAGATACAATGGAACTCGTATTAGCGTATTAACCCAATTCAACTTTAACGATAATCGCGAGATCAAAACTTACAACGAATGACAAAGTATAGCCATATACAGGCAGCACTTAAACATCCGTTGGATCAGTTTCAATCAATCGGATATAGTACCGTGTCCGTAATTAGAGTTATTACCCTGATAACGAGTAGAGTTTTAGGGTTTAGGGTGTTGTGAAAAGAAACGGAGATACGAGAGAGTAAGTTCGTCAAAATTTGATCGAACTGGTGCACAGACTTCAGTCCCACTGCTGCCCTCTTATAACTGATTTTTGGGTCCCCTCGCGTGGCGCGCCGGCCTCCCTTGTCCCTGGCGTGTGGCGCGGGGATGGTTGGCCTGGCTTTGGTCGCCACGTGTCCCACGTAGGTCTGACACGTGTCCCACGTAGGTCTGACACGTGTCGTCTTCGCGTGACGCGTGTCCTTGGCCACTTTTTCGTCCAATCATGCGTTTTCCCTCGATTTTCGTTCTGATACTTATCGCGTATATTCGGGTCTTGATACCAATTGGTTTGGTTTTTTAATTGTGAATCTAATAAGACTATTTTTTTATGTGATTTAGTTCGTCGAACGCCAAGATTCCTTAACCGCTAAATTTTCCAAATTGAATATACAAGTTCCATCGCGAGCACTTCTGGTTTTGATCACATGTTGTCGTTGGGAGTATTTTTAAGGGTTGTTACATCTGATGTTCAGCTTTAACTTGTGAACAAGTTAAACACTTAGAAAAATAAGCTGCTATATCCTTTTTCATTCCTATCCACCAAAAATTCTTTCTTAAGTCCTGATACATCTTATCACTTCCAGGATGCATCGTATACTTAGACTTATGGGCTTCTTCTAATATATGGTGGCGTAGGTTTCCTAATTTAGGTATCCACATTATTTTCTTATGGAATCTCCAAATTCCATCTGTTCCTTGTTCTAGTTCTTTAATCATTCCTTTAAATTTTTCAGTATCATCCTTGATTACTGATTCTTGTGCTTTTCTAATCTGTTCATTTAAATCTACTTGTAAATTTAATTTAAAAGAACGTACTCTTTTTGGCTTTTCATGATACTTTCGACTTAAAGCATCAACTACTATGTTTGCTTTTCCTGCATGATATTGAATGTTGCAATCATAATCACTGAATATCTCCATCCAACGTCTTTGCCTCATATTCAATTCCTTTTGTCCAAAAACATACCTTAAACTCTTATGATCGGTGAAAATGGTAAACTTACTACCGTAAAGGTAATGTCTCCAAATTTTCAGGGCAAAGATTATTGCTCCTAATTCTAGATCATGGGTTGAATAATTCTCTTCATGATTCTTAAGTTGTCTAGATGCATAGGCTATAACCTTTTGACGTTGCATCAACACACATCCATAACCCAACTTAGAAGCGTCACAATAGACTACAAAGTCTTCATTTCCCTCTGGTAACGCTAGTATGGGTGCGTTGGTTAATCTTTGCTTAAGGATTCTAAAGGCTTCTTCCTGATTTGGTCCCCATTCAAACTTAATAGATTTACAGGTTAACTAAGTTAAGGGAATGGTAATTCTAGAAAAATCTCGAATAAATCTTCTATAATAACCAGCTAATCCTAAGAAACTTCTAACCTCGGTTGGCGATCCAGGGGTTTTTCATTTGGTAATTGCCTCGATCTTGGTGGGATCCACATGAATTCCTTCATGATTGACTAACTGTCCAAGAAACTGTACCTGTTCTAACCAAAATTCACACTTAGAAAACTTAGCATAAAGCTTTTCTTTCCTTAGTAAACTTAGGAGTGCGTGCAAATGCTTTGCATGTTCCTCTTTACTCTTAGAGTAAATGAGAATATCATCTATAGAGACAATTATGAATTTATCCAAATATGGCTTACATATTCGGTTCATCATGTCCATAAATGCAGCTGGGGCATTGGTTAAACCAAATGGCATGACAGTAAATTCATAATGGTCGTACCTCGTTCTAAATGCGGGTTTTGGAATGTCCTCTTTGTTAGGGGAGGATTTTCCAATGATCAGTGATCCTCATTTACTGTTGGGTTTAGTGATCCTCAATTCTGTCTGAATTAGTGATCCTCAGAAGTATTGTAGGATCAGGATCATGGATCATCATAAGGATCCTTATACTAACGATTGTCTACTTTGAATATGATGTTGTTTTGCAGGAGTACGAGCTTGGACTTGGTCTTGGCGATATTCCTGGAGCATATTCCATATTTATTCCGCACGTGCATGGCTGAAATGGACGTTATGGAGGTCGTGGAGGACTTGCACCAATTGCGGAATGTTTGTTAGCTTAGATATTTTCCATTTTTAAACGGGATAGCGAGCTAAATAGAAACACTTGGCTATTTTTAGCTTAACACACACACTCGCAACTGCTCTCACCAGCTCTTAACAATTCACTTGGCGATTACACACTTTTTTGCACGTTACAGTATAGTGATCCTTGTAATTAGCTCACTATCATCCGAAGTTGTAATACATTTCTTGTTTAATCTGAGTTGGTGATCGGTAGTTTCCATCACCTGAGGTTTTTTATGCCGGAGATCATTCATTGATCAAGGGCTTTTTCCTCGTATAAATCTTCGTGTCACTTATTCATTTCATTTCTGGGTGATCCTTAGTGTTGGTTGCATTATCATTGATTGATTTTTTACCAAAACACTCTTCCTGTACCTTTAATTGATAATATCCTGACCGTAGATCGATCTTAGAGAAAAATCGAGCTCCTTGCAATTGATCGAACAGATCATCGATTCTTGGTAATGGATACCGATTCTTAATCGTGACCTTGTTCAATTCACGGTAATCAATGCACATGCGCATAGATCCGTCTTTCTTTCTAACGAATAAAATCGGCGCTCCCCATGGTGATGAACTTGGCTGTATGAATCCTTTCTCTGACAATTCGTCTAACTGTTTCTTCAGTTCCTGCATTTCTGCGGGTGCCAAACGGTAGGGTGTTTTGGGAATCAGTGTTGTCCCTGGTAGCAGGTGGATTCTGAACTGAACTTCTCGGTCTGGCGATTGCCCTGGTAATTCTTCTGGAAATACATCTGAAAACTGAGATACTACTGGAATATCTTTTAATTCCTTTCCTTTAGTGTTAGTGATTATGGAAATCAAATACACTAATGACCCTTTTCTTATATAGCTAGCTGTTTTCATCACAGAGATGAACTTTGTGGATCTAGTGGGTTTATTTCCTTTAATTGTGATCTTTTCACCCCTTGGTGAATTTACTTGGATTGACTTTTGATCACATAAAATACTGGCTTTATTGGCTATTAACCAATCCATTCCTAACACAACATCAAATCCTGCCAGATTCATTGGGTAAAGGTTTGCAATAAATTTCTGATTTAAAATTTCTATTCTTGCTTCCTGCAAGATTTCAGAAATTTTAATGGTTTCCCCATTTGCTGTCTCTACCAGACATTCTTGTGGGAGTTTAGTTAATGGTTGATTAGGAATTTTGCAAAACGAAGTATTAATAAAACTTTGGTTCGCATCAGAGTCAAATAATACTTTAGCAAAAACATCATTAACTAGAAACGTACTAGCTATCACTTCTGGAATCATCTTGGCTTCATCTGCAGTCAGAACAAATGCTCTAGCATTTTTAGTGTTCTTGTTGTTCGTAGCTGGAGCTAGTTTCGGACAATTTGGCATGATGTGGCCTTGTTCTCCACAGTTGTAGCATATTCTGTTGTTAAGTTTCTTCCTGCACTCTTCTTCCTTGTGTCCAGATATTTTGCAGAAGTTGCAATATATGGAGCATCTTCCAGAATGCTTCCTTTTGCAATAAGGTGCAGAGGTAGAACCTACATTTCTCCCACGATTGGAATTTCCAGAACGAAATTCTTGGGTAAGCCTCTGAGCTAGGTTCCTCCTCTGGTCTTCTTCTCGTGTACGCACTAACTCATCCGTCAATGTGTTTGCTAGTTCTACAGCTTCTTCTATGGTTTGAGGTCTAGCTGCCTTGACTACATGTCTTATCTCACTAATTAATCCCCAGATGTAACGGGAGATTAATACTGGTTCAGGTGAAGCAAGGGTTGGCACTATTCTAGCATATTCAAAGAATAATGTAGTGTACCCTTTACTATCCACTCCAGTCATCCTAAGGTTTAGGAACTTATTTGCTATCTGTTCTTTTTCATTGGGAGGGCAGAATTTCATTTCTACCATGTTCTTAAATTCCTCCCATTCCATATTGTAAACCCTGTTACTTCCCCTAGACTGGAGTATAATGTTCCACCATTCTAAGGCTGAGTTCTTAAACAGATTGGAAGCAAACATTATCTTATCCTCTTCCGCACACTTGCTTATTTTAAGACTGCCTCAGTCTTTTCTATCCAGCGTTGAGTTGCAATGGGTCCTTCATTGCCCGAGAATTCTATTGGTTTGCAGGACCAGAATTTTTTATAAGAACAACCATAAGGCATGGTTCTTCTTCTTTTGGGAATGGGCGCTTGAAGTAAGGGTCCATTGTTTACGCTGTGTTCCGGTTCAGTGGGTCGTTTACTGCTATGTTTACTCTTATTATCCGCTTCCCTAACAGTTTGAATAATAAATGGCATCGCATCTATTATCCCTTGTGCCACTATGTGTTGGATGGCACTGTTATCTACTTGGTTTCCATTGTTATCATTGTTCGGGTTATCGTTATTCGGGTTATTGTCATTCTGGTTTTCATTGTTCGGGTTTTCCTGATTCACTTCGTTGTCCATCTGAATTTTAAACAATTACCACGTATTAATATCACAAGATAATATTTAATAGAATCAATCACACAACATGTATGTTGATAAAAAACGTCGATCATTGCGACTTACTCTTTCTTATATATAGTATGCATCTAATACAAACCAGAGCTGGAAAATAAAATTACAATACGACTGAAATTAAAATTACACTACTAGTAGGCATCCGTAGCTATGATTTTTTTTTTAAAAATACACACATAATTTATATTATTATATTATATTATTATTATTACTACCTCCACCATCACCTTCACTAATATGGATTCATCCAGAAATCCATATTACGCTCATCATACTTCCAGACGAGTCGTTCTCCTACCTGCCTCATCCTCTCGCTACTTTCTAAAATCACTTCTCCGAAAGTTCGGAGCTCTTGCACATTTTCTGCACTCATTGGGGGTGCAGGTGCTGGGACTGGGTTTGGGTACTGGGGTGCGGGTTCCTGGTATGGGTAAGGATTCTCTAAAATTTCCCTAATGTATTAATCACTATTATAGTAGGGATCTAGAGGGTCCAAATCTGGGTAGGCTGCTAGATTTAGCTTGGGCATGTCTTCTGGTATTGGGTAACGTTGCACATAATCCCTATTGTCATCTAACCATGGATCGTAGTCTGGGTCTAAGGGATTGGGTGCTGGTACCCTATGTATCTCTTCTGGGTTGAAATCATGCATTTCGACTTGATTTTCAGGGTTGTTTTCTATTTCCATTGGCTGAGCGGGGAATAGTGGTAATGGTTGGGGGGCTACTAGTTGTTCCAAATTTGGGTCGGCAGCTGTGGATGCTAAAATATGGAAGTTTGCTAAACTCCTATTAAGCATGTTTTGGGTGTGGGCATCTGTCTCTCTTTTAGCGGCCGCTAGAACTCGCTGCTGTTGTAACTTTTTTCGTACGCTCGTGTGCTCCCCTACTGAACCATCCTCTCTTTTTCTGAGGGAATGGCTCTTCAGACTGAGCCTTAAACACGAATATTCCGTCTTCATTGTCAGCTGAATACCCAGAGAGGGCAGGCTGCGAAGAGGTACCTTCGCTTCTAGGTGAGCTGGACAACTGACGATACGCGTCGGAAGGTCCTTGGTCGCTCATACTGTAAACTAACAAATAGTCAAATAACACACAACAATAAAATACAATTATGCACGTATTTCCGTAATAAATTACCAAACAATTTGAATAATATCTTGGTGTCAGCAGAACACTTCTGTGGCTTAGCTCTGATACCACCTTCTGTCGCAACCCCCGCCCCCTATCTGTCCAGGGAACGGGCGGCCGCGAGATGCTAGTATCGGTGGTATCGGTGTTTATCAATTTGGCAGCGGAACTTACATCAGGACCGTAGTTAGGAAATATTTTATCAGAGTAAAACACCATATTTTATATAAGTAAACATATTGGGATAAAACCCAAGTTTTCTTTACAAACTGATTTATAGAGATCAACTCTATTTTATTGAATAAAACATCTTCTTTTATTTAGGTAACTTTTATAGCCACTTTTCTAAGCCTTCAGTGCTGTCCAGCTGACTTCTAGTTGGCTCTCACATTTTGTTACCTGAAACGCGTTTAAAAACATTTTGTCAGTGGGAAATACTGGTGAGTGAATCCCAGTTTAATCAAGAAGAGTTTTATCAATTTTCACAGTATTGAGAGCGATTAAAATGTTTACATCTACACAATTACTCATTCAGTACCGTCAATCCTGACTGGTGGGTCATATTACCCATTGGCTAACTCTTTGTCCAATGGTAACGTGTTCCACATTTTGTATACAAAACCCCAACATACCGGCAGTAATTGAAGAATTACAAAGACTCAATCACTGCTTAATCGCATTGTAAAATATTTAAGGTTTTGTAAAAACAGTTTATAAAAAGGAGATTACTCACATTGCTGTCTTAAATTTCCTTTAAGGGTTTCCTGGTGATTATCTATAATTTACACAAATGCACACGTGTTAGTATAATAACCCAATATTTACATTAGTAATACCCTCCCCGAGAAGGCATTCCAACGACTACGTCGGGCAGAACCACGACAGCCGTTACGAAATCCTGGATCAATCGGGCAGCGTATCTAATACGTAAACGGGGTTATGATACTTACAACGAGGCAGAATTTCGTTATTTAAGGGGTATACTACCCAAATATTACTGCACTTATGCAGAATTTCGAGAGAGGGAAAGATCGTGAGTGAATTGAGATTGAAGGCCCGAGCTCCCAATTTATAGGAGCTGAATTTGAGTTTGTCGCGCCCCGCGTAAGGAATGGAAGGGGCTTACGCGGCCCGCGAGGGCAGCTAGGGTAGGCCCTAGCTTGTCCGACTCAGCCCTAGCTTCGACACGATGCACGACACGTGGCAGCACCGGGTGCAGTCCTGACCCCGAACTATCGCGCCCCGTGTAGACCCTGATGTGGTCTTACGCGGCCCGCGAGCGACACATAAAACTTGATTTTTATTTATTTTTAATTATATATTTTATTTTGGGGCTCGGTTTTCGTATGTGGGGTGCATTTTGGAACATATTAGAGTATTCTAAATATATTTAGAGATGTCGAAAAATTTTAGGAGGGTTGTTATATCCTCCCCACCTTGTTTTAGAACTCGTCCTCGAGATCTACTGGAATAAGTGCGGGTATTTCTTTTGCATTTCTGATTCAAGCTCCCATGTGTATTCTGGTCCTCTTTTGGAGTCTCATTTCACTTTGACCAGAACTAATCTCTTGTGCTTGAGGTTCTTATTTTTCTTGTCTTCAATCTGTAGATGCCTCTCTACAAACTTAAGTTGTTCATTTACCTCTATATCCTTAAGATGTACTATCAGTGATTCATCAGCTAAGCATTTCTTGAGATTAGATACATGAAATACATAATGTATTCCTGCCATTTCCTCTGGCCATATGTAAATACTCATCATTCTCGTCTGGAAGGTTACCGGTTACAAGTTGTTTAATAGCCGATGTGGCTTTTGGTAACGGTGGAAAACCCTTCTTCATTCTCGCATCTAAGCCCCCTTCAAACCACGGGTTATTCGCTTCCACGTCGCTCACATTTTTTAGAAACAAACGTTTTGACATACGGAACCTATGACGAAAAATATCTTCGTTGTATTTCGGATCCTCGACAAAATAATCTGCCATAAGGGTTTCGTGGCCACTCTCACGATCACGACGAAAAACGTTTCTTACTAGATGTGCTCGTGTCTTGTAGTTTGGCTTCCTCGATGAGATTTTGGAAAAAATTATGCTACTATCGGATGGATCACTGTTATCGGGTGGGAAAAACAATGGTATTTCTTCTACCATTTTTAAATAAAATAGAAGTAGAGATTTAGTTTTGAAGAAATAAGGAAATCTGCCTTCCAACCCTATTGCCAAACCAACTATTATTACAGCAGAGGATTGCGTGCTTAAATGTATCCAATCCTTCCCTAGAGGGACATCTTGTGGCAGAGATGGGATGCGGGCCCAACACTTGTTGGACGCTATTGGTTGTGAGGGTTCGGTAAGTTCCTCGGGTCTGCTCACAGCTATTACTAGAGTCGTCAACCTATGGCTTGAGGGGCTTTGCCCTAAGGTGTTGGCAGAGTTTGTGGCCTCAGCCCCCCTCACCCCCTTATTGAAACCTGATAATGGTATTAGACCTATCGCCGTGGGGAGCATCTGGCGTAGGTTGGTCTCTAAGGTGGCTATGAAGAAGGTTAGGAAGGACATGGCACAGTATTTGGGGGATTTTCAATTCGGGGTTGGTACACCAAATGGGGCGGAGGCGGTGCTTCATAGTGCGAACAGGTTCCTGAACTCTTTTCATGAAGATGGGTCCATGGCCTTGCTTACGGTAGACTTCACCAATGCTTTCAACATGGTTGACCGCTCAGCGTTCCTCCAACAGGTCCACCAACGTTGTCCATCTATCTATCGGTGGGTCCAGTTCCTGTATGCCCAACCCGCTAGGTTGTATGTTGGCAGCGAGTGTATTGGGGCCACCACTGGAGTGCAACAGGGAGATCCCTTGGGGCCCCTTTTCTTTGCCCTCGCCTTACACCCCCTTATTCTCCATGTCCAGGAGCACTGTAACCTCCCCTTTCATGCTTGGTATTTGGATGATGGCACGATTATAGGTAATGCAATAGAAGTTGCTAAAGCCTTGGACATCATCAACACGGAGGGACCATCCTTCGGGCTCCATCTCAATATTAAGAAAACGGAAGTGTACTGGCCATCGTGTGACGGTCTCAAGGTTCAGGACGGCCTTTTCCCGAGAGGGATAGGTAGACCTGAGAGGGGGGTTAAGCTCCTTGGGGGGGCGGTTAGCCGAGATTCTGCTTTTATCGGGGAATTAGCAGGGCGACGGACATCGACAGCGGTTGACCTTATGAAACTCTTGCCCTGCCTCCAGGACCCCCAGTGCGAGCTTTTTCTTTTAAGGTCATGCATGGGGGTAGCTAAGTTACTGTTTGGGCTGCGGACCTGCCAACCCCACTTGATGGCAAATGCGGTATCCTTTTTTGACGATGGTCTCCGAGAGGCTATCGAAAACATTGTTGTTTGCGGGGGGTCCTACTTTGGTGACCTTCAGTGGCGTTTGGCATCCTTGCCGATGCGTTTGGGTGGTTTGGGCCTCCTCTCAGCTCGGGATGTTGGAGTTTATGCTTTTGTGGCGTCTAGAGCTCAGTCGTGTGTATTGCAAGACCATATCCTTCGGAACAGTGGGGTTGTTAAGCTTGACGTAGACTACCAACAGACCCTTGAATACTTAAGTGTCTCTCTTCCAGACTTTGATATTGGCGGTTTCTCTAATATGGACACCGCCCCCCCAAAGCCACAAAAAACTTTGGCGAATGCTCTATTTGACAAAATCGTTCATAGTCTGGGAGAAGCATTTGATCTGTCTCCCCGCCAGAAGGCGGTGATTGAGTGCTTGAAAGGCCCCCATGCGCAAGACTTTTTGACTGTTATCCCGATCGAGGGGCTGGGGCAATGCATGTCGGCTGTTGAGTATAGGGCTATCCTTAAATACCGGCTGATGATCCCTATGTATCCAGAAGACGAAACCTGCCCAATCTGCCGTAAAGCCTGCATGGATAAATACGGGGAGCATGCTGTTCATTGTAAGGAGCTCCCTGGTTTCAAATATCGGCATTACTGGGTGAGGGATGTTTTGGGGGACATCTTGAAGAGAGCGGGGATTTCTGCGAAGAAGGAGGCCCCTGTGAATTTCCTTACAGACCCCATGGAAGGGAGATCTACACTGAGACCAGCGGATCTGCTCGTCTTTGGCTGGGCGGGAGGGAAACATGCTTGTGTGGATCTCACAGGAGTCTCCCCCTTAGCTGGTTTAAGGGAAAGCGGGTTTGTAGCAGGACAAGCTATAAGGAAAGCAGAATCAAAAAAGGTGGATAAACACGCTAAAGCATGTGCTGATAACCAACATGCATTTGTCCCTTTCACCTTCGACACCTTTGGCTCCCTAGCTCCAGAAGCTATCCGTTTGTTGACTAGGGTCCAAAAGGTTGTCCACAGCAGTTGCTCATCAACAGGGGGGCAAGGGTTTGTCTTTAATAGGCTAGGATTTGCTATTCAGAAAGAGGTAGCGGCGCAGCTTGTTGCTCGCTTACCTGCGATATTGATGTAAAGTGCACTTAGTTTAAATATAATATATTTTATCAATCTCATAATAATTATAAGCAACAAATTAACAATAAAAAAAATAGGTTGGGTTTATATAGTTTGAATATATAAAAAAAAACCTTTTTTTAATATTAACAGCTATGTAGCCGTTGAAGTCAAACGGTCATGCTCCAACGATCCTCATTCAACACGGTGAGTCCTTCCCGATTTTTGATGGTGCCGCACGGTGAAGGGGAACGGCGATTTTTGATGGTGCCGCACGGTGAAGGGGAACGGCGACGGTGTTCTCCACGCGGTGAAAGGGTTCACTATCCTTCACCCCGCAACCGCCCCGTTCACCTTTATATCACCAACCCCATTTTGTCAACACCTACCTATTGTCTCAACCACAATGAATCATCATCTTCATTGCCAAACCTAGTATTCAATCAAGTGAAACCAGAAAATAACCAAATCATAATCAATAAAATCACCATAGATGAAACTGTAATCCCATAGTCGTCCCCAAATCTCATAACCCATAAAAAGATCATCCAAAATGATTGACCAAACTAGAAGCTTATGGAGAGATGAAGAAGAAAATCATAGACTGACGACATTGATGAAATCGAACAAAAAATAGCTGGTTTTAGATTGAAGAACAAAAGTCGTCTCTGCAGATTTCAACCAAAACCGAACAAAAATCGAACAACCCTGATGAAATTGTGGGTCTTCTGTGTTTGGTGGTGGCAATATGATAGTCATCTTGGTGGTGGCAGAAGCAGGTTTGGCATGAATGAAGTTTCTGGGTAGGAATTGTGGGACTGTGAAAGATGGGTTGATTCTTATTTTGGGCAATTTTGTAAATTTAGTTTTGAGCAATGTTGGAGAACTCGCTAGTCGCTAGTCGTCCGGTGAGGTGGAGACTAGCGATTACTCGGGATTAATCGGATCGGGTTTTTTATATGTAATTTTCAGTTTTATATGTACATATACACATTTTTATAGGTAAATATTTTAAGTAGCTAGGTTTTAACTCTTACTCAACTCATTTTTTAAGTATACAAATTAATTGTTGGAATTCGCATGGTTTGGTTGAAAACTGGCCGAAACTTAGAGGTTTTGGCCGGAATCGCCGATTTTTGGCTGGCCGACTAGGTCCGACTAGACCCGGCTAGGCCCGACTAGCGATTAATGGACTAATTAATGAAAAATTACTTAGTTACTTGCCGACTAGCGATTAATTGCCGACTAGTCGCGATTTTTACAACACTGGTTTTCAGTAAAGTGCAATTTATTATCCTGTGGTTTGGTCTAGATTACAATATGACATCCTACCTTCCAGGTTTGGTTGACCATCCAACTCAGGGGCATTTTGGTCTTTATTGAGCATTTTTTTTAATTGGATAAAAAAGAAATCTATTTGTTTTTTATACAAAGAATCAATCCTAAATTCAATCATAAATTGCATCCGTGTAATCTATCGATCCAATTATTGATAAATTCTCTCATCTTAATCTATCAATCCAAATATGAATTGATGATGCAGAGTTCATCAACTCATTCTCACCCAATGATTCCAAACCCTCAATCACAAACAAAAAAAAAAAAAAAAAAAAAATCACAAATTTGCAGCTCTTGAAGAACACACACCAAATTATGGCATCAACTATGATGAGAACAGAGTATAAATAAGCAAGCTTTAAGAATGGAGATAAACCCACCACTCAATTCCATGCAAACATTTGCTTGAATGTTTGGCTAGTCATACATATCATCACCACCAACTTTAATTGTTGTTGACCAAAAATTAACCACGTGCCCAGATTTCAGATTGCTACATATTACTAAAGCATGATCAATTAGTTACTTGAGAAATATGTGTTTAACCTTAAGACTGGAGGGTATGGAGAGCCTCACCCCCAAGGGGATGGGCCGCCACGTCACCGCCACGTAAGCGAGGCCTAAAGGGGATGGACCTAGAGGGGTGGGGGATGAACCCCTTTATATATATATATATATATATATGTATGTATTGGTGTTTGTGTGGGAGAGAGGGGCGTCGAACCCGGCTTGTGGAGGACGGACATGACGGGCCTGGCCCGGCGCCGGAGCAAGGGGGTGGGGAAGACGGGGCGGCGAGATGGGGACGGGCATGGGGACGGCCCCATACCCTCCAGTCTAAGGAACTTGAGGATTATTTGTTTGCTTGTAAGGAGATATATGGCATATTTAGCTCATCAATTTGAGATCTATACCATTACACACATATATTACCAAAAAAAAAAAATAATGGAAGGTAAGGTGTCATATTGCATTCTGGACCAAACCATATGGTGACAAATTGCACTCTATTTTTTAATTTTCTAGTATTCCAATTCCATTTATAATTTTGAAAACTAAACACAATACAAAGTTCCATCGGAATTAATTTCAATTCTGTCAAATTCTAATACTTTGACATTTTCTAATTCCTTTTAAATATGACTATATTTAGTAATCACGATTTATAAAGTTTTTATTGTTATTATACTCAAAAATAATAAAGCCTGAACAAATCCTAATGAAAGAATATCACTCAATACATAACCAATTTATACCGAAATTACTAGAAGTACCTGAAAATATGTGTTGTATATTATTTTAGTTGTAATACATGAATCGGTCGACATAATCCACTATATTTTTCTCTTGTTATATGTGACTAGCACCAAGTAAGAGTATTTTTGGGGTTCTCACTATTGTTTGTTTAATATATTATCCTTAAAAAGAAAAATACGATTGAAGGGGTTTTTATTTCTTTTTGTTTCCATATACTTTGAAAAAAATGTTGGATTATGATTGTCCTTTATCTTTATACCCATTTTTAGGCGTTGTCCTTTATATTTAAAATTGACGAGTTTTGTCCTTTATGTTTTTAAATCATACACGTTTTGTCCTTTAGGCCTAGCACAGCTAGTTTTTTCATTTAAATTTGGTCATGTGCTTTGCATATGAGGGCATTTTTGTCAATTCAAAAGTCAAAAGACGAGTCCAGGTGGTGATGGGTGGAAGAGACCACATTTGAATTGACAAAAATGCCCACATGTGCAAAGCACATGACCAAATTTAAATGAAAAAATTAACTGGGTTATGCCTAAAGGACAAAACGTGTATGATTTGAAAACATAAAGGACAAAACTCGTCAATTTTGAGCACAAAGAACAGTGCCTGAAAATGAGTATAAAGATAAAAGATAATCCTTGAAATTCATTCTATAAAATTTGGTGTCACAACTTTTAGCAAATGGGCTAAAACATGGACAACGGGGTTTTTGGATTTTAGGTTTATCTGACTTTTAACATATTCAAATAAAATAAATCGTATGGACAGATTTTCAGTAACTAATGGATCCAAATAATAACTATTGCAAATATATGATTGACAATTTTTCGTAAACGACAAAGGTTCCAAGAATCTAAGGAGGAGAACATGCGTAAAACAAGGAGATGGTGCCTTCACGAGCAGATTCTAGTATTTGAATATAGTATTTGGAAAATCTATATGCAAACGATTTCTAATTTGGTTTTTGCATTGGTATTCTTATTATAAATCAAGTAATAAAAGGTTGAAATAGAGTGTAACAACAGGTTTCGTTATTTTGATTTCCTTTTTTTTTTTTTTTTTTTTTATTACAAACACTATTTCATTCCAATAATTTGGGCAAATTACATAAGGATAGCTAGGCTAGAACGTAAAATTTTCAATTGTTATTTTTTTATGTATAACTAGGCTAGAACCCCGTGTATTACACGGGTTGAATAAATATAACTTTATATACTAAGTAATAAAATAGTTACATCTTTTAAAAACTCGTGTATTACACGATTTGAATAAACACATGTCTTACACGAATAATGTAATCCGTTAACACATTTAGTCATCAAGATGTGTTTTCTAACAAAATGAACTTTGAGGTGCTATTTACTTATTGTAACATCTCACTTTATTTTTTATTATGTTAGAGAGTGTGTATTACATGGTTTATAACATTTTACTTTGTTTTTTTATTTATTATTAGGTTAGAAACTTATGTATTACTTGATGTTGGATAATCAGCAGAAAAAAAAAAGAAATATTTTAGTAACAAAATATTAAATACACAAGAGATAAGTTGGATATTATGATGTAATATTATTATTTCATTGGAGTGTAAAACGGGATAAAGAGATCCTTTATTAAAAATAGGATTCTAATTATACCACATGTATAAAAAATATATATGTTCTACACGTATTGAATAAATCCTTTTAACAAAACAGTTGATTAGAATAAATATTTTTATTTTAATATGTAATTATCAGTTATCCTTGTCCTTATCATCAAATATAAACAATTAAAACTACCAATTAAATAAAATCTTTATCTTTATAAATATTTTAGTTAATTACATAGTTAGTCCATGTGGTTTGCACAAAGTAACATACTTAGGTACTAATAGTTTAAAATCACATTCTAGGGTATTAACTTTTCATTGTGTAACGTTTGGAGGTATTAACGTTATTTGTGCAAACCATAGGGACTAACTATGTTAATACCCTAGAAGTTAATACATCCAAACGTTACAAAATGAAAAGTTAATACCCTAGAAGGTGATTTTAAACTATTAGTATCTAAGTATGTTATTTTATGTAAACCACATGGACTAACTATGTAATTAACTCTAAATATTTAAAACGCTAATATATTTTTTTAGATTTTAATAATTAATATATGATTATAATAATTAATATATATTATCAGTTATCTTTGTCTTTATCATTAAATCTCTTCTATAAATTTTGAATTTTAAATTTAATATTATCAATAATTAACTTTCAATAATAAATATTTAAAAAAATAATTAAGAATGCCTCATAGAGCACCATGTGTCCCTAACATGGTTTCTTTTATTATATAGTATAGATTTTGTTTATTTCCATGCTAATTTTCAGTTGTTATTTTTTTTTCATATGTATAATTTTGAGTTCCTTCATGCGTAATAAGACCATGTGTAGTGTAAGACAAAAATAATGCCCCCATTACTGGGCGTTTTGCGTCATGTGGCAGTCCAGTCAGAAATAAGGAATTATGGGGCGTTTTTCTAAAATGGATGTAGTGGGGATTTGGGCATTGTGGGGCATTATATTAAAAGAGGTGTAATAGAATTAAATAAAAAAACTATTAGAAAAAACGTATTGGCCAAACAAAAAAGGAATAGTTGTCATTGGCCAAAGATCTTGAACATGGGGTGTGGAAAAAGAACGTTGTGTGCTATTTTTGAAAAAAACGCACATGGGGCCGGTAATTGGGCGTTGTGGGGCATTTTTTGGGGACAAAACGCCCAAAAACCCCCCACTACGGGTGATCTAACTTTTTACACTTTGTATCAATTTGAATTTAAAAACTAGTTTAAAATCAAGTTATGGATACCGACCCAAATATCCAAACTCTTTCTCTCTCTCTCTCTCTATATATATATATATATATAGGGGAAGGTTCTATGCAGAACACTAAATATTGCGAGAACACGCAGAACACAATGAATCACCCATTTTTTCAATTCGAAAAGCCTATGAAGTAAATAAAAATGTTACAAATGTAAGATTTATTGTTTCCTACACCAGAATTCAAAACAAAATATGAAAATTTTTCACTTTTTGTATAACCTACACATATGTAGGTTATTTGTAGGTTAAATTACTAACATCTATGAAGGCTATGTGTAGGTAAAAATATAAGGTTTTTTTTATGTATATATAATACACACATGAATGTAAAAAACATAAAATTTTATAAATATTAACCTTAAATCCCAAAATTTAGTGTTTTGGAGTTGTTCTTTTTGTTCTCGCAATAGTTAGTGTTCTGTAATGATCCTATATATTCTTAAAGATATAATTTATTTATTAATTAATATAGAAAATTACATTTATTCAACCCATGTAATGAACGAGATTTTTAAAGGTATATTGCTTTATTATTTGGTATATAAAATTGCATTTATTCAACTCGTGTTATAAACGAGGTTTTTGAAGATATTTTTTTTTTATTATTTGGTATATAAAATTACATTTATTCAACCCGCGTATTACGCGGGGTTCTAACCTAGTATATATATATATAGAATAAAAGAAACCGATTGAGAGAAACTTGTCATTATTCTAGATCATCATTAATGGTATATAATTATTATTAAATTTAAATTATTAAATTTAATATGTTTTAAACATTTAAAAAATTACGGATAAAGTTCTATAAAATATCTTATTATTTATTTATATTAATTACTAGGTTAGAAATTAATTAATTAAATATTATGAATTAGCAACACACTTGGGCTTCAAGTGGTTGTACTTTTAGCTTTAGGCATGTTTCTAGCATATAAGTATTGTAACATGTGTTGCTTTTATTGGAAATGGTAATGGTTTCACCTCATTTGTTTATTTGGGCGGTCATGGCCTCATAGGCAGACAGGTGTTGGTACTGTGTTTTGATTTTTGAAGGTTTTCTTTCCCATTTAATGCCATGTCTCTCACAAAAGCTTTCTCTCATTTTGTACATATCATCACTTTCTTTCTCTAAAAAAGTCGCCGGCGACCATGTGTTTATCTTTACAAAGAGAAGAAAACAATGGGTTTTAGGGTTTTGTTACTGTTGCCAGCGGTTCCGACCGTCTAAGGTGGCGGTTTCGTCTCTTTCTCTCTCTAAAACCCTTGCTTTTCTGGAAAAAATATGTCCTTTCTCTCTCTAAAAAAACGTTGTCAGAGACCATGTGTTATGTCTAGAGAGGGAAGAGATCTTTGGGCATGTCATAGATTCATGGTTTTTTTGAAAGTTTTGTAAAACATGTGGTTGTTGGTGCGAAGTATTGCCCTTTTTTTTTGGGGGGGGGGGGGTTGTTTCATGATTGATTTTGTTGGTATTGTTGCCTGACGGTTTTCGAGTCGTCTGTGGCGACGGCGGTGGTATGTATTTATGGCTGAGACATCATCATGCTGGCTTTAGAAGCCACTCACATCGTAATACCATTTTTTGTCGGTCTCCGACGGTTGGTTTCTCTGTGTGTTTGTCCTTGGATTTGACGACGAATTTGTAGGTACCATCGCCGGTGTTGTTGTCCGTGTGTGTTATGTGCATGTGAGGGTTGTGCCTATAGTTGTATGGGTTGTACCAACCTTTGGGTTGAAAAACCAATCTCTTTGTCGGTGTATTTTTCGTGACTTTTCCGGTGGCTTTTTTCACAACCGGTGTTGTTCTTGCATATCAACCACCAGTATTGGTGTCGGTCTGTTGTTTTTAGCTCGCAATGATGGTGGTCAGTCTCTTGGCATGGCAACTGCGGTTGCAGCCGTGACAGCACTGAGCCATAGTTTTTTGGCGATGAAGAACAGTAGGGGTGTTCATCGAATCGAATATCGAATTTTCGAATTATTCGAATCGAATTGTTCGAATAATTTTTATTTTTCCTTGAATTCGTATTCGATTCGAATTCGATTAAAACCTACCGAATTCGATTCGAATTCGTATTCGAATAAAAAACCCAATTCGAATTCGATTCGTATTCGATTAAAAATTCGAATTCGAATCGAATTCGAATAAATTCGATTTAATTCAGATTCTTTAAAAACATGTAAAAAACTTTCAAAATGAAACATGAATTTTAAAGCAGTCATAAAACACGATATCACATTAATAAGTTCCAAATAAAATACCACAAGTCTAAAATTCAAAATAAGAAGTCGGGAATAACCACTCCACATTACAAGTTAATATTTTTACGCTTAGAAATCTATTGATAGATTTGTTACTTAGGTTTTAGTTATGGACCATGTAGTGGGTTTGGTAATGGGTAATTTTAATACTTGGAAAAAATTTGAAAATAATTTATAGTATAGCCTAATAAAAGTTATATATGTATTATATATAAAAATAATAAATAAAAATGTATAATTTTTATTCGAATTTCGAATCGAATCGAATTTGAAATTATAAATTCGTATTCGATTCGTATTCGATTTACTTGACTCGAATTGAATCGAATTCGAATTCGAATACTTATAATCGAAACGAATTCTTGATAATCGAATCGAAATTAAACGAATTTCGAATTTTTCGAATTCGAAACGAATTCTGCACACCCCTATGAAGAAGTGTGTTTAAGCCTCTTTGTTTTGTCCCGACGGTGATGATGCATTACATCTGAGTCGGTTAATTTTAATGTTTTTTACATTGGTATGGACTATTGATGGTGGTGGTGACGGTTCAATGGTGTTGATGATTGTTCATTACTGTTGTTGGTGTTTTACAAAACAAAAAATAATACAGTGTGGCTAAAAAATAGAAAAGCAGCTTGTGAAAAAGTTAAGGGCAGATTTTCAGAAATTAGAGAAAGAGATGACGTACCAAAGTAAAAAAGAGTGAGATGTTTTAATGAGGATAGTTGTTTTTTAAAACAAAGAGAAAAATTAGATAAAGAGATGACGTACCAAAGTAAAAAAGAGTGAGATGGAGGATAGTTGTTTTTTAAAACAAAGAGAAAGAAATTTAATTGTTTAGAGTTGGATATTTGAACAATTTGCATTGTGTATATAAGAAACTATAAAATCCTGATTTAAGATTCCATAATATGAGTTCAACTTTGGGAATATATGTTCAGATAAACTTACCATTTGAACAAATATTGTTTATTATTATCTTTCAATTTGATTGATACCTATTGACTTTAAAAATGGTGTTATCTGGTGTGGGCGATGTAGCTAATAGATGGGGAGGGTTGGTGTTGGCACTTAGTGGTGATGAGAATGTTTGAGTAATTATGGAGGTCGTAGTTTTGTGTGAATACAAAGGATGTATATGAAAGTTTGATTTCAATAATTTGTGTTTATATTATCAAAAGAGCATGTCGCGTTCGCTAAGAGACCGTTGCGGTGGGGGTTAAACATGTTGTTCTTCTTAATTTGTAAGCCCCCGGCCGCAACGCGGCGGGGGTTTAACCTAGTTATATCTTAATTCCTTAATTGTAAATAATTATTATTTAATTTAAGTTATTAAATTTAGAGTAAAATGCAAGGATAGTCCATGTTGTTTTGTAAGATAACACCTATAGTCCCCAACTTTTGTAAATTACACCGGTGCTCCCTGTGGTTTGACAGTTTGTTACTCGGATAATCCTTGGAGTGGATGGGGGTTAGTTTTCTCAGTTAAGTGGGCGTGAAAAGACCTTACTGCCCTTACTGTATTAAAAAATATTAAAATATTAAAAGATAAAGTTAACTCAAGTGGCCCCACCCCACCCTCACCCTCACCACCTGCAACTCCCTCACCGATACACACCTTCTTCGTGCATTATACAAAAGTTGGGGACTAATGGACTATAGGTGTTATTTTACAAAACTACGGGGACTATCCGAGCAGTTTACTCTTATATTTAATATATGTTTAAAATGCAAGAAGAATAATAATTACATTTATCATACTAATAAATTTATCCAAAAACAACCATCCTTTTAAGATGCAACTCACGTCCAGATATTTAAATTTTAAAGTTATATAATTTAATAATTATCGATAATTTATACTTATCTAATTAATTTAAATTGAAACATTTTTTTATATAAGTTTATCTAATTGGATAATTGCTATATGCCTAATACTCAGTTAAGTGGGCGTGAAATGATCTTAATGCCTTTACTGTATTAAAAAATATTAAAATATTAAAAGATAAACTTAACTCAAGTGGCCCCACCCCACCCTCACCCTCGCCACCTGCAACTCTCTCATCGATACACACCTTCTCCTTGCATTATATGTCGCAACCCCCGATCCCTGATTCCCGGGAACGGGCGGCCGCGAACCATTTTCGGTGGTATCGTGGGATTAGTCTAATTTGGCAGCGGAATTTTTCATCAGGACCGTAGTTAGGAAATGTTTATCAGAGTAAAACCACCATATTTTATAATATTAAACAAATGGGATAAAATCCAAGTTCATAGTACACACGTTTTCATAGGAATAAATCCTATTTTATTTAATAAAAACATCTATTTTGTTTTAGGTAACTTTATTGCCACTTTTCCAAGCCTTCAGTGCTGTCCAGCTGGCTTCTATCTGGCTTTCACATTTTGTTACCTGAAAAGCGTTTTAAAAACATTTGTCAGTGGGAAATACTGGTGAGTGAATCCCAGTTTAATCAAGTTTAAATAAAAAGTCACAGTGTACGGTATTGAGGGCACATCCGCAATTACATTTGTTTCCAAGATAAAACAATTAACATCAGTGGTACTGTCATACTCAACTTGTGGAAATGTTACTCCTTGATCAGGTGGTAACAAATTTTGTATACAAAACCCCAACATACCCACTATAATTGTATTCTTACAAATACTCAATACGGTTATTCGCATGGAAAGATATTGAAGGTTTTGTAAAATAGTTCACAAAAAGGTTTACAAAAAGTGAATCAACTCACATTGCTGTCTTAGATTTTCCGTAAGGGTTTCCTGGTGATAATCTATAATTTACACAAATGTACACGCGTTAGTATTAATAACCCATTTTAACATTAGTAATACCCTCCCCGAGACGGCATTCCAATGACTACATCGGGCAGAACCACGACAGCCATTACGGAACCCTAGATCAATCGGGCAGCGTATCTAATACGTATCCAGGGGTTATAATACTTACAACGGAGCAGAACTTCGCTATTTAGGGGTATAATACCCGACTATAATGCTTATAACTTCATAAATTCGTTTAGAAAGAAAGAAATGAGCGACGGAAAGTGAAATCCCGAGGCCTTCTCATATAGTGCTGAAAACTGATCCTCACGCGGTCCGCGTAACATAAGGCTAAGCCTTACGCGGCCCGCGTCAACCTTGGTCAATGCTGTAGCTTAGCTGGGTCAGCTACTAGACTCGCCACGATGTCGACACGTGTCGGCATCTGGTGTCTCCGCGTTTTAGGTCTCTCGCGGCCCGCGTCAACTTAAGCGGGGTCTTACGCGGCCCGTGTTAACTTAAGAAAACAAAAGAGTCTGGTTCTAGCCTTCATACCTCCCGCGTAAGGGTTTGGGGTGGGTTCACACGGCCCGCCTCAGCCCTAAATTTGAACTTTTATATTTTATTTAAATACTATATCGTATCTCGGGCTTGATTTTCACATACGGTTATATTTTAGAACATTTTGGGACATTTTAAAATATATTAGAGTGTCGGGGAAAAATAATCAAGGGTGTCGGTTTAATTTAGGATTGTTACATTATACAAAAGTTGGGGACTATAGGTGTTATTTTACAAAACCATGGGGACTATACGTGCATTTTACTCTTAAATTTAATATATGTTTAAAATGCAAGAAAAATAATAATTACATTTATCATACTAATAAATTTATCCAAAAACAACCATCCTTTTAAGATGCAACTCACGTTCAGATATTTAAATTTTAAAGTTATATAATTTAATAATTACCGATAATTTCTACTTATCTAATTAATTTAAATTGAAACATTATTTTTTTATATAATTTATCTAATTGGATAATTTCTATATGCCTAATCTGGACATTTCAACATTTTTTAGAACTAATAAATTAAGACCACTATTATTTAAATAAAACTTGGGTTATTAAATGTATGTTCACATGACAGTTAAAACTCGTGAGAAAGTCGATGATACAGTCTGTCTTCTATTCGATGGTTCAAATGCTTTCATATTAATAAACTTGATAAACATCACAAGTTTTGATCATACATGACACAAAATTTTGTTTGGATATCAGAAAAGCGTCTTAAAAATATCGTTTTATAATTGTTAAATCTTCGTTATTAACTATTTGATTTCTTATTTACTTAACCTGTGTAATACACGGGGTTAACACCTAGTGTGTGTATATATATATATATATATATATATATATGTGTGTTTCTGTAAAAATGACATTTTTCGTGAGAAGTGTGAGAAGGCATATGAATTGACATGTAGGCATCATGTTTTGGACTTAGACATGATGTTTTGGGTTGTTTCGGCAAGAAATACACCAATTTAAGAAATAATGCAATGAATTATAGGCTTAAAACTTAAAACAACATGACAAGAATATTAAGTAGTGTGTTTTAAGTGTTAAGTAGTGTGTTTTAAATTTCAAGCATAGAATTCTTTACATTGTGTCTTAAATTGGTATGTTTGGTGTTTTTCTTACCAAAACAACCCAAAACATCATGCCTAAATCCAAATCATATGCTTACATGTCAATTTCTATGCCTTTGCACACTTCTCATGAAAAATGTCATTTTTACAGGAACCTCACTGTCACAACCCCCGACCCCACCCTGGACGGAATCGGGAGCCGCGACCAGCCAAGTGGTACCGGTGGTTATTTTGAAAATAGTGCAGCGGAAATTTCGTCAGAACCGTGAGTTAGGAAAAATATCAGAGTTTAGAAAACACCGGATTTTATTTATTAAATAGATGGGATAAACCCATATTTTGAAAGGTAGCTTTAATATAGGATAAATTCGAATACATAAACAACTTTTCTTAATTTAATTTAATTGATAAAATAAGCCACTTCTGTAAGCCTTGTTGGTGCTGCATACAACTCTAATTCCTGATCTACTGTAATTACCTGAAACGCGTTTTAAAAACATTTGGTCAGCAGGAAATACTGGTGAGTTCATTTAGGTTTTATAAAATGACCTTTAGTTATGAATTACAGCATACGAGCGATTACAATGGCTTCTATCTTATTTTTATCTGGCGCCGTGTCACCTGGTGACGATGGTCATACCACTATTGGGTCTTTCCCCAAGTAGTGACGTTTATCACTGTTAGGATTTATTAGCCTAACTCGTGAGAAATTAGTAATGTGCACAATACCCCACTAGCCAGTGATTCAAGATAACCATGACTTACTCCCTGTAATTATAACATTTGAAAATGGAGTATTGTAAAATACTTTTGATAAAAAGAGAATGACTCACATTGCAGATTTATACGGGCAGAGTTTAGCCTACCGATTAGCCTTGTAACCTAAATTTAAATAACATGCACACGAACTAGGTCAGTAACTAATACAACATTTACGATAACTCACGAGATTAAACCCTCACAACGAATGACAAAGTGCGATACTTAAACATCCATCAAATTTACGACGAATGACAAAGCATAACCCCAATGTGGGCAGCACTTAATCATCCATTGGACAGTTCTAATCGACCGGACATTGAATCGTAGCAGCGATCGAGTTAATACCCTATATCGTAGCAACGCCTCCCTAATGAAAATTATGATTTTATGCAGTATACTTTCGTTTTTGAGAATTGTTTTCGTGCACCGATGAACTGCTCATGGCCTGGCTATTTATAGCTGATTTCTGAGTTTGTCGCGGCCCGCGTGAGCCACAGGACAAACCTTACGCGGCCCGCGAGGAGGTCTAGTCTACGTATAGGCTTGCTGGGTCACGAGTAGGTGTGCCACGTGGATGACACGTAGCCCCAGATGCTTATCCGGTCAACTTTCAAGTTGACGCGGCCCACGTGACTTCCTGCCTATTCTTTACGCGGCCCGCGAGAAGACCAAACATCTGATTTTCTTGATTTTTGATATGGATTGGGGTTTCAGGGGTCCGGATTTTTACTTATGGGTCGGTTTGGAACATTTTTGAATAGAATTATATCATAAAAAGGGAATAAAATGGTGAGAAAAGAGAATGGACCCACTTTGTCATTTTAGGGTTCAACTAGAAAGTCTCCTGGTATAAGTCTTGGGTATAACTTCTGAGCTATTTTAAAATATATATATATATATATATATAGGGGATGGATCATGAGAAAACTAGTTTAAATGAGAAAACAAAAAAACTAACAAAAAAAGCCTAAAAAAAACCTAAAAACATACCAAATTTTTTTTTTTTTTTTTTTACAATTTTTTTTTAAAAAATCGCTACTTTTTATGTATGGAAAAAAAATTGAAAAAAAAATATTTTTTTTTTTGGTTGTACTGCACATGTGCACTAATACATAAAGCTTAAACCACTTAACCCACCCCCCACCGACACCCCCCAAAAACCTAAACCCCCCCACCCCCACTCCCCAAAAACCTAAATTCACCCTCCCACCAAAAGCCTAACCCCCCCCACCCCCCAAAAACCTAAACCCCCCACCCCCACCCTCCCGAAAACCTAAAACTAAACCCTAAACATAAACCCGAAAAAAACCTAAACCCCCCCACCCCCACCCCCCAAAAACCTAAACCCCCCTCCCCCCCACACCCAAAAACCTAATCCTAATCCTAAACCTCCAAAAAAACTAACCCTAAAAGCTAAACTAGACTCAAAAAGCTAATTTTAAGCATGCAATGCAATAAAAAAACCTAAACCCCCCCCACCCCCACCCCCCAAAAACCTAAACCCCCCTCCCCCCCACACCCAAAAACCTAATCCTAACCCTAAACCTCCAAAAAAAACTAACCCTAAAAGCTTAACTAGACTCAAAAAGCTAATTTTAAGCATGTAATGCAATTGTAGTACATGTTATATTGCACATGTGCACTACTGTAATAATAGTATTGAAAACAAGACGACACCATAAATCTTTTTTTATGTCATAAAAAATATGCTCGAATATACTTGAATGAAAGATACAAAAATTTGTGATCTTATGGTGCCATTTTTGTTTTAAAATGATAACGTATGGAGAAATGGGAAATGTTTGAAAAGTTACATATTTTTTTTTCCAATTTTACCCCTCCTTCATTAAAAGTCCCCCCCTCATTCATTAAAAGTCTCCCCCTCCCTTTTAGTGGTTTTTAGTTAGTTTTCTAGTTTTCTCATTTATATCTAGTTTTCTCGTGATCCTCTCCCTATATATATATATATATATATATATATATATATATCCACTCATGTTAAGTATAGTACCCCTAAATCAACCTTATCCCTATGTCACGAGACAGAACCCCAATGAACTTAGTCAGGCAAAGCCTTGACATGTGTTATGGGGCTCAGGATCAATCGGAAAGGGTAGCGGTGATCGGAAGTTAAAACACTTAAAACAGGGCAGGACTTTATTATTATTATTATTATGGGGTGACTTACTAATAAGTATCTATATGTAAAGAAGATAGGGGCGAGATTATAGAGAGAGAAACAGAAGGACTAAGCAACTTCTCAAATGTTGAAATGATCCTATTTATAATGTCTCCACACTTTGTGGAGCTCAACACGTACACACATGCATTTATTTTGCATGCACAGATGTCTACCATTCCTAATTATAGAGTTTTAAAATTTATCATACTATGGACACACACATAGCTACATACATACACGTATCACACTGTGCACTTTTAGTTTTGTTTTGATTTTTATTATTATTTTATTTTGTTTTGATTCTTATCTACTATCTCGACATATGCAACCATAATTCAAAGAAATCAAATGTTAAATTTATTTATTATTTTATTATTTATATATATATATATATATATATTATAATTAATTTAACTGCTTTACTTATTTGGCGCGTATAACTTCTAAAATATATTATCTACATTTTGAACCATTATCTACATTTTGAACCAAGTTTCATTAAAAACGGAGTAGGTTCAAATGTAATGTATTTTTATTATTTAATTATTAAACGGTTCCTGGGTCCGTCTAGGTACTTCATATTTTTAACAGTCAACTTACCCGAAATCTATCTGTCTAACAATATAAGTTTTTATATACTTTTATTTTATTTAGAAAGGTCACCCATATACAGGCTAATTAACTAGTATAATATTTCAACCAACTATATAAAATAGTTTTTTTTAAGCTATTTGGGTCGAATAATTATAAAAAAAAATAAAACTAGTTACTAGTGGTTAATAAATTTAAACAAACCTATAATTCTTATATGATAAAAATAGGAATGTTACATCCTCCCACCTTGTTTTAAATCTCGTCCTCGAGATTTGGGTTACGATATTTCTCTTTCCGAGTTATGTCATCTTGTAAATAATAGGATTAAGGTAAATGACATTCTCATTGAATCAAAATATGTTCAAAGAAGAACAGTTTATAAGAAATAGAATTCAATGGTTCAACGGAATAAAGTTCAAAAATCGGCATCAAATGGATGAAATGAAATGATATATTTTTCAAAGTGACTAGGTTCAAGTCAAAAGAGATTTATGCTCAATAGATGTTGAAATTGACGGTAAACGACTTTTAGAAACAGTAGAATTGAATTATCAAAAGAGAACTTACTTTGATTGTCAACTGAGAAAGACTTAGAATCAACAAGCTCAAATGAAAATAGAAACACGAAAATAATTTGTCAATTATCGAATTATGATATGAGAAAAATCAATATGTTGACATTTATTGAATTGCAAGGATACACCGAAATACAATAGAGTTTAGTGTATCATTGTCTTAATACATAGTTGTATTACGACCACTTTCAAGGATGAGTCAAGTGAAAGGTATATATGTATAAATTAGCTCAAGCTACAAGTTTATAGCGACGCCACAAGGTGTCGTAGTAATCGAAATAATAAATAGCGGTGACTGGACGAGTTCACCGTGTTTTAAATCAATTGAAAGTTCAAGGAAGTAAGTTCGAATGTTTGTTTCAAACAAATCTAGTAAGATTTTCAATTGAAATTGAAACAATTGAATAATATTTTTTTGATTGAAGATGATAAAGCAATAATTATCATGAAAGGCTCGATTGATGTTGTAGGAATCATTAAGAGATACACCGAAATATGACATGAATTTGTGTATTGTTATCTTAGCACACGATTGTGTTAAGATTGCTTTTTATAGGATAAACCAACGAAGCAGATTTAATATAAATAAATAAATAATTAAATCCGTATATGATGTGTACAAACAAGATTAGTGCAAACTTCAATTTTTGTGAAAACGTCACCACAAGGTGATCGTGATCAAAGAAACGTTTTAATGAAGTCGAAGACCAAACAAGCATGTTATAGTTCAAGAGAATTGAAGTGCTTGTTGGGATTATTTCGAATATGATGGCTTCAATTCATCATATGGGACTTTGAATACGTAATGCGAGCAAGTTCAAACAATTTGAACTTGGTTTAAACAAAACGAATTTTAATAAGAAAGTTCGTACATGGTCACAACAAAAACTATGTATGCCAAAGAAAATTAAGTTTTTCAAGAAATTCATTGACTCGATATCAAAGAGTCATCGTTTTGCAATAATGTGGTTCACAGTGCTAAAAAAACAAGTATAGCAAAATGATATTTGAGTTTTGATAAAACAACAAATTAGAATGAAGCCCTCCAGTGGTCTTCATAAATTAAATGAACCACATGCGCAACAAACAATGCATGTGTGGATTTACCAAGAAATGAAACAGATCAATATTTGCTACTATGAAAGAAATCCTCATGGTATGATGACCATTAGGGGAAACAGTAATGCAAAAGTCAGAATTTCAACGAAAGAAATATAAGAACTTTATCTGGAATTTCGTGTGATAACCGTTGTTAAGTGACATTATCATGGAATGTTGAATATGGCATATTTGTCATAAAGGAAATAGGGGAATTGCAAAGGTATGTAACTTCTTTTACAGTGCCAATAATTATGACTCTGATTAGACTGTGCACCGATGGTTGTGAAATCTTGTTCTAACGTATCTCAGCGAGATTCATGTCGCTTGTAGGATCATGTGGCAAAATGCCGCTTTTTGATCAGTAGTTCTCCCACTGCTGGGATGAGCATTGGTGTTGTCGTGCCCAATCATATTTTCAAAAGGCCTTGCCTCGAAAGTCGTGTGTGATATACCTTGACGTCTGTGGACGTATAATTTAAGTTTCATGTGTTTTCTTGTGCATTAGCACAACTTTACATGCTTCTTACTTGCGTTAATAGTCTATGGTAACGCATTGGAAATTCTTATACTTTTGATGGTGTCCCAACTTAAAGGGTTCCCATTGCACGAGTTACGAGGTAGATGATCAAAAAAATAATGTTTGATATCGGTATTATAGATATATGCAAGAGATTTCTGATAAAGAAATCTAAATTTATTATAGACACATATGCTTGTGCTTTATTCTTAATTGACTGTTGGAATTTCTTATAGATATACATATCTATATAATCATATATTTCACATGCTGTAATTTACATACCTTTCATAAGGATAATGTATTTAACAGATTCATATTTCCAAAACAAGTCGGATATCAGGTCATGATACTATTTAGGGAAATCTTGTCACTTGTTTGACATATTATATACCTGCTTACCCGGTTCTAGCCGGAGAGGTACCCTCAGTATATCCGGACAAGCTGGAGAGTCTGCTACACCATACCCAGTCTTGTCGGAAAAGAAATTTATATTTCCCATAAATAGTATTTTTCTTAAATCATGTTTTGGAAAGTGCATTATGACTTTCAACAAAGACTAAGCAAATTAGTCTTCACATGACAGATCATATTCTAGAACAAAGTAGTACTAATAAATAAGAAATAACAGTGGTCAAGTGTTATTGCTTTATTTATTATACTTGCAACGTTCTAGTTATCATTCTCACGGTATACCAAAACCCATCACACTTTATTTACACAAGTATTTAGCTTATCTCGAAGCTGATACTAAGGCATCTTTTCTTAAGTTCGAGTCTAAATGCTATCATGTGTGCTACCAGTTAATAGCAATTTCCTAACCCTTTTATTTAAGCTTAGGTATTATTATCACAACACCTATTGGCTTAAAGCAGTGGCTCTGATACCACCTTCTGTCACAACCCCCGACCCCACCCTGGACGGAATCGGGAGCCGCGACCAGCCAAGTGGTACCGGTGGTTATTTTGAAAATAGTGCAGCGGAAATTTCGTCAGAACCGTGAGTTAGGAAAAATATCAGAGTTTAGAAAACACCGGATTTTATTTATTAAATAGATGGGATAAACCCATATTTTGAAAGGTAGCTTTAATATAGGATAAATTCGAATACATAAACAACTTTTCTTAATTTAATTTAATTGATAAAATAAGCCACTTCTGTAAGCCTTGTTGGTGCCGCATCCAACTCTAATTCCTGTTCTACTGTAATTACCTGAAACGCGTTTTAAAAACATTTGGTCAGCAGGAAATACTGGTGAGTTCATTCAGGTTTTATAAAATGACCTTTAGTTATGAATTACAGCATAAGAGCGATTACAATGGCTTCTATCTTATTTTTATCTGGCGCCGTGTCACCTGGTGACTATGGTCATACCACTATTGGGTCTTTCCCCAAGTTGTGACGTTTATCACTGTTAGGATTTATTAGCCTAACCCGTGAGAAATTAGTAATGTGCACAATACCCCACTAGCCAGTGATTCAAGATAACCACTACTTACTCCCTGTAATTATAACATTTGAAAATGGAGTATTGTAAAATACTTTTAATAAAAAGAAAATGACTCACATTGCAGATTTATACGGGCAGAGTTTAGCCTACCGATTAGCCTTGTAACGTAAATTTAAATAACATGCACACGAACTAGGTCAGTAACTAATACAGCATTTACGATAACTCACGAGATTAAACCCTCACAACGAATGACAAAGTGCGATACTTAAACATCCATCAAATTTACGACGAATGACAAAGCATAACCCTAATGTGGGCAGCACTTAATCATCCATTGGACAGTTCTAATCGACCGGACATTGAATCGTAGCAGCGATCGAGTTAATACCCTGTATCGTAGCAGCGCCTCCCTAATGTAAATTATGATTTTATGCAGTATACTTTCGTTTTTGAGAATTGTTTTCGTGCACCGATGAACTGCTCATGGCCTGGCTATTTATTGCTGATTTCTGAGTTTGTCGCGGCCCGCGTGAGCCACAGGACAAACCTTACGCGGCCCGCGAGGAGGTCTAGTCTACGTATAGGCTTGCTGGGTCACGAGTAGGTGTGCCACGTGGATGACACGTAGCCCCGGATGCTTATCCGGTCAACTTTCAAGTTGACGCGACCCGCGTGACTTCCTGCCTAATCTTTACGCGGCCCGCGAGAAGACCAATCATCTGATTTTCTTGACTTTTGATATGGATTGGGGTTTCAGGGGTCCGGGTTTTTACTTATGGGTCGGTTTGGAACATTTTTGAATATAATTATATCATAAAAAGGGAATAAAATGGCGAGAAAAGAGAATGGACCCACTTTGTCATTTTAGGGTTCAACTAGAAAGTCTCCTGGTATAAATCTTGGGTATAACTTCTGAGCTATTTAAAATATATATATATATATATATATATATATATATATTTACTCGTGTTAAGTATAGTACCCCTAAATCAACCTTATCCCTATGTCACGAGACAGAACCCCAATGAACTTAGTCAGGCAAAGCCTTAACATGTGTTACGGGGCTCAGGATCAATCGGAAAGGGTAGCGGTGATAGGGAGTTAAAACACTTAAAACAAGGCAGGACTTTATTATTATTATGGGGTGACTTACTAATAAGTATCTATATGTAAAGAAGATAGGGGCGATATTATAGAGAGAGAAACAGAAGGACTGAGCAACTTCTCAAATGTTGAAATGATCCTATTTATAATGTCTCCACACTTTGTGGAGCTCAACACGTACACATATGCATTTATTTTGCATGCACAGATGTCTACCATTCCTAATTATAGAGTTTTTAAATTTATCATACTATGCACACACACATAGCTACATACATACATGTATCACACTGTGCACTTTTAGTTTTGTTTTGATTTTTATTATTATTTTATTTTGTTTTGATTCTTATCTACTGAAGAAACACTAGATAAACGACCGGGATCGAAATATCTAGGGGGTTTGGATCTGCATAAAGGGGTTTGTTCTCTCTCGTTTGATTCGATTACGATTGATCTTCTTCTCCGATGGAACTCTGCAAAAAAAGAAGCACCGTTAGCCTCGCCAAGGGGAGAAAAGGGTTCTCTCCTTGACCCGACTCCGGCGTGAGAATAAGTATGGGTTATGAAGAAGATGTATTGAAGAAGTGTGTGTAACTTGAATTTCAAACCTGGATTGTTCTCATATTTATAGCCGAGAGTTTTTTGGGCGGGAAAACCCGTTGGTGAAATGTTGACGGAAGATGCTAACACCGTAAGCGGTTACATTTCCTTCCGTCAAGTCTCTCGATCCGACGTGAGTGCACACAGATCGCTGATTAGATCTATAGCTGGGGGTATGCCACGTGGAAAGTGATCAAGTGGAGGTTTCTCTCTAAACACATGCTATCACCGTGATTTCAAGGATGCTTGAGGTGATGACACGTGTCCAGACGGTTGTAACCGTTTAGTGGTGCACGATTGAGTCCTTCCAGAAGTTTATTGCCATAATCCTGTGTGACTCCTTTATCGTGTGGTACCAGTTGGGTAAATAATATCCAAGTCTGATTATTAAGCGGAAGTGTTTAACTTAGGATTTTCATCCTTTGTTTATGGAAGAAAGCGCAAGGATTTATGATTTCCTTTTTGGCGCGCAAGTGTTGGATGTTGCCTGTTTCTTAAACCTTTCTTTTGTAAGACCATTGCGCGGCCGCGCAAGGTAAAAAAGGCTGCAAGGCGAGGTTGTGATATGGTCCCAAGTACTTACTATGAGGTTTTTGGGACCTTACCCCTTCAAGTCCCCCCAGTCTAGTGTTGCACTTGTGCAAATAAGTGGAGCACTGGACTTATAAGAGGGAAATGCTTTTTGGCGCGAAAATAGGGAATCTTCTATGAGAAGATTTAACTTTGCTTAAAATTTTTTTTTAGGGGAAATTGTGATTTTTTACCCTGTTGTAATCATGACCTGACGTGTGGTGACGTCAGTTTGTAATAAAAAATTGATATTTGCGATATTTTTCCTTCTTACCTTGGGATACGTAGTGGCGCTTGTCAGGCCTCGTTTATGAGGATATGCCACTTGTTCCTGTAGCGCCGTTTAGAAAAGACATCTGACAGGTGATCATGCCTTTCCCCTTTCCCGGAGTTAACTCGCCTATATATATTTGAAGGATTCTTTGAACCTTTTGTTTAATTTGGCAAAAAGAAGATGAAACGTTCTTTCCGTACTCGTCGTCTGTTGGATATTCTTAGAGTTTATGAAGCCGCTGAGGGCCTTGTGCTTCTTTCTAGTTCACCACCCCTAGTAACTGTCAGAGCAAAGGATCCGTTCGACCCTGTTTCTCCGGCGGTTGTTAGTTCTGACTGTGAAGCTTCCCAGCAAAAAGGTGTCGTTGATGGTGGTGTCGCTGTGCTAGCTGCTGATGATTTGATGGCCCGTTTTCCGATGATTCAGAAAGGAGGATGCCAGTTGGTGTATCAACATCGGAAGAGTCGCCGGTTTAATCAGGTACTAACTGTTGTTGATGGCCTTGCTGCTGAGTAGGTTAGGTTTGGGAAACTGTGTATTCCCCTTTTTTTGATGTTTATGTTGGTCTTGCTACCAAAAACTTTTTGAAGATCACTGTCGTGATCGTTGTGAATGGTTGTTTATACTGCTTTTTGATAATATGTATACTTTTGATGTACTGTTGTGCATGTAAGTTTGTGTTTAGATTACAATATGTTGCATATGTTTAATTGCTTTTAGTAGGTAGGGCGAATGAGAAATGGTATTGTGCTCATGTGTGAACGTTTGTCTAAAAGGCGTGCTGGTTTGCCTTTTTTAGACTGTTCATGAGGTGTACAATGTTTACCATATTGTTTTCGCGTAAACCAAAAGAATTATATGCAATTTGTAATAAACAGTAATATGGGTAAGGATGATGTTTGTATTGATAAGAGCGCAAGGCTCGTAATACAAAGGATAATAAAGAAATACATTGCTTGTATGCTTTCCTTTTTTACGGACTGGTTTGGCTTATATGTAACACATGCGCAGCTGCTGCGCGTTCCAGGTGCGGGGAACTAGTGTCCTATCAAGTCTTTTTAGGGTGTACACCCCCTTGCCTAGGACCTCATTGATGATGTATGGTCCTTCCCATTTTGGCGCTAACTTGCCTGGTTTTTTCTGCGTTGGAAGCCTCATTGTCGCGTAAGACAAAGTCACCAGGAACAAATGTGCATACGCGGACGCGCGCGTTGTAATATTTTTCGAGTTTGGATTTGTACCTGGCCTCTGTGATGGCGGCATTCTCGCGCCTTTCTTCGAGAAGGTCTAAATCCAGTCTTCGCTCTTGCTCGTTGTTTTGTCTTCCCATGGCTAGCATGCGCGGTGATGGAAGACCGATTTCCGCTGGTATTACCGCTTCTGATCCATAGACCAGGCTGAACGGGGTTTCCCCGGTGCTGGTTTTTGGCATTGTGCGGTGTGCCCATAAGATGTTGGGGAGTTCATCGACCCATCCTCTGCGCGCTGTCCCGAGTCGCGCTTTTATGCCATCGACGATCTGTTTGTTAATACTTTCTACCTGGCCGTTTGCTTGCGGATGCGCTACGGAGGCAAAGTTGTGCTCGATCTTCATTTCTTTGAACCATTTTTGAAGATCATCTGAGGCGAAGTTAGTGCCATTGTCAGAGATGATGCGCAATGGTAATCCAAATCTGCAAATAATATGTTCCCATATAAATTTGCGAATTACCATTGCTGTTGTTGAGGCTAACGCTTTGGCTTAAACCCATTTTGTGAAATAGTCGACTGCTACAATGATGAATTTTACTGCGCCTAGCGCATCAGGGAATGGACCAACAAGATCGATGCCCCATTGCTGAAAGGGCCAGGCGGAGGTGACCGGTACGAGCGGGTTCTTTGGTCGGAGTGTTTTTGGCGCTTGGCGTTGACAGGCTGCGCATCTCTGTAATAATTCTACTGTGTCCACGTGCATTCCTGGCCATTTCATAGTTTATAGCCTTGTGTTGGATTTTTCGAGGTTCTGCCTTTCCTTCCGGGAGCTTTCCGTGTTGTAGGTATAAGATGATCGGAGACATCCAGGATGGATTCCCGACTTCTATAACGTTTACTTGCTTGAGATGAACAGAAGGATTAGACAATACTTCGATACGCACTTCTTTTGCTAAGTGCTTGAAGCTGGTAGCGGCCAATTTGCTTAGTGCATCTGCGTGCTTGTTTTCGCTTCTGTTTATATGGTTAACTTTGAACGTCTGAATTGGTTGATTAACATCCGCGCTTGTTCAAGGTATAACGCCATAGCTTCTCCCTTTGCATCATAGTGCCCATTAACTTGCTCGGCCACTAGCTTTGAATCGACGTTAGCTTCAAGGTTTCTTGCCCCCATTTTAAGCGCTAAGCGGAGACCTGCTAAGAATGCTTCATATTCAGCTTCGTTATTCGTGCTTCGGAAATCTAAGCGTATGGCATAGGTAAGTTCGTGATCATCGGGACTGACTAATCGAAGACCTACGCCGGCTCCGTCGTCATTGGAAGCTCCATCTGTGTGCAGAGTCCAGACTCTATCATCGAAAACAGGAACAGGGTTCTGGATTGCCTCGCACTCTTGAACTTTGTTAATGGGGACTTCTGTGGCAAAGTCCGCCAGAACTTGCCCTTTGATTACTGGTCTTGGTTTGTACAGGATATTGTATCCTCCCAGCTTAATAGCCCACTTAGCCAATCTTCCCGCTACGTCAGGTTTGGATAAGATTTGACCTAAGTGGTAATTGGTGAGAACTGTGATGACGTGACCCGAGAAGTACCGACGTAAGCGCCGTGATGCGTGTACTAGTGCTAGGACTAGCTTTTCTATCATTGAGTAGCGGGTTTCTGGGCCGGTGAGCATCTTGCTTATATAGTAAATTGGAGTTTGAATGTTTTCTCGCTTCACCATTAATACTGCACCAACCGCTACTTCCGCAGCAGATAAATATAAAATCAGTGGTTCCTCTTCTTGTGGTGCTGTTAGCGTCGGTAGCTGAATGAGGCATTCCTTCATTTGCTTGAAAGCTACTTCCGCTTCGGGTGTCCACTGGAAGTGGGTTTTCTTAGCACAGTTCCGCAATGTACTAATGAATGGGTAAGATTTTGCCGCATGATTTGCTAGGAATCTGTTCAAGGCTGCTAAGCTTCCGGCGAGTCTTTGCATTTCTTTTATTGTTGCAGGTGATGGCATCTGCTGGATGGCCTGCACTTTTTCAGGGTTTACTTTAAACCCATCCCTTGTAACTATAAACCCCAAAAATTTCCCTTCTTCCATCCCGAAGGAACATTTTGTTGGGTTGAGCTTTAAGTTTACACTGCGCAATGAGTTGAATGTGCGCTGAATGTTTGCAAGCATTGTATCTTCTTCATTGCTCATGATGACGAGGTCATCCATTTATACCTCGACTGTTTTACCAATGTCTCCTCTAAAGACTGTATCCATTAGACGTTGGTACGTTGCGCCTGCGTTGCGCAAGCCAAAGGGCATTTTTGTGTAACAGAAGATGCCCTTATCTGTGCGGAATGCAGTCTTATCCTCGTCTTCTTTTTTCATCTGGACCTGATGATAGCCTTTGTAACAGTCAAGAAAGCACTTCCATCTGAATGATGCTAGAGAGTCGACTTTTTTTTGTCTATCTCAGGAAGCGCGTAGCAATCTTTTGGGCACGCTTTATTCAGGTCTTTAAAGTCGACGCACATTCTCCAGCCACCACTATGTTTTTGGACCATTACTGGGTTGGCGACCCATGTATGGTATTGAACCTCGCGCAAGATTCCGGCATTAAGTAGCTCTGTTACTTGCTCGTCCATGGCTTTTGCTTTTTCATCATTGAAGCTGCGCCTCCCCTGTGCAACAGGTTCTGCTGAGGGTCGGATGTTCAGGAAATGTTGTGCTATATCGCGCGGAACCCCAGTCATGTCTGCTGGGCACCAGGAGAAAATGTCTTTATTGTTGGAAAACAATTCTTTTAATTGTACTCGTGTTGCTGGGGAAATGGTATGCCCTAACAGGATGGTCTATTCTGGATACTCTTCGTTCAGAACCCATTTCTCCGGCTCATTCGATGCTGAGGGTTTGGCCACTTTTGCTGGTGGTTCATCGTCCACGTACATGACCTCCTTACTTGAGTATAGAATTGCCACGCCAGTTTCTGTTGGAAATCCGCATGCAGCGTGTGGAATAGAGGTGATCATGCTGAATACTTTCTGTGATCTTCTCCCGAGCAATACATCATGGCGTGATGTTGCTGGCATGACCATGAAATTTATTGTGACCGTGCGCGAATGCTCGCCATCAGATAGAGTCACAGGGAATGCTATTTGTCCTAACGGGAATACAGCTTCATTGCAAAATCCGGTGAGAGGAAAATCGACCGGCTCTAGGCGTGCTTTGTCTTCTGGATCGAGCTGTTTGAAGCACTGCTCGTATATGATATCCATCGAGCTTCCCGGATCTATGAACATATAGTCCGTTCGGTAATCGCCGAAGATGCCAGTAATGATTACTGGTCGCTCTTCCTGAGGGCCTCCAGGAACAACAGGAAACACAACTTGCTGTTCCCTCCAATGCTGATCATGACATCGTTTGTTTGGCCTGTGTGAAGGGCCTCCTTGTACCATATGTATTTGTTTTGTCTGGCTACTGGTACCTCCTGATTTTGGGACTGTCTTGGCATGACTGTTAGATTGGATGTCCCACTGATAAGGTGTCTGTGGGTCCAATACTACAGTATTGCCTTCTTGTAGAATATCAGATCTGACGTTTGGGGATTCAGATCTGTTAATTTGTGAGAAAGTTTGGTTTATAGCTATCTGAAATCTACCAAACCAGTATTCTGGAGTTCTCTCTATGAGTTGATCTGAAGAGTCCCTCTCGACTAAGTGACGGTTATTTCCGTTGATTCCCATGATTCCGTCAATCTGAGTATTTGGGGTTGCTGAACCCTTAAATTCGGATTAAGGACCTGATGGGTGAGGTGATGAATTCTCTGCCATGTGAAAACAGAGAATGGGGAAAAGTGAATCGAAACGAGATAAAACTGATGAAACAAGGAAATCGATGGGCGCCAATGAAGAAACACTAGATAAACGACCGGGATCAAAATATCTAGGGGGTTTGGATCTGCATAAAGGGGTTTTTTCTCTCTCGTTTGATTCGATTACGATTGATCTTCTTCTCCGATGGAACTCTGCAAAAAAGAAGCACCGTTAGCCTCGCCAAGGGGAGAAAAGGGTTCTCTCCTTGACCCAACTCCGGCGTGAGAATAAGTATGGGTTATGAAGAAGAAGATGTATTGAAGAAGTGTGTGTAACTTGAATTTCATACCTGGATTGTTCTCATATTTATAGTCGAGAGTTTTTTGGGCGGGAAAACCCGTTGGTGAAATGTTGACGGAAGATGCTAACACCGTAAGCGGTTACATTTCCTTCCGTCAAGTCTCTCGATCCGACGTGAGTGCACACGGATCGCTGATTAGATCTATAGCTGGGGGTATGCCACGTGGAAAGTGATCAAGTGGAGGTTTATCTCTAAACACATGCTATCACCGTGATTTCAAGGATGCTTGAGGTGATGACACGTGTCCAGACGGTTGTAACCGTTTAGTGGTGCACGATTGAGTCCTTCCAGAAGTTTATTGCCATAATCCTGTGTGACTCCTTTATCGTGTGGTACCAGTTGGGTAAATAATATCCAAGTCTGGTTATTAAGCGGAAGTGTTTAACTTATGATTTTCATCCTTTGTTTATGGAAGAAAGCGCAAAGATTTATGATTTCCTTTTTGGCGCGCAAGTGTTGGCTGTTGCCTGTTTCTTAAACATTTCTTTTGTAAGGTAAAAAAGGCTGCAAGGCGAGGTTGTGATATGGTCCCAAGTACTTACTATGAGGTTTTTGGGTATAACTTGGGTATAACTTCTGAGCTATTTTAAATATATATATATATATATATATATATATACTCGTGTTAAGTATAGTACCCCTAAATCAACCTTGTCTCTGTGTCACGAGACAGAACCCCAATGAACTTAGTCAGGCAAAGCCTTGACATGTGTTATGGGGCTCAGGATCAATCGGAAAGGGTAGCGGTGATCGGGAGTTAAAACACTTAAAATAGGGCAGGACTTTATTATTATTATTATGGGGTGACTTACTAATAAGTATCTATATGTAAAGAAGATAGGGGCGAGATTATAGAGAGAGAAACAGAAGGACTGAGCAACTTCTCAAATGTTGAAATTATCCTATTTATAATGTATCCACACTTTGTGGAGCTCAACACGTACACACATGCATTTATGTTGCATGCACAGATGTCTACCATTCCTAATTATAGAGTTTTAAAATTTATCATACTATGCACACACACATAGCTACATACATACACGTATCACACTGTGCACTTTTAGTTTTGTTTTGATTTTTATTATTATTTTATTTTGTTTTGATTCTTATCTACTATCTTCACATATGCAACCATAATTCAAAGAAATCAAATGTTAAATTTATTTATTTATTATTTTATTTTATATATATATATATATATATATATATATATATTATAATTAATTTAACGGCTTTACTTATTTGGCGCGTATAACTTCTAAAATATGACGCTTTATAAAACAATAAATATATCATTAGAACGAGAATAATCTTATCTACATTTTGAACCAAGTTTCATTAAAAACAGAGTAGGTTCAAATGTAATGTATTTTTATTATTTAATTATTAAACGGTTCCTGGGTCCGTCTAGGTACTTCATATTTTTAACAGTCAACTTACCCGAAATCTACCTGTCTAACAATATAAGTTTTTATATACTTTTATTTTATTTAGAAAGGTCACCCATATACAGGCTAATTAACTAGTATAACAACCAACTATATAAAATAGTTTTTTTTTAAACTATTTGGGTCGAATAATTATAAAAAAAATAAAACTAGTTACTAGTGGTTAATAAATTTAAACAAACCTATAATTCTTATATGATAAAAATAGGAATGTTACATCCTCCCTACCTTGTTTTAAATCTCGTCCTCGAGATTTGGGTTACGATATTTCTCTTTCCGAGTTATGTCATCTTTTAAATAATAGGATTAAGGTAAATGACATTCTCATTGAATCAAAATATGTTTAAAGAAGAACAGTTTATAAGAAATAGAATTCAATGGTTCAATGGAATAAAGTTCAAAAATCGGTATCAAATGGATGAAATGAAATGATATAATTTTCAAAGTGACTAGGTTCAAGTCAAAAGAGATTTATGATCAATAGATTTTGAAATTGACGGTAAACGACTTTTAGAAACAGTAGAATTGAATTGTCAAAAGAGAACTTACTTTGATTGTCAACTGAGAAAGACTTAGAATCAACAAGCTCAAATGAAAATAGAAACACGAAAATAATTTGTCAATTATCGAATTATGATATGAGAAAAATCAATATGTTGACATTTATTGAATTGCAAGGATACACCGAAATACAATAGAGTTTAGTGTATCATTGTCTTAATACATAGTTGTATTACGACCACTTTCAAGGATGAGTCAAGTGAAAGGTATATATGTATAAATTAGCTCAAGCTACAAGTTTATAGCGACGCCACAAGGTGTCGTAGTAATCGAAATAATAAATAGCGGTGACTGGACGAGTTCACCGTGTTTTAAATCAATTGAAAGTTCAAGGAAGTAAGTTCGAATGTTTGTTTCAAACAAATCTAGGAAGATTTTCAATTGAAATTGAAACAATTGAATAATATTTTTTGGATTGAAGATGATAAAGCAATAATTATCATGAAAGGCTCGATTGATGTTGTAAGAATCATTAAGAGATACACCCGAAATATGACATGAATTTGTGTATTATTATCTTAGCACACGATTGTGTTAAGATTGCTTTTTATAGGATAAACCAACGAAACAAATTTAATATAAATAAATAAATAATTAAATCCGTATATGATGTGTGCAAACAAGATTAGTGCAAGCTTCAATTTTTGTGAAAACATCACCACAAGGTGATCGTGATCAAAGAAACGTTTTAATGAAGTCGAAGACCAAACAAGCATGTTATAGTTCAATAGAATTGAAGTGCTTGTTGGGATTATTTCGAATATGATGGCTTCAATTCATCATATGGGACTTTGAATACGTAATGCGAGCAAGTTCAAACAATTTGAACTTGGTTAAAACAAAACGAATTTTAATAAGAAAGTTCGGACATGGTCACAACAAAAGCTATGTATGCCAAAGAAAATTGAGTTTTTCAAGAAATTCATTGACTCGATATCAAAGAGTCATCGTTTTGCAATAATGTGGTTCACAGTGCTAAAAAAACTAGTATAGCGAAATGATATTTGAGTTCTGATAAAACAACAAATTAGAATGAAGCCCTCTAGTGGTCTTCATAAATTAAATGAACCACATGCGCAACAAACAATGCATGTGTGGATTTACCAAGAAATGAAACAGATCAATATTTGCTACTATAAAAGAAATCCTCATGGTATGATGACCATTAGGGGAAGTAGTAATGCAAAAGTCAGAATTTCAACGAAAGAAATATAAGAACTTTATCTGGAATTTCGTGTGATAACCGTTGTTAAGTGACATTATCATGGAATGTTGAATATGGCATATTTGTCATAAAGGAAATAGGGGAATTGCAAAGGTATGTGACTTCTTTTGCAGTGCCAATAATTATGACTCTGATTAGACTGTGCACCGATGGTTGTGAAATCTTGTTCTAACGTACCTCAGCGAGATTCATGTCGCTTGTAGGATCATGTGGCAAAATGCCGCTTTTTGATCAGTAGTTCTCCCACTACTGGGATGAGCATTGGTGTTGTCGTGCCCAATCATATTTTCAAAAGTCCTTGCCTCGAAAGTCGTGTGTGATATACCTTGACGTCTGTGAACGTATAATTTAAGTTTCATGTGTTTTCTTGTGCATTAGCACAACTTTACATGCTTCTTACTTGTGTTAATAGTCTATGGTAACGCATTGGAAATTCTTATACTTTTGATGGTGTCCCAACTTAAAGGGTTCCCATTGCACGAGTTACGAGGTAGATGGTAAAAAAAAATAATGTTTGATATCGGTATTATAGATATATGCAAGAGATTTCTGATAAAGAAATCTAAATTTATTATAGACACATATGCTTGTGCTTTATTCTTAATTGACTGTTGGAATTTCTTATAGATATACATATCTATATAATCATATATTTCACATGCTGTAATATACATACCTTTCTTAAGGATAATGTATTTAACAGATTCATATTTCCAAAACAAGTCGGATATCAGGTCATGATACTATTTAGGGAAATCTTGTCACTTGTTTGACATATTATATACCTGCTTACCCGGTTCTAGCCGGAGAGGTACCCTCAGTATATCCGGCAAGCTGGAGAGTCTGCTACACCATACCCAGTCGTGTCGGAAAAGAAATTTATATTTCCCATAAATAGTATTTTTCTTAAATCATGTTTTGGAAAGTGCATTATGACTTTCAACAAAGACTAAGCAAATTAGTCTTCACATGACAGATCATATTCTAGAACAAAGTAGTACTAATAAATAAGAAATAACAGTGGTCAAGTGTTATTGCTTTATTTATTATACTTGCAACGTTCTAGTTATCATTCTCACGGTATACCAAAACCCATCACACTTTATTTACACAAGTATTTAGCTTATCTCGAAGCTGATACTAAGGCATCTTTTCTTAAGTTCAAGTCTAAATGCTATCATGTGTGCTACCAGTTAATAGCAATTTCCTAACCCTTTTATTTAAGCTTAGGTATTATTATCACAACACCTATTAGCTTAAAGCAGTGGCTCTGATACCACCTTCTGTCACAACCCCCGACCCCACCCTGGACGGAATCGGGAGCCGCGACCAGCCAAGTGGTACCGGTAGTTATTTTGAAAATAGTGCAGCGGAAATTTCGTCAGAACCGTGAGTTAGGAAAAATATCAGAGTTTAGAAAACACCAGATTTTATTTATTAAATAGATGGGATAAACCCATATTTTGTGTCACACCCTGGCTTTGCGGAAGCGTGGGTTTGTTTGGTGTGACTTCTTAATACCATAGCATAATCACAACAAAGCTATATGAAAGTAAAAGCATGATGATCATCCATTATCTCAAGTTTTAAAAGTAAAATACGACAACATTGTTTTAGAGTTGACACATGCAACGAGTTTACAACACAACATAATAAAAACCTTGTTCATAAGACACAACCACAAAATATGAAATAAACACAGTTTAAGTCTTGTGACTCGTCCAGGTAAAAGTCACAATCCCTAAACTTGGATGACACCATTCTTCTACGCAGCGTAACGACAGTGCATACCCTGCCAGATCCCTAATTCCCTGAAATACATGTAAGTTGAAAAGTCAACATAAAGTTGAGCGAGTTCATGTGAAAGTGAGTATGTAAAACCTTTGTAAGTATAGAATCCCTGGTATGTAGTAAATAAGGAAATAAAGAGATCACCAATGGTTTGCAAGGCCATTGATATGTGTGAAGTGCAGTAGGAAGACTCAAACCTTGCAGATTTTTGCGTCGGGTACAAAGTCACCCCGAGGTCCGTTCTGTTGGGCCTGGAGTTGGGCTCGCTACACCCAGATAGATCTACCGCTACTGACCCTCGGTCCTACAATGAGGATTAATGGCCTCCAGTTCCCGCCTACCTACTCACATGATCTAAGTAGTAACCCACCTTACGCTAACCATACCATGTAAAAAGTATTCGTAATCATAGTAACATGTATTTCACCCCCGAAGTATAAAAACTGAAAACAGTTAAGAGAAAAAGGGGACATGAACTCACAGAAGTGCGTCTCGAAATAGTATCTCCCAATCAACCTGCTGCGTGAAGACCTACACGTACTAACTTCTATTAGGCGGACGGTCGTGCCTTGGCTTAAGGTTTAACGTTTTTGGGAAATAGTTAGGCAACTATTTCGTATTTCCACTTCTTAATTATTTAATAATTTTATTCCTTCCCAAGGATGGGGGTTTCAACACATGTGCGTTTTCTTATAATTCCAAAAATATATTATTAAGTCTCACTTAATAAAATATATTTTAATTCATTTGTCTAAAATATTCTATCTCCAAAATATACACATTTTTTCCAAAAATATTATATTTTATTCCATACGATTTCCAAAATAATACTTTTATCAAAATACGCATTTAAGAGTATTTTTCCGAAAATACATAAGTTACATTTTTAAAGTTCGTGTGGTAATAATAATACCGGTGTAACTTAAATATTTATTTGTGAGGGCGTTAGTATTATTTTGGAGTCGTTACTTTTTAGTGTATACGAGTTATATTATTTTTACCCTAAAAATAATATATGTGTAGTTCACAAAATAATCATAAAATCACACAAGCGTTTTACTATGAAATATATATTTAACAAGTTTTATTTATGAAAATCCACCTCCGAATACTTGGTTATTTTATAATAAAAATCATGGCGAAGTTTGTTTGGAAAACAAGTCAAAAATTAAACACTTGTCACCAAAAATATTCTAAGTGTTATTTTCTGGAAAAATTTCGCCAGAGTTTCCTCTGTAACTGGAGGTGGCCACGCTTACTAGCGTATCATTTTCTTTTCAAAATTCAACCAACAACTTTTCAACCATCAATATTCAATATTCAAACATCAACTAGTCAAAAATAAGTATAGATCGCAAACACATGAACTTGTAAGTCGTGTAAAATTATGTAGTAACCTTCCAGCATTTTTAGTAGACCTTTCTATCTTTAAAAATAAAATCAGTTTCTTGGAAATCTCATTTTTAAAGAAAATGTAACTTTACAACTTCTAGTCCAAAAACTACGAAATTATTCCTTTGTTAAACCTTTTGTCACACAAGTGTTTACACACTTGTTTGTTTGCAAAAATGCTTTTAGTTGTGTAAGATCCGGCTTTTAAACAAAATTTGCATCTTACACTTGGTTCTTCGAAAATACCACTTGTAGATCTTTAGATTTACTAGTTTAAAACTCTATTTTACAAGAAAAATCACTTTTACACAAGTTCATGTTCATGTGTGGAAGGGTTCATCATCTTGCTACTTTTACACTTAACATATTGCTAGTTCATGTTCTATGAACATGATCTAGCATGGTTAGATGATGATCCTTTCCACTACTAGCCACTAACAACATAAAATAATCATTTCTAAACAAGATTCATAAGATTTACGCCAATAGTTACTCTTTAACCAACTAGTTCATCATACTTTCAAGTCTTTTAGTTTTGATCTTGTAAGTTCTTGAGTTTTAACCATTAAATCTCTTATTAACCACTTTAAACATGAATAAGAGGGTGTTTAGAAGCACTTACAACTAGCTCAAGGCTAGGGAAGAATCAAAGCAAAAACAAGGTGGATAAAAGCAACGTAGTGAGGTTCTTGAGATTTCGAAAGCACCGGGCCTCCTTGTATGTGACCTTTCACCCTTGTGTGTATGTGAAATTGCAAGATCAAAGCTTGATGATGGTGGGATGGTGGGCTATGGTTTCGGCCGAGAATAAGTCAAGAGGGTGAGAGAGATCAATTTTTGTTTAAGTGTTTTGTGAATGAATGAATGAACCATGGAGTTTACTTATAGACCATTTCTCACCATTAACCATTAGATCATATGTTTACTAGATATGGAACATGGACTAATAAAATAATCAAGATTGTAAGGAGTTTGTCCCACATGGGGACCGATCGGTTAGGGGGGGGGGGTTATATAGTTGGATTTTAATCATATAGTTAGTAACTAGTTAAGTTAATTAGAACTTTAAGTTAGTTACTAGTGTGTTATGTAATATAACGGGTGTTAGGGTGTTCGGGGACCCTAACTAGCTCAGAAAAGCAAAAACAATGTCATTGACAATATTTTTATGTTCCGGGTAAAGTCCGGTTGTTTGGTTGGATATTAATCCGTTAAAGCGTCAAGTAAAGCTTTAAAGTGCCTTTTTATAGTGTTTTTAGTGACACAATTAATTCCCGACACTTTGGAAAGTGTCTAGTATCATTTTCCCATGTTTTTGCACTTTACTAGTTATATTAAATGCTGAATTTTGTGATAAAGTGCAGAATTTTGTAATTATCACATGTTTTAGGCACATCCGGTCACTATAACTATCACCTAGTGACGCAGTTCTACAATCCTTACCTCCCTACACTCCCTACTAGTGTAGTAATCTATTCCCGGCTCATACTGGCCTCAGAGACAATATTTGTCTAGTGCTGGCAATGTCAGCATGTTTACTGGGTTATCCGTATAGTGTGCTCACTGTGCTTTTGTGCATCAAGGTTGTCACTGATGTTTGTGTGTAAATAATAGAGTGACAGTAATGAAGTATGATGCATGAATATGTATGTATCAGAAATCAAGAATCAGTTTAACCACAATTGTAAGCAAGCATAGCAATCAAGCATTAATTAAATATTAATTAATTCATACGGATACCTGGTTTGGTGAGGGTTGTCACATTCTCCCCCCGTTAAATAAATTTCGTCCCGAAATTTTAGGCTCTGCTTCTAGTTGCAGGGGTCTTAGGAAATAAATGGGGGTACTTCTCCTTCATACGATCCTCACGTTCCCACGTGAATTCAGGCCCATGTCTTACATTCCATCGAACTTTGACGAGTTTGACACTGCTCCTGCGAGTTTTGTTAACTTTCCAATCTGTAACCTCGATGGGTTCTTCGGTAAAGTGGAGCGTGTCATCGATATGTACTTCGTCAGCGGGAATGATCACTGTCTCTTGTGTTGGACTGTTCCTCAAATTTGATACATGGAATGTATCGTGAACACCATTGAGTTCAGCAGGTAGGTCCAATTTGTAGGCTACAAGCCCAATCCTTTGCAGGATTCTGAAAGGGCCAATGTAACGCGGATTCGGCTTCCCACACTTTCCAAAGCGTACCACACCCTTCCAGGGTGAAACCTTTAATAAAACCATATCTCCAACTTGAAATTCCAAAGGTTTCCTCTTTGGATCTGCATAGGCTTTCTGTCTGTCGCGAGCCGCCTCGATGCGCTTTCGAATTTGTGCAATCTTGTCTGTTGTCTCTTGGACTATTTCGGGACCAACAAGCTGCCTATCACCTGCATCAGCCCAGCATAGTGGTGATCGACACTTGCGTCCATAAAGCGCTTCAAATGGCGCGGCTCCAATGCTGGTGTGGTAGCTGTTGTTGTATGAAAATTCGACCAATGGTAAATGATTATCCCAGCTACCACCTAGATCCATTACACATGCTCTCAGCATATCCTCCAATGTCTGTATAGTTCGTTCACTTTGCCCATCAGTTTATGGATGAAACGCAGTGCTCAGATTTAACTGTGAGCCAAAAGCTTCTTGGAAGAATTGCCAAATCCTTGATACAAATCTCCCATCTCTATCAGAGATAATCGAGAGAGGCACTCCATGACGTGCGACGATCTCTCGCATGTATATTTCCGCAAGTTTACTCGTATTGTCTTTCTCTTTGATCGGCAAGAAGTGTGCGGACTTTGTTAAACGGTCTACTATTACCCAAATAGTATCATGGCCTCTGGGCGTCTTGGGCAATTTCGTAACGAAATCCATTGAAATCTGTTCCCATTTCCATTTAGGAATCTCGGGTTGTTGCAGAAGTCCTGAAGGCTTCTAGTATTCAGCTTTCACCTTGGCGCACGTTAAACATTTGCTAACATAAACAGCAACGTCGCCTTTCATCCTAGGCCACTAATAATAATCCTTAAGGTCCTGGTACATCTTATCCGCTCCTGGGTGGATAGAGTACCGTGATTTGTGAGCTTCATCAAAAATAACTTTTCTCAAACCACCAAACAGAGGAACCCAAATCCGTTTCATTAAACATAACGTTCCTTCCTCGTTTGGCACTAATTGCTTCTCCATCCCATGGAGATATTCCTCTTCGATGTTTCTTTCCTTCAGAGCCTCTTTCTGCGCGGCACGAATGCGCAGGGAAAGATCCGTCTGGATAATCATCTCTAAAGCTCTAACCCTTATGGGCTTGATTCTTTCCTTTCGACTTAGGGTGTCGGCGACCACATTCGCCTTCCCTGGATGATACTTGATCTCGCAGTCGTAGTCGTTCAACAATTCGACCCAACGTCTCTGTCTCATATTCAGCTCTTTTTGGTCGAATATGTGCTGCAGACTTTTATGATCCGTAAAGATTGTACATTTCGTACCATACAAATAATGTCTCCAAATTTTCAGCGCAAATACCACTGCGCCTAGCTCCAAATCATGCGTGGTATAGTTCTTTTCATGAACTTTCAATTGGCGTGAAGCGTAAGCTATAACTTTCTGGCGTTGCATCAGCACGCAACCCAAACCTTGACGCGAGGCGTCACAATATACCACGAAGTCATCCGTTCCTTCGGGTAGCGATAAAATCGGTGCGTCACAAAGCTTGTTCTTCAACAACTGAAACGCTTCTTCTTGCTTGATTCCCCAATCAAACTTCTTGTCTTTCTGTGTGAGCGCGGTCAGAGGTTGAGCGATATTAGAAAAATCCTCAATGAACCTTCGATAATAACCAGCAAAACCCAAGAACTGTCGAATCTCGGTTGGCGTCTTTGGGGTCTCCCAATTCTTGATCGCCTCGATCTTGGTGGGGTCAACATGTATCCCATTTCCATTAACCACATGTCCAAGGAACTGGACTTCGCGTAGCCAGAACTCACACTTCGAGAACTTGGCATACAACTTTTCCTTTTTCAGCAACTCCAAAATGACTCTTAAATGCTGTTCGTGTTCATTCTTCGTCTTCGAATAGATCAAGATATCGTCTATGAACACAATCACAAACTTGTCTAGGTACGGCTTACACACTCGGTTCATTAGGTCCATGAAACTGCAGGTGCATTTGTTAGCCCAAACGGCATAACTAGGAACTCGTAATGTCCATAACGAGTCCTAAAGGCCGTTTTCGGGATACTTTCCTCCTGTATCCTAAGTTGATGGTATCCTGATCGCAAATCGATTTTCGAATAAAAGCTTGAGCCTTGCAACTGGTCAAAAAGATCGTCGATTCTCGGCAAAGGATATCTATTCTTGATGGTCAACTTATTAAGCTCACGGTAGTCTATACACATACGGAAACTACCATCCTTCTTTTTAACAAACAGAACCGGAGCTCCCCAAGGTGAGAAGCTTGGTCTGATGAATCCTTTATCTAGCAGCTCCTGGAGTTGTGTCGACAACTCCTGCATCTCCGAAGGCGCAAGTCTGTAGGGTGCCTTGGCTACAGGTGCGGCACCTGGAACCAAGTCAATGTGGAACTCGACTTGCCTTTGAGGCGGTAATCCTGACAAGTCTTCTGGAAAGACTTCCGGATATTCCTTGACGACTGGAATGTCTCCGATCTTTGGTTCAGCAGCTTCCTTATCCACGATGTGTGCCAATAATGCAACACATCCCTTCTTCAAGCACTTTCTAGCTTTCAGACAGCTAATAATCCTCAGCGGCGTATTATGCTTCTCTCCGTGCACTACGATTGTTTCTTCATCCGTCAGTGGGATGCGGATGGTCTTCTCATGGCAAACTATCTCGGCTTTGTTACTCGATAGCCAAGCCATTCCCACTACCACATCAAAGCTTCCTAACTCGACAGGTAGTAAGTCTAGCGTAAACTCGTGCCCTCCTAGTTCAATCACACATCCTCGGACAACTTCACTGGTCTCAACTAGTTTCCCATTTGCTAATTCGATGGAGTACGGAACGTCTAACTTACTAGGCGTCAACCCAAGTATATTCTTAAATTCTAATAACACGAAGCTATAATCGGCACCAGTATCAAACAAAACGGATGCAAAGCATTGGTTATAGGGAACGTACCAGTAACAACATTGGGATCCTGGCGCGCTTCCCTCGCCTCAATGTTAAACACTCTTCCACGGGCTTGATTCAATCCTGGGCAGTCCCTCTTAAAGTGCCCAATGTCACCGCAGTTAAAACAACCCAGCTTTTGCCCATTACCTCATCTGTTCCCCGCTTGATTATTGCTTTGATTTCGATTCGTGTCCCCAGCTTGATTTGCATTGTTCCCTCGATTTCCATTGCCTCCATTATTCCCTTGTGGACGATTTCCATTACCACCACGATTATTGTTCCTACTACCAAAACCTCCTTGGCCTCCCCGGCCAGCACTAGCCCAGCAAGAATCCTTCAAGTGGCCAACTTTTCCACAAACTTCACATACTTTTGGCCCACACCGGCCAGAATGATGACGCTGGCATGTGTTACACTTGGGATGAGTACCCATATATCCTTTCCCCTTCTTTCCAACACCGGTTGCAGCTTGGACCGGTGCGCTTGATTCTCCTTTCTTGCCAACATTGCTAGTTCCCTGCTTGAAGTTCGAGAATTTCCTCTTATTCTCACCAGACGACTCTACGTGAGTCTCTTTCTTCTTTGGCTCAACATTCGAGAACTTGTTCAGGCGGATGGCTTCCTCAATAAGCGCCACACTAAGATCGATCGCTTCCATGATCATGGCAGGTTTGGATGTGGTGACCATGCTCATTATTTGGGGAGCCAATCCCCAGATGAACCTTTCAATCCACTTAAACTCTGGTGTGACCATGTACGGCACAACGTGAGATAAGTCATGGAATCTTTGAACGTACTCCGCAATCTTGGGACCATCCATCCTTAAATGCCAGAACTCAGTTTCTAACCTTTGAATCTCAGCACGCGAGCAGTACTTTCTTCGCATGAGCTCCTTTAACTCAGCCCATGTCAACGCGTAAGCAGCAGCTTCTCCTAAAGTCTGCACTTGTAAGTTCCACCACGATAGGGCTCCGTCCAGGAATAGCCCTGAGATGTAGGTCACTTGTTGATCTGGAGCACATTTTCTCATTCTTAAGACAGACTCAGTCTTCTCGGCCCATCTTACAAAAGCAACAGCACCTCCGGTGCCGTCGAAGTTTACGGGCTTGCAGTCTAGGAACTGCTTGTAAGTGCACCCTGCACATACGTTAGAATATACAAATGGTATTAGCGGGCGTGCTATAAATATCCAAATGTATCGTAATACGTCTCAAACGACTTAACATTACCATGTGGTGGATTGTTATTGCCGTTATTGTTCGAATTGCTTTCGCTGGTTCCTCCTTGTGAGGCTGCATGCTGCGCTATGGCGGCAGCAATGATTCCTTGAAGTTCTGCCTCGCTGGTAGGCATACACATCTCGCGTCTTGGTGGCATCTTCTAAAAGATGTTTCACGTAGGTCAGGTCATAGTAAGTTAAGTGTACGTATGTATTCGACAATATCAATACATAACATCTCATGTTATAAATAAATCAACCCCGTAACATCTCATGTTATAGAACATAAACAATCAATAATCAACCCAACATATAATGAGAATACTGCGATTGTGCTGTCATAAATCAAGACCACAATGTAAGGTTTACAAGTTCATAACTGTATCATACATCATCAGTGACTAAGGGCCACATCGCCCTAGTCCAAACTATCTAGTCAATGACAACAGCAACAAATATACAAATCATCAAAAGTCACAATCATAAAAAATGCGGTCTCCAAAAGCTGTGTAGTCTGCACAATCGCGGTCGTCTCACCAAAAGTCTACCTGCGTCGAATCAAAAAGGCCTATGCTGATGGCGGTGGAGGAGGGGGAAAACGAGAAAAGAGTAAACGTCGCATATGAAGCCAGTCCTCCTCCATAGCGCGATGAGAGCGCAATAAGTAAGCTATCTGCTGCTCTGGAGTCCAAAAACGAGCGGCAGAATCAGGTGAAAGTGGACGCGGAGGGTGTGATACTGCAGGTGGGGTCTGGCAATGGCACGGTGGTTGCTGAGCTCTCTCCAGCTCCTGTACGCGACGGGTCAGCGCCTCCTGCTGTATCATGAAAGATGTGAGAATCTCCTCCGTAGAATACCCCACGTGATATGGGTGATATGGATCAGATGGTGGCATAATGGGGGGCGTAGTCCAGAGGAACGGCTCACTAGATGGAGCGAAGGATGGTACAGTAAATGGTGCAATAGTGGGAACAATAGTGGGGTAAGAAACCTGAGGTACAAACTGATCTCCTCCTGTCATGAAAGGTGTATGACCAAACGGCTGTCGGGATGAACCCTCTCCAGGACGTGGGGGAGGTATGTCTTGAAGAAACGTGATAGGCAAGTCGGTGCGGTGAGCATCTGTGGTGTGTGGGGGAATCAAGGGAACATCAATGGGAGCTGACACAGGAGCTGAAACGGGGGCTACAGGTGGTGTAACTGGTATCACGAAAGGTGGGTAATCATCGTCATCATCTATCCACCCGTTGCGGGTGTGCACGTATCGTGGATCAATATGGGTCGCGAAAGGTGCACGGTCGAACATCACCGGCATAGGATCAGGAAGTGGTGCGACAACAGGATCCTCTAACAAAAGTAGAGCATCAACATGAGCCTCGACAGCAACATGATCATCCCCCAACTGTGGAACAACAACAGGATGATCGTCAACAGGTATATCCTCAGCCAAAGGAGCAACAGCAGGTGCATCGGCATTAACAGGGTCATGCTCCAATGCGGGGCAGGAGCAACGCCTGGCTCAGGGGCCACAGCAGGCTCCGGATCAACAAACTCCATCTCAAAATCAGCTGGATCAGCAAACATAGGGTCGACAGGGGCTACAGGATCCTCCAAGTGCTGGTCTAAGTGTACGAACTCAATGTCCTGGTCTGGATCAAAGCCAGGTGGAAAAATAGGATCTGAATCATCATCAACATCATGATCAAACTCAAAGCTGTGCGCAGGAGCAGGTGCAGCGGATGACGCCATGTCCGGGTCGGCGTCGTGTGAGTGGTGCTGCACTCCCTGTGTGTGCGAAGGTACGGATGCCATAGACTCAAAGGAGTTTGGAACAGGTGAATGAACGGGAGCCTCATCCGCAGGAGCATCAGCAAGAAGTAGGATATCACCGGCAGCAATATGGGCCTCGCCCTCAAGTGGGTCCTCCTCAAATAAATCGACATCGTCGTCAGAGAGAACGTCGAGGGGCATATCAACAACGGGATAAGCAGCAAGGGGCACAGGAGCAGGGATCACCGCGAGTGGCAAATCCCCAACAAGATGGCCATCAGCAGGCTCTGCTACGACATCAGGCGGCGCAAAGGGCTGGAAGTCGTCATCGTCTGTGCTGGTAGTATCGGAAGTGTACACCTTGTGCTCCGATGAAACTATGTCGTCTGATAGTATGGCCGTGGGATCTGTAGTGTCCGACTCTCCCGTACCTGATGAAGGCATGACGTCTGTAACACAAACACATACATGCACAAATAATCAATCATATAATCAAATAAACATGTTAGTCACCAATAAGCAATCAAGTAATTCTCCTAGTCCCACTAGATTAATCTCCCAGCCTCTCAGACTGAACCTCCTAGTCCCACTAGATTAACCTCCCAGCCTCCCAGACTGAACCCTCTAGTCCCACTAGACTAACCTCCCAGCCTCCCAGACTGAACCCTCTAGTTCCACTAGACTACTCCCTCAGTCTCTCAGACTGAGCCATAACTTTTAAAAAGAATGCTCATACTTTTGTTTGTAAAAATATTTTGCAATCTGGATCTGGTTGTAGTGTATACAATGTAAAAATGTTTTCGTGAGAGCCCTAGTGATCATAGTCTAGACTCGAGAAGGAATCCTAGTTCGCTATGATCAAAGCTCTGATACCAAGCTGTCACACCCTGGCTTTGCGGAAGCGTGGGTTTGTTTGGTGTGACTTCTTAATACCATAGCATAATCACAACAAAGCTATATGAAAGTAAAACCATGATGATCATCCATTATCTCAAGTTTTAAAAGTAAAATACGACAACATTGTTTTAGAGTTGACACATGCAACGAGTTTACAACACAACATAATAAAAACCTTGTTCATAAGACACAACCACAAAATATGAAATAAACACAGTTTAAGACTTGTGACTCGTCCAGGTAAAAGTCACAATCCCTAAACTTGGATGACACCATTCTTCTACGCAGCGTAACGATAGTGCATACCTTGACAGATCCCTAATTCCCTGAAATACATGTAAGTTGAAAAGTCAACATAAAGTTGAGCGAGTTCATGTGAAAGTGAGTATGTAAAACCTTTGTAAGTATAAAATCCCTGGTATGTAGCAAATAAGGAAATAAAGAGATCACCAATGGTTTGCAAGGCCATTGATATGTGTGAAGTGCAGTAGGAAGACTCAAACCTAGCAGATTTTTTCGTCGGGTACAAAGTCACCCTGAGGTCCGTTCTGTTGGGCCTGGAGTTGGGCTCGCTACACCCAGATAGATCTACCGCTACTGACCCTCGGTCCTACAATGAGGATTAATGGCCTCCAGTTCCCGCCTACCCACTCACATGATCTAAGTAGTAACCCTCCTTACGCTAACCATACCATGTAAAAAGTATTCGTAATCATAGTAACATGTATTTCACCCCCGAAGTATAAAAACTGAAAATAGTTAAGAGAAAAGGGGGACATGAACTCACAGAAGTGCGTCTCGAAATAGTATCTCCCAATCAACCTGCTGCGTGACGACCTACACGTACTAACTTCTATTAGGCGGACGGTCGTGCCTTGGCTTAAGGTTTAACGTTTTTGGGAAATAGTTAGGCAACTATTTCGTATTTCCACTTCTTAATTATTTAATAATTATATTCTTTCCCAAGGATGGGGGTTTCAACACATGTGTGTTTTCTTATAATTCCAAAAATATATTATTAAGTCTCACTTAATAAAATATATTTTAATTCATTTGTCTAAAATATTCTATCTCCAAAATATACACATTTTTCCCAAAAATATTATATTTTATTCCATACGATTTTCAAAATAATACTTTTATCAAAATACGCATTTAAGAGTATTTTTCTGAAAATACATAGGTTACATTTTTAAAGTTCGTGTGGTAATAATAATACCGGTGTAACTTAAATATTTATTTATTAAATAGATGGGATAAACCCATATTTTGAAAGGTAGCTTTAATATAGGATAAATTCGAATACATAAACAACTTTTCTTAATTTAATTTAATTGATAAAATAAGCCACTTCTGTAAACCTTGTTGGTGCCGCATCCAACTCTAATTCCTGATCTACTGTAATTACCTGAAACGCGTTTTAAAAACATTTGGTCAGCAGGAAATACGGGTGAGTTCATTCAGGTTTTATAAAATGACCTTTAGTTATGAATTACAGCATAAGAGCGAATACATTGGCTTCTATCTTATTTTTATCTGGCGCCGTGTCACCTGGTGACGATGGTCATACCACTATTAGGTTTTTCCCCAAGTAGTGACGTTTATCACTGTTAGGATTTATTAGCCTAACCATGAGAAATTAGTAATGTGCACAATACCCCACTAGCCAGTGATTCAAGATAACCACGACTTACTCCTTGTAATTATAACATTTGAAAATGGAGTATTGTAAAATACTTTTGATAAAAAGAGAATGACTCACATTGCAGATTTATACGGGCAGAGTTTAGCCTACCGATTAGCCTTGTAACCTAAATTTAAATAACATGCACACGAACTAGGTTAGTAACTAATACATCATTTACGATAACTCACGAGATTAAACCCTCACAACGAATGACAAAGTGCGATACTTAAACATCCATCGAATTTACGACGAATGACAAAGCATAACCCTAATGTGGGCATCACTTAAACATCCATTGGATAGTTCTAATCGATCGGACATTGAATCGTAGCAGCGATCGAGTTAATACCCTGTATCGTAGCAGTGCATCCCTAATGAAAATTATGATTTTATGCAGTATATTTTCGTTTTTGAGAATTGTTTTCGTGCACCGATGAACTGCTCATGGCCTGGCTATTTATAGCTGATTTCTGAGTTTGTCGCGGCCCGCATGAGCCACAGGACAAACCTTATGCGGCCCGCGAGGAGGTCTAGTCTACGTATAGGCTTGCTGGGTCACGAGTAGGTGTGCCACGTGGATGACACGTAGCCCCGGATGCTTATCCGGTCAACTTTCAAGTTGACGCGGCCCGCGTAACTTCCTGCCTATTCTTTACGCGGCCCGCGAGAAGACCAAACATCTGATTTTCTTGATTTTTGATATGGATTGGGGTTTCAGGGGTCCGATTTTTTACTTATGGGTCGGTTTGGAACATTTTTGAATATAATTATATCTTAAAAAGGGAATAAAATGGTGAGAAAAGAGAATGGACCCACTTTGTCATTTTAGGGTTCAACTAGAAAGTCTCCTGGTATAAATCTTGGGTATAACTTCTGAGCTATTTTAAATATATATATATATATATATATATATATATATATATATATATTTACTCATGTTAAGTATAGTACCCCTAAATCAACCTTATCCCTATGTCACGAGACAGAACCCCAATGAACTTAGTCAGGCAAAGCCTTGACATGTGTTATGGGGCTCAGGATCAATCGGAAAGGGTAGCGGTGATCGGGAGTTAAAACACTTAAAACAGGGCAGGACTTTATTATTATTATTATGGGGTGACTTACTAATAAGTATCTATATGTAAAGAAGATAGGGGCGAGATTATAGAGAGAGAAACAGAAGGACTGAGCTACTTCTCAAATGTTAAAATGATCCTATTTATAATGTCTCCACACTTTGTGGAGCTCAACACGTACACACATGCATTTATTTTGCATGCACAGATGTCTACCATTCCTAATTATAGAGTTTTAAAATTTATCATACTATGCACACACACATAGCTACATACATACACGTATCACACTGTGCACTTTTAGTTTTGTTTTGATTTTTATTATTATTTTATTTTGTTTGATTCTTATCTACTATCTCGACATATGCAACCATAATTCAAAGAAATCAAATGTTAAATTTATTTATTATTTTATTATTTATATATATATATATATATATATTATAATTAATTTAATTGGTTTACTTATTTGGCGCGTATAACTTCTAAAATATGACGCTTTATAAAACAATAAATATATCATTAGAACGAGAATAATCTTATCTACATTTTAAACCAAGTTTCATTAAAAACGGAGTAGGTTCAAATGTAATGTATTTTTATTATTTAATTATTAAACGGTTCCTGGGTCCGTCTAGGTACTTTATATTTTTAACAGTCAACTTACCCGAAATCTACCTGTCTAACAATATAAGTTTTTATATACTTTTATTTTATTTAGAAATGTCACCCATATACAGGCTAATTAACTAGTATAATATTTCAACCAACTATATAAAATAGTTTTTTTTTAAACTATTTGGGTCGAATAATTATAAAAAAATAAAAATAAAACTAGTTACTAGTGGTTAATAAATTTAAACAAACCTATAATTCTTATATGATAAAAATAGGAATGTTACACTCACCAAACACACACACACACACACACACACACACACATATATATATATATATATATATATATATATATATATATATATATATATATATATATATATATATATATATATATATATATATATATGGGTGGGGTTCGGCTACAAAGTCTATTTTTCCTACAAAGTGTACAAAGTCATAAAACACCACAAATTCAGCCATATAACACACTCAAAACCCATAAATAATAGAGTGAAGATCACTAAAACACAATATCCAAACCATAACAGGCCATAAAAACTTCAAACACACCATCGTAGAACTGTAACTATAAAGCACAACATGATAATCAACATAAAACACACTAATGTTAGTCATTCGATAAACAAAGCCTTAACATCCAAAACACTGCACAAAACTCACAAATAAGGCGTTTTAGTTATCTTCACTTTGTTATTTGTGGGTTTTGAGTGTGTTTTATGGTTGTCATTATGGTGTTTTATGACTTTTTACACTTTGTAGAAAAAATAGACTTTGTAGCCAACTCCCACCCATATATATATATATATATATATATATATATATATAGGGTGGGGTTCGGCTACAAAGTCCATTTTTCCTACAAAGTGTACAAAGTCATAAAACATCACAATTTCATCTATAAAACACACTCGAAACCCACAAATAATAGAGTGAAGATCACTAAAACACAATATCCAAACCCTAATAGTCCATTAAAACTTCAAACTCACCATCATAGAACTATGAATATAAAACACAACATGATAATCAACATAAAACACACTAATGTTAGTCATTCGAAAATCAAAGCCTTATCATCCAAAACACAACACAAACCCCACAAATATGACGTTTTAGTAATCTTCACTTTATTATTTGTGGGTTTTGAGTGTGTTTTATGGTAGAAATTGTGGTGTTTTATGACTTTGTACACTTTGTAGGAAAAATGGACTTTGTAGCCAACTCCTACCCTATATATATATATATGAGATTAGGTGCATTTGTGAACAACTTCTTGAAAGTGAACTTAGTAAACTAATTTTGTCTTTAATCATTTTTTAGATTAAAAGGGTAAGATTGACATTAGCCAAGTAATTTTAATTAAAATCTCTTTTTCATCTTTAAACTCTCTCTCTCTCTCATTTTTAATTATTTCTCCATTATTTTAATTGTAAGAGATTGAATGGCTAATGTTTTTTTTTAAGTAAACTCTTATGTTCTTTTTAAAATTAAATATTAAACCTAATTAAGTCATGTTTTTAACATATGTGAATACAGGTCGATATATACGAGACTTATACACTTGTGTATTATTACATCTTGTTCCCACAGGTCGTTATATACAGACGTATACACCTGTGTATTATTCAAGTACATAGTTATACAGGTCGGTATGCACCATACGTATACACCTGTGTATTTTTCAAGTACATAGTGTATACAGATCGGTATATACCAGACTTATACACCTGTGTATTATTATATCTTGTTTCCATTATGCATCTTTTCATCAAACATTGATCTAATACATATATGTATAGAGAATGTAATCAAATATTTTTAATCGTGTTCTAGATAGAACAATATTTGATAATGTTTGTATTTTTTTTAAATTATCAAATATTAAGTTGTGTGAGAAAAATATAGAGAATGTAATTAAATATTCTTCTAATTGGAAAGAGAAATCATGAGAGAGAAAAAAGTCAATTAATTAAATGGAGAGTGAAAAATACATTTATACCCATGTATCTATTAAAATACATGAAAGCAAGAAAAAATCTAGATCTACAAAATCAATGGTCAAAATAAGTTCATTTTCTTCACAAATACACCATTGTTCACTCATGAACCCTAACCCATATATATATATATATATATAGGGCCAGCATTTAGAGAGAACGGTAAAAAGTGTGAGAACGGTGAGAACGATTTTGGAGTTCACATGTGGCATTGATGCTAAATTATACTAAGGGGTAATATTGTCAAAACGCCCACACACATGAACTGGGTGTTCAAATAAAATGCCATAAAAACACCAAATTCAGAAGAAAAAAAACGTCATGAAAATACCCAGTTAAAACGCCATAAAACACTCAGTTCAGAAAAACGTCATGAAAAACTAAGTTTAAAACGCCATAAAACACTCAGTTCAGAAAAACGTGTTGGACCGTGTGCGACCCTATATAGTCAGTAAAAGTAGTTCATCTTTGAATACAGAGGCGGAATCAAAGTATACAAAGTCACAACAGCTTTATCCTTTCAATTTCCTTTCTATTAATGCTTTCTGAGTAGATTTTGACAGCAATTCGACACCTACAGCATGATCTGATTCCGCTCCACTCGTTACAAATGACAACAACTAACACCTATATATAGGCAGCCTGATTTCGCTCCAAACTACACGTTTGATTACAAGCGGAATCACCTAAATACAATTATGAGCGGAATCACCTACTTAACATCTGGAGCGAAATCACATGATTACATGAATTCCTGATTTCGCTTCTAATGACATAAATGTCATTTGGAGCGAAATTACAAACTAAATCCACTTTTTCAAATCCAAGCTCCAAACTAACCTATCTAGACCTAAAACTCAACTAAGACGCAGTAAACAGACATTCAGTGTACCAACAGAATCCCCCTTGGATGTTGACGAAGTCTTCGGCATTGAGTCTTCAGTCTTGGTCTTTTTCAAACTTTGTCTTTACTTGTTAAAACTCTTTCTACACAGGTTCATGATCTTAACCTAGCTCTTTCTTCAATCTCCCCTTTGACTGTTGATCCAGAATGTAAACTCCCCCTTTCAAAAACTCCCCCTCTCGATAAACTAGGGCTTTACTTCTGGTTCAAAATTTAACATTTTGTTGCCATGGAAATTCCTTTTACCTTCACAATCTCAACCCAAATATAAGATATATGATAATAATAATTTCAATTCAAAACTTACCATTTACCTCATTTATCAGTCTAACCAGTGTTTACAAATCCACTTAAGTATTCAAGTTCAAATTAATGACCCTGATTACTCAATTAATCTGCCAAGACCAATTTAATGACCTTGGTTGATCAGAGACAATTCACACTGACATTTTGTTCAACTTTTTCTAAAAATTTACAAGTTTCAAATTAATGAACTTGCTTCAACATATCAACTTTCACAGACTTATCATGTTTAGCTCACGACTCATTATCCAGTCCAGAAACCTCCTACATCTGCTTTCAACATTCAAATCCGAAGATCAACTCTCCACTTTGGTTTGTCAAAAATAAAGCAGAAATGACAAATCTTTTTGAATTTTTAATAAAGCTTCTAAACTAGAAATGAAATACAGAACTAACATGCAGTAAAAGTAAACTATTTACAAACATATTTTTGTTGAGCGTGTTAGGGAATCATATCAGCTATTCGACAAGTCACAAGTATCGTTAAGCTTTAATAACATACTTAGAATTAAACAATTCGCGTAGATTGTCGATATACTGATCCACTTAAATTCTCACACAATTTTCAATCTGTTCAGGATACGGATTAAGTGTTTTAGAGACTTAAACTTATACATGTGTCCCACCTCTTGAATATACTCCCGTATCCAGATCCCAATATTCAGTCTTACAGGTGAGTATAACACAAATGATATCTGTAGAGGGTTAATAAATTATGAAGAATCATGAGAGCTCAGGTCAGAACCATCGTTCAGCAGAGAGATCATGACTCAACTTGTGGGTGTGTCCCCTTTAGAGGATCTTTTGCTACAACAGCATTGCTAAGCAATTTTATTGTCTTATCATATATGCTGAGGGTAATGCTATGTTTCAAGCATTGCGGAAAGTATTATTCGAGGACTAGGTCAGAACTACCGTTCAGCAGAAGTCCTGGAATAATACCCCAGATATCACTGAGTATAAAGACCTAGTATATCAGAAAAAGGAATCTTTCAAACAAGATTTCAGGGGTTACCTATATATCCAAGTAGTGTTCCCCACGAAATAAGCAAGTAAGATTTATGTTTATATCCCGAACAAACCTACTAAATGTGTAAAAACCTATCGGCACATCATCAGCGAGACTGTTTAACACATTTAAACATTCCGTATATTTAGCATACCGTAACCGTCAAGCCGATGTACTATCATTTTCCCTTTTTACACAAGCTCTTTTCTGGTTTTCTATTGTTTTTGGATTTTAAAAAAAATATCTCATGTTTTTGTATTTTTGTCATTTTTTAATGTTTTTGTATTTTCTGAAAATATTACCCTATACCTCCCCCTAAATACCAAAACAAGTAAAAATCGACAAACCATTGCAGATTGCTTCTCAACATCATCTACAATGTCTCCTTCATCAACGCCAATAATTTCCTCCAACACCGATAAAAGCTTCATACCATTCAGTTTTAGCAAATACTGAAAACGTGTTTTATCAAATGCTTTGGTATGTAAATCAGCTTTTTGATCGTCAGTGTGGATTTTCTCAATTCGTATCAACTTCTTCTCGAAACAATCTCGAATGAAGTGATGACGAATCTCAATGTGTTTGGTTTTAGCGTGATGTACTGGATTTTTAGTAATGTTAATCGCTGCCTCATTATCAACAAAGATAGGGGTGTTTAGAAATTGCAAACCGTAGTTGTGCATCTGTTGCTGGATCCACAAGATCTGAGAGCAGCAACTGCTAGCAGATACATACTCCGCTTCACATGTGGATAAAGCCACAGAGGTTTGCTTTTTGCATTGCCAGGTGACCAATCGTGATCCAAAGAACTGGCACCCTGCTGTTGTTGATTTAGCATTAACTTTGCAGCATCCGAAATCGGAATCGGAATACCCTTCGAGCGTGAAATCACCTTCTCTAGGATACCACAACCCCAATGATGAAGTTCCTTTCAGGTAGCGTAATATCCTTTTGACTATCACCATATGCGAAGCTCTCGGGTTAGATTGAAATCTTGCTGTGAGGCAGGTTGGGTACATGATATCGAGTCTTGAAGCTGTCAAATACATCAGCGATCCGATCATGGAACGATACATCGTTTCATCTACCTTCTCTCCGGTGAGATCAGGATTTATCCCATGATTCGTTGCTAACGGGGTGGCTGCTGGAGTAGAACCTGACATCCCGAATTTCTCCAAGATATCATGTACGTACTTCGTTTGATGTATGAAAATTCCTTTGGGCAGTTGATCAACCTGAAGTCCTAAAAAGAATTTCATCTCACCCATCGATGACATTTCAAATTTCTGCTTCATAACTTGTTCAAAATCTTTGCATAGATTCTCATTTGTTGACCCAAATATGATGTCGTCCAGGTAAATTTGAACTATCAGAAGATGACCGTCTACCTCTTTGGTGAAGAGAGTGGCATCCACTTTTCCACGAATGAAACTGTTGGCTAGTAGGTGTTGAGACAATGTCTCGTACCAAGCTCTAGGGGCCTGGTGTAAACCATACAGCGCTTTGTCTAGCAAGTAGACCTTGTCTTTGTGGTGTGGATCGGTAAAGCCCGGTGGCTGACCGACATAAACCACCTCTTTTACCTTCCCATAGAGAAAAGCCGATTTTACATCTAACTGATATACTTTGAAATTTTTCCAAGACGCAAATGCTAGGAAGATTCTGATCGCTTCTAGTCTAGCAACTGGAGCATACACTTCAGTGAAATCTATCCCCTCCTGCTGACTGAAACCCTGGACTACGAGTCGAGCTTTGTTACGAACCACAACTCCTCTATCGTCTCTCTTACACTTGAACACCCACTTGGTGTTTATCTTCCTCTGACCATCAGGTAAGTCTACTAACTTCCACACTCCTAACTTCTCGAATTGGCTCAGTTCCTCCTGCATCGCATTGACCCAAGAATCTTCAGTAAGTGCCTCTTTGTAAGTCCTTGGCTCAACCTGCGATATAAAACAACTCAATGAGAATTCAGTTTGTAAAGGAGCAACTTTTGAATAAAAACAAGTAAGCCCTTTATCAATCTGTCTTCGAGTACGAACGCCTGTCTGCAATTCTCCAATGATCAATTCCTCTGGATGGTATGAAAGAGTTCGTGGCATTACTTCGGCTGAAACATCTACATCGCCTTCCAGATTAGTAACATTCTGATTTGCACCTTGTTCACTGACTGGGTTTGTTTGACCTGAAATCTGAATTTGCTCCCCCTCAGAATCTGAATCACCACGATCAAATACTGGTATGTTCTCAAATTCTTGATTATCATTCTGTGCCGTCTGATTATCTTGAGCAACTTCATCCTGTTGGACATCATCATGTTCACCAGCATTGCTAGACCTGCTTCATCATCATTTAAAGCTTGTCGTGGTCTTCTTGAATACTCACCTGGGAACCTTTCCTGCGATTCTTCATACTTTCGCAAAATATCCAACTCGTCAAAGAAATCTTCTTCTTCTTCTGGTTCTTCCATCATGTCAAACGAATCCCACACCTTGTCGTAATTAAAACGCCATGAGTCACCTGGATTCTGTGGCGGCATTGTATAACCTTGACATTCAACATTAGGAGCTTCAATAATCCGCTTCATACTTGGAACAAAGACTCGTCGTAAAGGACTTGCATAACCTATGAATATCCCTTCAATACTCTTCGGACCAAACTTTCTAAAAGGCTCTAGAACAGTACAGGGTGACCCAAACGATTCAAGATACTTCAGATTTGGTTTGCGGTTATTGATCAACTCAAAGCATGTTTTGTTGAATTTCTTGACAGTGAGAACTCTGTTGAGCGTATAGCATGCGGCTGAAACTGCTTCTGCCCAGAAATTTATCGGTAGCTTTGAATCAGCAAGCATTGTTCTGGCCGTTTCGATTAGCATCCTGTTTTTGCGTTCTGCAACTCTATTCTGCTGCGGAGTGTACGGAGCACTAAACTCATGCAATATACCTCTTTCATCACAATATTCTTCCATCTTGTTGTTCTTGAATTCAGTACCATTATCACTTCTAATTCTTCTGATACGCCTTTGGTACAAATTTTCAATCTTTCTGAACAACGCCATCAAACTGTCAAACGTTTCATCCTTCGACTTCAAGAATGATACCCACGAAAATCTGGAATAATCATCAGTAACCACAAGACAATAGAGATCCCCTGTAATACTTTTGACGTTTACTGGACCAAACAGATCCATATGTAGTCTCTTTAACGGTCTGGAAACTGAATTGACTTGCTTTTTAGGGTGTGACTTTTTCTTTTGCTTGCCTTTGATGCAACTAATGCACTCCCCTTCCAGATGAAAACCTTTAATGTTAACTCCAAGAACTAAATCATTGTACACCAAGTGATTCATTTTTCTAAGATGAATATGTCCCATCTTCCTATGCCATAATTTCGACTCTTTTTCTGTTGCTCTAGACACAAAACAATGAGCTTGACCCGTGGTTGTAGTAGCTACACTCATGTCCAACACGTACAGATCATTCACTCTTGGGGCCCTCATGATAATCCATTCTTCAGGGATAACAAATCCTGGCTTCAATATCAAACATTCTTTGTCTGTGAAGTGAGTGGTATACATCCTGTCACAAATCTGTGAGATACTCAGCAGATTATTCTCCAGCTCAGCAATGTAGTTAACTCTTTCAAACGTAACAATCCCATTGGATAACGTTCCTTCACCAACAATTCTACCGCCTTGATTTCCTGTGAATCCAACATAACCTCCATTGATATTTCTAACATCATACAACAATGCAGTCTTTCCTGTCATATGTCGAGACGCTCCACTATCCATAATCCATCGTGAAATAGCTCTCGGAAGTTCCTGTACATATCACAAATTGATTTAAAAACACAATTCAATAAAGATGCCGATTCATGCTTCACAATTACCAACTAGGAAGCTCCGGCAGGTCAAAACTTGATTAGCTGAAATAAGCTGCCCAAGCCTCATCAGACTCGGGTAACTTAATCTCATCAATACACTTCTCAACTTGCTTAAGAGGTGGAAAGTTTTTATCATTCATTTCCAATTTGTTATCAATAACCTCTTTAATTTCAACTTTAACCTCATTTTCCAATGAACCATTCTTTTTCACAAAATTTGCATAAGAAATTGGAATGTTTTCTTTTCTGGTTTCATTTTGAATAATTTTTTTAGGAACAACTTTCTTCTCTTGTGGAGTTGAAACTTGTTTCTCGGATTTTGGTTTCCATGTTTGTTGAGATGATGCAACCCGTTTGTAAAACTTGTCATTTTTAGTTACCACATTTTTAACAGGTTCAATTTTGACTTTAATGTTGTTATTTTTCAAAATCTTTTTCTCTACAACCATTGAAGCTTTGCCTTTAGCATCAACCTTCTTCTTTTGATTCTCAACAACTTCAGTCTTAGGCTTGGAGTTGGTGCAATTTCTTGCAATGTGACCAACTTTGTTGCATCTAAAACATGTACGAGTATCAACTACTCGACTTGTGCCTTCAGACTGAGATTGTGAGGCTTTCTTCTCAAAGAATTCTTCATTTGATTTTGAAAAATTTTCATTTTCCTCATCAGAAAGTGAACTTGAACTGTTCACAAACACTTTCTTCTCAGCAAACTTCTTGTTCTGAAAATTCTTTCTTTGATAGATCTTACCACCCTGATAACCACCCGACCATTTGTTTTGATTGTTGTTATAAAAACGCGGTGAAACAACAGGTTTCTTGTAGTAAGCTTTATCTTTCTCAAAATTCATTTGTCTCTTTGTTTGACTCAAACTGTTCGCTTCTGACAACTCAACTTCAACCAATTTGAAAACATTTGTCAATTTTAAAACATTCACATTCTCCAAAGGAAACTCTGAATCTGAATACAACTTATCAGATCCAGTCATCTTGTACATCACAAGACCCGGTTCATCACCTAAGTTGTTTTTGGACTTTTGTTTCGGAATGTATTTGTTCAAGAAACATTCATCATCTTCAGCTGAATCAGACATCAAAACACTTTCAGTTGTGCTTTTAACAATCTCAGTTTGAACACTGTCATCAGATGATGATGAAGAAAATGTAACATCAATTGAATCAGGAAGTTTCACTTCATTTTCTTCCTCAAGATTAACCAACCCAGATTGCTTTTTCGAATAATTGTCTAGAACTGGTGGTGGAACTTGATGAAACCCAACCCCAGTTCCATCACAGTATACATCTTCGCCTGCTTTGTCTTTCCCGATGGGTTTGGGAATAATGTGTTGCAAAACAAAGCTTGCAGAGTTGTAACTGTTCAATTTCAAATTGATACGTTAATTCTCAATCTTAGCTTCTTCAAATTGAAGCTTCAACTTAGCAATCTCATCCAATTGTTTATTGATTAATTCTTCTTTAATCCTCAAAACACATTGCAATTGGCAATTTTCTTTGTATGTTTTACCATTTCTATCATCATTATCTTTAACCGTGCTTTTAAGCTTTTCAAATTTTTCAGTAATCTGATGATTTTCAAGAACTAACCTCTCATTTTCTTTCCTAACCTTTTCTTGATCAATTTTATCAGTTTCAAATTTGTTAGTTAATTCTTTTAATCGTTCAGTTGAAGCTTTCACCATTTTGTCACGATCAAGAATTTGATCCTCAACACTTCTGACTTTAGCAGTCAGATCATCAATCTTTTTACCTTTGAGATAAGTGTTTGTACTACAAACCTTGAATTCTTTGATGCAATTTTTGCAGTCAACATCACCACTGACTTTCTTACCTGACTCAGTTGTTGACGCGTTTGAACTGACCTGGCTTTTAGACTCAGAGACGGATTTAGAATCTACCTCAAGCGCCTTAGCTGCCAGCACCTTGTCAGCCATCTTTCCCATGTTTTCAGCATTTAACTCCTATGTCGTGTCAATGATCCCAGTGTCAATCTTCTTCGATTTCTCTTTCTCTTCTTTCTCCTTCTTCTCTTTCTCTTCTTCTTATCCGCTTCCCCACCATTTCTTCTGCCAATAATCATCTTCAACTTTATACTCTTTGATTATGGTTTCCACATCAAGAGTGTTATGATCGATAGCAATGTTTCCATAGGGGTCAAGATAACATTCTCTGTCTGGATCCCATCTTTTTGCTCTTTTTGCTTCAGAATAGATACCAGATATTCTGATCAATTTGTTCGTGGCTAACAGCTTTCTGTGATTAAACTTCTGTTCTTCAGTTCTGTTATCTTTCCAAGGAATAGGTTCAGTTTTTGCCATGAAAGCATATCCAACCGCATCCTCTTCAGGTAACAACTCACTCCAGTCGAAACCTTCATCGTCGTGAATCACCGCAAGAGCTCTAGATTTTTCTTTGTTATCTTCAATCTGCTTCATTCTTGGCGGCTCCGATTTGTTCTGATGATATATTGCCTTCTTGTAGTAGTCTTCTCTAAACGGGTTTTCAGACTCATCAGCATACGCGTTTCTGCATTCACGCTTAAAGTGACCTTTCTGCTTGCACTTGAAGCACGTCACCTTAGACTTGTCAAAGCCCAACTTGGTAGATGGTCCACCAATTGACTTCCTCCCGGTTATCTCCATGAAACGCTGTGCTCGACGAACAGCACGGGCCATGCACCACCTTATGTCAATTAGTTCCATTTCTTCAGGATCTATTTGATCATAGTCCTCTTTTGTTAAATTTGTGTTGCCAATCTTCCCTACTACAAGGCTTTCATACTATTCCAGTACCGATGCTAGGAAAACCATCTGTTGTTTTGCTGACTCCTCGCTGAAGTTTTGAGCGTTCTTTAAGTCTACAGCGACGTTGCAATGAAATAAGTTCTTTGCATCAGACTGGTTTGAATTTGATGAAGACCCACTGTGATATCCACTGCTTTGACTTTCTTTGCTCGTTGTGGAAACATTCTCAGCAGAAAACGCAGTCTTGGGAGATGTGTTCTTTGGCATCATGCTCTTTGGATAATACAAATCCAAGTTCTGCTGGTATGATGAGTGATTGACTTTGTGTGTCTTCTTTAATTCCAACTCGTGACTTTCTAGTCTCTCAATCAGCAAGTCTACTGTCAACACTTCTGGCGGCTTGATAGTATTCTTTAGCATCAATGCATAATATTGCCAATCCATCTCATCTGGTAGCGAGTCAAACAGCTTGTCGACTAGCTCTTCTTGAGAATAAGAAATTCCATTTCTTGCCAGTTCCAGCTTCAGGTGCCCAAACCTCTCAATCATTTTACAAACTGATTCATTCTTTAAACACCCAAACAAATCAAACTCTTTTCTAAGTAGTTTCTTTTTGTTTTTCACAATTTTTGTGCTTCCTAAACATTTGGTTTTCAACTTATCCCAGAGATCTTTAGCACTAGAGTATTCGATCAAAGATATTATATCTTCTCGAACAGATTGAAACAGCAACGCAACACATTTCTGCTCAGCAACAAACGATTCTATCTCCTCAGGTGAAGTTAAGCTTTCGCCACGCTTGCCTCCATCATGGTATCCATTTTTTAGACTCTTCCAGCTAGGAAAAGCAAAGGCCATCAACCAATCCTCAAATTTCTTTGCCCATCGACTGTATTCTTCTATAGCCATCAACTTAGGGGGTTTGTTATAGGTTCCGAAAGCACTTTCAACCTCCAAGGCATCCGATAACTTTTTCTTTGTGTTTGACAGGTTCTCATTTGTGTTGCTAGAAGAAGTATCGTCTCCAGAATTTCCAGCAAAAGCATACATGTCGCTAAACGGGTTCATGAAAATATCATCCATCTTGAATATACCGGAAAAATCAGCAAACACTTAGAAAATTTTCGAAATTTTGAAAAACAACAAGTTTCGAGCGAAATCAGCTTATGAGCAAAATCAACAAAATAGGTTCGAGCGAAATCAAAAAGTTTTCTGATTTCGAGCGGAATCAGAATTGTCTCTCGAGCGGAATAAGGACTATTCGACTTCGAGCGAAATCAGAAAATAGTTTTCGAGCGGAAACTGATTTTAGCTTGATTTCGAGCGAAATCAACAACTAACTTTCGAGCGGAATTAACTTTTTGAGGCGAAATCACGAAGGTCTTTACGAGCGAAATCAGGTTATTAGGCCATTTTTACTTTGAATTTTAACCTGATTCTTTCTAGGGTTTGTTAATTCTATGTTTTACACAATATACTCGAAATTCAGGCCATTCCAACCGTTGGAACTAGTTCAATTCAGAAAAATATGAGAAGAAGTGAGTAGAAATGAGAAAATCCGGTAAAATCAAGCTGCTATGGTATGCACTCCTCGTCCTGAGCTCTGATACCACTTGTTAGACCGTGTGCGACCCTATATAGTCAGTAAAAGTAGTTCATCTTTGAATACAGAAGCGGAATCAAAGTATACAAAGTCACAACAGCTTTATCCTTTCAATTTCCTTTCTATTAATGCTTTCTGAGTAGATTTTGACAGCAATTCGACACCTACAGCATGATCTGATTCCGCTCCACTCGTTACAAATGACAACAACTAACACCTATATATAGGCAGCCTGATTTCGCTCCAAACTACACGCTTGATTACGAGCGGAATCACCTAAATACAATTACGAGCGGAATCACCTACTTAACATCTGGAGCGAAATCACATGATTACATGAATTCCTGATTTCGCTTCTAATGACATAAATGTCATTTGGAGCGAAATTACAAACTAAATCCACTTTTTCAAATCCAAGCTCCAAACTAACCTATCTAGACCTAAAACTCAACTAAGACGCAGTAAACAGACATTCAGTGTACCAACAAAACGCCATGAAAATACCTAGTTAAAACGCCATAAAACACCTAGTTCAGAAAAAATCCATAAAAATAATCAGTCTAAAACGCCATAAAACACTCAGTTCAGAAAAACGCCATAAAACCCATTTCATTTTCTTTTTCGAAAAGTATATCAATAGTATACTCGTTGGAAAGATAAAAAACGTTGAGTTTTATGGTGTAATTTTTGTAGAAAAATAATCACGTATAAAAAAGTTATTGACGTTTAAATATGATGGGGGAAATGGCATGTTATTAGCATGTGCACCCTTGTTTGGATCTTCCAATTTTACGCCTCCTGGTAGTTATAAGGTTCCCATTATTTACAAAAATGCCACCGCATCATCTTCGCCACAAATCACAAAGATCATATGGCTTCAAATCGTTCTCATTGTTCTTACACTTCAAATCGTTCTCTCCTGATCATGTTCCTATATATATAGTAAATTACACTTTGTGTCCTTTATGTAATACCAGAATTATGAAGCGTGTCCTTTAAAAAAATAATTATAGATTATGTCTAAAATCACTATGTTATGTAATAGTTTTTATCTTTTAGGGCTAACCCAGTTAAGAAACTGACTTAACCTCAATTTAACCATGAGTAGTTTCATCCATTCACATTGTTGACTTAAAAACCCATTTTAACCCCATTTGACCAACATACCGTTTTCAATTCTTAAAGAATACATCACTAACATGAACAATCTGGAATCTAGAACTACAATTGTGAGGCTGTTTGGGTTAGCTTATTTTGGAGTAACTTATGACTTATTGACTTATAAAAGTTATAAGTTGTTTTTGTAGTGTTTGGATTAACTTATTTAAGAAGGTTTTGTGTGTTGAGAAGTTAGAATTTCTAACTTCTCACTTATGACTTATATAAGTTAATAAGTCCTTATTGAGAAGGAATCCCTAACACCCCTGTGTTATGGCGACGGTAATTGAAATCGAGAAAGAGAGGGAGGGGGAGAAGGAGAGAGAGAGAGATGTGATGACCTAACCGAGCAAAGAATAAAAAATATCTGGAATTTACGCACCACCTAAAAATCCACCGTCTCCATTATTGTTCTCCATGTCGAATCGGGGGCTTAGAAATTTGATTGTGCCATGGTGTATAGCTCATAAGACCGCCAGAGAACTTAGATATCGGGTTGTGTTCGTTTACGATAACTCTGGCTAGGTAATCACGAATGATGTACCAAATTTGAAATCGAAAGGTACCTGCAAAACAAATCACGCGTTCACATACTTCCAACAAACTGAACCAGAAGAAACATAATCATGATCATCAATCGTCTGGTTAGTAGCAACATCAACAAATATCTTAATCAATGCTTGAAATTTTGCTAATCCTGCTTCAAATTTCCCCATATTACTAGGGTTTTTCATCTTAATTTTCAGCTACAACATAATCACTAATTTTCGAAATCACCCGTTGAATTGCTTCTTCAATCAGTGGTAATGAGAAAGAAAATGCCGATAAACTCAATTAAGAAATTGAAATCTTTGAAAAATATTCGATTAGCACTCCTGCTGATACCCGTTTGAGTTTACTGAATAAACGACAACATTTTCATCGTGAACCCTCAAATCACATTGAATCTCAATTTTGTAGATTGATTTCATCGTCTCTGTTTCACATCTGCCGGAGTGGGGTGGGGTTAACTAGGGCAAACGGTGGCTTTATGATTGTAGATCTGATGATGAAAAGGCGGTGGCTTAGTGATAAACTAGAGTAAATTTTAGGTTGAGGGTTAGGGTTGAGGGTATGGTTAATCACCCTAGGGTGTTTGAGTGAAATCCTACCCAATAATATTATGCCATGTCAAATCCCCATTCCACTCCCCATTTTGCACTCAATCAGGGGGTATGGTCAATCACCCTAGGGTGTTTGAGTAGGTTAAAAAATAAAAAAAATGTGATTGGTTGAAAGGGGTTGGGACCCACCATTAAACCTATCTCCCTCCTCCTTCCCTCCTCTTCCCAAATCGGTGAATATACACCGAAAATTGTCAAAAATTCGATGACTCAAACATGTGGGGGTGGTCACCGATCGGTGACTCCCACTCAATCACTCACTACCCGCTTCCTATACCCTCCACCCTTAGGGAAGACCGGAAGAGATAGATTAGAGATAATGGTATTGAATGGACAAAATTACCCCTGGTTAAATTGAGGTTAACTGAGTTTCTTAACTGGGTTAGCCCTAAAGGATAAGAACTGTTACATAACATAGTGATTTTGGACCTAATATGTAATTATTATTGTTAAAGGGCACGTTTTGACTTACTTAATCTCTTAATTAAGTGTGCTTTGAATTAACATGAATTCTAATTGCTTTTGATGGCACATATTTGAAGGTATAACACATTATGGTCACTTATTTGTATTAATTGTTTTTTTAGGGGTGGGGTTGGGGGTTAGTGATATTCATTTTGTTGGTGCATACGTCTGTCGACTTCGTCTTGTATCGAGTCTAGTATTAGAATTGTTAGATCAGGGCGCGTTGTACGAGAAAATAGGAGGTTTTAGGGTGTGTTTAAGGTAATTTCGCTTGAAGTAGGTGATTCCGCTTGAAAGAGGTTTGTGCAGTTTCAAGCGAAATCAACATAAGTGATTTCGCTTGAACTGACATTTGTCACCTTTAAGCGAAACCTCAGCTCTATAAATAGGTTCTGAGCGAAATCATTTGGAACTTTTCATCATTCCGGTACCGAAGTGCTGCCGACGCGTCGTTTGATCTGTAAAGTGATTATAATCAATAAACAAGACGATTAATAGTGAAACAAGCTGTTTTCTACATCTGTTTCTTAGTTTCCGCCTCTGAAACATAATAGAGCTCTTCTGATTGACTCGTTTGGGTCACAACTCATTGAAGTTGAAAAGACTGTTGGTGCATACTTCTGTCGACTTCGTCTTGTATCGAGTCTAGTATTAGAATTGTTAGATCAGGGCGCGTTGTACGAGAAAATAGGAGGTTTTAGGGTGTGTTTAAGGTAAATTCGCTTGAAGTAGGTGATTCCGCTTGAAAGAGGTTTGTGCAGTTTCAAGCGAAATCAACATAAGTGATTTCGCTTGAACTGACATTTGTCACCTTCAAGCGAAACCTCAGCTCTATAAATAGGTTCTGAGCGAAATCATTTGGAACTTTTCATCATTCCGGTACCGAAGTGTTGCCGACGCGTCGTTTGATCTGTAAAGTGATTATAATCAATAAACAAGACGATTAATAGTGAAACAAGCTGTTTTCTACATCTGTTTCTTAGTTTCCGCCTCTGAAACAGAATAGAGCTCAAGTAAAGAAGAAAAAGTGAAGAATGTAAAATATTTTTACAAATCAAAATGTTGGTGGGATAGATGTGTACCAGAATCTCCCAAGGCTGGTCAGGCTTGGGGGAAAGTATTTCCTAATTGAAATCCTGACTTGCCGGAGCTCCCAGGTTGGTAAGCGTGGAGCAGGAATCGGCATCATTCTTGAAACGTTTGGTTGGTAAATCTACAGGTGATATCTTTAAATTGTTATATTTTGATTTACAAGTGGTTTGGGTTGATAAGTAAACCTACAAGTGGTTGAAGATGGTTTTCATCTTCAAATGGTTAATCAAGGTCATTAAGTTGAACTTGATTGGACCATATTTACAAGTGGTATTTTGAAGAACAAAGTGATGAGTTTATCCCCTAACCTACAAGTGGTTTGAAAATCAACAAAACTAATTTTCCGGAAAAACCATTTGATTAAAACAAACTTAAGTGTTTTGAAATCACAATGGGAAAATAGTTTGTTGTGAGGGGGAGTTCTGATTGTTTATGCCAAGTGGATGGCGATTTGAAGTGATTTAATATCAGCTGTCACTTTGGTTGTATAGTTTGTTTTCAAATTTCCTAAAATGTGTTTGCATTTTAGGGGGAGTAAAAATTTTCAGAAAATCCAAAAACATTTGAAAATTTGAAAAAGTCAAAAACATGTTAAAATCAAAAATGAGTTTTGTTGTATAAAAGAGGAAATGATAGTACATCACTGGACGATCACAGCATGCTAAAGAATTGGAAAGTTAAAATGTGATAAACGGTCTCACTGATGATGTGCCAGTAGGTTTTTGCACATTTAGTAGATTGTGACGAGATATAAACCTAAATTCAAACTTGCTTATATAGTGGGTAACATCTCTCGGATATATGGGTAACCCCCGAAATCTTGTTTGAAGGACCCCTCTTTCTGTGATACCAGGTCTTTATGCTTAGTGATATCTGGGGTATTATCCCGGGACTTCTGATTTTGCGGAAGCAATGGCCTAGTCCCTGGAGAATACTTTTTGCTTGCTTGAAATATAGCCAACCCTCAGCATAAAAAATGATGAAATATTGAAAAATGCTAATCATGTGCTGTTGTAAAAAAGATCCTCTAAAGGGGACCCACCAAAAGTCGAAGCCTTCATCTCTCTGCTGAACGGAAGTTCTGACCTGAGCTCTCACGGTTTTCGCAATTTAACCCCTTACAGATATCATCTAGGTACACTCACCTGTAAGACTGAATATTGGGATCTGGATACAGGAGTATATTCTGAGGTGGGACACGTGAATAAGTTTAAGTCTTTAAAACATTAATCTCGTATCTTGAAACAGTTAAACTTTGTGTGAAAATTTAAGTGGATCAGTATACTGACAATCTAAGTGAATCGTTTAGAACTTAAAATGTTTAAAGCTTAACGGTGTTGGTGATTTGTCTCATAAACTGATATGATCCTCTTACACAAACTCACAAAAATATTGCTTGTAAATATTTCTTTACTGCATTTCTGTTATATTCAAAATTCAAAAAGATTTTCGATGTGGTTTAGCATAAATTTTGAAAATTCAAAAAGATTTTAGACGACTGATGTTGAAAAACTGATTTTCAAAATTCCGAGTGCTAAACATGATGAACAGGTTTGGGATAGTTTGTTTGAAGATGTTTGAATAGAAAAATGATATACATTTATGTGGTTCATTAGAAATTAACATGATAAATCATTATTGATTGATTTTTTTTTTAAAAATGATGTGTTCAGATTGTGTCATCAAGTGGTTCGCAAGGTTTCTAAATTTGTTATATCTTATTTTTATGAAACTTATGTTTTGGGTAGAGAATATGCAGGTGAACCAGGAATCGATCCTGAACCTGTAAACATTTGAGAAAGCCAGGTTGCGATATTTGATACTGAGAAAGAATGTGAGCAGAGTAAAATCCAGACTACGATCCAAGCACAAGTTGAGGGGAAGTCTGAATGACAAAGAGCCAGTTTCTGATTCTGAGATTGCTGATGCTGATGAACTTAAGGAATCAAGAGATTATGGAAGCCCAAAGACTGAAGACGTTGAAGACTCGACACATAAGACTCGTCAACATCCGAGGGGGAGTCTGTTGGTGCATACGTCTGTCGACTTCATCTTGTATCGAGTCTAGTGTTAGAATTGTTAGATCAGGGTGCGTTGTATGAGAAAATAGGAGGTTTTAGGGTGTGTTTAAGGTAATTTCGCTTGAAGTAGGTGATTCCGCTTGAAAGAGGTTTGTGCAGTTTCAAGCGAAACCACAGCTCTATAAATAGGTTCTGAGCGAAATCATTTGGAACTTTACATCATTCCGGTACCGAAGTGCTGCCGACGCGTCGTTTGATCTGTAAAGTGATTATAATCAATAAACAAGACGATTAATAGTGAAACAAGCTGTTTTCTACATCTGTTTCTTAGTTTCCGCCTCTGAAACAGAATAGAGCTCTTCTGATTGACTCGTTTGGGTCACAACTCGATCCTACACATTTGCAAACTATTTTTTTTTTTACTTGGAGTTAAAATTTTTTTCTTGTAACAATTTTGTTTGATAAAAGTGTATTAATTTGATAAACTTATGTGTTAAAAGGCTAGGATGTGCGTTCAACCAAGAAGGCTCGAGCCACAACACTACAATCATGGTTTGACTCGGCGACATAGCCACCAGTGATTGTTCATAAGAGCAACAAATGATAATGTCAGTAGCCATTGTGCTTGAACTACAAGATACAAAACGGTCATGATGCTCAAGTAAATTAACATTGTGTAGTATAGTTATTATCCTCATACGTTTTAGTCATTTTAAAGTAGTAAATATATAACTTTATAAAATATAGTAGTTTTTTTTGGATAATTCAACTAAGAAAATGCAATATGAAAAATAATAAATGGTTAAAATCATTGTCCATAGTCAAATGTTGGATGGAAGACTAGAAGAGTAAAGTGTGTATGAGAAAAACAAATAGTTTCCTTAGGCTAAACGGTACGGGGAAGTCCCCGCCCTGTCGAGCCCTGTCGCCGGCCCTCCACACCATTTCCACAGGCACGTCGGCGTCCTCAGCATCTTTCCCCAGCTGCTCCAGCCGGCCCACCACCTCATCACTTTTAGCAGTCTTCTCCCAGCCGTTTCTCTCTCTAGAACCTATTCTTCAGTTTCTTTCTCTAAAACCTGCAAAAATTGGGTGTGAGAGAATGGTTTTAGAACAAGAAAATGAAGGTAAGGGGATGAGTGACAGGTAAATGAAGGTGGCGGACCGGTTTCCGGTGGTGTTGCAGACGTGTTGGATTTTCTGGTGGTGGTGGTGGCGGCTGCGATGGAGTTGGATATAACAATCCTCCGAAATAATTTCCGACATCCTAAAAATATTTAAAATATCCCAATACGTCCTAAAATATACCCAGTATACGAAAATGGGCCCCGAATACCTTTATTTTTATTAAAATTAAATAAAAACAAAAATAAAGGGGCTCGGGCGGGCCGCGTAAGACCACTCCTTGGTCTACGCGGGGCGCGAGCGATAGGCCAAACGACAAGACCCTGAGCTGCCACATGGCAGCCACATGTCGAAGCTAGAGCAGTGACCCGGATCAGCTAAGGCCTACGGACCCTATGTCGCGGGCCGCGTAGCCTTTGCTACATCCTTCGCGGGCCGCGAGGAACTGCGAATCAGGCCCTATAAATAGAGACCTTCGGGCTTAATACCCCCTAAATAATGAAGTTCTGCCCCGTTGTAAGTATCATAACCCCGGTTACGTATTAGATACGCTGCCCGATCGATCCAGGGTTCCGTAACGGCTGTCGAGGTTCTGCCCGACGTAGTCATTGGAATGCCGTCTCGGGGAGGGTATTACTAATGTAAATATTGGGTTATTATACTAACGCGTGTGCATTTGTGTAATTTATAGATAATCACCAGGAAATCCTTAAAGAAAACCCTAATACAGCAATGTGAGTAATCTCCTTTTTGTAAACTGTTTTTACAAAACCTTAAATATTTTACAATGTGATTAAGCAGTGATTGAGTCTTTGTAGTCTTCAATTACTGCCGGTATGTTGGGGTTTTGTAAACAAATTGTGGAACACGTTACTATTGGACAAAGAGTTAACCAATGGGTAATATGACCCACCAATCAGGATTGACAATACTGAATGAGTAATTGTGTAGATGTAAACATTGTAATCGCTCTCAATACTATAAATTGATAAAACTCTTCTTGATTAAACTGGGATTCACTCACCAGTATTTCCCACTGACAAAATGTTTTTAAACGCGTTTCATGTAACAAAATGTGAAAGCCAAATAGAAGCCAGCTGGACAGCACTGAAGGCTTGGAAAAGTGGCTATAAAAGTTACCTAAATAAAAGCAGATGTTTTATTCAATAAAGGAGAGATTATCTCTATAAATCAGTTTGTAATGAAAACTTGAGTTTTATCCCAATATGTTTAATATTATAACATGGTGGTATTTACTCTGATAAAATATTTCCTAACTACGGTCCTGATGTAATTTCCGCTGCCAAATTGATAAACACCGATACCACCGAAACTGATTCACGTGGCCGCCTGTTCCCGGGACAGATAGGGGCGGGGGTTGCGACAGAAGGTGGTATCAGAGCTAAGCCACTGATTCAGCCACATAAGTGTTTTGCTGACACCAAAGTATTATTCAAAATGTTAGGAAATTTTCTAAGTAACTACGTGCATATTTGTATTTTATTGTTGTGTGTTATTTGACTATTTGTTAGTTTACAGTATGAGCAACCAAGGACCTTCCGACGCCTACCGTCAGTTGTCCAGCTCACCTAGGAGCGAAGGCACCTCTTCACAGCCTGCCCTCTCAGGGTATTCAGCTGACAATGAAGAAGGGATATTCGTGTTTAAGGCTCAGTCTGAAGAGCCATTCCCTCCTAAAAAGAGAAGATGGTTCAGTAGAGGAGCACATGAACGTAGGAAAAGAATGAAAAAGTTACAACAACTGCGTGCTGTAGCAACCGCCAAGAGAGAAACAGATGCCCATACACATGATATGCTTAATAGGAGTCTAGCAAATTTCCATATCCTAGCAACCACAGCTGTAGACCCTAACCTAGAGCAACTCATAGCACCCCAACCATTACCACTGTTTCCCACCCAGCCAATGGAAATGGAGAACAACCCAGAAAACCAATTCCCAATGCCTGATTTTAACCCAGATGAGATACCTAGGAGACCAGCACCCAATCCCTTAGACCCAGACTACGACCCGTGGTTAGATGAACATAGGGATTACCAGCAACGCTACCCAATACCAGAAGATGAACCCATGCCGAATCTAGCAGCCTACCCAGGTTTGGACCCTCTAGATCCCTACTATGATAGCGATCAATACATCAGGAAAATTTTAGCAAATCCATACCCGTACCAGGAACCTATGCCCCAGTTTCCAAACCCAGTCCCATCACCTACACCCCCAATGAGTGCAGAAAATGTGCAGAAAATGTGCCATCCAACACATAGTGGCACAAGGAATTATGATGCAATGCCATATATTATCAAAACAGTTAGGGAAGCGGATAATAAAAGTAACCATAGCAGTAAACGACCCACTGAACCAGAAAATAACGTAAACAATGGACCCATACTTCAAATGCCCATTCCCAAAAGAAGAAGAACCATATCTTATGGTTGTTCTTATAAAGAATTCTGGCCTTGTAAACCAATGGAATTCTCGGGCAATAGGGGCCGTTGCAGCTCTACGCTGGATAGAAAAGACTGAGGTTGTCTTAAAAATAAGCAAGTGCGTGGAAGAGGATAAGATAATGTTTGCTTCCAATCTATTCAAGAACTCAGCCTTGGAATGGTGGAACACTATCCTCCAGTCTAGGGGAAGTGACAGAATTTACAATATGGAATGGGAGGAATTTAAAAACATGGTAGAACGGAAATTTTGCCCTCCCAATGAAAAAGAACAGATAGAAAATAAATTCTTAAACCTTAAGATGACTGGAGTGGATAGTAAGGGATACACTATGTTATTCTTTGAATATGTTAGAATAGTGCCAACCCTTGCATCACCAGAACCAGTATTAATCTCCCGTTACATCTGGGGATTAATCAGTGAGATTAGGCTTGTAGTCAAGGCGGCTAGACCTCAAACCATAGAAGAAGTTGTAGAACTAGCAAATACCTTGACAGATGAGTTAGTGTTTACACGAGAAGAGGACCAGAGGGGGAACCTAGCTCAAAGGCTTACCCAAGAATTTCGTTCTGGAAATTCCAACCATGGGAAAAATGTAGGTTCTACTTCTGCACCTTATTGCAAGTATAGCAAAAGGAAGCATTCTGGAATATGCTCCATATATTGCAACTTCTGCAAAATATCTGGACACAAGGAAGAGAACTGCAGGAAGAAACCTAACAACAGGATATGTTACAATGGTGGAGAACAAGGCCACATCAAGCCAAATTGTCCGAAACTAGCTCCAGCCATGAACAATAAGAATACTAAAAATGCTAGAGCATTTGTTCTGACTGCAGATGAAGCCAAAATGATCCCGGATGTGATCGCCGGTACTTTTTTAGTTAATGATGTTTTTGCTAAAGTATTATTTGAATCTGGTGCGAACCAAAGTTTTATTAATACTTTATTTTACAAACTTCTCAATCAACCATTAACTAAAGTCCCACAAGAATGTCTAGTAGAAACAGCAAATGGAGAAAACATTAAGATTTCTGAAATCTTGCAGGGAGCAAGAATAGAATTTTTAAATCAAAAGTTTATTGTAAATCTTTACCCAATGAATCTGGCAGGATTTGATGTTGTATTAGGAATGGATTGGTTAATAGCCAATAAATCCAGTACTTTATGTGATCACAAGTCGATCCAAGTAAATTCACCAAGGGGTGAAAAGATCACAATTAAAGGAGATAAGCCATCTAGATCCACAAAATTCATCTCTGTGATGAAAACAGCAAGTTATATAAGAAAAGGATCATTAGTGTATTTGATTTCCATAATCACTAACACTAAAGGAAAAGAACTGAAAGATATTCCAGTAGTATCTCAGTTTCCAGATGTATTTCCAGAAGAATTACCAGGACTACCGCCAGACAGAGAAGTTGAATTCAGAATTCACCTGCTACCAGGAACAACACCAATTGCCAAAGCGCCGTATCGTTTGGCACTGGCAGAAATGCAAGAACTGAAGAAACAATTAGACGAACGATTAGAGAAGGGATTCATACAACCAAGTTCATCGCCGTGGGGAGCGCTGATTTTATTTGTTAAAAAGAAAGACGGATCGATGCGTATGTGCATTGACTACCGCGAATTGAACAAGGTCACGATTAAAAATCGGTACCCATTACCGAGAATTGATGATTTATTTGATCAGTTGCAAGGACCTCGATTTTTCTCAAAGATCGATTTACGCTCAGGATATCATCAATTAAAGGTTCAGGAAGAGGACATTCCTAAGACCGCTTTTAGAACAAGGTATGGCCATTATGAATTTACTGTCATGCCATTTGGTTTAACCAATTCCCCAGCTGCATTTATGGACATGATGAACCGTATATGTAAGCCATATTTGGATAAATTCATAATTGTCTTTATAGATAATATTCTCATTTACTCTAAGAGTAAAGAGGAGCATGCAAAGCGTTTGCACGCACTTCTAAGTTTATTGGGAAAAGAAAAGCTTTATGCTAAGTTTTTGAAATGTGAATTCTGGTTAGAACAGGTACAGTTTCTTGGACATTTAGTCAATCATGAAGGAATTCATGTAGATCCCACCAAGATCGAGGCAATTACTAAATGGAAAACCCCTGAGTCACCAACCGAGGTTAGAAGTTTCTTAGGATTGGCCGGTTACTATAGAAGATTTATTCAAGATTTTTCTAGAATAGTCATTCCCTTAACTAAGCTAACCTGTAAATCTGTTAAGTTTGAATGGGGACCAAAACAGGAAGAAGCCTTTAGAATTCTTAAGCAAAAACTAACCAATGCACCCATACTAGCGTTACCAGAAGGAACTGAAGACTTTGTAATCTATTGTGATGCTTCTAAGTTAGGTTATGGATGTGTGTTAATGCAACGTCAAAAGGTTATAGGTTACGCATCTAGACAATTTAAGAATCATGAAGAAAACTATTCCACCCATGATCTAGAATTAGGAGCAATAATTTTTGCTTTGAAAATTTGGAGACATTACCTTTACGGTATTAAGTTTACCATTTTTACAGATCATAAGAGTCTAAGGTATGTTTTCGGGCAAAAGGAATTGAATATGAGGCAAAGACGCTGGATGGAGACACTTAGTGATTATGATTGCATTATCCAGTATCATGCAGGAAAAGTGTTGGGATTGAGCCCTACCAGAGGAACAGATAATGTAAAGCCAAAACCAGGTCACAACAGAGGATTCACAATAAGCAGCAGTTTACACTTTGCTCTCCCCTTGAAAGTGAGTTATAACATCTGATGGTCTCTATCTGCTGCTCATAATCAACTGCTGCTGCCCTTTCAACTGCTGATATGATCCTAAAGACTACTGAAGACAAACTCTGTTGCTCTATCTACTGCTGTCTCTTAAGTGCTGATGAAGACACAAACACTGCTCATTCAAGGACTGATCACCTTTGAAGAAAGCACTGATGTTGTTGTTAAGCATCAGTGCTTAGGCTACAACAGTGGAACGTGAAGCAGTTGTTTTCCTCATGTTTCTGTATTATTATTACAATCAGTTGTTAGACATCAGTAGTTTGTGTAAGGACAGTAGATATAGTTTGTTAGGCTGTTAGACGTCGCTTTCATGGTGACGTCAGCTGAGATTCCTCAGTGGTTTGGTTTGCCTATAAATATAACAGTACCCTGTACTGTTACATTTGATTGACTGAGCGAGTTCTTCTCCTCATGTCTAATCCTTTCATCTTGTGTGCAACCAACCTTGGGGCATCAGGCTGAGGGGGAGCTTAGTATGTGAGCATATCTGTAATCTTTTGCTTTGATTTGTAAATCTTTTGACTCTATGGAAAGCAATTGTTTATCATACTATTCTTCCTTTGATTGTGTTTACAAAGTTTGTTTCCATTTCCGCTGCACTTAAACTGTTCATATCTATTTGATTTGTTCAAAACATACAAACAAACACAATCATAAGAGCCTCCGATCCTAACAATTGGTATCAGAGCCTGGACAGTCAATTTCGATTTAACAGTCAAATTGACATAACAGTTCGGCTCGAAATCCATTGATACTAAGGTTGGTTGTATTTTGTTGAAAAACAGAGTATCGAGTAAATCATGTTCAAAATGGTTATTCAGAAACTCTGTAAATCAACCAAGATGTCATATGACACACAAATTTCATACAACAAGTGATTTCATGCATAATACACTCATGGTTTCTAGATCTGAAAGTATATCTGTCAAATTATGAGATTATATCTTATTTTCTAAATTGATTTCAACTGATGTTATGAGAAATGTGATGTCAAACTTTTAAATGCTAAAGTATGAACCTCAAATTAACAAAACACATGTTCATAAAAACATCTATGTTTTGTTAACGTGAAAAGAGGGAAATTAAAACTTTAGTGATCCAGATCTTATGTGTTGAAGACAGGTTGAGTTCTTCAAAAGGACAAAATCAACTATGTTAAAATACATTAAGAAAATTCACAAAAACTCCGAAGTGTGTTCATCTCAAAACTTCTGAAGTCAGAAGAAAAGAGTATAAACATAAAACACTGAAGAGTCAAAGTTTAGGGTAATAATGGTCATTAAGCAATTGTTTGTGCTCATTGGTTCAATAAAAATTCAAGTGTCATTAGTGTTCCCAGTGATTGAACTTACAAAAGGACTAGACAAATTTTCAAAATCATCACATAGAAATTAGATCTACAACAGGATCTTCAAAACTCATGTGTTCATGTGTCCTCATGTTTGCTTTCAACTAAACAAAGAAAATGGTACCATACAGTGGTCAAAATATGTTCAAAATTTTCCTAACCACTATTGTCAAAACCACTGACCATTTTCATAAAGCTTGAGTATGATATAATTATGTTTTCTATGGAAAATACACCAGATCCTTTCTGATACTGTTTTCAGAAAATCCTTTAACCATTTTTGTTGTTCAAAGGATTGTCACAATAACCAGGATATATTGTTCATTTTTTTTTGGAATAATATATTTGGAACTTTTGCTTGTTTTTGTTGGCAAGAGTTTCAGTCCCTGTCAGGATGTAATACCTTATTTTTGTTGGTATTATTTTCCTCAGAAATGAGTCAAAAGGAAATGGTAAATTTGTCAAGATCATGTCATACTCAGGTTTGCTCAAATGTTGATTACTAACTGTGCTTGAATTACTAGGGTACTCATGTTTTAATTGAACATGAAACGAAAATGTGTTGCCTTAGCAAAAAGTTTTCATCATCTGGGGTACTGAACCACTGTCTTTCAAAATTGACATGTGGCAAAACCTTGAATGAAAATCTTCAAAACTGTTGCTGAAACACCTGCTCTTCAGATCTGTACCATTTACCTTAACCATTGTTTTGCTTCAACATCTGATCTCTAAACACTGTCCACTGCTGAAAGTTAACCACTGATCCCTCATTTCCTTGAAAAACACTGATGCTCAAAATCAGTGTCTTATCCACTGATATACTATCTACTGATAGTTAAAATCATCCACTGTCCATAATTTTTACCGTTGTAACCACTGATGCTTGATACGTCAGTGGCTCTGAAAACAACTGTTCTCCATACTTCATCCGCTTTATCAGTGTTTGACACGTGGTCAGTTTTTAGTCCTCAGATCTTAATAACCGCTGCCACATCAGCGATCATTTTTAAATAAAACCCTGCCCTAAAACCCAAACAGGGTTTTACACTGTCGAATTGAATTCCAAAATTCTCTTCACATAGCAGTTTCCAACCTTTCTTCTCAAAACCTCCAAAATCATTCTCCGATTCTTCTTCATCAAAATGACGAAGTCAAAAGGAAAACCAAAATCAAAACCCACATCACCATCACCTTCAACTGAAGCCGCTCAAACGGCCGAAGAACCCATCGAAATACCATTCAAACAATCTCACAACTATCTGGGTTTACTCACAAAACCTACTGATAATCACACCTTTGACACCATCATTGAGTCATTATCTGCATCAAAGTACAAAACTTTGTTAACAGCAAATGCTCCCATCTATCTGCAAACCCAGAGAGAGTTTTGGAAAAAGGCGTCGCTTGAAAAACAAGACGGAAAAGTCATAGCCATTAACTCCTTGATACAGGGTAAAGCAGTTCAAATAACCCCACAGTCGATCTCCGAAGTCTTTAATCTCAATGATCAGAAAGGTAAACTCTCTTTTGAGAAAGCTGAGATGAAAACTGATTTCGTAAAAAGGGGATATGCAGAAGAATCAAAGGTAGATACCCTACAAAAGGGTTATTTTCCATCTGCACCCAGATTTTTATTTCACACACTTCTGATGTGTGCTTCGAATAAAACAACATCTTTCAACGAAATACCATTAAAAATTCAATGCCTGGGTTATGCTATTTTGAATAATCAGGACTACAACTACTCCCAGGAGATTTTCAATGACATGGTGAAAAACGTTGAAAATAAAGCATTTTTACTCTTTCCAAGATTTTGAGTTACTATTTTGAACAAAAATTTGAAAAGGAAAGTTTAAATTTGCTAAAACAAGGTGTTCATTGTCAAATAAAAAGCTTAACAAAAGAAACATTTTCAAGGATGATGGCACCAATAAAAACAAAAGCAGGGGTATCTGAGCAGATTTTAACAGTTACAACTGCTCCTCAGGTATCTGCTGTTGAGCCCACTGCTCCAGGTGATCATAGCAGCACTCCCACTGCTTTGAAACCCACACCTGCCACCACTAAAAAGACCAAAAAGAAAACATCCAGAAAACCCACCAAACCCAAAACAAAGGCAACTCTGGAAGATGAGATCCCAGAGGAAATGCCTGTGACAACACAAAAGTCACCACAAACCACTGCTGCTACTTCCTCACAGCAGTTGGAAGAAAGATCTCAACCCATGCCTAAAACTCCTCCTGCATCCTCACAAAAGGATCAGGTTGTAAGCACAGGGACACCACAATATGAAGCTCTGAATCCACTTGGATCCATCTTCCTCAGTCCTGATCCCAAGGACATGTCTCTTTCAACCCCCATCCCCTCACCAATAATAATGCCACAATCCATGCTATATCTGTTACATGCAGCTGCTATTGCACAGACACAAACCAGTTCCTCTCTATCACCTATTACTGAGAGTATACATCAACTAGTGACTGGGTCTGATGCTACTACTCCAGCTATCCCAGCAACAGTTGAGGAGGTTACACTGCAGGAGTTACAAGTAACTCTTGTCAGTAGTTCAAGTGGAGCAGCAACTACAAATGTTGGATCAACAGGTCTACATTTGGACAGTTGTTTCATCAGTCAGACTCCCTTGAAGGCAATCTCTTCCATAGCACCTCTGAAAATCACTAGTGAGGCTATTTTGTCCACTAGTAACATTAAAGATTTATCAAGTGCTGAAGAGAGAAGTCCCCAGTACCAAGAACAAGGGGCATCAATGGGTGATTTTTGGGACTCAGTTCCTAAGTCAAACATTGATATAACCACTACAAGTGGGGATTCAGATGATCCCAGTAAAATGGGTGATGATTCAAGATATCAGGAATTGACGGGCAGAGTGGAAAAACTTGAAGAATCAGTTTCTGAAATAAAAGAGATGGTGCAGGAGATTTTAAAAGCTCAGAAAGCACAATCCTCTGCTGTTCCTGCTCAAGCATCTGCTCCACAACAAGCACCTGCTACAAATGAGCTTTGGAATATTTTTCAACCCATGCTTGAAGCACAGCAACTTATGGCTGACAAAAAGCATGCCATTCAAGTACAAATGCTGACCAACATGGTTGAATCAAGGTTCAAGGATACTCAAGCATATATCAAGGCTATTAAGGCCAGTATCCAAATTGCCACTGGCAAGGCTCCTTCAACTTTACTATTCTGTGATGACCCCCTTGCAGATAATGCCAAAAAGGGGGAGATATTGAAGCAAATGAAGAAAAAGGGAATTGAACATGGCATTCATATTGAACCTGAAAAAGAAAAACAGGTCTCAAAACCTGTTAGCCAAACAGCTGATACAGCAGCAGTTACAAAAACTGCTGCAGCAGCAGTTACAAAAACTGCTGTCAATAGCCAAACAGCTGCCATATCATCAACACTCACACCCCCAACACACACCACTCTACCACACACCACTACGACTACTGCTCCACCATCATCATCTACAATCATACCATCACCACTGCCTCCTGTCATAAAACAGAAGACAACAGATGTTACAACATCTGTTGTAATGACAACAGTAATTGAAACACAAGTTGTTTCAACCACTGTCAGTCAATCACTGCCACAAACCACTGCTATCCAATCTACTACCACTGATTCATCCAAAACATCATCTGCTTCTTCTTCATTAAAAAGGAGAAGAAATCTCATATCAGATGATGATTCACCACCTTCCCCACCAACATCACCACGTCCATCCCCTGCTCAAAAGCAGAAGACAACTGCTGACATATCAGCAGTTGTTAGTCAGTCATCCACCACTGCTCTCACCTTTCATACTTCACAACCAAGGCTCTTCAACAGAATAAGAAAACCAATCACTGCCGATGAGGGTATACATGATCCTAATGCTGCAAAATATCCACTGGAACTAGAAGCCATCAAAAATGAGATGAGGCAATTCTATACAAAAGAGGATCCTTCAAAAAGAAGATTCTCCTCACTCATAGGCTACATGCCACCAGAGGATATGGATGATTACCTCAAACTCAAGGCAAGGCAGGCTAAAGCAAGAGCTAAATTTGAAAGTAAACGTGAAAGTCTAAGCGAAGAAGCCACTGCTAAAAGACTGGATTTCTTCCTTGAAAAGGTAAAACAGATGGAAGAATTTGCACAGGAACTAATCAAAGAAAAGGCTGAACAACGCAAAGAGCTAAGAAAACAATATCTTGCCTACATTATGAAAGAAAAATTCTATCCTGCTGAAGAAAAACAGTTTGAAGAATGGCCAATAATCGCTCTAAAGCATGAGGCTGAGAGGATTGACAGAATCAAGAATGATTCTACAAAGAAGAAAAATCCTCCAAACTGGAACAAATTCAAAAAGCTCATTGCTGACTTCACTGCTAAGTATAAAAGAAAGAAAGAGGAGCTGGTGGATGCAAAAATAGACTCTGCTGAAGCCATATCAAAATGGTCAAGACAGCAGACTGATGAAGCCTACAAAAGGCTGAAGAAAAGAAAGACATCTGTTTCAGGCACTTCTAAGAAGCAAGAACAAATGATGAAGCTTGAACAGAAGATGGGAAACCTCGACACACTGTTCCGGTCTACTTTTGCAACAAATCAAGAAGAAGGAGAACAGCTGACTGAAGAAGAGGTAATAGAAAAGGAAGCAGAGTACTTCAAAGATACCATCACGAAAATGGGTCTAAAAGAAGATACTTCAACAAAGCTTCAGAGCCTTTTTAAGGCATTAAACAAACCTGCATCTCCAAACACTGCAACTGACATATCAGAAATTGAAAGGCAAGAGTTTATTGAAAGAGAAACTGCAGAAGACATAGCTGCAGCAAATGATGTCATTGAACAAACTTTCAAAAGAATGTCTGAAAGTCTGCAGTTGTTTTCAAGGACATTATCTCTCAACTCATCTTCAAATAAGTCTCTCCCAAGAAACCCACTTGGCTTTAAAATACTAAAGTGGATGTCTGATCAAAAGACTCACGTATTGACCTTGGTCAGAGCCAATGGCGATGTGAAGCATATATCAAGGAAAGAAGCACTAGGCCTTAGTGTTCAAGATTTGCAGGATCTCCTTGAGCTTACACTGTGCAGGGATGAAGATGACCAGAGTGCAAAGGTATTTGAAGCTGAATTCAAAGAACAAGCTAAGGCACTCTTGATGAGTAATAAAGGTCCTGAATAATGAAAGGTTTTGGCATTATCTGTTCCAGGGGGAGATTGTTGGGATTGAGCCCTACCAGAGGAACAGATAATGTAAAGCCAAAACCAGGTCACAACAGAGGATTCACAATAAGCAGCAGTTTACACTTTGCTCTCCCCTTGAAAGTGAGTTATAACATCTGATGGTCTCTATCTGCTGCTCATAATCAACTGCTGCTGCCCTTTCAACTGCTGATATGATCCTAAAGACTACTGAAGACAAACTCTGTTGCTCTATCTACTGCTGTCTCTTAAGTGCTGATGAAGACACAAACACTGCTCATTCAAGGACTGATCACCTTTGAAGAAAGCACTGATGTTGTTGTTAAGCATCAGTGCTTAGGCTACAACAGTGGAACGTGAAGCAGTTGTTTTCCTCATGTTTATGTATTATTATTACAATCAGTTGTTAGACATCAGTAGTTTGTGTAAGGACAGTAGATATAGTTTGTTAGGCTGTTAGACGTCGCTTTCATGGTGACGTCAGCTGAGATTCCTCAGTGGTTTGGTTTGCCTATAAATATAACAGTACCCTGTACTGTTACATTTGATTGACTGAGCGAGTTCTTCTCCTCATGTCTAATCCTTTCATCTTGTGTGCAACCAACCTTGGGGCATCAGGCTGAGGGGGAGCTTAGTATGTGAGCATATCTGTAATCTTTTGCTTTGATTTGTAAATCTTTTGACTCTATGGAAAGCAATTGTTTATCATACTATTCTTCCTTTGATTGTGTTTACAAAGTTTGTTTCCATTTCCGCTGCACTTAAACTGTTCATATCTATTTGATTTGTTCAAAACATACAAACAAACACAATCATAAGAGCCTCCGATCCTAACAAAAAGCAAATGTAGTAGCTGATGCTTTAAGTCGAAAGTATCATGAAAAGCCAAAAAGAGTGCGTTCTCTTAAATTAAATCTACAGGTAGATTTAAACGAACAGATTAGAAAAGCACAAGAATCAGTAATCAAGGATAATACTGAAAAATTGAAATGAATGATTAAGTAATTAGAACAAGGAACAAATGGAATTTGGAGATTCCATAAGAAAAGAATGTGGATACCTAAATTAGGAAACCTACGCCATTGTATATTAGAAGAAGCCCATAAGTCTAAGTATACGATGCATCCCGGAAATGATAAGATGTATCAGGATTTAAGAAAGAATTTCTGGTGGATAGGAATGAAAAAGGATATAGCAGCTTATGTTTCTAAGTGTTTAACCTGTTCACAAGTCAAAGCTGAACACCAGAAACCCTCAGGTTTATTGCAGCCGTTAGAAATGCCAGTATGGAAATGGGAATTGATAACAATGGATTTTGTTACCAAATTACCCAAAACAAGGAAATGTGATGATACAATCTGGGTGATTGTAGATAGGTTAACTAAGTCATCTCATTTTCTACCAATGAAGGAAACCTACAGTATGGAACAGTTAGCTAAGTTGTATGTAAATGAAATAGTTTCATTACATGGAATTCCTTTATCAATTGTTTCTGATAGAGATAACCGTTTTACCTCTCATTTTTGGGCAAGTTTCCAAAAAGCAATGGGAACCAAGTTGAATCTAAGCACAACCTTTCATCCTCAAACAGACGGACAAAGCGAAAGAACAATTCAGACAATGGATGATATGCTTAGAGCTTGTGTAATTGATTTCGGAGGTAATTGGGACGATCACTTACCATTAATAGAATTTTCTTATAATAACAGTTATCACACAAGTATCAATGCTGCACCATTCGAAGAACTCTATGGACGAAAATGCTGAACCCTAGTCTATTGGGCAGAAATTGGAGAAAAGCAACTATCTGGACCTGAGATAGTACAAGAAACAACCGACAAAATCATTCAAGTCAAGGAACGGCTGAAAGTAGCACGTGACCGACAAAAGATTTATGCTGATAACAGAAGAAAGCCGTTAGAATTTCAGGTAGGAGACAAAGTATTATTGAAAGTCTCTCCTTGGAAAGGAGTAGTAAGATTCATCAGGAGGGGAAAGCTAAGCCCCAAGTATGTTGAACCTTTTGAAATCATTAGAAGAATAGGACCTGTAGCCTATCAGCTACAACTGCCAGAGGAAATGGCGGGAATACATGATGTATTTCATATATCTAATCTCAAGAAATGCTTAGCTGATGAATCACTGGTAGTGCCTCTTAAGGATATAGAGGTAAATGAGCAATTAAAGTTTGTAGAGAGGCCTCTACAGATTGAAGACAGGAAAGTCAAGAACCTCAAACACAAGAGATTAGTTCTAGTCAAAGTAAAATGGGACTCCAAAAGAGGACCAAAGTACACATGGGAGCTTGAATCAAAAATGCAAAAGAAATATCCACACATGTTCCAGTAGATCTCGAGGACGAACTCTAAAACAAGGTGGGGAGGATATAACAACCCTCCTAAATAATTTTCGACATCCTAAAAATATTTAAAATATCCCAATACATCCTAAAATATACCCAGTATACGAAAACGGGCCCCGAATACCTTTATTTTTATTAAAATTAAATAAAAACAAAAATAAAGGGGCTCTGGCGGGCGGCGTAAGACCACTCCTTGGTCTAGCGGGGCGCGAGCGATAGGCCAAACGGCAAGACCCTGAGCTGCCACGTGGCAGCCACATGTCGAAGCTAGAGCGGTGACCCGGATCAGCTAGGGCCTACGGAACCTATGTCGCGGCCCGCGTAGCCTTTGGCTACATCCTTCGCGGGCCGCGAGGAACTGCGAATCAGGCCCTATAAATAGAGACCTTCGGCCTTCAGTCCCAACTCGTACCAAAACTCTCTCTCTCGAAATTCTGAACAATTAAAGTAATTTTCGGGCTTAATACCCCCCTAAATAACGAAGTTCTGCCCCGTTGTAAGTATCATAACCCCGGTTACGTATTAGATACACTGCCCGATCGATCCAGGGTTCCGTAACGGCTGTCGAGGTTCTGCCCGACGTAGTCGTTGGAATGCCGTCTCGGGGAGGGTATTACTAATGTAAATAGTGGGTTATTATACTAACGCGTGTGCATTTGTGTAATTTATAGATAATCACCAGGAAATCCTTAAAGAAAACCCTAAGACAGCAATGTGAGTAATCTTCTTTTTGTAAACTGTTTTTACAAAAACCTTAAATATTTTACAATGTGATTAAGCAGTGATTGAGTCTTTGTAGTCTTCAATTACTGCCGGTATGTTGGGGTTTTGTATACAAAATGTGGAACACGTTACCATTGGACAAAGAGTTAGCCAATGGGTAATATGACCCACCAGTCAGGATTGACAATACTGAATGAGTAATTGTGTAGATGTAAACATTGTAATCGCTCTCAATATTGTAAATTGATAAAAGTCTTCTTGATTAAACTGGGATTCACTCACCAGTATTTCCACTGACAAAATGTTTTTAAACGCGTTTCAGGTAACAAAATGTGAAAGCCAAATAGAAGCCAGCTGGACAGCACTGAAGGTTTGGAAAAGTAGCTATAAAAGTTACCTAAATAAAAGAAGATGTTTTATTCAATAAATAGAGATTATCTCTATAAATCAGTTTGTAATGAAAACTTGGGTTTTATCCCAATATGTTTAATATTATAACATGGTGGTATTTACTCTGATAAAATATTTCCTAACTACGGTCCTGATGTAATTTCCGCTGCCAAATTGATAAACACCGATACCACCGAAACTGATTCTCGCGGCCGCCCGTTCCCGGGACAGATAGGGGGCGGGGGTTGCGACATTGGAGGTTGAGAGTTTGTTTGTTGTATTCTGATGGTGTTACCGACGAGTTATATTTTCAGGTGGTGGTGGTGGTGGTGGCGGCTGCGGTGTAGTTGGAGTTTGAGAGTTTGTTTGTTTGTTTGTTGGAGGTTGGATTTTCAGGTAGTGGATGTTGTTGTAGAGTTGGATTTCACAAAAGGGGAAAGAAAAATTAAATAAATGGGGGGGGGGGGAGGCCCATCCTCTCAGGGGCGTAGGTTAGTAGGTGCCCGGGGGTGCACCCGCCCCCTTTAATGTTTCAGTTAGAAGTATATAATTTTTTATTTTTAGTCCGAAAATTTTAAAATTATATAGAATCGCCCATCCAATTATTTTGCCTAAATATGTATACAATACATAAATCAAAGTAAAGTTTGTTACCACTTTAAATCTTAGGTTTCATTTATCTCGTTCCATTATATATACATTAGTCTTTTGTTTCTTAAACAATATTTAGTTTTTTTATATGTAAGAACGAGTTCTTTGAATAAATGAAATTTTTTTAGTTTTATTTGGAACTATTATTATTTGACCCGACCCGAATTAAATAGCCGGTCCGACCCGAAACATAACGATAGGAAAATTATTTTTGGGTCCCATGACTTTACGCCCCCTCGAAACTTTTGGTCAAGCTCCGCCACTGCATCCTCCATTTCCCTTGATTCATCCTTGTAGGGGCATCCTCCTTAGATGTTGACGTGACAATGACGTGGAGAGACATCCTCCAAAAACTTGTCTCCTCCGCATCATGTAGCCTTATAATTTGGTTTACATGTGCACCACTTAAATTAATATGGAAGACTAGAAGAGTAAAGTGTGAATGAGAAAAACAAATAGTTTTCTTATAATTTGGTTTACATGTGTACCACTTAAATTAATAATTTGGTCAATTTTTACTTGTTTGTGAACCTTACGTCTTTACTTCTTCCCATCCAAAACAAAGCTGTCATATGTTTTTATTTATATTTAAAATCTTGTGAGCCTTTACATCATTGCAATAAACTAATTTTGGTACCACCCCAAAAAAAACAAACTTATAACTTAGATTTTAATTTCTTAATTTGATTACTCTTTTTACTCTATAATATTGTAGTTATGGAAGTTAATAGTTTTATCATATTCAAGATGGATGTGATTGAAGTCAATGGAAAGAAGCTCAATTATACTATTTGTAGATAATGCAAACTGAATAAAAAGTATCTCAATTGTACTATTTGAAGACAATATAAATTGAATTGCTGGAATCAAAGAACGTAAAAAAAAAAAAAATCAAATCGAGCAGTTGTCACTGAAGATTTGATTCCGCATACAAAGAGATACATGTAAAATTTGGGTAATTAAGTTAGGTCCCACTAGATTTTTTTAGTAAAGTTTTAAGAGTTAAATGTCATTTTAGTCCCTGTGGTTTGGGTTATTTTGCCAGTTTAGTCCAAAGGTTTCATTTTTAACCTGTGGGTCCAAAAAGGTTTCACTGTTGCCATTTTAGTCCACTGGGTTAACTTCATCCATTATTTCTTTTAACGAGAAGGGCGATTCGGTCATTTTGTATGGCCGAATTGCCTTTCTAGTTAACAGAATTACATATAAAATGACCGAATTGCCCTTCTGGTTAACAGAAAAAATGGATGAAGTTAACCCTGTGGACTAAAATGGCAACGGTAAAACCTTTTTGGATGCACAGGTTAAAAATGAAACCCTTGGATTAAACTGGCAAAATGACTAAAACCATAGGGACTAAAATGGCATTTAACTCAAGTTTTAATTAGGCAACATAATTGACATTTAAAGCTTTAGACCATAAGGGTTGGTCTGCTTAGGCCATGGGGTATGGGGCTTGGGTTGGGGGAAAACGCCCAAGCCACCATCCCGGGTGGGCTTGGGTTGGGGCGTGGCCCTTGGGGCTTGGCTTTCAAGCCGGGCGTGGGGCGGGGGAAGCGAGCTGACATGGCGGGCTGTGTATGGCCAAAAGAAAAGAGCCGTTGGGCTAGCCGTTGACCAACGGCTATATTAAAAAAAATTAATTTTTTCTTCCATTTTTTCACTATAAAACTCACATTTTTCTTCCATTTTTACCACATTCAACCACATCTTCTATACATCTTCAATTCTCCTTCTACAAAACGAAAAAATGCATCCTTACAACCGTCCTTTTGACCCGAGCAACCCGTATGGGTTCCAAGAAAATAATCCTAGCCCACCACCCACTCGTCCAATAGCTCGTCCATTTTTCATACACTCTCCTATGCCCGACATGGCGGGTTATGCATCGTATATCGGGAATTGTGTGTTTACTAACTTCCCACACACCGACGATTCGATACCTACCCCGTTTTCACAATCGCCCATCGACCTTTCACCAACCTCCATCGACCTTTCACAAAACGAATCCGTTCCCGAAACTCAACCACCCAATGATGGTCCTTCCGCATCGAAACCCATAAAAAAGAGAAGTCATAAGAAAAAAAAACTGAGGAGGATAAAGTAGTTGAAACCGCCAAACGAAAACAACAAAAATGGGTCGTTGCTGAAGAAGTTGCATTGGCGAGGGCTTGGTTTGAACAATCTCAACATTCAACTTTAGGTATTCTTAACCTCTGTTTTTATTAATGGTTATTTTTTATATAAGTTTGTAATATATTAATTTTTTTTATTAAAATAGGAAATTCGCAACATCGAACCGCCCTGTGGGAATCGGTTAGTAGACTATTCCATGAAGAAATGGGTAGGGAGACTTATCGTGAAAACGATAGCTTATCCTCAAAGTGGAGCGAGATAAGCACCCAACTTACAAAATTTAGTGGTTTTTTAAATAAAGCAAAGCAAAACCCTAAAAGTGGTGAAAACGAAGCCGACATTTTGACAAATGCAGTGGTCACTTTCAAAGCAAATGTGAAGACCGACTTCCGTTTCATGCATTGTTGGGAGATTTGTAAGTTCCATCCAAAGTGGGCGACTATCCCCATTGGTAGCGAAACTAACTCGTCTTCCAAAAGGTCAAGGGCCTCGTCCCAAGCCCAATCAGATGCACGAGATCAAGAGTTTGAGGACCTTTTGGATGATTCGCCAAGCCCAAACCGGCCTGAGTATGGAAGATATGCCTCAAGAAGGCGTGCTAAAAAATCTAGATCTGATACGGCATCGCCTTCAGCTGGGAGTTCTGGCTCGCGTAGGGGAATATACAGCGAGCAGTTGGATGACATTTCATGCAAGTTGGATACATTCAACGTATTCCAACAACAAAGGGCCGAAATACGAAGGAGGAAAGAAGCTAGAGATGCCGCTAGAGATGCCCAGAAACAAAAACGGGATGATTTGAAATTTCTATCTCAGCCCATTGATCACGTACAGGGTGACGAGTTACAACTAGTCTTGGTGTTGAGAGAAGAGATAAAAAAACAAATATAAAAGTTAGGAATTTTTTTTTTGTAATTTTCTTTATTTAAAAATATTAAAAAAATTAAATTTGTTGTTTTAAATAATATTGAAATAGCCCAGCGGGTCAGCCTAGCGAAGCCCACCAAACCCACGCCCCAAACCCCCGCCCCACCATACCGTGTTGAATGCGGGTTTAGCCCATGTCTGCCACCCATTCCACGTGTCAACCAATGCCCAACCCACGCCCTAACCCAAGCCCCACCATACCCTACGGTCTTAGTTCCCAAAGAGACCACCCACCACGTAGGCGTCACATCATCAAGGGTGAAGGACCATCTCCTTGAGGACTACCCAATAATGTGGAGGATAGTCCTCTCCCCTTTTTTTGTTATTATTTTTTTTATTTAGTTAAATAATTAAAACAAAGTAAATAAAAATAAAAAAGTTATATTTAAATAAAAACCTAAAGTTACATTTAATAAAAAACTTAAAGTTACATTTAAAAAGAAAATACAACACAAATAAATAAAAAACTACTCGTTGTTTTCTTCTAGATTCCAAATGTGTTCGGTCAAGTCTGATTGAAGATTGGCATGTGTGAAATCGTTATGTAACGAGAACCTGTTTAAATCTTGTTGTTCTTCGCTAACCGGAACATTATTCTGCTCCACCGCATTCTCATCATACTCACAAATTGCATGTCTTTCGTCTTCGATGATCATGTTATGCAACAAAATACAAGCATACATACAATATCGCAACGTTTTGGGTGTAAAAGCGCGTGCTGTTTTTTCAATAATATGCCATCTTTGTTGGAGAACAACAAAACACCGTTCAGTATCTTTTCTCGCCGCTTCTTGAAACTTGGCAAATTTCTTTTTTTTTTTTTTTCATCTGGCGGATGCCTAACAGTTATAACAATTGTAGAGTACTGTGGGTATATTCCATCGGTAAGATAATACCCGCGTCTGTACTCCACTCCCGAAACCGTAAACCTCGTATCAGGACCGATCTCTTTTATAACATTGTCAAAAACCTCAAAATTTGTAGAACGTTAAAGTCGTTATTCGAAGCAGGAATCCCAAAGAAAGCATGCCAAATCCATAGGTCTTGAGACGCAACAGCTTTTAGAATTATTGTTGGATGTCCTTGATCGCCTCGCGTATATATTCCTCGCCATGCGGTAGGACAATTCCGCATGGCCAATGCATGCAATCAATGCTCTCGAGCATTCCTGGAAAACCGTGCGTTGCTTTGTGGTGTTGATACAATTGTTGTACGTCATTGTAACTCGGTTTTCCCAAATATTTTTTGTTGTAGAGCCTCACCACAAATTTGAAAAACTTGTATACACATTCTCTAGCAGTTCTTTCGGACATCTTTAAGTATTCGTCCTAAGCATCGGCTGCTGTCCCATAAGCTAGTTGACGAATCGCCGCAGTGCATTTCTGTAAGGTGGTGAAGCCCCTTTTGCCTCTAGCATCGTATCGCAACATAAAAAAAGGGTCACAAGAGGCTAAATCATCGGCTATTCGTAAGAACAGTCAACGACTCATTCGGAAATGACATCTAAAAATACTCTCCGAGTACAATGGTTCGTCGGCAAAGTAATCGGCGACTAATCTTTCGTGAGCACCTACACGATGTGGCAAGTCATATATATTATAACACATATATAACTTATAAAAATAATGCAATGCTATAAAATATAAGAATAAAAATATAACTAACTTTCTCGGTCTCGGTCGATGGTCGGGTTCTTGTTTCGTGGTTGTAACGAAACCCCCTCCTCATCTTCTTCCAAAATTAGTTGTGTCGCGGCTACCACCATGTTTATAAAATATTTTACGGCTTCTCTGGTGTCCGTCGAACCCGACGAAGAGGAAGATGACATTGTGTGTTTTTTAGAGAAGATTATTGGAGAGTGTAAAGGGGTTTGTTTGGAGAGTGTGGGTGATTTTTTGTATAAAAAAGGTTAAATGAATGGGTATTTGTAGGTTTTAAAATAATTAAAAAAATTATTTTTTCTTTAAAAGTAGCTGTTAAAAAACGACATTAATTAATGGGGGCCCATATTTTTGCCTCGTCTCCAACGGCTTGGAGAAGCTGGGAGTGCCGCGACGAGCCCGGGGGGGAGGGGGCGGTGTGCGACGCGGGCGACGAACCGAGCCGGGGATGGGACGACCCCCACACTCGATGGTCTTAGGCCTTTGGGTATACTTTGGGTATGTTTGGCAAAAGTAGCTGGTGGCTGCTAGCTGGAAGCTGTAAGCTGGTAGCTGGTGGCTGGAAGCTGGTAGCTGTAGCTGGTAGTTAGTAGCTGTATCTTTTTAGATATATTTGGTGTTTGGTAGAGTAGCTGGAGCTTTTAATAAAATGTATAAAATGACCAAAATGGACATAACTAAAAATTTAGAAAGTTGATGCATTAAAAAGTTTCATATTTTTAGAGGTTAAAATAGTCATTTTTTCCCTAAAAGCTTGTAGCTCCTTCTAAACGCTACTAGTCGTAGCGTTCAACCAAAAGCTTCAAGCTCCTAACCTAAAAGCTTAAAGCTCCTTCAACCAAACAAGACTTTTTATTGAGTAGGAGCTTTTTCTTAAAAGCTTAAAGCTAGAAGCTCCTAAAAGCTCCATGCCAAACATACCCTTTAACCTAACTTAACTCCACCTAAGTGACACATCAACTTTTTTTCTTCATTTCACTTTGTCTCACTCTAAGGAAAATGGTTTAACATGTTAACACATAACTCATTTAATGCACTTTAACATTGGGTTTTTGTCTAAAAAAGAAAATAATTATCAATTAATTCTCTTAACATTGGGTTAACATGTTAACACATGACTCATTTAATGCACTTTAACACAAGGAGGGAGTGGTTTGCAATGTTAGTTAACATGTCATGTCATTGTTAACACTCTAGATGTTATAGTACACCCCATGGCCTTATAGGCTAAACCTTAAATGATATATTTGTAAGGTAGGCTGGGGCATTCGTGGGTAACATGCTCCTGGGTTGAAACCCGTGACAGAACACCGCCGCCACCCATGCGGGTTAAGCGGGCAGTTCGGAAAGCAGCTCCACAATCCGCGCCAGGAAATCTTATGAATGATTATTTTGTCGATGAACCAATGTATGATCATGACACATTTCGTTACCGGTTTCGTATGTCGAAACAATTGTTCCTAAAAATTGTTTGTGATGTGGAAACATAATATCCTTGATTTCAAGAGGGATTAGATGGGCGGTACAAAAAGAGTTTTATGGTGATACAAAAAGTTACATCCGCCATTAAACAACTCGCGAGCGGTAATACTCCCGACGAGAACGATGAGTACTTACAAATGTCCAAAAGGGCTTCGCGAGAGTGCCTACAATCTTTTTGCAACGCCGTGAATCAATTGTACGATGAAGAGTTCTTGCGTAGGCCGACAAGCACCGATGTAGTGAATTTGTACAGAAACCATGAGGAAAAACACCAAATCCTAGGGATCTTAGGTAGTATTGATTGTACGCATCTTGTGTGGAAGATGCGTTCAGCTGAGTTATGAGGCTAGTATATCAGACGTGATCACGAATACCCAACGGTCATGGTCGAAGTGGTCGTCACAAGATTTATGGTTTTGGCATGCGTATTGTGGTCCGTCCGGTTCATTAAACGACACAAATGTGCTCCAACAATCTCCAATATATCTCGCTGAATGGAATGGAACCGCACCTAAGTGTCCATTTCAAGTGAATGGACATACATACAAACGTGGATTGTTCTTTATAGAATTATATGTGCCAGTAACAAATAAATTTCTGTATAAACTGCTTGACAAGGAAAGGTACCTGCTATAAGGTTATCATTCTGCACCATCTCCTGGGCGTTCATCATGCGTTTGTTTTCTTGGCTTCTTCGGGCTTCTTCTAATTCCTAGGGCAGTTGGTCTTGATATGCCCCTTCTCGTTGCAACCATAACAGGTTGCGTCTTTCAACTTCTTGCAATCCAGGGTTTTATGTTCCTTAGACTTGCAAATTCCACACGGTAGAGGCTGAGATTCAAATCTGCATTTCCCGAGGTGGTATTTCCTACAGGTTTCGCACCTGGTCTTCTCACCCGACTGCTGGCTGTCTCTCTTAAACCCGGAACTCTTCTTATCCTCAGAGTTCCTCTTCCTATCGGAGCGATGAGAATCCTCATCCTCCCTTTTACGCTTTCCATCTTCAGAGGCTTTGGCAGCCTTGTTTCTGACTACATCGAGTGTAAGAGATAGCGACAGATCGGTCGCTGACCTGAATGTAGTAGGTCTTGAAGCCTTAACACTGGCTTTGATTTCTGGGGCTAAACCCCCAATGAAGCGAGCAATTCTCTTGGGTTCTGGTGTTACTAAGTAAGGAACCAGTCTGGACAGGGTATTGAAACTGGTGAGGTAAGCTTGACAATCTAAGTTTGTCATAACCAATGATAAGAAATCTGACTCAATCCTCTCAACCTCGTGTTGAGGGCAGTAGTTCTCCATAATGAGAGCAACAAACTGTTCCCATGACATGTTGTAAAGTGGGATCTTCCCAGCAGCTTGAATGAGAGCCTTCCACCATGCTAGTGCCTCTCCCTTGAACGATTGGGATACATATTTCACTACATCCCTTTCAGCACAACCGCTGATGTCAACTACCGTGTCCATCTCATCCAACCAGGTCATACAATCTATTGCTCCTTTCTCCCCCAGTAAAATCCCGGGGTTTGCAGGAAACAAAGTACTTGTAGGTGCAGGACTTGGTGCATGGCTTATCATCAAACACTATCCTTTTAGATGGAACACTGTTTAGGTTAGATGAATGTCGATCATCATCTTTCTTTAGTTCGTCTTTCTTAGAGGGTGGCTTGTCATGAGCCATTGAATGGGTCTTAGGAATAGACTTAGAGTGGGGTACTGAAGAATTTCTACTATGCGTCCCACTATACTCCTTGAATTGCTCCTCTACAGCTTTAGATACAGCTGTATCAATCAGTGTACGGAGCTCTCCTCTGGTTATATTAACGCTATCATCATCGTGGTTTTCCAGGGGATGACTGTTTACTTCTTCTGACCTAGCCATGTAGCTTTAATTGCTACATAAAATCAATAAGGACAAGGTTTATACGGAAGCTTATACGGTCTTATCGTTTTAAACGATTTATTAACCATGTTTTTAATACACATATTAGTTAATTTGCTATATATATAATTGTTCAGGATCTTTATCAAAATCCTAAATTATAAGTTAATAATAGCGCAAAAGGCCTAGTCACGTAGACAAGTTTAATTTATAAGCCCAGAATTTATGGAATCAAGGCATTAAGGTTTGAATCAAAGTTCATTACCTTTTCTTGACAGGGAGTTGTAAGCTACCACTGTCTTTAGTCTTATGTGACATTGGATATGACTCGTAAGTATTATATCCCCAAATTATAATTTAATAATGGCTCAACAGCCTAGTCACATGGACAGATTTAATTTATAAACCAGGATTTTTATAGAATCGAGGTACTAAGGCTTGAATCAAAGTTCATTGCCCTTTTTAACAGGGGGTTGTAGACTACTACTGTCTTTAGTCTCAAAGGACGTTAATTATAGCCCGTAGGCATTTCATCCATAAGGGATGGTTATATAAATAAGGGAATTTAGAACATCCCAATTTAAAATGACTTATGTGATTTTATCGAATCACGTCTTTGTCATTAATGATAACATATCAGATGTTAATAAGGGTTTGAATCTTTCGAATAGGTTTTACCATCTTGGCCATGTCTGCAACGACAATTAGGCTAGGTTTTACCCTTAAGATTCTTTTAATAATTACGCAGAACAATCCTAAATTGAAATGTTAACAAGGATCTGAATCTAATTGAGGAACTACCATCTTGGCCCTGTCTTATTGTGACATATGGCTAGGTCTTGTCCTTTTTAAATTTTGCCATTTTATTATAATGGTAGATCTTATAAAAAGGAATGTTATTTTAAATCTAACCGTTCCTATTAAAATTTAAACAAGTACATGGTTGCCCAAAACGGGACTTCTAACTGAAATGACTCGCCCATGCAAAGGCTAATCAGAAATAACAAAAGAAACAAATAAAACGAATTAGGATTAGTCCTATGTTCTTGTCTAGACTCAAGAATGTGCAACTGTGTAACTGAGATTAAACACAAAAGACTAGTGTTTAATTCACTCAGTGTTGGCTCTGATACCAACCTGTCACACCCCGATTTTCCACGTGTCACCGGTGGGCCCGGTGGGGAGTATCGTGACGTAGTTGATATCATCATAGTCAAACAACACAATATTTAAATGCACAGCGGAAGCAAAAAGGTAAATACATTACAATCCGAATATAAAGTAATATCCAGTATTACAACGGAAAGTAAAGGATCCACAGGCGGATCTTAAACATAAACATTGTTTCAACAGACTTTAGGCTCCTAGAACTTGCAAGATTCCTTATAAACGCCCTGAGCTTCCAGCCAATTACGTTCAGTACCTGTCACTTAACCCTTTTGGAAAATACGTCAGTTTTCACTGGTAAATACACTCAACCGACTCATTTTGAAAATGTTTAATAAAATTGATTTGAATGCACGTGGCATAAACTCTTTATAACTTGGGACAATTATATTTATAATCTTGTATACAGATTTACATATTCGTTGTACGTTCAGGGCCCGATGTAGAAACCGAGTCAGATTAACAGACACGCCACAAGTATAGGCCCACAAGAGAGTGAGATACCGTTTTTCCTTAAACAACTGTCAGGTGTATGCCTACACCCCGTGTATAAGGCGTGGCCATTTTATAATATAATGATGTCAAGGATATCCGGGACATGGTCATTAACCCCTAAAGGCTTTTATTTCAAACAATACAGATTAAACCGGGTTACCTCAATAATTTAACCATAATAAGATTAAACATTCAATACCCGACCAAGCGGTATTATTATAATACCGTATCCCAAGCCCGTATAGGGAAAATAGGTTAAGAGTATTTACCTGAGCTAGCTCCTGTCTTAATTAGCAAGAATTTTAATAACTCAGCCGTATTCACTTAAGTAAGCGTAGGTACCATTTACCGGAAGGCTCTAGTCTGGAATGATGGTATAAATAACCAATTAGAATGATAACGGGTCTTTAATTAAGCCTAAGCTTAGACCGGTTAGTCTTACAGAAAGATACGGTTCAAACGCATGATAAGGCGAAGACCGGATTAGAATGTGGTTTTGACCCGACAAGTTTGAAGACTTGTATAATATGGGTAATCTAAACACATTCTGGATTTTGAGACAAAAATGATATGGTTTGACCCGTTTCGGCTAATATATGCAAACTAGTCACATAAGCTGATCCGAACGCGACAAGTGCGTAACGAGTAACCAAAAGAGTCATATGCGAGTTTCCTAAGTTATTATGCTTTAATTATGTTGTGACATCAGAAAGATATCTTATATTATGCCCAAAACGGATTTAGACTCACATTACGCCCCGTAGGGGTATTTTGGTCATTAAAAAGGTTATAAAAGAGTTTAAATATAAACCTGAGTTTCGGGTCTGATGTAATCAATAAAAATTACTCAATTTACCAAGTTACATCAGTAGGGTATCATATATATGTGAAATCTATCCTTTATAACCAAACTATGCCTCTTAAGGGTATTTTGGTAATTTCACTTAGGCTAAAAAGGTCAAAACTGGAAACCTGAGTTTAAAAACTTTTACTTACTGTTAATATATAAAAATATACTAAAAATATCAGTAGGTATGAACCTTATATGTTTAATATGGTTTTAACACACACTATGCGTTAAAAACGTTTAAAAAGGCGATTTGGAGCCATTTCCGGGTTTTCAAAGGAAAGCTGATATTTTTATAATTCCAGAAGGCTCAAAATATTTTATTTATCAAATGAAATCAGTAGAAAGAGGTTTGGGGTCAAAAGGATTTGTAAAACTCATTTTATGGCTTAAAAGGGCAAAACCGTCATAAACCGAATCAAACCTAGAGACCTATGTTATGCTCAGTCAAAAATTAAATAAAAATATTCAAAAATCCCAAAATATTATATTACATCAGTGGGTAAAAGTTTGATATCAAAAAGTAGGTTTAAATAGGCTATACGCTAATTACGCCGTTTAATTAACATAAAGCTTTCAAAATACGCTAATGAGCATAACTCTTAATCTAGACCTCAAACTGATGTCAAATTTTAGGTGCAAGTTTATAAATCAGTAACTAAGGTTTCTACTCTTTTACTTTTTCAAAAATCACGTTTTAAGGTCAAAAGGGCATAATAGTCAACATTTAAGCATTTAACGGAATCATGCATATGAATCGGATAACTAATGAACCAAGTTGTATAATCACAGAGGGTTATACTTATAGGTAACTTGGTCCTAATAAATCTCTAAGGAATTTCTAAACTATGCTTAAACGGGTCAGAACTGAAAGTCAAAGCATAAGTCAAACTATGCGACTTTCGGTTCCGAACCGAGCCTAAACTGAAAATTGTCGAGTTGAACATGTTTAGACATGTTCTTATATTAATTACCAAGTTATATTAATGACAAAACAGGTTGCATAGCCTTTACTTTGCTAATTATGCATTTATTTGAAAATAAGCTTCCTGTTGACTTTTTATAATCAAGTTTGACCCGACAATTGACCTAGATAGAGTGGGTATCAGAGAATACCCTTTTAAGGGTTTATTACCCACATAATTACCTACTCATAGGTACTTTCAATTTGAATTTTGACTGAAGGGATTAAGATTAATGACGAAGTCAAATCTTAATTACGATGGTTTGACTTTACGCTAAACAACTAAGTTAAACTGAACTAGAAAGGATTAAGGACACTTACAAGGGTCCTAATTATGATTAGAGATCACTAGGAAATGTCCTTGAGCTCCAGCAACCTCCAGGAGTTGAGTTGTGGACTTCCAAGTGAATGAGCAATTTGAAGAACATAACTTCATGGCCTTTATATAGGTTTCTAATTTCAATTTGATCATGCCAACAAGGTCTACAAGTGATATGGGATCATTCCAAGTGTCCCTAGACCTTTTAAAACCATCAAACAAGCCCCTGAATTCGAATACCATCGTTTTAAGTCGGTGTAACCGTTTTAACAGGCAGCTGGAAGTTTTTCTGCATCTGGGACCTGCTTGCGCACCGTAACGTTATTGGTGTTGAGGTGTGCAAGGACCATGCCAGCACAACAAAACTTTCAAATGTTGACAGTTTTGGCCCCTGCACTTCCAAACGTGGTTTTACCTTTATTTCTTGCACTTTGGGCCCTCTAAATTGAATTCTAAGGGCTTCAAGACTTATACCAACTTTATTAAGTCCTTGGTTAACTTTTGATCACCCGAAAAGCCATAATTTCCTACGTTGACGCTTTTAACCCCTCGTATATGAATTTTATCATAACTTTCTCATACGATAACGAAACTTGGTGAAATTTTTATCACGCATTCTAGTGAGCATAATTTACCGTTACAAAGCTTCGGGTTTGCTAAAAGGTCACTCAGAGGTATACTTTAAACATGTTGACACATTTAACCCCTGTAGTTTGTAATCTCTCACTTTCTTTTATATTTAGCTTCGTATGATCCATGATTCATTCGTGTGAATGTATAAACATCTTGTAGGGTTATTGTAAGGCATATTTATCCATTGTTAACATTTTGAACCCTTATATTCACATAGTTTCTTTATTTGTCAACTTTAGTCCCTCTAGAGCATTCTTTCACATGTTCAAGCTTATGACACGTGTCAATACATTATAGGACGTGAATTTTCGAGGTGTTACATGGATACTATTTAACTGACGGTATCTACCCTACCTGGTCAACGTTTGTGAAAACGTATTCACTTCTCGACGATCCGAATGAAAAGAAGTTCAAGAAACTGCAAGAATGGGCAATCAAAGATGTGGAACGTGCTTTTGGTTCCCTAAAAGGAAAGTGAGGCATAATTAGGGACCAATGTGTGCTATGACGGTGGGCAATATTATTAGCGTGACGTATACGTGCATGATACTGCACAATATGATCTTAAAGGACAATGGGCATGCGTTATCACCAGTCCACGTCAGGGATCCAGTCGTCGAATCTGTTTTTGACGATATAGTTCTTCGGGAGTCGATGGATCTAGATACGTATTTTCGACTTAGAAATGATCTTGTGGTCCATTTTGTAGCTTTCAATTTTTTAATTGTCCTTTTTTTATTTTTATTAGTTTGCTTTGAATTATGTATTTCTATTTTTATTTCAATGAAGTTTAATTTTTATCTAACATTTGATTTTTTTTAAGTTTATGGCGTGGGTAGGCGCCGCCAGTGTTTTATGACTAATTGGTAATTTGAAAGAAAATAGATATGACGACATTTGGTTGGTTGAAGGATAGGTAGTACCCTTCTTGAGTGCTTAATTGCTTATTCCTACCTAATCTATATGTTATGTTAGTGCCAGCAAAATGTGAAAGCAATAATATCGTTTCTCAGGTGTCTTGTATTAGTTGTCATATCGTTTTTGATAAAGTCGTAGGCCAAAGTCAGTTATTGACTTATTTCTACATCTTAATCACTATGTGATATCAATCACAATATAATTTATATTAGCATGTGTTCCTACACATTATAATGATAAAATATTATATATTTAATGGTCTAAACTTTAATGTTAATTAGATATTTAATTTTAAACACATAGTAAAGTTATAACAAGGTATGAGGTTGTCATGTCCTTTATGGATAAACTGAGTATGAGTTCCATAGAGTTCAATCAAACAAGATCTAGAGTTGTGAATGTAAACTAAAATTTAAAATCATATAATCTGAGTTTGAGATTGAGATCGAGATCCTGAATTATTAAAAATTTTATCTTGTTTTTACAACCCTTTATATATGCTATGGAATTTTATTATTACACGAAATTTACGTGACTAATTTTAGTCTAATGACTTTAAGTTAGTTTCGGGTCAAATATTTGAACACGTTTGGCTAACACGTATCATGTTCGAGTCAATTTGATGGGTCCACAGTTTTTCTAAGTACTTATTTTTTAAAATGCATATGATATCATAACTTAAACTTCATGAGAGTTTTATATCACCCCTTTAAAGAGAAATAAGTATCAAACTTTATAGCTGAAACATTTTATATTTTTTTAACGCGACATGAAACTTCCATTTGTTAATTTTTTGGTTTGTACCGAGTCCGGAAAACACAATGCATTTTACACCCCTAAGCGTCCCTACTTGACAACTAACATATCATCATCATCATCATACTCAGTAAATCCTACCAATAGCAAAGCTAAGGTAAGGTCCGAGGGGGGTAAGATATAGACAACCTTACCTCTACCCTGTAGGAATAGAGAGGCTGCTTCCAGTGAGACCCCCGGCTCGATAGTAGTTTTGCATCAAGTTTTGGACATAAGACACATAACACTCAACAATCGGGACAAAGGCCGATTACTAACATATATAAATGTAAAATAATTTCTAAATGGAACTTCAAGAGCTAATTAGTCCCATGTTAGAGTGCTTGATGAACTACCAAATCGAATTCGATCAACTCATCTAAAGTTCTTAACAACATCAGTTCAAATCAAATTTTAACTTATCTTCACTATCAAATAGAATTCGTTCTTTTTTACTTTTTGGTAAATATCTTATCCTGATGCAAGCAACACTAGAAGTTGTCAGGTTGATGATCAACTTAGTGAAGACTACAAATCCAAGTCCAACACATCTTGGATTTGTATTTTATATGGACAATACAATAAGTGTTTGTTTTATTGTTCCTGTAAGAGTATGGTCCACGTACTCATGCATGCACACACTTGAGTTTGTCTGCATGTGACTTGACCATGGGCTAGTTTTCACACTTTGTCTTTATTCTTGCTAAATATCATGCTTAAATAATAATAGAGAGATTTTCTCATCCGGAGTCGTCATTGAGAATTCGAGGGTCCTTAGAGCTAGGCTTTGTGCAAGCGGAAAAAAATGACCCATAACTATAAACTTAGATACATTTATAAATCTTTGAAAACAAATTAAACTTATATATAATAGGAAGATGATTGTGATAACATCATAACAATAAACAAAACAAAACTATTGCAGCAAAATGAACTATTTAAAATACTGCACGAATTGTAAGATTTTTCATAGCATTTTCGGAAGCAAAGTTATTGATTAATTATTTATAATTCATACTTTCTAAATGTAGATAATTTGACAATCTTGCTAACTAAATTGCATTTGCAAAGCTCATATACGAAACATAACAAAAGAAAAGTTATTAAAAGGGACCCATGCGAAACAAGTAGAAAAGATTTTTTTTTTTACACTACTCTTAGAGATTGAACCCGCACTTTTGATTTCATAGAACACTATTTCCATTACACCAAAGAGCCATTTTGTAAGTAAATTTATAAATAAAATTTTTTAAAAAACATATTTTAATAATTATGGCTTCTCGGGAAAGTGGGTCCTATACAATCGCCCACCCCACACATGTCCGGACAGGCCTTGTTCTCATGCAACACATTTATTTTTTAGACAAATACAAACATATAAAACACATATTCTTCAGTAAATATACAAAACAACTTCTTTTTGCAGAAAATTTCTTTTGCATAAATCACTCTCACAAAAATACAAACCCTCATAACTTAATAACTTTTTTCTTTATTGCTTAGTGCATCTCTTCAGGATGCACTCATGATCATGGTAATTGGTAAACAAATGAAGATATTATATTTAGTGTTAATTATTTATTTTGACTTTTTAATGTCCAAGGAGACAAATTAACGATTCCTATAATTTGTTTATTATCAAAATAATCTTCACGTACACATCAATTTTGCTCAAATTGACCATTGCTTTTGGCATGTGCTTCAAATTAGAGTATTTTAGTCTTATATTTTAATTTATGTAATTTTCATCGACATCTTATGTTAACTGTCCTCAATTTAACAACTACCACCATCTTTATCATCCCTAACACTAACCTTAATGATCATCACTACTCATCCCACCGATTTTGACGAATCTATGATGCGTGTGCGACCGTAACATACATATTATATAACTTCACAATCAGTCACCATTGCTTTGCATTCATGTTGTGAGATCTAGTGGATCAAATGTATGGATGACTAATATGTTAACGAAAGATTTTGGTTTTTGACTGAAAGGAAACTTTGACCAAACGAAATCGAGTGGTGGATATGATTGGGGCCAATTTGCATCATGGTCAACAACATTTGCTACCCACAACATGATATATATTTTATTTTATTTTATTAAGAATAATAATACAAATAATAATAACAATAAAGTTCACAAATAAGTGTTTAGGTTTTAATAAAGAATAGGGAAGTTGAATTCTAATAATTCCAAGTAGACGTTATTGTCTCATTGATTATTACCGATCTCACTTTTGAATTTCCTACTGGCACTCCCACTTTTTAACTATTTTGCCTTCAACGGTTCTTAGTTAAAAAAACTTAAACCGTTAATTTGTTTTCCAAATTGCAAACTGATGTTTTAGGGCTTTTGATCAGAACGAGGATACGAGTCGATTAATGTAGAACTTACCTTGAAACGGTACTTCAAACAACTTATTTTTGTTAATTGGAAGTTTAAACACCCCAATTGAAGCATCGTTTTCGTCATTTGGAGCACTGCTTTGAGGTCTATGTTACATCTATCGACTCGTGTCCTCATTCTGATCAAAAGCCCTAAAACTTCAGTTTGTAATTCGATAAAAAAACTTAACTTTGTTAAGTTTTTCATTGAGGACTGTTGAAGGCAAAATAGTTAAAAGATGAAACTGCAAGTGAGAATATTCAAAGCTATGACTGCCAGTAGCCAACCACCCGTAGGTGAGATTATTAAAATCGAATTTTCCTTAAAAAATATGATATTTTAGTAATTTCACATAAGAAATAAGCTAATTTAAATAAAACTGAAACCAAGGCATATAATTATCCATCCTTAATTTAGCAAAAATACACTTTGAGAGCTTTTTACTATTCAATTTATTTACATATTTTGACCCCTCAAGTTTCATCTTTATACATATCAACCTCTTTCATTTTCATTTATCAACCTTTTTAATTTTCATCATTTAGTTTTCAACCCCTTTAGTTTTCACTTTTCATTTTTAACCCCAACACTTTTCCACTTTTGACTTTGGTACCCTATGGTTTTCATCTTTTACAAATTGTTGTTTTACGTTTCGATTTAAACCTTGCGAGTAAAAACACTGCAACGCGCTTGTGTGGTTCAAATTTTTACGTCTATATTTTGGTGGTTTAACGGCCCCGTCACAACTTGCGGGTCCTAAGCTGACTCATGGGCTGTTTGGTAACTTCTGAATGGTTAAGTGCTGAACGAGTAAGAGGTCTGAACCATTAAGAGCCAGTACAATGCTTAACCGTTCCAGAGGCAAATATCTGACCTATTCAGATTAGAGGTCTTAATCATTCAGACTCAGTCTAATGCTTAACCATTCAGAGGCAAATGTATGAACCATTCAGACATCTTCTCGCGAAACAAACAGTCTGAACCATTAAGTGCTGAACCAGTAAGAGGTCTGATCCATGATCCATTAAGAGCCCATTAAGAGGTAAACAAACAACCCCTTAGTTATTATTTTCTATGTGTTAGGTTTTAGTCTAATTTTTGTGAGTTAACCAGCTACAACGCGCGTGCGTGGTTCAACGTTTTTACGTTTACTTTTTGTTCTATTTAACAGTCCCGCCGCAAAGCGCAGGTCGGGTCCTAAATACTAGTAATTATTAATTCACAACATATAAATTGGAATAATCATTATTTTGTAAGTTTGGACGTACCCGTAGGCATAAAAAAGTAACAATTAACAATTGTATAGATCAAATTTAATTGATGAAAGGCGGCTAACCATATAATATTTTTAATAATTGATTAAGATAATATAACCCAAGTTGGCCGTGTTTTATAACATAAAAATGAAGAATTTATCAATTTTGCTTTAACAATTTAGACTTCGGTGGCCAAATTAATTAATATTTTGATGAAAGCTCATTATCAAAATAACTAACATTGAGAGGAAAGTGATATATGTATGTATGCATGTTGGCAAAACGTGTATTTTGTGTCCTATAAAATTGATGAGAAAAGCAAACCAAACAAGGCATCTTCATTTTTGACTGATAAGATTACTTTTTAGAGTAACTTCAATTTTAATCTATGAGAGAACCCCCCATTTTGTTATTGCTGAAGTTGATTTGTTCTCATCAATAGTAGGTCACTATTGCCCAATGACAATCTGATCGATCATTTATAAATGATCTTTAGTGGTAGATGATGATCAGTACTAACCAACTATTGGTGGGAACTTGACAATGAGGTAGTAGTGGAGTGGTTGGGGAAAGAATTGATGTTCTTTGTGACCCAGGTTCGATTCCCACTCTCTTCATTATTTTTCGTAGCATCCAGGTGTGGCGCCGGTTTTACTTGGATGGGAGGCGAGGTTTTACCGATTATTCCACTGTCGTACTTTCGGGCGGGTGGAGATCGGGTTTCCGCGCATCTGGGGAGAGCCAAGGGGCTGGCGATGGTCAAGTTGTTGACCTTGGCCACAACGCCCGGTGTCACGGTGGTTGGCACGTCGTTCCTTACCGTTAAAAAAAAACTATTGTTTGGAACTTGGTTATCAACAAAAACTGAGTTACCACTAATAGAGTTTCTTGTGAGATATATATACTACTATAATCGTCTAACTACCGACAATTATGCTTACCAAATGCGATTGTCATTTGAAATGTTGTGATAGTTCATTTTCTATATAAGAAAGGTCTTTGGTCCAATTTCGATATGCTGTTTTAATAAGCAGGGGAGGATCTTAGTTAGGGCCAGAGGGGGCCTCCCCCCCCCCCCCCCCCCCCCACACACACACACACACACACACACACATTCCAGTTTTTTCGCTTCGAAGTGTACATTTTAAAAAAAAATTATATGTATCAAGTGTTCCCCCTCTATTTAAAAGTTCAAGATCCACCACTATTCATAAGAGATGTGCATATCCATTCTTGTGATTTTCTCTAATTATCCGATTAAGTTGTGTAAAATCTTAAAGTGAACAAAACACAGATCACAAAGAGATGTCCAATCCTTACTAATTATATAAAAGAGAGCGACGAGTCATGCTCAAAAATTTATTTAGCACATATATCGTTAAAATGCCAATTTACTCGACAATGATTTTTTTGAATCGCTAACCATACACCTCATAGGGATTGAACCCATAACCTCCTACTATCTTAAATTTTATCTCACTCATCAACACCGCTAGGCTATTCAAAATGGATATTTACTCAACATTGATAAAAATGATGAGTGTCTAAATAATAATTTTGTTTTACTATCATCAAACTATAAAAACACAACCAAATAAATAAAATATTTATTTTAGCCTAATTATATATTTCAATTTATTTGTGCCAACTTTTCTAGTTTATGGTCCGTGTGAAAGTTTAAATAAAAGCCTTTTAGGTTGTGCGGAGTGGGACGCGGCAAACACCGCCGCCGAGGTTTTGCCGTTGCCGAACAACTCAAGAATCGGTGGAGGATCACCGATGCGGGGAAGGTGATTGAGAGAGAGAGGGTATTGTGGGTGGGGTCCATTCCTATCTCAACCAATCACAACTTTTTCCTTTTTTTTTAAAATAGTTTACCACTTCACCAAGTGTCTAAACCATTGCCAACACTTTTCACCAAAGTTTAAACATTTTTGACTGATTGACATGGCGCGCTCTGATTGGTCGGTTTTTTGGTTTGACACTTCAAAGTGTTTAACAACTCCTTACACCCTTTAGAGGTTTTATTTAAAATTAGTCACACTCAAAGGAACCCAACCACGTACACACGGTCGTCGGTAGGGCAGTCTACATCATGTGCTCACACCCCTACCCACCAGGAGTCCAATCATCCATCGTTCCGTGGCCGAGTTGTGAAGCCTATATATACATATAAGATATATCCCACTCTTATATGTACAAACTTATGTTGTGACTTGTGAGGCAAAACATCCCCCCCACACACACTTGCATACTCTTACCCACATATACGTATATACGTATAATGGCTTTGAAGGTGGAAGGCATGGGGATTAATGGAGATGAGAAGGTGGAAGAAGTTAAAGAGCTCAACTACAGAGGAGTCAAAGCCATGCCCTATGTTATAGGTATATATTTGTGTGTATAAATGTAAATATAACAATAGGGTTAAGGTAAAATGAAAAACTTATACGAGTTGTAAAAACTTAGAGAACTCGGTCTTATGAAAAAAATTTCAAAATTTTTTTAAACAAAAATCCTACAAAAATCAACTTTTTCTAAAAAATAGTAAAAAATTAAAAAAAATTTCATTTACGGCAGCCGTAAATGCTGTAAAAAATAATGTCATACTTATGTCATCAGCTTTTTACAGCTGTAAAGGGCCGTAAAACACCACTTCGGAAAAAAATTAATTTTTTTTTGCGACAGTTTTTTCTAACATTTTAATCTAAGGGTGTGAAAAAATGAGGGCAAAACTCGCACGGAAAGATCGAGTTCTCTAAGTTTTCTTACAACTCGAAAGGGATTTCTCTTGATATTGATCCTATATACTATAACAATATATGTTTGTATATTTGTATTTTAATCCATTTGAATGTGTAGGAAATGAGACGTTTGAGAAGCTAGGAACGATTGGGACATCGACAAATCTATTGGTGTACCTAACTACAGTCTTCAACATGAAGTCCATAACTGCTACTAATCTTATATACGTATTTAACGGTACTTGCAACTTCGGTACCCTCGGCGGAGCATTTCTCTCCGACACTTATTTTGGCCGGTACAAGGTCTTAGGAACAGCTTCCATTTCATCCTTCTTGGTACCTACCATCTCCTATTGTGTTACTTTTATCATGTTTATATAAAATCAGACTTAAGATAATGTTTTGTATGGTAGCTTTAATTACTCCAATTATATCTTTAATCCAAATAAAAATGTTATATGATATATCATTTAATAAACTTTGTATATTATTTTAACTATCGAGTCGGGTCTTATTGAAAGCAGCCTCTCTATTCCTACGGGGTAGAGGTAAGGCTGTCTACATCTTACCCTCCTCAGACCATATGTTAGTTTTGCTATTTGTGTGATTTACTGAGTATGATGATGATCAGGGGATGCTTGTGCTAACGTTAACGGCAGCAGTCACAAAGCTTCATCCTCATAAATGTGTAGACACCCTGTGTGAGGGACCAACACCATGGCAAATGACTTTCTTGCTAAGCGGTTTTGTCTTTCTAATCATTGGAGCAAGCGGCATCCGGCCATGTAACTTAGCGTTTGGGGCAGACCAATTCAACCCAAACACGGAATCTGGTCAACGGGGAATCGCTAGTTTCTTCAATTGGTACTACTTCACGTTCACGTTTGCTATGATGGTATCATTGACCGTCATCGTGTACGTGCAAGCAAATATTAATTGGGCCATTGGGTTAGGAATCCCGACGTTCCTTATGTTCTTGTCGTGTGCTGTATTCTTTATCGGCACGAGGATTTATGTCCTCGTGCCGCCAGAGGGTAGCCCTTTGACCAGCATTTTTCAGGTCCTTGTGGCCACTATCAAGAAGAGGAAACTGGATCTTGAAGAACCATCCGTATCCCTGTTGGATCATGTTTCCACCAAATCCATCAACTTAAAACTTCCATACACTAATCAACTCAGGTACATATATATATATATATATATATATATATATATATATATATATATATATATATATTAACCTTAAACCCTAAGGAACCTTTTTATTAGAAATAGGTAACTTTTAAAACTTTTATACAACACTTTTAGTGTATAAACTTTTTAAAAGGTTGACTCTCACTTGCCAGCACTTTTTAATTTTATTTTCGGCTTTTCATTTCACAAATTAATTTAGTTTATCTCTAATAACATGTATTATCTAATATATTCTTTTAAAAATCTAAATAGATAACTTTGTTTTATTTATATTTGTCTATGTATTTTCTTATATAAACTTTATTGAAAAGTATTCAAAATAACTTATTTTATTTGTCGCACAATATCAAAAAATATGTTCTTGTCATACAACTCATTTTTAATAAAACTTTATCCAAGCGTAGACAAAAACAAATAAAACAAATTTGTGTAATTAGATTTCTAGTTTAGAAAAAAAAACAAGATAAATGTGTACAAGTTTTGAAACATGTGCCTATTTCTAAAAAAAATACATCTAAAACTCTATAAGTGATAAAAACATGTTAAGTTTGATATGTTTGATGAAACTTATCTTGTCGTGTTACAATTTTGTAACAGGGTTTTGAATAAAGCAGCAATCATAACCTCGAATGACAAAATGAACCCGGATGGATCGTCAGGAAATCGCTGGACGCTTTGTAGCATACAACAAATAGAGGAAGTGAAATGTGTAATCAAAACAGTTCCAATATGGTTATCTCTCATAATCTACAATGTTTCAATTAACCAAATGCAAACCTACACAGTCTTTCAAGCCCTACAATCTGACCGACGACTCAAACCAAGCTCATTTGAGGTTCCTGCAGCGTCCTACACTGTGTTCCAGATGCTAGCCCTCACCATATGGATCCCAATCTACGACCAAATCATAGTTCCATGTCTTCGGAGAATAACAAACAAAAGACAAGGCATTTCACTCCTACAAAGAATTGGAGTCGGAATGGGCATCGCCATTTTCACAATGCTTGTTGCGGCTCTAGTTGAAACGAAAAGAAGAGACTTGGCACATTCACAGCCAACCATCGGGTTTGAAAAGGGAAAAGGCGAGATTTCATCTATGTCGGGCTACTGGCTCATATTTCAACTGATGGTCGCAGGTCTCTCAGAAGGGTTTGCTGTGATCGGATTTGTTGAGTTTTTCTACAAGCAGTTTCCTGAGAACATGAAGAGTTTCGCGGGTTCTTTCTTGTTTTGTGGGATGGCGATGTCGAGTTATTTAAGCAGTTTCTTGATATCAATCGTTCATAGAACAACTCGTGATGGTGTGTCGAGAAATTGGTTAGCCCAAGACCTAAACGAGGCGAAGTTAGATTACTTTTATTATTTATGCACCGGGTTGGAGGTGTTGAACTTTATATATTATTTGATCGTGGCAAAATGGTATAAATACAAAGGAACTGGTGACGAACCGGCTGATGTGCCTTTGGAAGACATGACTACCCACAAACATGTTGTTTGAACTTTGAAGAACACATGATATGCATGGTGAATTTACAACCATGCCCTTGTATGTGAATCAAGATGTGGATGACAACATGGCCATATATCCTAGAATCAGTTAGGTATGATTGAGGATTTACTTTAATATGTATCCAATATTTTGTGTGTAAAAATCTCTTATAGATTTTATGGTTGTAAGTAGGTCCGGTAATTATTGACCAATTACAATGATGGGGTCAGGGATAATTTGAACTTTGAACTTTTACTTGCAAAAATTGATTGGTTGCATGTTAAACTCCACATCTTGTAATGTCATAAATTAGGCGATGCTATGTTAAAAAGCATGTAGTGAGAAAAGAATTCATCATCTATGATGGTTAGTTTTCTAGGACCAATAGTAATATAATAAGTTGGATGTACCAATATAAGGGGAGGGGGGTGGTTCACTAGTGGTAGAATCTATCACTCACAAGCACCAATCAAGTTTCGCTATGTCATCAACCATTTTTCCATCACTCACAACCTTTTTTAGGCGGGGTGGTCATCACTCACCACCACACCCAACAATTTCCCCCCAACCAACAAATACCCTCACAAAAAAAGTATCACGTCCGTGAAGAAAATAACGGAAATCAATTTTCGTGGAAGATTAACGCGTTATAGTTTGGACCGGCGGTGGGAAATAACGAGTTATAGTTGTTCCCGTGATAATATAACTGACCGCCCCGCCACCTCTAATGAGTTAGGTCACTAGAGCGATAGAATGTCACTTGCATAATTAAAACTAAAAAGTAGGCAAGAAAAGTAATAGTTAGGTGCAATTAACAGGTTTCGGGAGCGCCGGTGTTATCAACATCATACCCAGCATCTAAAAAAAGCTTCATTTAAAAAAATATACCCTTACCCAAATTGGAAAAGATAAAATTCCGTATATTTTGATATAGGATACTAAAAAAATAATTAAAACTAATTTAGATAATCTATATATAATAAAACTAGCTTATTCATCCTGTGTGTTACACGGGTTAAGTAAAAAAGAAAATACCAATAAAAACCGTATTAATAATATATTAATGTCACGTCATATTCTCTATATTAATTTAGGAATAATATTATTGACTAATGACAATATATTTAGTTTAATACTTTAATATCCTAATATATTTTATATTATTAATACATATAATAACATATAAATCTAATCTAATACTAATAAAAGAATGGAATATTGGATTTTAATAATACCAGCTATTCGCCATTGGCCGCCAACAGTCCTAACTTCAAAAATAACTACTGGCAGTCCCAACTATTAACATATTGGCCACCAATAGACCCTGACTAATAGAACCCTAACGACGTTAGCCTCCGGTCGCCGGAAAAATGTTTTTGGCCGGAAAACTCAACATTTTCGACCCAAACCTATTTATAACCCTATTACGGATCTTTAGGTACCTTTTTCTAGTAAAAACCCGAATTATTGAAGTCGCCGGAAAACTTCTTTTTGGCCGGAAAACTCAACTTTTTGGCCGGAAAACTCAACATTTTCGTGCCAAATCACTTTGTAACCTTAAATCGGACCTTTAGAAACATTTTTTAAGGCCAAAAACGGCTTTTCGGCGACCGGAGACTAACGGCGTTAAGGTTCTATTAGTCAAGGTCTATTGGTGGCCAATATGTCAACAGTTAGGACTGCCAGCGGTTATTTTTTAAGTTGGTACTGTTGGCGGCCAACGGCGAATAGTTCGTATTATTAAAATCCAATATTCCCAAAAGAATCCATTTCATGTCACATGGCATTCTCTTATAATAAAGGATTTCATCAAAATGTCATGTGATAATTTCTCATGCTAACTCAACCATAATAAATAATAAGTAAATTAATATAAGTACCATTATCCACCTTAAAAAATAATTCTAAATAAACATCCTCTCCCTCAAAAGAAATCGATATACCATGATACTTGGGTTAATAAATTATACTATACGATACAGAGATAAAAATATAAGAATTACTTTATCTCTTGAATATACCGATATTAGATAACGATTATTAATTAAATTCGTATAACAACTATTAATAAGAATATACCGATACTTGTCGGTGAAAAAATATTAATATTAAAAAAACAAAATAATAAAATATTAAATTTTATATATTAGAATTAACCTTATAGTTAATATTAATTTACTATAGTAAAAATTAATAATACATAATTAGCTAATATTATACGACATTCTAAAATCTAAAATCTAACATGTAATACTTAGGAAAATATACTACATAACGAAATACATTCTTTACACCTTAATCTATCACATATAATCATAGTCTTATTTCTAATATATTACATATACTCATAGTCTTATTTCTAAGCCAATATTATTAAGTTAAAAAAATTACGTAATAGTTGATTAACATCAAAATTAGAATTTTAAAAAACTTTAAAAATATAATATGTTTAGTCTCTACAGAATAATATTATTGGTAAGTTAATAAAATATTATTAGAATACAGATAATGATAAGAATAAATAATATCAATATATAGTTTATTGAATTTAAAAAATTTATAAATAAAAGAATTATGAGAATTGAAGGAGAGAATGCCATATGTCATTATTTGTAGTCTTTTATTATAAGTTAGATTGAAACTGAATGAACAGTTGTTCATGTGATTTATTATTTATTTTTTAAATTAAAATTAGAATAGAATAGTAACATCATTAAGAGATGAACAAATGGTATCGGGTATAGGTACTGAAGGGGTATGGTCCCAAATCTCGCGTCTGCATAACCGCGAATGACCATTACCCTTATCAAAAACCCCCACCAGCAATAAACTCACCTGTGTCCGCGTGGAGCAGTCCAATCTGTCCAGTGATGAGAAGACTTACCTTAAGGACGGAAACTAATGTTGCGCATAGCGATGCGGCACCGCACCGCATCCTATGAACATTTTCGTCACGACAAGGGATCTGAACAACAGTAACAGTCACTCAGCAGGCAATGCGGCATAACACCGCATCCCGCGTAAATCATGGATGGAACAACCAACGCGGGAACAACATCAATGACCGCAAGCAGCGATGCGGCTTGGCACCGCATCCTGCCTACGAGGCAAGTGGGTCTGACACCACAGTGCAAGTGGCACTGGGAACAGTTGCCTACCGGCCCACGTGTATGCAACAGTCTGACGCCACAGCAAGACGTGGCATCACCACAGTATCCGACAGGTCTGACACACCTGCGAATAGCTGTGCGTTGTCAGGCTAGCTACTCAACTACCCTCCTCCACTCCTCGGCTATAAATACTGACCCCAAACCAGGTTTGAGGTATCACTTCTCTACTCTCTCAATACTACTACTATCACACTTTGCTTCCCAAGCAAACGACTGATTCTCACGCCGGAGAGTGGTAACAAGGAGCACCCCCCACCCCATCCTCCTTGTTGCGAGTCACGGTTTGTTTCCTTGTGCAGGAAACCCTCCACCAGACGATCCAGCCGGCGATCCTCGGAAAGAAGGGATTAACCCTCTTGACGAGACCAGTGAGTTAACCCACCTGGTTGACCATTGTTTCATCATTGGCGCCCACCGTTACTCTTAGCACTTTTTTCCAACCATCCCTTTCTCTCCAAAGATCATGTATGATCGTCAAAACAACACCGGGGATAACCTAAACCCCGCAAACCAAGGGCCTGCGGGAACCATTCCCCTAGCCCCAAATGCTGAAAACATTGGCCCATCAACGCAAGGGGGCGCATCCCTTACGTTTGGACACGATTTATCACAGTACGCTCCTGTGATACCTACAGGCATGAACCTTCATGCCTGGTACGATCAACAAGCAGCTATGTTGGCTGCAACATACAACAGAGCTTGCGCAGAAGCGCAAGTATCTGTGGGACCCACCCCAGCACCACACACCCCTGCAGGCCGTACTTTACAGTACGAAGGCAGAGCCCCAACACATCCGGCCTCCAGAAGCAGGCACGAAGATCGCGGTTCCTCTTACTGCGACGTCCGCACACTTGATGAGGACGACTCCACATATGGGTCCCGCCGCAGGAGCCATATACAGAGTCGCCTAGGCCCGCATGGCGAAATTAGGCGACAGTCTACAGCCCACCACGACTTTGGCATTCACAGCCGACTGGGACCCCAGTCCCACCGTGAAGGACAAGGCTATACCGATCCGGACGATGGTACATACCGTGCGGAATCCCATGCCACCAGCAGCAGACCGGGAGGACGCAACTACGTTCCTCCCACTCACCCCCGCACTACGTACCTCCGCGCTGCAAAACATCACCGCAGCCAACCCTACAGGCCGAAATCTGCGGCCGAAAACTCCAAGTTCGTCCCAGAAATCGCCCACGCCGATGTCACCACCACAAAATTCCCATTAAACATTGGGAAATACAACGGTTCAACCGACCCAGATGATCACAACAACATCTTCGTCGGCGCCGGATGCAACGGTAGATGGGATGAACCTACCTGGTGCCATTTTTCCCCCAGACCCTAACAGGTCTGGCCAGGGCATGGTTCGACTCTTTACCACCAGGGTCACTGACCTCATTCGAGGACTTGCAAGAAAAGTTCCTCGCGCACTTTAGCCAGCAACGACGCCATGAACGCGATTCCATGGACGTCATGAATATCTGGCGCAGGGATAACGAATCACTTGAAGCATTCGTTGTCTGTTACAATAAAGAATGCCTAGAGATAGGCGATGTCGCCGACCAAATGGCACGTAACCATTTCATTGTTGCCGTTAAAGACGAGCAAATGGTTATGAATATCTCTGGCAAAGATGGTTTACCTAAAAAGTGGGAATATGTCATGGCTACGGTCAAGACATACGCCCAGACTCAGCGGTCCCTAAGACCGCACATGTCAAAGGCACAACCCCAGGCGGAAGGCCAGTCTTCCCGCCAAGAGTCAAAGCGCAGCAATAAGCGCAACCGGGACACATGGAATCGTGGCAGCGATTCCAAACCATATGTCCCACGAAGCAACCAGCCCGACGCAAGGGCTACAATCAACGCCCAGCGTGAAAACCGGGCGTCAAAAAGGGAGTCTCGGGACCGCAGCTGGACCGAGATTAACCAGTCGCCAAGCGACGTCCTTCTCACGGACGCACAATTCCTGCGACCGGCCCAACCGATGAAGTCCAAAAAGAACCAGGATCTCGCACTCTACTGCGAGTATCACAAGGACAATGGCCACACAACAAACAGCTGCATCAGTCTCCGACTGGAGATTGAGCGAGCCCTAAAAGAGGGGAAACTGCAACATCTGTTGACTGGCGCACAAAAATCTACCAAGCGCATCACTCCCCACAACGAGGGCACCTCCACGGGTAAGAGGACCATGCACGTGGCCTCTACCCACATGATCAATGGAGGAAGAGGAAGGCCGCGCAAGGCGGCAAGAAGACGGGACAATGACTGGAAAGACGAGCAAGTCGTCTTTCCAAAAGTCCGAGGAGGCCCACGTGATAGACGAGCCGTAGTTATCACAGGCCACCTGGCTCACTACTGCACCGAGCGATTATTCATCGACCCGGGTAGTACATCGGATATTATATACGAGCAATGCTTCAACCAGTTCGATCAGGAAGACAAAGATCGACTGCAGCCAGCGGACTACCCGTTGGCCGGGTTTGCAGGGGAAATCGTATTCCCCCTGGGCCAGATTACCTTCCCTGTGCGCCTCACCAATGGGAGGCACACAAGAATGGAGGAGGTAAACTTCATGGTTTTACCGCACACCTCAAAGTACGACGTACTTCTCGGGAGAGAGTCCCAAGGCGACTTCAACATGATCACATCCGTCCCTCACTCTGCCATCGGTTTTCCAACCGAGACGGGGGTCGCGGTAATATACGCCCGAAGAGAAGTTATGTCTACGGACGACCTGCGTCCAGCCAAGGTCGCAAGGCCCACCCCCAACACGCAACCAGAAAAATGGGTGCTTAACGCAAGACACCCAGAGCAAACGGTCACTTTGGGCCATGCCTTGGCACCTACCATCAGAGCGCGCCTGAAGCAACTCCTGTTCAGGAACCAAGATATTTTCGCTTGGAAACCCGCAGACATGACAGGGGTGCCACGCGAAATCGCGCAACACTTCTTGAATACCATGCCAGGTATCAAGCCGGTGATCCAAGGCCAACGCCACCTTGGATCAGCAAAAAACGCGGCGATGGAAGAGCAGGTACAGGAACTGCTCTCTGCAGGCATCCTGCGGGAAGTCAAATACCAGACTTGGCTGGCCAACCCAGTCATGGTAGAAAAACCAAGCGGGGGCTGGCGCATGTGCGTCGATTACAAAGACCTCAATAAGGCCTGCCCAAAGGATTGTTACGCACTTCCAGAGATCGACGAGAAGGTCGATAACCTCGCACCATTTCGATGGAAGTGCTTCCTCGATTGTTACAAAGGCTACCACCAGGTACTGATGGCAATCGAAGATGAGGATAAAACGGCATTCCGCACTCCTACCGGGAACTACTGCTACACCAAAATGCCGTTCGGGTTGCGCAACGCGGGCGCAACCTATCAAAAGTTAATGAACGACACTTTTCGCGGTCAAATCAGCAAAAGTGTCGAAATCTATATGGACGACCTGGTCGTCATGAGCATGGAGGAAAACACCATGCTCAACGATATTGAAAGAACATTCCAAAGTCTGCGAAGCGTTAACATGAAGCTTAATCCAGGGAAATGCTCGTTTGGAATGGAAGAAGGCAAATTCCTCGGATTCATCGTAACCAAAGATGGATTCAAGGTAAACCCGGAAAAAGTTCAGGCGATCGAACGCATGCCATCGCCCTCTACGATGAAAGAAATGCAACGACTAGCCGGCAGGCTAGCCGCACTAAACAGATTCTTAGCCAACCACGCAGCCAAGTCATACCCTTTCATCAAGACCCTGCGGGGCTGCCTAAAAAAGGAACAATTCCAATGGACCGCAGAGGCCGAAAAAGCTTTCCGGGAGATGAAAGAGTGTTTGATCCAGCTCCCAACCTTAACCGCACCACGAAAGGATGAGCCACTTATTCTATACCTGTCTGCCGTGGACAACGCAGTGGGCGCGGTACTCATAGTAGAGCGGGAAGGAGTTCAAACACCCATCTACTACATCAGCAAAATGCTCAACGACCCAGAGACAAGGTACTCCATCATGGAGAAGCTGGTACTGGCACTAGTGCACGCATCGAGACGTTTACGACGTTACTTCGCAAACCACGTCATCACGGTGTTAACTAACTACAGGATCGGCCCGATCCTATCCAAACCCGACATCTCTGGGAGGTTAGCAAAATGGGCAATCGAGCTGGGCGCACTTTCACTGAACTATAAACCGCGCCCCGCAATCAAAGGCCAGGTCTTGGCTGATTTCGTTGCTGAAGTACCAGCAAACCGCATCCAAGAATGCGAAGAAGAACAACACCCTGCATCACCACCATCTTCCGCAGAAACCTGGGCACTATATACAGATGGTGCATCCAACGAAGATGGTGCTGGCGCAGGTCTACGACTTGTCAGCCCTGATGGCCAAGAGCTAACCTACGCAATCCGCCTCGATTTCAAAAGCACGAATAACGAGGCGGAGTATGAGGCTCTACTGGCAGGGCTACGTTTGGCAGTCAAACTTGACGTCAAACATTTGGAAGCACATGTCGACTCACTACTGGTTGCAGGGCAGATACGCGGTGACTATGCCGCAAAAGGGGATATCATGATCCTCTACCTCGAACAAGCCTTGCAACTGAAATCAAGGTTCACCTCCTTCAATATTCACCATATCAACAGGAGTGACAACAAACCTGCGGATGCACTATCAAAACTTGCATTCACCAGCTTCCAACACCTGGCAAAAGAGGTACGCATCGAGATTCTGCAAAATCCTTCAGTACCCCTGCGCCAAGTCAACGTCATCCAATACGGTACCACATCCTGGATGACACCGATAATTGCATACTTACAATCAAGTGTTACTCCCGAAAGCAAGGCAGAAGCACGCAAGCTACAATACAAAGCGTGTCATTACCAAATGGGAGACGGTATCTTATACCGTAAATCATACTTGGGGCCACTCCTGCGATGCGTCAACCCCCAAGATGCCATATACCTTATCAAAGAAATTCACGAGGGAATATGTGGCATACACGCAGGCCCACGCATGGTCGTGGCCAAAATCATGAACGCCGGGTACTATTGGCCCGGCATGCACCTGGACGCAGTCAAAGTCTTACGCAAGTGTTTCAATTGTCAGCGACATGCTCCCAATACCTTGCGTCCCAAAAACAACCTGATCCCCGTCACAACCGCATGGCCATTCCAAAAATGGGCAATCGATGTGGTGGGACCATTTCCAGATGCACCCGGTGCAGTGAAATTTATCATAGTGGCTGTTGATTACTTTACAAAATGGGTAGAGGCAAAGCCACTTGCATCAACCACCGCTATGATAACAAGGAAATTCGTGTGGGAACACATCATCTGCCGTTTCGGTCTACCAATGTGCATCGTCACCGATAACGGTTCCAACTTCGCCGCCGATGACTTTCAAAAATGGCTAAAAGAGCTAAACATTGAACACATATTCTCCTCAGTGGCACATCCGCAAGGGAACGGCCAAGTCGAGAGTATCAATAAAAGCCTAGTAGAAGGCATCAAAGCACGGTTGGGAACAGCTAGACGCGGCTGGGTTGATGAACTCCCAAGTATTTTATTGGCTCACAGGACAAGCCCAAAAACAAGCAACGGTGAGACACCCTTCAGCCTGGTCTATGGCACTGAAGCGATGATCCCCGCAGAAGTAGGCCTCCCCTCACCAAGAATGTTGGCTATTAACAAGATAGACAACAACGCAGAACGCAGGGTTGACTTGGACCTCCTGGAAGAAAGGCGCGAAAACGCTGCCATCAACGAGGCCAAATACAAAACAAAACTTGAAAAGTACTACAATGCACGCGTTCGCATTTGTACCTTTAACCCGGGAGACTACGTCCTTCGTGACAATGAAGCATCTAACGCGGAACGCCCAGGGAAACTTGCCCCCAAGTGGGAAGGACCCTACCTCATCCAAGAGGTCCTGGGCAAAGGCGCATACAAACTTCAAACATTAGAAGGCGAAACTATCGCCCGCACATGGAATGCACAACAGCTTCGACGCTGTTATATGTAAGCCATGTTTTTTACATTCACTATGTAACCTATCAGGCCACGGGCCATTTGCAAATAAATAAATAGACGATTCAATGCAATATTGTTTATTTATTTCTATTACAAATGCGTGTTCCACTCTGAGGTATACACAAAAACAGATTAGCAAAATCTTCATTCGTGATACCCACACAGAGTGGTAACCACACGCAACTATTATAATAGGCCAGCAATGGCAACACTATTTATCCGGCCAGATACAACTTGCATATCACCTAGATATGCAAAAGGCAATTACAGATTTAATGTTACTAACAGTAATATCAAACCCATACAAATTCAAACATGCAAGTAGTAAAAACACTTGTACAAATTGAACAGAACAATTCTTTATATTCAAAAAATTCCTACACCTGCGCGGTGCACAGGGAATTTACATAAAGTTTTTCAACATTTACATGAGGAAACAAAAAAGGCAGGCAGGTCAGACTAGTCTTTCTTTGTACCACTAGAGCCCGCACCATCCTTGCCCTCTACAGCGGGCTTCTCCTCATCTTCTTCATCAGCGTATAACACTCGCAAGCGGTCCACATAGTCCTCCGCTTCTAGACACTTTTCAAGCTCTTCAAGACCGGAAAGGGTTGTGTCGTTATACGCCGCAACCGCAGCATCAAGAAGCGCTTCAGTATCCACACCGTGGAACCCGGATCGCTCATCAGTATACCCGCCCTGGGCTACAACATTCAGATGGCCAATACAGCGATTATAGCCAGCTTTAAAACCAACATCCCGGGCACGCTGCTTAATTTCATTAACACCTGATACATTCTCAGGTGCATCAATGATAGCCGTAACAATCTGCGAAACAAGAATACAAAGGTTATCAAAGGCAAACCTACAACAGACATAACAAAGGCAACGGATACTTACATGCCCGATCCCGCGCATACGCATCCATTCACGGTCAGCCTTGAGCAGCTCAAGTGACGAAGCGAGGCTATCTCTAGCCTCCTCAGCCTCTCTTGCCCGCGCTTCAACCTCTTCAATACGGGCAGAGACCTCCTTAATGGTGTCCCCCCGGGTCCGCACTTCAGACTGTTAACAAAACAAAAACAAGTATACAAAAATATTATCAACATACTTATGAGGCATGCACAAAATCAAAGGCAAAAAAGACTTGTACCTGAAGGCCCAAGATAGTTTTCGATAAGTTGGTACGATCAACATTTGCCCCTTCAAGAGCCTTCGCAGCGCGGGCCCCCTCCTCCTTGGCCTCTTCAAGAGCCTTTGCAGTACGGGCCCCCGCCTCCTTGGCCTCCTCAAGAGCCTTTGCAAGGCGACCTTCCGCCTCTTTGGCCTCTTGGGCAGCCGCAACAGCTGCTGCCTTCTCTTTAACCAACGCAGCATTTGCGGCCTTAGCATTAACAAGCTCCTGGCGAACACGAAAGAGAGTTTCATTCTGTTTGGCCCAAGAGTCTTTCCAAGCCTTGCGCTCATTAGAAAGTGTCTCGCGCTCATTAGAAAGAGATTCTTTCCAACTCTTGCGCTCAGTGGAAAGCAGTTTTGCAAGAGTACGAACCAGTTTAAGCTCAGCAGTTGCTGCCCACTCTTCAGTCTGTTTACGCTTTTCAAAAGCAGCCCTGTCCCTTTCAAGCTGCTCCGCACCCTCACGCGCAGATTTCACCAACTCATCAGCCTCGGCACGCAACCGCGCATTTTCCTCCTCTCTGTGGCCCAGCACCTTGTAGTTATCCAAAATGGCATTCGCCATTATGGAGCTCCCCACAAGCATGGAGGAGAGTTGGTTAATCTGAACCTCAGTGGGCATGGCACGGGCCCTGTTGACTTCAAATGGGGTGCCCAAACCACCCAAAATCTCCCTACATGCAGAGGGGTCAGCAGAAATATCATCCCCTTGCAATACGGTCCAGGGGGCGGTGGTAAGCCACGGCCCGATCTTCCGAATAGGAGTCTCTGTAAAACCCGCACCCCCAGATGCGGAACCGGAAGCCTTCTCTGCAGCAGGAGATTTCTTGCTTTCAGTATAACCAAATTTCAGATTCAGATCATCAGCATCCTCTGGAGTAATGACGTTATCATGGGAATCTACCGTGTCATGAATCTGGGCCGCAGGCCCCTTCCCAGTATCCTCCTCCCGCACAGATTGCTCAGGCGTAACAACCTTATGAACCCCCACATCCGCAGTAGTATCATGCGGGGGAGGAGGAGGAGCATCAAAGATGGAGAACCCTTCATCTTGCGGTTCTGCAATCAAAATTTGAGAACCCTGCATCAACTACAAGTGCAAAGGCAGAGAAAATACTGGTCAAAATTATTAATTACTTACCAGAAGCAACCACATGTTTATCAGACTTCAAAACAGCTTTCCGCCTAGTCTGAATCTTCGGCTTCTTTTTCTCACCCGCATCAACAGCTATCCCTGCTTTTCTCTTCTTCTCATCACCAGGCTTGGAACCCGCAGTAGTTCCACCTGTGGCCGCACCAGCACCTGGAACGCCCAAGCCCTCAAGGGTATCAGATACTACCACGTAATCGGTATATCTGCGGAAATGGGAACGAGAGATACCTGCTGCATGCGGAACCAAAGGCGGAACAACAGGAGCCTCAGGTTTCTTCTTACCGCGACCCCGCACGGTTTTCTCTACTTGCTTCTTCTCGGCATGCTTTTTGGGAGCACCCTTTGACTCAAACTTACCAAGGGCCCCAAGTGTACCTGCATGTAGAATATCAGCAACATAAAACTAACAAAGCATGAAAAGAAGCCTACAAATTATACCTTTGCCCTGCGGCAGGGGTGCCTTCATTACCTCGCGTGTAGGAACGCGGAAGTTGTGGAGAATGGTCAAATTAAAACCTGCACCTTCAGCAGTCTTGACAATATCAACCTTGCCAGTAAAGGTTGGATCAAATATCTTCCATAGCTCAACAACAACTTCTGACAATACACGTTCAAATTAACAACAAACAAGGGAATAATGAAACCGCAGAAGAGTAAAAACACTTACCACCAGTTTTCTCCCGCACAACAGGCATTGCATGCTTATCAGCCCTAGTCAATAACATCCGCAGCATCCACAATTCATTGTTTACCAACGGCCTATGCTCAATAGTCCTCAACCTTGGGAACCACTCCGCATTCTTCGCATTAGGAATGGCAATATCCTCCACAGGGATAGGCTCATTAACATTCCGCAAAGTCATGTTGAGAACGACCGCGACAGCTTTAACATAGAAGAACTTGCTCTTCCACTTTGTAATACCCTTGGGAGGGGTCATCAACTTGGTACTTCCGTACCGTTCTCTGAAAGAGAAGAACCCAGTGTTCACCGTCAACTGATAAAACCCCCGGAAATTATCGACGGTAACCGGCAAACCAAGAGCACGAAAAGTTGATTCAAAGTGTCTAATACGAATAAACCCAAAAGGACTCATCTGGGAGATATGAACCTTGTAATACTCCAACAAATCAGCAACAAAAACGGTCAATGGTAAACGAAGGTTACCATCGATAAAAGAATCGGCCCACATGGTCACATAACCGGCTGGAGCACAAGCACCGGTGTCACCATCTTGGGGATAAACAGCCCCAAACTCGGGGGGCATCTGGGTACTGGTCATCAGTTGGTCGAACGACGCTTTCGACCACTTCAAGGGTGGCAAGCCACCACCAGGGGCACTGCCACCATCATCTTCTTCTTCCCCGGCCACCGGAGAAGAGGTTTCAGGGTTGTCACCCTCCACATTGTGTGGGTTAGATGGTTCAGCCATCAGAAATAAGGACAAGAAAGAAGTAGGAGTTTACAAGAAAAACTCAGGTCACCAGAAATACAGGCGGATTGATCGGAGAAGATGGAGAGTAGGATCTCTTTTCACCGGAGAATTTTTTGAATTTTGAACAAAGTGAGGAGAAATCGAACGGTTTCCCCTTATATACTCATCGCAATAAATGCGATGCAGTAAACCGACTTACCACGTTCAAAAAGGACCACTGACGTATCGCCACGTGTTCAGCGGTTTTTCAGCTGACGGTTATCACGCGCGCGTGGCCGCCCACGCGCCTGACAGAAGAGACCTTTTACACTACTTGCTCCAGTGCAGTTATGACCTCGGTCAGTGCAAACGTCCTTTCAGTTCATCACGTGTCAGAACCTTACCAACTTTCAACCACCCACACGTGCCATCAACCACGTAGACAACACAAAAGCGACAAACATTATCCAAACTTAAGCGGCATGCGGTTTTTTCTGGTTTACCGCACCATAACCCATACCGCATGTCGTTTTTTACATACCCCTCAAAAAAGGCAAAAATATATATATCTAAATTATATTAGGGGGTATAAACGATAAACCGAACATACCCACGAGCACACGTGGAATATGCGGAGATAACACACACAACCCCGCCCGGGTGTGTCAGATACTCAGAACCAGCATGGTTCTTTGGACTGCGAAAACCGCTTCTCATAATGCGGTCAACCGCACTCCATGTAAGCTTCTTCAGGCTTCAAATCCCTCGTATCCGGTTCACAACCACGGAGGGAACGCAAACAGCTTCTCCTCAAGGAAAAGGACAAGTAGGCTGAGCAAACCGCACATCAGCAACCCTGTCTCCTGAACCTTCAAGAGCTGCATCCAGGCTACAAGACTTCTAGAAGCGAGTTCTTTGCTGCAAACCGCAATCACTCGGGAATAGCTGCTACAAACCGCAACTATGCGAACGGTAGCTACGGAAGAGCCACGACTAAACCTCCACACGGTGGAGCAAAGCTACTTCAAAGAAAACTGCTTTTCAACAAAGCATGAAGGAAAGTGGCTACAAAACGAATGCGGAAGAGTTTCAACCAACTTCCCAAGCATCTAAGGTGGTCTCCTCCGGCGACACTACTTAAAGGAAAACTACTTCCCACTAAATCGTGAAGGAAAGTAGCTCCAGAACAGTGGTAACAAGTCTGCTTATGACTAGTTACCCACCTATGGACCGCATAGAATAAACAATGGTGGGCACAACCCTGCCTATGACCATGTTTATCTGCCCATAGTCCAGATTCACATTGTTCGACCAAACACGGCCAACAATGGCGCAACTATCCCACGTTTCTCAAACAAACATGGCCAACAAGGTTCGGCAACGAGGGAACCGCAAATGACGTGCGGTTACTAGAGACCTAAACCTCAGAGGACGTGCGGTTACTTGAGAGATGAACCGCAGAGGACGTGCGGTTACTAGAGAACTAAACTGGAGAACACGAACACCCCACAAAATAGGGATCATCGTTGGATATCCAGTTGAACATAGAGCTTGAGCAAAGCGCTTACAAACATTGCATAAGCTAACATAGAGTTGCGGCAACGGACACCTTCCGTCACCATCTCAAAGGTTGGCTCGAACCCGGCGGAACACTCTTCCGCCACGATCTCAAAGGTTGGTTCGAAACCTGCTGACAACATCAGTCACCATTTCAAAAGTTGGTTCGAAACACCAACAGGTGGCTGATGACATCAGAAAAAGGTAGACCAAGAGTCAAGTCCTTGGCTGAGAATTCCGCATCAGACGGAACTTGCTCACCGGACATCCTTCTCAAAGGAAGAAACAATCCACTCGAAAGGCCTACCGACCAAACGAACGGTCAACTACCTTCTAGAACACCTAAGTCCAGCATTCCTTCCACATGCAACTTGCATAAGGAAGAAACACTAGACTGGGGGGACTTGAAGGGGTATGGTCCCAAATCTCGCGTCTGCATAACCGCGAATGACCATTACCCTTATCAAAAACCCCCACCAGCAATAAACTCACCTGTGTCCGCGTGGGCACACGCGAACACAGCAGTCCAATCTGTCCAGTGATGAGAAGAATTACCTTAAGGACGGAAACTAATGTTGCGCATAGCGATGCGGCACCGCACCGCATCCTATGAACATTTTCGTCACGACAAGGGATCTGAACAACAGTAACAGTCACTCAGCAGGCAATGTGGCATAACACCGCATCCCGCGTAAATCATGGATGGAACAACCAACGCGGGAACAACATCAATGACCGCAAGCAGCGATGCGGCTTGGCACCGCATCCTGCCTACGAGGCAAGTGGGTCTGACACCACAGTGCAAGTGGCACTGGGAACAGTTGCCTACCGGCCCACGTGTATGCAACAGTCTGACGCCACAGCAAGACATGGCATCACCACAGTATCCGACAGGTCTGACACACCTGCGAATAGCTGTGCGTTGTCAGGCTAGCTACTCAACTACCCTCCTCCACTCCTCGGCTATAAATACTGACCCCAAACCAGGTTTGAGGTATCACTTCTCTACTCTCTCAATACTACTACTATCACACTTTGCTTCTCAAGCAAACGACTGATTCTCACGCCGGAGAGTGGTAACAAGGAGCACCCCCCACCCCATCCTCCTTGTTGCGAGTCACGGTTTGTTTCCTTGTGCAGGAAACCCTCCACCAGACGATCCAGCCGGCGATCCTCGGAAAGAAGGGATTAACCCTCTTGACGAGACCAGTGAGTTAACCCACCTGGTTGACCATTGTTTCATCAGGTACCGGTCTCAAATTTACCAAACCGGTGTATTTTCGTTACCGGTTCTGCACAGGTATTCGCCGGTTTTTACCCTCAAATACCGGTGTCGTACCAGTACCGACCGGTACCGAACCGTACCATACTAGGTATATTGAACAGTAATGTGATTTATTATTTATTTTTTAAATTAAAATTAGAATAGAATAGTAACATCATTAAGATATGAGCAAATGGTATCGGGTATAGGTACCGGTCTCAAATTTACCAAACCGGTGTATTTTCGTTACCGGTTCTACACAGGTATTCACCGGTTTTTACCCTCAAATACCGGTGTCGTACCAGTACCGACCGGTACCGAACCGTACCATACTAGGTATATTCTGTACTGGTACTCACTATTGGGGATTTCGGTAACGGTATTTTCGGAAACTGAATGAACAGTTGTTCATGTGATTTATTATTTATTTTTTAAATTAAAATTAGAATAGAATAGTAACATCATTAAGAGATGAGCAAATGGTATCGGGTATAGGTACCGGTCTCAAATTTACCAAACCGGTGTATTTTCGTTACCGGTTCTGCACAGGTATTCATCGGTTTTTACCCTCAAATACCAGTGTCGTACCAGTACCGACCGGTACCGAACCGTACCATACAAGGTATATTGAACAGTAATGTGATTTATTATTTATTTTTTAAATTAAAATTAGAATAGAATAGTAACATCATTAAGAGATAAGCAAATGGTATCGGGTATAGGTACCGGTCTCAAATTTACCAAACCGGTGTATTTTCATTACCGGTTCTACACAGGTATTCACCGGTTTTTACCCTCAAATACCGGTGTCGTACCAGTACCGACCGGTACCGAACCGTACCATACTAGGTATATTCGGTACCGGTACCCACTTTTGGGGATTTCGGTAACGGTATTTTCGGTAACGGTATTTTCGGTACCGGTTGGTACCGAGCTCATCAAATCCTGTAGCAACGCAGCAATGCAAGTAATCCGGTCTCAAATTTACCAAACCGGTGTATTTTCGGTACCGGTTCTGCACAGGCATTCACCGGTTTTTACCCTCAAGAGATGAGCAAATGGGTCCTATTATTATATATTAGGTTATTTAAAATCATTTTTTTATGACGGAGTGATTATCCTTACCACGTCATTGTATTTATGTTTTGATATTCGGTATCTGTTTGCCGTTACTGACACGCCTTTTGTAGTCATTGGGTCCCGCCGCAACGCGCGGGCGAAAAATAACTAGTTGGTATCAAAGATCAGATCTTTCACACCAATTAGAAAATTATGGTTTTAAAGTTGCGATTATTTTAGTAAAAAATTCAGATAATGGAACGATTTCCAAAATGATAAAATGCACATAAAAGCAAGTTATCCTAGTTCTCATGGTCCAACTAACATTGGCACCAGTTAGGTCAGAAAAGATAGACTATCATTGAACTACTAAAGGAAAAAAAAGGACCATCATTGAAGGAGCAACTATCCAATTCTACACATTATTATTTAGAGTAGAGGGAGTGGTAATTAAATGGTGAGTGTTTAAAAAAATTTCTAACTAATAATATCATGTCATGTCAAGTCCCCACTCCACTCCTCATTTTGCACCCAGTCATTTTTTTTTTGAAAAGTAACTTTCATTAACAACGAACGCCGACCCAAACCGGGCCGACAACAACTATAACTACAAAATTACATATTCACGAAATTACACCATTCTTTCCATTCTATCCCTTTGTGCTTAGATCTACTAGAGAACCAAAGAAAACTCAAAGCTTTAACTACGCTTAAAATAATTTCTATCCTTACCGGAGTGCTCGAGAATTTAGCGCTATTTCTAACCCGCCACAAACTCCAACAGACAATCATACTAATGCCTTGAACCGCGTCCTTTTTCTTCTCTGAACCTCTAATTTCTTTGTGTAAACCGAGGAGATCTTTAGTCGAGAAAGCAAAAAAATGTTTGGGATCTTACACGAATTGCTAATTCCATTCCAGACGATAGCCGCGACTTGACAAGCTGTGAAGATATGCACTGATGATTCTTCGACCGAGTTGCATAGCATACACGAAGAATCAATGATCTGCACGTTCCTTTTCTTTAACGCTTCAGCCGTAGGAATTCTATCCATAACTGATCTCCACATGTGAATGTTAACTTTAGCGGGTAACCATCTACACCACTCCATAATGATATCGTTAACATGGGTAGCCTCCTCGCATAATATTTTTTTAACGGCTTTGACTGAAAACTCCCCATTCGGGTCTGGCAACCATTTCCATCGATCAACGTCACCCGAAACCTGCACTCCAGATAGCAGGGAGCATAACTGAACTAAACTAGACTGCTGATCCGGGGACATCAACGAAACGTTCCAGCTCCAAACCTGAATCGACTCGGTTCCTTGACTTCGAATTTTTTCCGCAACAGAACACCTTTTAACCGACTCTAACCTGAAAAGCTCCGGGAATCTAAGTTTGAGGGGTTCGTTGATAAGCCAAACGTCTAACCAAAACCTGATATCAGTACCGTTACCAACCACTCCTTTTATGTAGTTCCTTAACGGGAGACCAGCAGCCTTAGTGTTAATAAAAATCTTAGCAATATTATTCCAAACCCTGTTGAGCGATTTTTTAAACGGAATACACTCACATCCGATTCTACTTTGATGAAGCGCTTCGATGACTCTCTTCCAAAGATTGTCCTTTTCCGTTTTGTATCTCCATCCCCATTTCGATAAAAGAGAAATGTTAGCCTCTTCTAGCTTTTTCAAGCCTAGACCTCCATTTTTCTTGTGGAACGAAACTCTATCCCAAGCAACCCAATGCATTTTCCTTTCGTCCACGGAACGCCCCCACATAAACTTCTTGATCATGGCTTCCAAATCCAAAATGACTTTCTTCGGAGCTTTATATAGGGAGAAGTAATAAGTAGGAAGGCTTTCCAATACCGATTTAATAATGACAACTCTTCCCCCGGTCAATAGGAGATGAGATTTCCAGTTGGCCAGACAAGCACGAAAGGTATCATAAACCGGTTGCCAATTACTAATTCGATTCATGTTAGCACCAACTTTTAATCTGGGGTACTTAGAAGGGATACAATCCGCCTTACACCCCACCTCATTAGCCATTTCCTCAATTTCAACCGTTTCCACTCCAATGCCATAAAGGTGAGATTTGTCTATGTTGATTTTTAGGCCCGAACTTAATCATTAGCAATGGTCAAACACATAGGTGTTGTTTGTTTTTTCAGATGTAAAACATGTGCAGTCTGCAGACCACATCTGCAGACCTCTGTAGCAGAAGAGGTGGACCAAACCTCTACAGTCTGCAAGAAGAAGACTGCTTGTTTTCTCAGAAATGTTTCATAACAAACATCACCATAAACAAAACCGATAACGATCAAATTGGCACAAAAATTCGTTCCCACATTTATAAAACTATAACTAAACAAAGCATTTAAGAACTAACCTGGATTCAAACTCTTTGATATCAACAAGTTGTTTCCCAAAATTATCTACCCATTGCACTTTCTTTCTGTCGACTGGAGAGCCCGATCCCGAATTCGATTGCGATTGCGAATTGCACTTATTCTTCATACAACTCCTAAGAACCCAAATCTCAATCTCTGAAGAATTGAAGGGATGAACTTACAACTGATCTTTTCTTATTCTATAAACACGTATATTTTTTACAAAACGTCACCGAATCGAGCAAAAGCAAGCACTATTATCCTCTTCATTGCCTGTATCTCCTGTTTCAATGTCGTTAAACACGCACATAATACGAGAATCAATCTCCATTGCAAGATCATTAGTTTTTTATGATTAGAAACCAAAAATCCCCATGAATAAATGTCACACCCCGATATTTCCACGTACTACCGGTGGGCCTGGTGGGGAGTATCGTGACGTAGTTGAGATCATCATAGTCAAACAACACAATATATAAATGCACAGCGGAAGCAAAAGATAAATATATTACAATCCGAATATAAAGTAATATCAAAGTATTACAACGGAAAGTAAAGGATCCACAGGCGGATCAAATAAAAGGAAAAACTGTTCAACAGACTTTAGACGCCTAGAACTTGCAAGATTCCTTATTAACGTCATGAGCTTCCAGCCAATTACGTTCAGTACCTGTCACTTAACCTTTTTGGAAAATACGTCAGTTTACACTGTTAAATACAATTAACCGACTCATTTGAAAACATTTATAAAAATTGATTTGAATGCACAAGGCACAACATATCTTTTATAACTTGGGGAAATTATATAAATAATCTTGTATACAGATTTACAGGTTCGTTATACGTTCAGGGCCCGATGTAGAAACCGAGTCAAGATTAACAGACACGCCACAAGTATAGGCCCACAAGAGAGTGAGATACCGTTTCCCCTATGCACTGTCAGGTGTATGCCTACACCTCGTGCATAAGACGTGGCCATTTTATAATACAATGATGTCAAGGATATCCGGGACATGGTCATTAACCCCTAAAGACTTTTATTTCAAACAATACTGTAACATCCCGAAAATACAAAACTTTATATTAGAACTATAAAGTGTATAATAAACAAGAAAAAGCTAACTAGGATAAATAACCCAGTTAGTTAGGAGTCTTGTAGTAATACACGAAGGGGTTAAAAAGCTAAAAATATAAACTAAATAAGAGTGGAGGGGCCTAGGTTGTCAAAATTGAAACTTGTATTACTAATATTTGATAAAAACAAAACCAAACACCCCATTAGAGGGGGTCTGGTCGATCAAGAGCAGGAGAGGGCGACACCCTCATCCTCAAAACCCTAAATCTACTAAACTCTCAAATTGAAGGCTCAATCCAAGTTGAAATCGAAATCTGAACATGGAATCGTGATTACCTCGACAAGAGGATCATAAGGTATGTCGAATTAGGGTATTTCGATTCAACCCAAGTTCTTGCATGTGATTGAAATCGAGTGTTGAGTTTAATTATGTGTTGTAAATATGAAATTGATAGTGATATAAGGTTTAGGGGAAAACCCTAGATGATTTCTTGTCAAATCCTTGCATGATGGTTGTATGGATCAAAATCATCATAGTGGGTGATTAATATGTTAGTAGAACTTGATAAACACTAGGATTAAAACTTTTGTTCTAGTGTAAACTGAAATTTATGAGATAATCTTTAAATTATCGATGTTAAAATATGTGTATATTGTCTAATTGAAGTTAATTAGAGTGACAAACTCAAGTCATGAACTTGGTTTAGATCATGTAGAAATCTGGCCCACTAGGTGTTTGATAAAACGCCTAAATGAGGGTTAAAATGTTAAAGGTTGGGTAAAACGCAGATTTGAACATGTTAAGAAATAATGCGTTAAAGCTTATGAAAGAGTTCTAATCTTGTTATGAATTGAACTCTTTAGGCAAGGAATCCGGAACGTCAAGTGGACATGCCGGAGGTGATACACGCGGAAAAGGTGTGCTTTAAAGGTACGTGGCTTAAGCCCCGTTAAATTATGTATAAATGTTTGGGTTTGTTGTGTGAATGATGTGTAGTGTAATGGATGCGTTTGATGCGTCGTTAAAGTGGCGAAGTACACTCGACCATCAAACGGGTCAAAGTAAATACTTGGAATTTAGTTTGGCTTGTCAATAAAGTGATGGTTTTCACTAAAATAGCCAAACGGGTCAAAATGATGAATTTAAAAGAATCACGAGAGTAGAGACTTGAAAGTCTCATACTTCGTTAAATGGTGGATTGTACCATACCAATGATTTGGATATATTAATCTAAGTACAAGAACCCGGGAATTTGGGTCAAACAATAGAAGTTAAATGAAAAGGGTCGCTTGAAACGGAATGCTTGAATTCCGAAGAAACAAGTATTTAGCCCTAAGGGAACGCAAAGCCATAGAATGGCACGAATGTACCAAATTTATGAGCCCGGAAAATTGGGTAATTATGTTTAAAAAGTCCTAAGAATTGAAAAGTGGTGTTATGCACTTACACTAATAAGTTACATAATTTGAAATAAGGAAATTGTGAACCAATTGTCGGTATCTCGGTTTCCGTGATGTAAAATTTACATGGTTGGATCCGAAATTTTATTACGGACTCATAGGAAAAAGAATCGGTTAAAACGGACTAGTAAGTGAAAAGTTATGATAGTTTAAAGTTTGAATTTTGTGAATTTTCGGAGCTGGGCAGAAATGCAGGATTTAATCCTGCACCTGCTGGAAATAGCGTTCCCCCGCTCCACGCGGAGGAACACATGAGTACCCCCGCAACACGCGGAAGCCGTCGCGAGTCGCGACGGATGTAATGTTTCCTGCCGCGACACGCGGGAGGATCAAAGTTAGAAATTTTATTTTTTTTAGCTGGACACTCTAATTAAATGTCAAAACTAATGGTTTTAATGGTTTTGACTCTAGGTAACGATGGGGACCATCCGGATGATGATCAAGTATGCTATCAAGAACCGAACACGTATTTTGAAGCTTCCGCGTTAACTTAACTACTATCAAGACAATGTTTTTGTTGTAACTGAATTCTTAATTATGTTTTGAATGTTTAAACTAGTCGGTAGTTGACTAGTAGATGTTTTCTTTAAACTTGTTTTAGTAAGCGCCATGAATATGTCGGTTTATTAACATGGAATGTCTTTTGTATACTCAAAGTTAGTGTAAAGTTTATGAAAACTAATATTAAATTCAGTCCTTTAATAAGGGTGTTACAAATACAGATTAAAGCGGGTTACCTCAATAATTTAATCACAATACAACTAAACATTCAATACCCGACCAAGCGGTATTATTATAATACCGTATCCTAAGCCCGTATAGGGAAAATAAGTTAAAAGTATTTACCTGAGCTAGCAAATGCAATTTATACTCAGCCGTATATTCTAATCAGCAAGCACAAGTACTTCTACTGGGGCTCTCAATCTGGAATGAAGGTTTTATTAACCTATTAGATTCCTAACGGGTCTTATTTAAGTCGTAACTTAGACCGGTTAGTTTTAAGGAAGGTTTACGGTTCAAAACGCATGATTAAGGGAAAACCGGGATAGAATGTGATTTAGACCCGACAAGTTTGGAGACTTGTATAAAATGGATAAACTAAACACATTCTGGATTTTGAGATAAAAACGATAGCGTTTGACCCGTTTCGGCTAATTTATGCAAACTAGTTACATAAACCGAACCGAACGCGAATAATGCATAACGGGTAACCGAATGAGTCATGAACAGGTTTCCTAACTTAATATACTTTAAATATGTTGTGATATCAGTAAGATACCTTCCATTATGCCCAAAACGAGTTTAATCTCAATTTAAGCCCCGTAGGGGTATTTTGGTCATTTTAAAGATTATAAAAGGGATTAAATGAAATCCTGAGATTTGGGTCCGAATACATCAGTAAAATAACTTATTTTAATAGGTCATATCAGTTGGTGATAAGTCTTATATGCATGGTTGTAAAAATCCCGACTAGTCTCCGATTAGTCGCCGATTAATCACTAATCGGAGGTTCACCGATTATTGGCCGATTAATTGCTAGGCGGTCAATGGAGGTCCTATTCTGGCCAAATTTTAGTGAGACGTCAGCCAAATTTCGACCAAACCTTATAAATTCCTTCCAGTTACTTAAAAATGGGTTAATGAGGGGTTAAAACGTGTCTACTTTAGAAAACTACATATAAAAATGTATGTGTATATATATAACTAAAAATTACATATAAATATCTCGATCTGATTAATTCCGTTTAATCCCTATTAATCCCGATTAATCGCTAGTCGGTACCCCACCGCCCGACTAGCGCCTAGCGATTCTTACAACATTGCTTATATGTCAAAATGGTTTTAAACCCATACTAGGTGTTTAATACGCGTAAAAAGCCGATTTAAGCGATTTCTGGGTTATACAGGAAATCTGAGTTTTCTGATCAGGTTATAAAGTTCAAAATACTTCATTTATTATATAAAATCAGTAGCAATTGGATTGGTGTCAAAATATTATGTAAAACTCATTTTTTTAACAAAAGGGTATAATCGGTATTTACCGAATCAACGCCATAACCTTAGGTTATGAGCAGGTTAAAAATAATTAAAAATCTTTAAAAATCCCAAAATATTATATTACATCAGTGGGTAAAAGGCTTGGTGTCAAAAATTTGGTTTAGATTGGCTTTATGCTAATTGCGCCGTTTAATTAATAAAAAGCTTTTTAAGTGCGCTATTGAGCATAACTCCTAACCTAGACCTCTAACTGATATGAAATTTTAGGGACATGTTTATAAATCAGTAATAAAGATTATTGTCCTTTCACATTTCCAAAATTCTCGTTTTATGGACAAAAGGGCATTATGGTCAACATTAAGCAATTAACGGAAACATGTAAACGATTCGGACAATCAACGAACCAAGTAGTATAAACGCAGAGGGTTATACTATCATACTAGCTGGTCCTAATGGAGCTCTAAGGCATTTCTAAACCCATCTAAATCGGGTCAGAACTGAAGTCAAAGCAAAAGTCAAAGTTTTGCGACGTTCGGTTCCGAATCGGGTCTAAACAGAAAATTGTCGGGTCGAACATGCTTAGACATGTTCTTATCTTTATTACTAAGTTATATGAGTGGTAAAATAGGTTACATGCCTCCTATATTGCTAATTACATGTTAATTCGCAAATTAAGTTTCTGTTGACTTTTTATAAACAACTTTGACCCGATAAAAGTCCTAGTTAGAGTGGAAATCAGAGGGTGCCCTTTTAAGGGTTTAATGCCCACATAATTACCAACTTATAACTACCTTCAATTCGACTAATCACTGGACCATTAATGATTAATCGTTAAGTCAAACGTTAATTATGACGGTTTGACTTTTAAGCTAATAACTAAGTAAAACTTAATTAAGGAAGGTCAAGGGTACTTACCAAGGTCTAATGCACTATTAGAGATGCTTGGGGACTGATCTTATGCTCCAGGAAGCTCCACAAATGCAGATGGAAGGTATGATCAAAATGTTGCAACATGAGGGCCTTTTATAGTGAATTTTATGGCTTGTGATCATGACAAATCATGCTACAACTGATCATGGATCATCCACAAGTGTCCCTAAGGTCTAAAAGCAAGCCTAGGCAGCCCTTGGTGTTGAGAAAAGGCAAAGTAAGTCGGTTACAATGGACATAGCAGGCATCAGCCATGTTTTTAGGCATCAGAAGGCCCCTAGCGTCACGCGTAGGTCCCCTAGGGGTCCTTCGCGTCGCGCGACGCCCCTTCTGATCCAAATCCAACTTTCAGATTTTTATGTTTTGGTCCTTGGTCCATAAAAAGTTGTTTCGACTTTATTTCTTGCATTATGAGCCCTCCAAATTGACTTATAAGGGCTTCAAAACTTATACCCACTTTGTTAAGTCCTTGGTTAACTTTGTTATCACTCGAAAAGTCATAAACTTTATCGTTGACGCTTTTAACCCCTCGCATACGAATTTTATCATAACTTTCTCATACGATAACGAAACTTGGTGAAATTTTTATCATGTATTCTAATGAGCATAATTAATCGTTACAAAGCTTCGGGTTTGCTAAAGGGTCACTCAGAGGTATACTTTAAACATGTCGACACATTTAACCCCTGTAGTTTGTAATCTCTCACTTTCTTTCACAATTAGCTTCGTATGATCCATGATTCATTCGTTTAAGGGTATAAACATCATGTAGGGTTATTGTAAAGTATATTTATCCATTGTTGACATTTTGAACTCTTATATTCACATACTTTCCTTGTTTGTCAACTTTAGTCCCTCTAGAGTATTCTTTTACACGTTCAAAACTTATGACACGTGTCAATACATTATTGGACATGAAATTTCAAGGTGTTACAATAAAAGCGAAACGATAATTCAAATTTCCATAATTTAACAAAATAAAGTAAAACAATGATAATACTTAATCGAACTTCATTGTTACTGATTAGACAATCACCATTAAAAGTTTATTCAACTTTATTTGAACTTTAACAAGACTCACTGATCAGTTCTTGATTTAATCTTTTCTCAAATTTAAGAACTAACTTGGATTGTGTTGGGTGGACATAGTAGGTGGTTGTTGGCGGCTCAATTGGAGGTGGGGGAGGTGACGGAGATGTGGTGGTGGCTGGGAGGAGCTAGGGTTTGTTGTGTTTTGAAAGAGCAGAGGAGAAGAGCTTTGAAAGGAAGAGCTTTGGAGAGGGGAATCCAGGTCTGCTTGAAGAAGAGGTCTAGAAGACCTTTTTTTAATGAAATCACTTCTAAAAAACAAACACCCTGCAGACTCAAACATCTGCGCGTGGTCTGCATGGGGCAGACATAAGAGGTCCAGAAGTGTTTTTCACAAAAAAACAAACACCCCCATATAGAGTGGTAAACAATTTTAAAAAAAAGTGATTGGTTGAAAGGGGTTGGGGCCCACCGTTCACCCTCTTTCTCCCACCTTTCTCTTCTTCACCGAGCCGGTGAGTAGTCACCGCCCACACCACCTCTCTCCCACTCCTTGATCACCGATAACACCCCGCCACCACATCACCCCTCGGTAAACTACCATCCCCGCCCCCCTCACCGAACCCACTCCGCCCACCCTTAGATACAGGGATGGGTTAAAATGAGAAACACCTTGAGTTGTGAGAACTAAGCCATCTAAAAGTTTTTTTCGAATTTTTTTTCTCAAAAGTCATAAAAAAGCACTTGTTTCAACAAAAAAAAAATGTCGCATACACACATTAACATAAGGCGTAAAAAAATATTTATCTCCATACAAAATTTACACCATGGCGTAAAAAAACTTTTATCAGTCAAAACTACGGCTCGATAATTTTTTTTCTTTTTTTTACAGGCGTGTTTATAATATTTTCATCTACGTTTGTGCAAAAAAATTGCTCGCGCGGAAAGGAGTTCTCACGGTTCTCATAACTCGTGATGGTTTTCATTTGAACCGAGCTCTATATATATATATATATATATATATATATATATATATATAGGGGAATGCTAAAATGAGAAACACATCGAGTTGTAAGAACCGTGAGAACTACTTGATCTGGGGCGCGGTGGACCAAATTTTTTTTTCATAAACGTAGATGCATGTATTATAACAACATTTGTAAAAAAAAAAATTCAAAAAAAAATGTCGTGTGTGTAGTTTTGAGCACCACAAGTTTGTGTTTACGGGTACCGGAAAATTTACGGGGAACACCCGTCTAATTAATTAAAGGTTTTCGTATAAATTACGAAAATAAACATGAGATTATAAGTAAATACTGTCGAATAACACGGGTGACTTAAAACTTTTACAATTTGAAAATAATAGAATTTAGTATCTACGGAATTGCCGTTTAAAATTACGACGAAACAATGTGCGGAAGCTTTAATCTCGTGTGTTCGGTTCTTCGTTGAGCTTGATCTTCATCCGGGCACTCTTGGCGATCACCTATGATCAAAACCAACTAAAAAGTTAGTTTTGATAGTTAAATATTAGGTTTAAACAAGTTACATGGGTCAAACAACAACAAAATAATTTTTTTCCAGAACAGGGGGCGTCGCGTGACGCCTAGCCCCCTTTTTGGCAGACTGTTACTAAACAGTTGCTGTACATTCCCAGCATGACCTGATTTCACGGAAACGGCCATAACTTCTTCGTTATTGGTCCGTTTTACCCGATTCTTTTTCCTACGCGTCTGTAATTAAATTCTCCATCTTATGGAGTTAAAATCCGACATCCGGATTAACAAAATTTACGACTTTTAAGTCTTCGACTTACTACCCTTTTTACCAAATATTGACCCGTTCATAATTTTATGACACCAACAACTTTATTTGACCTATAAACTCATGAAACTCATTATTTCAATATCTCCTATCATATCAATCTCAAATCACGGGTTCCTTACGTGATAAAATCCCGTTTACGCTTAAATGCTTATTTTGACCCACTAAGAGTATTTAAGCACTTTTTGTAACACCCTTAATATTTGGACGGAATTTAATAGATAATTATATTAAATTCTGAAGGGGTAAGGTCCCAAAAACCTCATAAAAAGGATTTGAGACCATACCACAAACTAACTTTTCTAGCCTTTTGACCTTGCGCGGCCGCGCACTGGTCCTACTAAAGGAAGAAAGGAATCAGTAACTTATAGTCGCGCGCCCAAAAGATAAACATAAATCTTTGCGCCTTCTCCCATTCAACAAAGGATTAGAAAGCCTTTGCCCAATACTTCCGCCACAACACCCAGACTTGGATATTATTTTACCCAGACTTGGGGTTTATTCGCCTGTGTCCACACAGTAAGGTATCACACCGGATTACGGCAGTAATCTTCTAGAAAGAAATACAATCATGCACCACCCAGACGGTTATAACCGTCTGGACACGTGTCATTACCACAGACAACCCTGGAATCACAACGAAGGCATGCAATTGGAGAGTAATCTCCACTTAATCACTTTCCACGTGGCGATTCCCCAGCCACAGATCAAACCACGATCCGTGTGCATTCACATCGGATCGAGGCTAAGGGACGTCAGATCAAAGAATTCAAACGGAAGAAAAATAACCGCTACGGCGTTAGGCATTTTCCGTTATCTTTTCAATAACAGGTTTTCCCTCCCAAACTCCCGGTTATAAATAAGAGAACTGTTCAGGTATAAACTCAGACTACTCTCACTCTTCAAATACTTATCTTCTCCGATACCAATACTTATTCTCACGCCGGAGTCGGGTCAAGGAGAGAACCCTCTTCTCCCCTTGGCGAGGCTAACGGTGTTCTTTTTTGCAGATCTACCGGAGAAGTTAATCCATTACGACTGAATCAACCGAGAGAGAGCTAACCCTTTATGCGGATTCAAACCCCCTAACTATCTCGGTTCCGACCATTTAGTTAGTGTTTCTTCAAATTCATACTAATCAGAGTTTACAAAAACTTTTCGTATTTAAAGACCATACGTAATTGTAATAGTACCCAAAATACATCCAAAATAGTACATAACTTTGAAGTTAACCCTTGCTAGTCAACTAACAACTAGTTTAAAGGATTCAAAACACGGTTAACAAACCATTTACAACACGATTAAAAATCTAGACAAAGTTAAGTTTGGTGCGGAAGCTTCAAAATGCGTGTTCGGTTCTTGACTACGTACTTGATCACCATCCGGAAGGATCTCATCCATACCTAGGGTCAACAACTAAAGACATTAGTTTTGACATTAGTATAGCATATATATATATACAAAAGCAATGGACGAGCAAGTAGCAGAGTTACTAGGGTCAACAACTAAAGACATTCAGTGAAGAAAAAGCAAAAGCAATGGACGAGCAAGTAGCAGAGTTACTTGACGCAGGCATCTTGCGCGAAGTAAAGTACCATACATGGGTAGCCAACCCAGTAATGGTGCAGAAACATAGCGGCGGGTGGAGAATGTGCGTTGACTTCAAAGACCTGAATAAAGCATGCCCAAAAGATTGTTACGCGCTTCCAGAGATAGACAAGAAAGTCGACTCTCTAGCGTCATTCAGATGGAAATGCTTTCTTGACTGTTACAAGGGTTATCATCAGGTCCAGATGAAAGAAGAAGACGAAGACAAAACGGCGTTCCGCACAGATAAAGGCATTTTCTGTTATACCAAAATGTCGTTCGGCCTGCGCAACGCAGGCGCAACTTATCAACGCCTAATGGACACAATTTTCAAAGATGACATTGGCAAGACTGTCGAAGTATACATGGATGACCTCGTCATCATGAGTCATGAGGAAAGCACAATGCTTGATAATATCCAGCGCACATTCGACTCCTTGCGCAGCGTAAGCCTAAAACTCAACCCAACTAAATGCTCCTTCGGCATGGAAGAAGGGAAATTTTTGGGATTCATCGTCACAAAAGATGGTTTTAAAGTAAATCCAGAAAAGGTGCAGGCTATTCAGCTAATGCCGTCACCCGCAACAGTTAAAGAAATGCAAAGACTCGCTGGACGTTTAGCGGCTTTAAACAGATTTTTGGCTAATCACGCGGCAAAGTCTTATCCATTCATCAGTACGCTACGAAATTGCGCAAAGAAAACTAACTTTCAGTGGACATCTGAAGCGGAAACCGCATTCAAACAAATGAAAGAATGTTTAATTCAACTGCCAACATTGACAGCCCCAAAAGAAAAGGAGCCACTAATTTTATATCTATCTGCCGCGGAAGTAGCGGTCGGTGCTGTATTGATGGTAGAACGCGAGAACATCCAGACTCCAATCTATTACATCAGCAAAATGCTTACCGGTCCGGAAACTCGGTACTCAATGATAGAAAAGCTAGTCCTAGCGCTAGTACACGCATCCCGACGTCTACGCAGGTATTTTTCGGGTCACGTCATCACAGTTCTTACCAATTACCACCTAGGCCAGATCTTATCCAAGCCTGACATAGCGGGACGACTGGCCAAATGGGCAATTGAACTGGGAGGTTACAACATTTTTTACAGACCAAGACCCGCGATCAAAGGGCAAGTGTTAGCAGACTTCGCCACTGAAGTTCCTATCGATAAAATACAAGAATGTGAGGCGATCCAGAACCCAACACCTGTTTTCGATAACAGAGTCTGGACCTTACACACAGATGGTGCTTCCAACGACGATGGAGCAGGAGCAGGTCTCCGATTAATCAGCCCAGACAACCACGAGCTCACGTACGCTATACGATTAGATTTCAAAAGTACGAATAACGAAGCCGAATATGAAGCCTTCTTGGCAGGTCTTCGCTTAGCGTTAAAAATGGGGGCAAGAAATCTTGAAGCTAATGTCGATTCAAAACTAGTAGCCGAGCAAGTTAATGGCAATTACGATGCAAAAGAAGCTATGGAATTGTACCTTGAACAAGCGCGGATGTTAATCAACCAATTTCAAACATTCAAAGTTAATCACATAAACAGAAGCGAGAACAAACATGCTGACGCGCTAAGCAAGCTAGCTGCTACCAGCTTTCAGCACTTAGCAAAGGAAGTACGCATAGAGGTATTATCCAACCCTTCCATTCATCTCAAGCAAGTAAACGTTATAGAAATGGGAGATCCATCTTGGATGTCTCCGATTATCTTGTACCTCCAACACGGAAAGCTACCGGAAGGAAAGGCAGAAGCCCGGAAAATACAACACAAGGCGGTAAATTATGAAATGGCGGATGGCGTCCTCTACCGGAAATCATTCATGGGCCCATTACTACGCTGTGTCGATAAAACAGACGCCCAATACCTTGTCAGAGAAATCCATGAAGGATTATGCGGGATACACGCGGGACCGCGCATGGTCGTGGCAAAAATAATGAGTGCTGGATACTACTGGCCAGGAATGCACATGGACGCAGTCGACCTGTTAAGAAGATGCGAGGCATGTCAACGCCACGCACCAAAGACACTCCGACCTAAAAATCCACTAATACCTGTTACTTCCGCCTGGCCATTCCAGCAGTGGGGCATCGATCTCGTCGGTCCATTTCCTGACGCGCCAGGTGCGGTAAAATTCATCATCGTCGCGGTGGATTACTTCACAAAATGGGTAGAGGCTAAAGCTTTGGCCTCAACAACAGCAATGGTAATCCGTAAATTTATATGGGAACATATCATTTGCAGATTCGGATTACCATTGCGTATTATTTCCGACAATGGTACCAACTTCGCCGCAGAAGATCTTCAAGAATGGTTCAAAGAAATGAAGATCGAGCATAACTTCGCCTCCGTTGCGCATCCTCAAGCGAATGGACAGGTAGAAAGCGTAAACAAACAGATAGTTGACGGCATAAAAGCGCGACTCGGGACAGCGCGCAGAGGATGGGTTGACGAACTTCCCAGCATCCTCTGGGCACATCGAACAATGCCAAAGACTAGCACAGGCGAGACTCCGTTCAGTTTAGTCTATGGATCTGAGGCCGTCATCCCAGCCGAGATAGGTTTACCATCACCGCGCATGATAGCTATGGAAAAACAGAACAACGAACAAGAAAGGAGAATGGATTTGGACCTTCTCGAAGAAAGGCGCGAGAACGCCGCCATAACAGAAGCAAGGTACAAATCTAAGCTCGAAAAATACTACAATGCGCGCGTCCGCGTTTGCACTTTTGTCCCCGGTGATTTTGTCTTGCGCGACAATGAGGCGTCAAACGCTGAAAAGCCAGGCAAATTAGCGCCAACATGGGAAGGACCATACGTCATTAACGAGGTCCTAGGCAAGGGAGCATATACCCTAAAAAGGATCGATGGGACCCTAGTTCCCCGCACCTGGAACGCACAACAGTTGCGCAGGTGTTACATATGATCTAAGCCTTCAAAAGCATACAGGCAATGTCTTTCTTTATTATATGTTACAAAGCCTTACGCTTTTTATCAATACAAACATTATTCCTATTACTGTTTATTACAAATTGCATGTAATTTTTTGGGTTCGCGCGAAAACAATATGGTCAAACATTGTATACCTCATGAACAGTCTAAAAAAAAAAAGGGCAAGCTACTACGCCTTTTAGACAAACGTTCAAACATGAGCACAATACCATCTCTCATTCGCCTTACCTATCCAAAAAAGCAATTAAAAACATGCAACATATTGTAATTCAAACACGTACGAAGAAAATACATTTTATCACCAAGTGTAACAAAACACTTCAGAAACAAGATCATGACAATGATCTTCACAATTTTAGTTCCAGAAACTAAAATAGTCAAACAAAAAACCTTGCTTCTACAAAATAGCAAGATGATCAAACAATCAATAAACACCGATCACACCCGTGATCTTCAAAAGATAAGTTTATACTAACGGACTTATATACACAATCAAAAGACAGGACGAAACAAAACCTAACCAACCATAGGTTCGTCTTCAACATCCATCTTCACCGGAGGTTTCTTCCGACGACGCTGATACACCAACTGACATATACTCGGACGGAGGGTTGGGAAACGAGCCATTAAATCTTCAACCGACAACACGACGGCCTCATTATCAACCTCCGACGACTGAAGGCCAACGTCAACAGACCTGACAGCAGACATCGTCTTACCAGTTCCGGTAAGCAGCGGCGATGGAGAATCGGCAAGTAACAAAAGAGCTTCAGCAGCTTCTCGAACCCTTAAGATATCCGAAAGGCGCCGGGAACGAACGGTACTTTTTCCCTTCATCTTCTCCAAGTGAATGATAAAAGGAATCCCAATACATATATATATATATAAAAACTCAACCTCGGAAAATGGGAACCCTGCTCATCATTAGTTATCAGAATTATATCACTTACGGCGCTACAGGAGCCAGGGTCACATCTTCATTAATAAAGTCTGACAAGCGCCATTACGAAATTCAAGAACAAAGGGAAAAATACCCACTCTGATTACTAGTTGACGTCATCACGTGTCAGAGCATGATTACAAAGATTTTTTCCTTTTTCCAACAGGATAAATCTTCTCATAGAAGCTTTCTTATTTTAAACGCGCCCAAAAACATTTCCCTCTCATAAGTCCAGTGCTCCACTTACTTGCATAAGTACAACACTAGACTGGGGGGACTTGAAGGGGTAAGGTCCCAAAAACCTCATAAAAAGGATTTGAGACCATACCACAAACTAACTTTTCTAGCCTTTTGACCTTGCGCGGCCGCGCACTGGTCCTACTAAAGGAAGAAAGGAATCAGTAACTTATAGTCGCGCGCCCAAAAGATAAACATAAATCTTTGCGCCTTCTCCCATTCAACAAAGGATTAGAAAGCCTTTGCCCAATACTTCCGCCACAACACCCAGACTTGGATATTATTTTACCCAGACTTGGGGTTTATTCGCCTGTGTCCACACAGTAAGGTATCACACCGGATTACGGCAGTAATCTTCTAGAAAGAAATACAATCATGCACCACCCAGACGGTTATAACCGTCTGGACACGTGTCATTACCACAGACAACCCTGGAATCACAACGAAGGCATGCAATTGGAGAGTAATCTCCACTTAATCACTTTCCACGTGGCGATTCCCCAGCCACAGATCAAACCACGATCCGTGTGCATTCACATCGGATCGAGGCTAAGGGACGTCAGATCAAAGAATTCAAACGGAAGAAAAATAACCGCTACGGCGTTAGGCATTTTCCGTTATCTTTTCAATAACAGGTTTTCCCTCCCAAACTCCCGGTTATAAATAAGAGAACTGTTCAGGTATAAACTCAGACTACTCTCACTCTTCAAATACTTATCTTCTCCGATACCAATACTTATTCTCACGCCGGAGTCGGGTCAAGGAGAGAACCCTCTTCTCCCCTTGGCGAGGCTAACGGTGTTCTTTTTTGCAGATCTACCGGAGAAGTTAATCCATTACGACTGAATCAACCAAGAGAGAGCTAACCCTTTATGCGGATTCAAACCCCCTAACTATCTCGGTTCCGACCATTTAGTTAGTGTTTCTTCAAATTCATACTAATCAGAGTTTACAAAAACTTTTCGTATTTAAAGACCATACGTAATTGTAATAGTACCCAAAATACATCCAAAATAGTACATAACTTTGAAGTTAACCCTTGCTAGTCAACTAACAACTAGTTTAAAGGATTCAAAACACGGTTAACAAACCATTTACAACACGATTAAAAATCTAGACAAAGTTAAGTTTGGTGCGGAAGCTTCAAAATGCGTGTTCGGTTCTTGACTACGTACTTGATCACCATCCGGAAGGATCTCATCCATACCTAGGGTCAACAACTAAAGACATTAGTTTTGACATTAGTATAGCATATATATATATACAAATTTCGACATCGAAAAGTGAATAAAATACCAGTTTTCTGGGCTCCACCATAACTTACGGTGTCTACCGTAAGTTACGGTAGACCCTGAATGATCCTGGTTCTGCCGTAACACAGGGATAACCCACCGTAACACTTTTGATTTCCACCGTAAATTACGGTGGAGACCGTAATTTACGGTGGACGCTGGGATTTTGCCATTTGACTACTTTGTGAATTTCGCTCCAATTCGCATATCATTTTAGGCTATTTCCTTCCTGTAACTCTGTAAATTCATTACGAACATGTTCGATTTGTTTATCATACCAATATTTGTCTCGCCGATCAATCGGCTAAAAGTTACTATGCTTGCATTTACTCGATCCCTTCTAACTATAAGTGTATATTTCAAATTTCTTATTCTAAACCTTTTAGATGCCATTACCCAAGTTCCCGGGCTTGTACATCTTGGTGTGTTTACGTTATTCATGGCTTCATGTTTCCTTGGAGCTAAAAGCTCGTTTCCTCAGAATTCAACATTCCGTTTCAACGACACATCTTAATGACCTCTAGTGTTTGACCCGATATCACGGGTTCGTAGACTTAAATCAACATAACCAATTTTATTGGTGTGGTACAATCCATCACCTAGCGAGATATGAAACTTTCAAATATCTACCCACATGATTTCTTTACAAGCCTTATTTTGACCCGTTTGGCTATCTAGTGAAGACCATCACTTTATTGACAAGCCAACCCAATTCCAAATCTTTATTTTGACCCGTTTGACTATCTAGTGAATACCATCACTTTATTGACAAGCCAAACCCAATTCCGAATCTTTATTTTGACCCGTTTGACTATCTAGTGAAGACCATCACTTTATTGACAAGCCAAACCCAATTTCAAATCTTTATTTTGACCCGTTTGACTATCTAGTGAACATCGCCACTTTAACGACACATCAAACACATCCATTACACTACGAAATCATTTATACACTAAAACCAAACATTTTTACATAATGTAACGAGACTAAAGTCACGTACCTTTAAAGTACACCTTTTTCGCGTGTATCACCTCCGGCGTGTCCACTTGACGTTCCGGATTCCTTGCCTAAAGAGTTCAATTCATAACAAGATTAGAACTCTTTCATAAGCTTTAACGCATTATTTCTTAACATATTCAAATATGCGTTTTACCCAACCTTTAACATTTTAACCCTCATTTAGGCGTTTTATCAAACACCTAGCGGGTCAGATTTCTACATGATCTAAACCAAGTTCATGACTAGAGTTTATCACCATAATTAGCTTCAATTAGACTTCATGTCCATATTTTAACATCAACAATTTAGAGATTTCCTCATGATTTCAGTTTACACTAGAACAAAAGCTTTAATCCTAGTGTTTATCAAGTTTCACTAACATATTAGTCACCCATTATGGTGATTTTGATCCTTATAATCATCATGCAAGAATTTATCAAGAAATCATCTAGGGTTTGACCCTAAACCTTATATTACTTCAAATTTCATGTTTACAACACATAATTAAGCTCTACACTCGATTTCAATCACATGCATGAACTTTGAATCGAATCAAAATGACCTAATTCGACGTACCTTATGATCCCTTTGTCGAGGTGATCACGATTCTATGTTCAGATTTCGATATCAACTTGATTTTGGCCTTCAATTTGATAGTTTAGTTGAAATTAGGGTTTTGGGAGTGAGGGTGTCGCCCTCTCCTGCTCTTGATCGACCAGACCCCCTCTAATGGGGTGTTTGGTTTTGTTTTTATCAAATAATGGTAATACAAGTTTCAATTTTGACAACCTAGGCCCCTCCACTCTTATTTAGTTTATATTTTTAGCTTTTTAACCCTTTCGTGTGTTACTACAAGACTCCTAACTAACTGGGTTATTTATCCTAGTTAGCTTTTTCTTGTTTATTATACACTTTATAGTTCTAATATAAAGTTTTGTATTTTTTTTGGGATGTTACAAGTCCACCCCCCTTAAAAAGGGTTTCGTCCCCGAAACCGAATGTACGTACCAAATAGTATGGGGTAGAGTCGTTGCATCTCTTCTTCGGATTCCCATGTGGTATCCGCACCCTTCCTGTGTTCCCATTTAACCTTCACTTGGTTAATCACTTTGTTCCTCAAACTCTTCTCTTTATGATCTAAAATCGCAATTGGTTTTACTGCATAGTTGAGGCTGTTATCCACCTCGATATCATCGTAGCGGATACGAGCAGTTTCGTCTGCTAAACATTTTCGGAGATGTGATACGTGGAAAGTGCTATGAATCCCACTCAACTCCTCGGGTAGTTCGAGACGATATGCTACTTTACCAACCCGTTCGGTGATTCTGAATGGCCCAATAAATCTTGGGCTCAACTTCCCTCTTTTTCTGAACCGTATTATTCCTTTCCACGGTGATACTTTCAGCATTACCTTATCGCCCACTTGAAACTCAATTGTCCTATTTTGTTTATCCGCGTACGACTTTTGTCTATCCTGAGCCGCTTTTAGGTGGGTTCGGACCATGTCGATTTTCTCGTTCGTAGTTCGGATTATATCAGTAGGTGCTAGTCCTCGTGGACCCACTTCTCCCCAACTTACCGGGGTTCGACACTTTCTACCATATAACATCTCATACGGGGCCATTTTAATGCTCGATTGATAGCTATTGTTATATGAAAATTCGACCAAGGGTAGATAGACATCCCAACTACCCCCAAAGTCAATATTACAAGCCCGCAGCATATCCTCCAATGTTTGTATTGTTCTTTCACTCTGCCCATCCGTTTGTGGATGGTAAGCGGTGCTAATGAACAGTTTAGTCCCCATTTGTTCTTGGAAGTCACGCCAAAAATTCGAGGTGAACCGAGTATCTCTATCTGACACAATGGATATCGGTACCCCATGACGGGCTATGATTTCATTAGTGTACACCTCTGACATCTTCTCGGATGTATAAGTCTCACGAATCGGAATGAAGTGAGCACTTTTCGTCAATCTGTCCATGACTACCCATATAGCATCAAACCCGCAGTTGGTTTTGGGTAATTTGGTCAACAAATCCATGGTGATTTGTTCCCATTTCCAAACTGGGATGTCCAATGGTTGCAACTTACCATATGGCTTTTGGTGCTCCGCTTTGACTTGCAAACATGTCAAACACTTCTTCACATATTTCACGATGTCTCTTTTCATTCCGGGCCACCAATAATTTTGTTTTAAATCGTTATACATCTTGGTCGCCCCCGGATGTATCGAATAACGAGATTTATGGGCCTCGTCAAGTAGAAGTGCCTTGGCCCCACATGAGTTTGGAACCCAAATTCTCCCAAATCGAGTTTTCAATCCTTGGTTATCATCCACCAGGTCTTTTAACTGCCCAACTATTCTTTCCCTTTTTACATTTTCTTCCTTTATTGCTTCGATTTGAGATTTCCGGATTTGCTCAAGCAAACCCGATGTCACAATTAGTTGCATCGATCGTACTCGAATAGGCGTATAATCTGTCTTTCGGCTCAACGCGTCAGCCACTACATTAGCCTTCCCGGGGTGGTAATGTATTTCACAATCAAAGTCTTTGACGGTTTCTAACCACCGCCTCTGCCTCATATTTAATTCCTTCTGATCGAAGAAATACTTCAAGCTTTTATGGTCGGTAAAGATAGTGCATTTCACATACAAATAATGCCTCCATATTTTCAAGGCGAACACCACCGCCGCCAACTCGAGGTCATGGGTAGGATATCTCTTCTCAAGAGTCTTTAGTTGCCTCGAGGCATAGGCTATAACCTTGCCCCGTTGCATCAAAATGCAGCCAAGCCCCGAATGTGATGCATCTGAGTAAACTACCATGTCGTCTGTTCCATCCGGTAATGACAATACCGGTGCATGGGTCAGTTTTTCCTTAAGCGTTTGGAACGCCCTTTCTTGATCATAACCCCAGATAAACTTTTTGTCCTTACGGGTTAATTTGGTTAATGGCATAGCAATTTTGGAGAAATCCTGTATGAATCTTCGATAATAACCCGCAAGTCCCAAAAAGCTTCTGATCTCCGAAGGATTCTTCGGTGGATCCCATCTCGCCACGGCTTCTATCTTTGACGGGTCTACTAACACCCCGTTTGCACTAATGATGTGCCCGAGAAATTGTACTTCTCGCAACCAGAAAGCACATTTTGAGAACTTTGCGTACAATTTCTCTTTTCTGAGCGTCTCTAATACTTCACGCAAATGATTTGTGTGTTCCGCTTCATTCTTCGAATATACCAAGATGTCATCAATGAACACTATTACCGACTTATCTAACATAGGCTTACAGACCCGGTTCATGAGGTCCATGAAAGCCGCGGGTGCATTAGTTAACCCGAAGGACATCACAAGGAACTCGTAATGTCCATACCGTGTACGGAAAGCCGTCTTCGGTATATCTTCCTCCTTGACTTTCAACTGATGGTATCCCGATCTAAGGTTGATCTTGGAGAACCAACTTGCGCCTTGCAATTGATCAAATAAATCGTCGATTCTTAGGAGTGGGTATCGATTCTTCACCGTAAGTTTATTTAACTCCCTGTAATCGATACACATGCGCATGCTCCCATCCTTCTTTTTCACAAATAGCACCAGTGCGCCCCACGGAGACACACTAGGCCGGATAAACCCTTTGTCTAACAGATCTTGAATTTGCGACATAAATTCTTGTAATTCTGATGGCGCGAGTCGATACGGCGCCTTGGCCACAGGTTTCATGCCCGGAACCAATTCGATCCCGAACTCTACCTCCCGTTCTGGTGGTATTCCCGGTAGGTCCTCCGGAAATACATCAGCATAATCGCGTACCACCGGTACATCTTCAATCTCTAATGATCTCTTGTCTGATTCGTTCGCGTATATCATGAATGCCCTACAACCGTGCCTCATGAGCTTGCGAGCTTTTAGCATTGAACACATAACGGGATTACCCCTCTTTTCGCCGTATATGGTAACAGATTTTCCACTTGGAGATGTTAGTTTTATCTCCTTGCGGAAACATACGACTCTCGCATGGTATCGGGATAGCCAATCCATCCCGACTACTACTTGGAATTCCCCCATCGACATAGGAATCAAGTCTATTGAATATTCTTCATCGTCAATGTTTATCTTACAATCTCGACATACATCACACACAAGGAAACTTTTGTTATCACCTATTTCTACCTCTAATGGCATAGGCAATTTTGTTAGTACAAAACAAGGATGTCGAATAAATCCATGTGAAATAAAGGATTTATTCGCACCCGTATCAAATAACACATGTGCAGGAATTGAATTTATGGAAAATATACCTGAGACCACATCGGGCTCTGTTTTTGCCTCCACTGCTGTTAACTGGAAAGATCTTGCCTTTGCTCTTGGTGTCTCAGTGTGTGTATTCTTGTCATCTTTCTTTCCGGTCAACTCCGGGCATTCAGATTTCTTGTGACCCGGTTGGTAGCATTTGTAACACACCGACACCTTCCCCGGACACAATGCAGCCGTGTGCCCCGTTTTCCCACATATAGGACACGGTTTGTCATTGAACCGGCACTCACCTTAGTGCCCCTTCCCACATATCTTGCAATTTGATGACCCGCTTTTCCCTTCTTGTTTCTTTGAGGATTCTGTTGTGCGTGCCTTTTTCGTTGGGCTTAGATTGACTATCTGCGCCCTTCTTTCACCTCTTTCAATCTGTTTCTTCAACTCTATCTCCCGTTCCCGAGCAACGTTTATAATCTCGGTGAGAGTCTCATACTTTGAAGGAGTCATGAACTCCCTATACTCGGCGCTCAACATATTATAATAATAATATATTTTATGCTCCTCATTCGTTATCAATTCATCACAAAACTTCATCTTATCCATGAACATTCCCGTGATTTTATCAATAGATTCACCCTTGTGTCGAAGCTGCATGAATTCTTCCTTGATCTTGTTAATGACTGCCTTGGGACTGTGATGTTTAAGAAACGGCGTCTTAAACTCATCCCATGTCATAGCTTTAGCCGCTTCGCTTCCAATTTCTTTCTTCTTGTTATCCCACCAGTCTTTCGCTTGACCTCTTAACTGACCCGTGCCATAGGCCACGTAGTCGTCTGGATCAGAATGAGTCCTTTCGAATACTCCATCCATATCGCTTAGCCACCGTTGGCATATTATCGGGTCAACCTCTCCGTTGTAGATTGGTGGCTTACACGCCATGAATTCTTTATATGAGCAAGACTTTCGTCCTCCCGACTTCTCCCTTGCGAAATTGGTATTATCCTCCAATTTCTTAATTCTTTCCTCCACCACTGATAACACCGTGTTTTGAATTTTGTCGATGAAACCCGACAAACTGTTTTCGATTGCCTTCCCTACCTCCTCAGCAATCACTTCTCTCGTTTGCTCGGTGACTCTCGGCACCGTATCATCATTACCTTTATCCGTCATCTTTAACTGAAATGTTTACATCAAGCGTTAAACATTTCATCTATAGCATATGGTTTATTTACTTCGGTTTATTCAAGTTCATAACTTGTTTTTACCGCTCTTATTTAATGCACTTTCCGGGTTTGAGTGTATTAACACGCTCTTCCCATGCATATCTATTCATCATTCCCTTTTTATACTTAGTAACTCTACTTAGAACAATTACTTCTTACCGGATGCTTGATCAAGCTTGAACCGAACACTTTGTCGACAACCTTAAGCTCTGATTACCAACTTGTAACACCCTTAATATTTGGACGGAATTTAATAGATAATTATATTAAATTCATACTAATCAGAGTTTACAAAAACTTTTCGTATTTAAAGACCATACGTAATTGTAATAGTACCCAAAATACATCCAAAATAGTACATAACAAGTTTGAAGTTAACCCTTGCTAGTCAACTAACAACTAGTTTAAAGGATTCAAAACACGGTTAACAAACCATTTACAACACGATTAAAAATCTAGACAAAGTTAAGTTTGGTGCGGAAGCTTCAAAATGCGTGTTCGGTTCTTGATTACGTACTTGATCACCATCCGGAAGGATCTCATCCATACCTAGGGTCAACAACTAAAGACATTAGTTTTGACATTAGTATAGCATATATATATATATATATATATATATATACAAATTTCGACATCGAAAAGTGAATAAAATACCAGTTTTCTGGGCTCCACCGTAACTTACGGTGTCTACCGTAAGTTACGGTAGACCCTGAATGATCCTGGTTCTGCCGTAACACAGGGATAACCCACCGTAACACTTTTGATTTCCACCGTAAATTACGGTGGAGACCGTAATTTACGGTGGACGCTGGGATTTTGCCATTTGACTACTTTGTGAATTTACCTCCAATTCGCATATCGTTTTAGGCTATTTCCTTCCTGTATGTCTGTAAATTCATTACGGACATGTTTGATTTGTTTATCATACCAATATTTGTCTCGCCGATCAATCGGCTAAAAGTTACTATGCTTGCATTTACTTGATCCCTTCTAACTATAAGTGTATATTTCAAATTTCTTATTCTAAACCTTTTAGATGCCATTACCCAAGTTCCTGGGCTTGTACATCTTGGTGTGTTTACATTATTCATGGCTTCAAGTTTCCTTGGAGCTAAAAGCTCGTTTCCTCGGAATTCAACATTCCGTTTCAACGACACATCTTAATGACCTCTAGTGTTTGACCCGATATCACGGGTTCGTAGACTTAAATCAACATAACCAATTTTATTGGTGTGGTACAATCCATCACCTAGCGAGATATGAAACTTTCAAATCTCTACCCACATAATTTCTTTAGAAGCCTTATTTTGACCCGTTTGGCTATCTAGTGAAGACCATCACTTTATTGACAAGCCAACCCAATTCCAAATCTTTATTTTGACCCATTTGACTATCTAGTGAAGACCATCACTTTATTGACAAGCCAAACCCAATTCCGAATCTTTATTTTGACCCGTTTGACTATCTAGTGAAGACCATCACTTTATTGACAAGCCAAACCCAATTCCAAATCTTTATTTTGACCCGTTTGACTATCTAGTGAACATCGCCACTTTAACGACACATCAAACACATCCATTACACTACGACATCATTTATACACTAAAACCAAACATTTTTACATAATGTAACGAAACTAAAGTCACGTACCTTTAAAGTACACCTTTTCCGCGTGTATCACCTCCGGCGTGTCCACTTGACGTTCCGGATTCCTTGCCTAAAGAGTTCAATTCATAACAAGATTAGAACTCTTTCATAAGCTTTAACGCATTATTTCTTAACATATTCAAATCTGCGTTTTACCCAACCTTTAACATTTTAACCCTCATTTAGGCGTTTTATCAAACACCTAGCGGGTCAGATTTCTACATGATCTAAACCAAGTTCATGACTAGAGTTTATCACCATAATTAGCTTCAATTAGACTTCATGTCCATATTTTAACATCAACAATTTAGAGATTTCCTCATGATTTCAGTTTACACTAGAACAAAAGCTTTAATCCTAGTGTTTATCAAGTTTCGCTAACATATTAGTCACCCATTATGGTGATTTTGATCCTTATAATCATCATGCAAGAATTTATCAAGAAATCATCTAGGGTTTGACCCTAAACCTTAGATTACTTCAAATTTCATGTTTACAACACATAATTAAGCTCTACACTCGATTTCAATCACATGCATGAACTTTGAATCGAATCAAAATGACCTAATTCGACATACCTTATGATCCCTTTGTCGAGGTGATCACGATTCTATGTTCAGATTTCGATATCAACTTGATTTTGGCCTTCAATTTGATAGTTTAGTTGAAATTAGGGTTTTGGGAGTGAGGGTGTCGCCCTCTCCTGCTCTTGATCGACCAGACCCCCTCTAATGGGGTGTTTGGTTTTGTTTTTATCAAATAATGGTAATACAAGTTTCAATTTTGACAACCTAGGCCCCTCCACTCTTATTTAGTTTATATTTTTAGCTTTTTAACCCTTTCGTGTGTTACTACAAGACTCCTAACTAACTGGGTTATTTATTACCAATTTGCTCATCCGACCCATTTCGGATTTTTGCCACTAGACCCCTTTTTAACTACAATTTACTTTAGTCGATACTTGACTAAATTTCCATCTCTACTCATTTTCTCGTTATTAGTTGCACTTTAAAGTGATCTTAACGAAAACTCATTAATTATTAGTCATTACATGACTAAATTGCCGTTTCGCCTCTATTCACCATGACCCATGGTTTTTATCTTTTATGTTTGTTCCGACTCGTGTTAATAGCGTCGGAACCCTTATTTCGGATATTACACTAATCGCATTTGTAATCTACTAAATAATGTATATTCTACAAAAAGGATGTAAGCGTCGCTTACCTTGCATCCGGTTATGCTCTTTTTCGCGTACACGATCCGTTTGACCCGCTCCTTGCCCAAGCCTCCATCTAGCTTGTCTAGAGTCAAACTATCATCATGATTCGTAAGACGGTTAGATTAGTCATCATTATTATGACTATTTCATCTTACGGATTCTATGTCGAAACTACTATTCGACTTCATCATTAGTTAACTTAACTTATCAAAGTTAACTACTTTCAATCACATGGTTTACACAATTAAGTCTAAGTCATCATGATATTTAGAACTCTTATCGTTTTATATTTCGCATAATTTTCCATATTATTCGAATGTGTGTTTCACTCGAAATTTCAATATTTTAGCTTTCATTTAGGCATTTTAACAAACACCTAATGGGCATAATTTTACACATTTACTAACTAGTTCATAACTAGTCATTTTGACCAAGGTTAACATCAAAATTCAACCTTTATCATGAATGATCAAATACTCAACTTGCAAATTGTTCAAGTTTCTTACTTCAACTATCATTTATGATAATTTCTAGCACTAACATATCATCATGTCACACCCCGATATTTCCACATATCACCGGTGGGCCCAGTAGGGTATCGTGACGTAGTTGATATCATCATGGTCAAACACACATAGAATAGCACAGCGGAAGTCTTGGAATATAAAATATTATTACAAACTCAAATGTCTGAAAATATCAAAGTATTTATTATAGACGAGTCTGTAATATCAAATCCACAGGAGGATCATTACAAAATGTTTAAAATGAAGCTTAGCAGACTTTATGGCATCTTTAAGGATTTGGAAGATCCTCTTTTTCGACACCGAGCAACTCCCAGCCTATTACGAGTAGTACCTGCCACTTAGCCTTTTGAAAATACGTCAGTTTTCACTGGTAAATACAATTTAACCGACTCCTTTGAAAAGAGTTTATGAAAATTGATTTAAGTGCACAAGGCACAAAACCTTTTATATCTTGGGACAATTCTTAATAAAATCTTGTATACTGAATTACATGTTTACCGTACATCTGGGGCCCAGTACAGAGACTGAGACATGATTAAACGACACACCACTTTTAAAAACCCATAAAGGAGTTATCCCCAACTTGTGGGTAATTAATAATTTATTATTGGCATCTTTTCGGTGTATGCCTACACCCTGGGCATAAGTCGTGGCCATTTACAAATGAATGAGCCAAGGATATATCCAGGACACGGTCGTTAACCCCCAATGTTTAAGTCATCAACAGAACAGTATCAAAACAGGTTTTGTGGATTTACTAGCCACAATCCGGCATTTGATTGATCCACACCCGACCAAGCGGTATTAATCTACCGTATCCCAAGCCCGTATAAGGGAAAATAAGTTAAAAGTATTTACCTGAGCTAATACTTGATTCACAGCAAAATAACTCAGTCGTATCCAATCTATCTAAATGCAGGTAGCTTTTACCGGGTGGCTCTAGTCTGGAGTGATGGTAATATATAACCAATTCAGAATGCTAACGGTCTTTATTTAAGTCGCAGACTTAGACCGGCTAGCTTAAAGTATCTAAAGTTGTACGATACGCTAGATTAAGCGATGACCGGAATAGAATGTTATTTAGACCCAACAAGTTTGGATACTTGTATATTATGGGTAAACTAAACACATTCCGGATTTTGAGATAAAAACGATAAGGTTAAACCCGTTTCGGCAAACATACGTAAATTAGTTACATAAACCGATCCGAACGCGTAGAATGCGTAACGGGTAACCAAATGAATCATATACAAGTTTCATATGTTATTATGCTTAGAATATGTCAATACATCAGTAGGATGTCAACATATATGCCCAAAAAGTATTTAAAACCATTTTAAGTCCCGTAAGGGCATTTTGGTAATTTTAATACTTATAAAAGAGATTTTATGACAAACTGTAGTTCTGGTCCTTCCTAATCAGTAAAAATATTTAATTTATCTCATTACATCAGTAAGATATCATACATATGTGAGGTTTACCATTTATGGCCAAACTATGCCCCGAAAGGGTATTTTGGTCATTTCACATATGCTTTTACGGGCATTTTTGGAAGTCTGAGTTCACGACTTATACCTACTGAAATAATATTAAAATTTGTTTAAAAATTCAGTAGGTTACAAGTCTTAGGTGTTAATTATGGTTTAAAACCATACTATGCACCTAAATAGCGTAAAAATCGCTAATCGACGATAATTAAGGGGTTTTATGGAAATCTGAGATTTTGATCAGTTTTGGATGCTCAAAATAATTTATTTAATATATGAAATCAGTAGGAAAAGGTTTGGCATTCAAATCCTTTGTAAATCTCATTTTATGCATGAAAAGGGTATTATCGTCATTTACCGAATAATACAAGAACTCTATGATATGATCAATTTATAATCTGATCATTAACTCCAACAATCCCTAAAAATAATATCTTAACAGTAGGTAATGAGTTTCGGATCAAAATCCAAGTTTAAACATGCCTTATGCAAGATATCGAAATTTACTTAATTAAAAGCTTCTAATTACGATATCGGGCATAACTCCTATTTGGGACCAAGAATTGATGTCAAATTTTCGGGACAAGCTTAAATGTTAGTGACAAAGGTTTTTGTCCTCTCATATCTCAAAAATCTCATTCAAATGTCAAAAGGGCAAAATGGGCGTTTATAAGCATAATAACGGAAACTAGTGTATAATTCCAACTACTAAGGACCAGGTAATATAACCTTAGGGGGTTATACTACATCATAATACGGTCCTAATAGAAGCTTAAAACATGGAAGAATCAAGCTTAATCGGGTCAGAACTGAAAAGTCAAAGCAAAGTCAAGCTTTTGCGACTTTCGGTTATCAACTGACCTTAGACCGATAATTGTCGGGTTAGGACAAGTTAAACATGTTCTAATATTAATTACTAAGTCATTAGAATGATAGAATATAATCTAGAACCTCTGGTTTATTAATTTGCATCATTCTTATAATTTATGTCCAGTTTGACTTTTTGTCAAACTACTTTGACCCGACAATTGACCAGTCAAACGAGAGAATTAGAAGGTGCCCTTTTAAGGGTTAATCACCTACACTAAGGTGGTTCTATAACCACTTTCAATTTGATCAGTGGTTAAGCCACATGTAATTAAAATGAAAGTCAAACTAATTTTAAGATAAGTTTGACTTTAAAGTAATTAGACTAAATTAGACGACTAAACAAGTAATTAGAAGCTTACTTAAGGTCCTAGCAAACTTTTCTACACTTGATTATCCTCTTCTATCAGCTGGAAGCTCCAGAGCAAGTCCCACAAGTGATTGTTGCAATGTATGTCAAGAACACATGAACTAAGGTTCCTTATATAGCAATGTCCAAGGTTCTTGATCACTTCCAGGTGTAATAGGAGGCTCTAAGATTGACCCAAGTGTCCTAGCTATGCATTTAAACCGACTTACAAGCCCCTAGGTCGTTACAAACTAGATTAAGGCGGTGGAACTTGCAAACCCGCAGCTGCCAATAACATTCTGCCCAGCGAAGCCAGTCGCGTAGCGCGACGGCTAAGGGTCTCATGGTCGCGCTACGCGACCCCCTATGTTACCAGCTCAACAAGTTTCAAAGCTGGCAGTTTCAGTCCCTTGACGTTTTTTAACCCTTTCAAACATGATTTTTGACAAAGGAGACCCTTGTAATTATTTTCTTGGAGCCCAAGGATATCTAAACAAACTCCGTTAGGTTCGGGTTCGTTAAATATCACTATGAAAGCAAGTTTTGTCAAGTTTACACTTTTGGCCCAAAGTCTTGAAATCACGCCTAACGATATCGAAACCACATGAAATTTATACCACTTATTCTTAAGAGTATATTTGAATGTCTCGAAGCCTCGGGTTCGTTAAAAGGTCATTCAGAGGTGTATTTACACATGTTGATGCTTTTAACCCCTCTAACTTACAAACTTGTGCGTATCTTCACTTATTGGCATAAAAGTCTTGCATAGCCGATATTTGGCATTCCCGAGAGTATGATGAAACATAATGAAGCTCTCGGTTTGTTAAAAGGTCACTCAGAGGTAAGAATTAACATGTTGACACTTTTAACCCTTCGACGCGCAATCTTTCACATAATTACACAAACGGCTCCTCTCGTCCAACAAGTGGCTCGTCTGAGAATACAGACATCGTATAAGGTCACTCAGAGGCCTAGTTTAGGCATGTTGACACTTTCAGTCCTTCTATATTCATAGTTTTCGATTTTTACGAAATTAGTCCCTCATAGTCAACGTTTGACTTTATTAGGGTTCATTACACGTGTCACCACATTATTGGACACGATTTTACGAGGTGTTACATCCTCACCCCCTTAAAAGAAATCTCGACCCCGAGATTTGCTCAAAAAGATGGAAGTACTTTCTGTCATATAATGAACTTAACTTCCACAGTAATTTAGGGACTTTTACGGGTATCCCAATTGATCTATTCTATAGGTACATGCTCCTTTTCGGAGTTTCTTAACCTGTCGATCCTTGATCGATATAGGTCTTTCCATAAACCTTAGGCTTTCATCAATCTATACGTCTTCATGAGACATTTCTAGCGATTTATCAGCTAGGCATTTCTTTAAGTTAAAAATGTGGAACTCATCGTGAATTCCACTGAGCTCTTTAGGCAAGTTTAGCTTATGAGCTATACTGCCATCACATTCGATGGTCTCGAATGATTTATATATCCAAGGCTTACTTGCTCTATATATTGAACGTATCGTACTCTTCCATATTGATATTTTCAATAGAGTCTTGTTCCCCAATTGGTACTTTTAAGAGATTTGTGCCTCTTGTTTCGCATTGACCTATTGCCGAATACAGGCAGTTTTCAAACAATTACGGATTCGTATTATCTTATCCGTCGTTCTTTCCAATCCTGATAATTGGGCTCTCCCAATTTCCTACCAAACAAATGGGCGTTGGTTGCTTCTCCCAAACAAGGTCTCCAAAGGAGCAGTCTTGATGCTTATATAATGCTATCGGTTATAGGAGAACTTACTTAGGGTAAGATAGTTATTCCAACTATTATCTGAATCAATCTTAAGGAATTGACTACCTTATAGTTAGTCGAACAAATCGACGATCCTGGGCAGCTAATAACGATTCTCAATCGTTTCCTAGTTAGGTTGCAATAACCCATGCACAAGCGTATAGCATTGTGCTTTCCTTTATCAACAATAATAGTCAGGGCTCCTAGACAACAAGCTAGGCTGTACAAGCCTTTCTTTATAACTCATCTGGTTAGCCTCAGTTCTTCCATTTCTGTTGATGCTAACCGATATGGAGCTTCTGTAACAGATACAGTTCCTAATAGGATGTCAATCCTAACTTCACTTTGCTCCTCAGGGGTATAACAAGGTAGTTCTACTGAGAAGAATTCAAGTTATCCAAATCTGATAGAGGTAGCTCAATCTTTGACTTGGCCCATTTACCGTCGCTTGTGCCGTGCAAATGACATATCTGTTTTACGAGTGCACGGATGCCTTGAGTACAGACGCCTACTCAGACATTTCTATTATGGATATCTTCTTTGAATACCACTAGCTGACTTTAGTACTATATGACTATTGGTATATCTTAGTGGCCCCATGCATTAAACTTCCATACTGATCAGGCATGGACATAATCTATGGGACGTACCGAGATACGCCAATCCTCATATGGCGCTTTTGTCAAGCATAGTTGGGACTCGCAGTTGATATAAATCAACGAGAAAAGAAAATAATTAAAATAACATATATTGTCGTACTCTATTCAAAGAAAGAGTACTCTTAGATTATACAAAAAGATTATTGCCGACAATAGGAGGATCGGTCTCTCAGGCTTCATTGGTAAGTTCTACCTGACTAAGAATCTGGAGTTCTTATGAATACCATCACAAGTTTGCCAAGCTTTTGGTCTATGAAAGACTTGTTATTGCCTGTATTTAAAACAGGATACTTGGCAGAAATTATCATTGTCCAAATGATAAGAAAAGTACTGGATAACATCATGTACTCTCTCTTGACATTCATCAGGTGAGTTTAGGCATTTCCTTTCTTAGCCTTTCCAGACTTAGCTGCGCCTCTTTGGCAGCTTTATGGCATTTAGTTCTAATATGGCCTTTCTCACCACAGTCGTAACAGACTGTATTCTTTTTCTCCCTACATTCATGGGGCTGATGACCAGATTCTTTGCAACCGCACACTGCTTTGGTCTTTGATCTATTTGACACTGTCCTTAGTGTCTTTTATAGCAATTCTTACATACAGGCTTTTTACTGAACCTATGATGGTTCTTATTAAGCCCGTAATTGCTCTTTTCTAGATTTCTGGGAGTTATCCTTCTCCCTTAGTTCATCCTTCACAATCGAAGTGTGAACAAAGCTCTTTTCATGAGTAATTGATTGAGGTTTTGAATGAAATTCAGAGCGAGAAGCATTCGGCTCTTTGAATTGTTTCATGACCTTTTCCATGGCCTTTCAAACTGCTGCGTCAATCGCAGTTTGGAGATTAACTCCAATAATATTGAGGCTTACGTTTGTAGCATTATTAGCTTTTGTCGCCTTAATAGTATCGCGACTACTATCCACATCATTCGAGTTTGCCATACTCGAAATTTGGTACTAGTGAATTTGTTAGTCATCATCCTGATGACCTGACATAGATCAGCCACGGCATCCATAAACCGTATGGGCTATTGTTTTCCAAACATTCCTAGTGAATGTTATTTGAATGTATATCCATTACATTTGGCCTGGGTCACCAAAGGACCATTAATGGCACTTAAGGTTTAGAGCGACTCCATTACCTGTTCGACAGAGGATCATAACGTCACTACTGTCTTTGTCACAAGGACGATTATGAATAGCTTGAAGGCTAGCCTTACATGACTTTTTATTATAATTATATACTTATATGACATAGATGCCCGTCGCGAAGGACGTAAAAATATATGGCATAAAGCTTAGTCATGAAGAACATAAATGATTATATGGCACAAAGGCCTTGTCACAAAGGACAATTAGGTATGGCTCAAAGTGGCCTCGTCATAATGACGTTATAAGATATGGCACCAAGGCCTGATACGGAGGACAATTACCAATGTTGGTACAAAAGGCCCGTGACTAGGAATGTTAACATTTAATATGTTAACTTGTCACGAATGTCATACTATAGTATATTGACTTGTCATAGATGACTTTAAAACATATCTTATTGTTTTGTCACCAAGGACATTAGTTTATAAGCCGCAATCTTGTCGGATTAGGGACTTCCAGGTTTGAACATAGTTCTTCACCTTTGGACCAAGAGTCATAAACTACAACTGTCATTGTCTCTAAAGATGACTTATTTGGCACAAAGGTGAACTAATTGACATCACTAATGGATGTTCATATATCATCATTGCATTTGATGATATCAGTCATGATCACGCTGATCATATAGACTGTTAGGGTTGGGTATAACCCACCCTTTGGATAGGGGATTTTGAGGATCACCACTATCTTTGTCTTATTGACAATAGAGTAAAGTGTAGCCCGTAGGCATTTCATCACAAGGGATGTTAATATTATGATTATCATATTAATGATACTAGTCAGGATCACAATGATCATACAGACTATGGGATTTGAGCATAGCTCACCCCCTTGGGCAAAGAATCACAAAAGATTACATTTGCCTGGTCTCAAATGGACAATATAATGTAGCCCTTAGGCTAAACATCATTAAGGATGTTAGATTTAATCATCGCATTGATGGTTTTAGTCATGATCGCATTGACCATGTAGACTATTAGGCTGGAGCACAGCTCCTTACCTTGGACAGGGGATTATAAAGATCACAATGTCAATGCCATAGAGACGTCCTCTTATAGCGCAAGGCTTGTCTCGAAGGGCAGTTCGATGGCGCAAAAGGCCTTGTCACAAGGACAATTAAAACATAATCAATGATCTCTTGGATCAGTGATCTTTAAGGGTCGAACATAGTTCATCGCCTTTTGACAAGATGTTGATAACATAAAGTTATCATTGTCATGAATACACCTTTGCCCAATGGCATACATCTTAATTGGATGTTTTGATGTATTCTTCATACTGTTGTTTGATAGCCGTGATTCGAATTGATCATTTAGGCTATGAAGGTGGCTTGGAAAAGTCCAAGTGCTTTCGGAAGCTAGTGTGGTCTCTCAAGTCACACAGCCAGGAATGTTAACATATTCTCAGATGTTAACAAAGATTAATTATCTTAAGAGGGTTTTACCATCACAGCCATGTTCATAGACATATAGGCTAGGTTATACCATTAAGAGGATCTTTTAAAATTTTTTTTTTAGCTGATCGATAAAGTTCGAGTAAATTCAGAACTATCGCGGAATAAAGAACGAAATGAATACTTACATGAAATTTTTCGAAACTTTCCTAGACTATTAGGAATTTACAATAGTGCCTTAATCAGGACTTCTAGTAATATATTTGTCCATAGAGGACTAAGATGAAAAATTATAAGTCCGTATAAGGGCTATAAAATATTACAAATTTATATAAGGGTTATAATGAAATATCAATGTCCTCAAAGGGACTATTTCGAATAACGTATCCCCAAGGGATTTTAATAAAATAACATGTCCATTAAAGGACTATATTGGTACAGGGCGCACACAAAAGGGCTTTGCTGTACAGATGTCCCCACAGGGACTTTATATTGAAAGATACGTCCTCAATGGGACTTATTAATGAAATATCATATCCTTGAAAGGACTATAGTAAAATATCATATCCACAAGGGATGTTAATGTAATATTTTGTCCATACAAGGGACTTCGACGAATCAGCAGGTCCATGAAGGGACGATGATGAGATAATATGTCCTTGAAAGGACTATAATGAATTATTATGTTCGCCAGGGAACTTTGGTAAAAATAATATGTCCACGAAAAAGGACTTTTAATGAAATACTATGCCCATGAAAGGACTCTGCAGAAATATAATGTCCATGAGGGGACTATATTGAAATATCAAGTCCACGAGAGGACTATTTTAAAATAGTGTATTCACAAAAAGGGATTTTAATAGAATCATACGTCCATGAAAGGACTGTATTAAAATAGTATGTCCACCAGGGGACTTTATTGAAAATAAAATGTCCATAAGGGAATACATTGAAAGATAATGTCCATAAAAGGACTAAATAACAAATGCCCATAAGGGGTCTTAAGTCGAAAAAGGTATGTCCTCACGGGGACTAAATAGAAAAGATAGGCCCTTACTAGTGTTTAGTCAACATAAGCAAGCCAAGAATAACTAGAACATAGAGGTGATACCTTGGATTCTAATACTTGGTCACCATAATGAGGATAAGTAGATAATCTTATAGAAGAAATAAGGAAGTTATTGCATATGTGCTTATATTCAATTAAAATGGAAGTTTTTACAAACTAGGCACCTAGCTCGGTTGGCTAGGCGCGCGAAAGGGTGCGGCCTAGACCCAGGTTCGATTCCGAGGACGGCCAATTCCACCATTTTTTTTTTTCACTATTTTGAGTCCTTATGTATGCAACCGAAAGTTTGCTAAGCTTATGGTTTACTAAGGGTCTATTAATGGTATTCAAGGTTTCAAAGGTTAAGGAATGATATGGATCACGAATTGGTTTTGACTGATATAATCCAATTCTGGAATTTCAAAATTTAAAGGTAAGAAATAGGGATCATTAGGATCCATTGGTATTATTTTCAATACAGGAGCCTCAGGGACCACCTGGTATGGACTCCACTGATGCAGACTTTAAAATTTGAGCCTCAGGGACCTTCGGTATGGACTCTGAAGTCTGTTTCCAATTTATATGGGTTTGGTTTTAGGAATGAATCCATAAAGGTCTTCCTCCACACCGGTCGCACGCTTATTTTAGCCGTATCTGTGAAGCTTGGCATTCCTTGGCTTCGGATGGGGAGAATCCCTATCAACGGCTTCCTTGCTTGGCGACGTATTCAAAATATATAAAATCGAAAACAATGTTTACTTAATAGGGATGAGAGTATTCCTAGGTTAAGTCTAGACTCAAAAGGTCTATGGAATATGCTACTGTGTCATTGAGATTAAACACAAAAGACTAGTGTTTAATTCGCTCAATGTTGGCTCTGATACCAACCTGTCACACCCCGATATTTCCACATATCACCGGTGGGCCCAGTAGGGTATCGTGACGTAGTTGATATCATCATGGTCAAACACACATAGAATAGCACAGCGGAAGTCTTGGAATATAAAATATTATTACAAACTCAAATGTCTGAAAATATCAAAGTATTTATTATAGACGAGTCTGTAATATCAAATCCACAGGAGGATCATTACAAAATGTTTAAAATGAAGCTTAGCAGACTTTATGGCATCTTTAAGGATTTGGAAGATCCTCTTTTTCGACACCGAGCAACTCCCAGCCTATTACGAGTAGTACCTGCCACTTAGCCTTTTGAAAATACGTCAGTTTTCACTGGTAAATACAATTTAACCGACTCCTTTGAAAAGAGTTTATGAAAATTGATTTAAGTGCACAAGGCACAAAACCTTTTATATCTTGGGACAATTCTTAATAAAATCTTGTATACTGAATTACATGTTTACCGTACATCTGGGGCCCAGTACAGAGACTGAGACATGATTAAACGACACACCACTTTTAAAAACCCATAAAGGAGTTATCCCCAACTTGTGGGTAATTAATAATTTATTATTGGCATCTTTTCGGTGTATGCCTACACCCTGGGCATAAGTCGTGGCCATTTACAAATGAATGAGCCAAGGATATATCCAGGACACGGTCGTTAACCCCCAATGTTTAAGTCATCAACAGAACAGTATCAAAACAGGTTTTGTGGATTTACTAGCCACAATCCGGCATTTGATTGATCCACACCCGACCAAGCGGTATTAATCTACCGTATCCCAAGCCCGTATAAGGGAAAATAAGTTAAAAGTATTTACCTGAGCTAATACTTGATTCACAGCAAAATAACTCAGTCGTATCCAATCTATCTAAATGCAGGTAGCTTTTACCGGGTGGCTCTAGTCTGGAGTGATGGTAATATATAACCAATTCAGAATGCTAACGGTCTTTATTTAAGTCGCAGACTTAGACCGGCTAGCTTAAAGTATCTAAAGTTGTACGATACGCTAGATTAAGCGATGACCGGAATAGAATGTTATTTAGACCCAACAAGTTTGGATACTTGTATATTATGGGTAAACTAAACACATTCCGGATTTTGAGATAAAAACGATAAGGTTAAACCCGTTTCGGCAAACATACGTAAATTAGTTACATAAACCGATCCGAACGCGTAGAATGCGTAACGGGTAACCAAATGAATCATATACAAGTTTCATATGTTATTATGCTTAGAATATGTCAATACATCAGTAGGATGTCAACATATATGCCCAAAAAGTATTTAAAACCATTTTAAGTCCCGTAAGGGCATTTTGGTAATTTTAATACTTATAAAAGAGATTTTATGACAAACTGTAGTTCTGGTCCTTCCTAATCAGTAAAAATATTTAATTTATCTCATTACATCAGTAAGATATCATACATATGTGAGGTTTACCATTTATGGCCAAACTATGCCCCGAAAGGGTATTTTGGTCATTTCACATATGCTTTTACGGGCATTTTTGGAAGTCTGAGTTCACGACTTATACCTACTGAAATAATATTAAAATTTGTTTAAAAATTCAGTAGGTTACAAGTCTTAGGTGTTAATTATGGTTTAAAACCATACTATGCACCTAAATAGCGTAAAAATCGCTAATCGACGATAATTAAGGGGTTTTATGGAAATCTGAGATTTTGATCAGTTTTGGATGCTCAAAATAATTTATTTAATATATGAAATCAGTAGGAAAAGGTTTGGCATTCAAATCCTTTGTAAATCTCATTTTATGCATGAAAAGGGTATTATCGTCATTTACCGAATAATACAAGAACTCTATGATATGATCAATTTATAATCTGATCATTAACTCCAACAATCCCTAAAAATAATATCTTAACAGTAGGTAATGAGTTTCGGATCAAAATCCAAGTTTAAACATGCCTTATGCAAGATATCGAAATTTACTTAATTAAAAGCTTCTAATTACGATATCGGGCATAACTCCTATTTGGGACCAAGAATTGATGTCAAATTTTCGGGACAAGCTTAAATGTTAGTGACAAAGGTTTTTGTCCTCTCATATCTCAAAAATCTCATTCAAATGTCAAAAGGGCAAAATGGGCGTTTATAAGCATAATAACGGAAACTAGTGTATAATTCCAACTACTAAGGACCAGGTAATATAACCTTAGGGGGTTATACTACATCATAATACGGTCCTAATAGAAGCTTAAAACATGGAAGAATCAAGCTTAATCGGGTCAGAACTGAAAAGTCAAAGCAAAGTCAAGCTTTTGCGACTTTCGGTTATCAACTGACCTTAGACCGATAATTGTCGGGTTAGGACAAGTTAAACATGTTCTAATATTAATTACTAAGTCATTAGAATGATAGAATATAATCTAGAACCTCTGGTTTATTAATTTGCATCATTCTTATAATTTCTGTCCAGTTTGACTTTTTGTCAAACTACTTTGACCCGACAATTGACCAATCAAACGAGAGAATTAGAAGGTGCCCTTTTAAGGGTTAATCACCTACACTAAGGTGGTTCTATAACCACTTTCAATTTGATCAGTGGTTAAGCCACATGTAATTAAAACGAAAGTCAAACTAATTTTAAGATAAGTTTGACTTTAAAGTAATTAGACTAAATTAGACGACTAAACAAGTAATTAGAAGCTTACTTAAGGTCCTAGCAAACTTTTCTACACTTGATTATCCTCTTCTATCAGCTGGAAGCTCCAGAGCAAGTCCCACAAGTGATTGTTGCAATGTATGTCAAGAACACATGAACTAAGGTTCCTTATATAGCAATGTCCAAGGTTCTTGATCACTTCCAGGTGTAATAGGAGGCTCTAAGATTGACCCAAGTGTCCTAGCTATGCATTTAAACCGACTTACAAGCCCCTAGGTCGTTACAAACTAGATTAAGGCGGTGGAACTTGCAAACCCGCAGCTGCCAATAACATTCTGCCCAGCGAAGCCAGTCGCGTAGCGCGACGGCTAAGGGTCTCATGGTCGCGCTACGCGACCCCCTATGTTACCAGCTCAACAAGTTTCAAAGCTGGCAGTTTCAGTCCCTTGACGTTTTTTAACCCTTTCAAACATGATTTTTGACAAAGGAGACCCTTGTAATTATTTTCTTGGAGCCCAAGGATATCTAAACAAACTCCGTTAGGTTCGGGTTCGTTAAATATCACTATGAAAGCAAGTTTTGTCAAGTTTACACTTTTGGCCCAAAGTCTTGAAATCACGCCTAACGATATCGAAACCACATGAAATTTATACCACTTATTCTTAAGAGTATATTTGAATGTCTCGAAGCCTCGGGTTCGTTAAAAGGTCATTCAGAGGTGTATTTACACATGTTGATGCTTTTAACCCCTCTAACTTACAAACTTGTGCGTATCTTCACTTATTGGCATAAAAGTCTTGCATAGCCGATATTTGGCATTCCCGAGAGTATGATGAAACATAATGAAGCTCTCGGTTTGTTAAAAGGTCACTCAGAGGTAAGAATTAACATGTTGACACTTTTAACCCTTCGACGCGCAATCTTTCACATAATTACACAAACGGCTCCTCTCGTCCAACAAGTGGCTCGTCTGAGAATACGGACATCGTATAAGGTCACTCAGAGGCCTAGTTTAGGCATGTTGACACTTTCAGTCCTTCTATATTCATAGTTTTCGATTTTTACGAAATTAGTCCCTCATAGTCAACGTTTGACTTTATTAGGGTTCATTACACGTGTCACCACATTATTGGACACGATTTTACGAGGTGTTACACATCACCTTCACTTCATAATCAAAACCCACTTGTCTAAAAGTGGTAAATCATCAAATTACTCAAATCATAGCAATTTTACTTGAAATTTCTACTTAGGGTTTGTTCCTAAGCAATCATACTTCATTAATTCGGCCATAGCCTTTACGATTCATGCATAGATCGCATCATGCAAAGTTAACTAATTTTCACAACTTCATGAATGTTAGAAATTCAACATACCTTACGATCCCCTTGACTTGGTGATCGTTTCTATGTATTCAAATCCGAGTTTGGCCTTCAATTGATCATCCAATTTGAAGAATTTGTTGAGTTTAGGGTTTGAGCTTTTGGAGCTCACCTCCTGGTCGATCTTACACACGCACACACTATGTGTGGTGTGTTTTTATTTTTGTTTTAATAAAAAAACTTTTCCCAATATCTAACTTTGGTCCCTCTTGTTTCGTTAATTATTAAGTAGGTTACAACCTACTTATTTCCAATCCATATTCCCTCTTAGTAACCGGGTCAAACATTCTTAGTTAGCTTAGCGGGTTCGGAAATATTTATGACTAAGTTTATTTTAGGTCCCGTCAACTCGGGCCTTTTTATACACTTTATTTATCCATAAGCCTTTGTATAACTTTTATTTAATATTAGGTTTAATTATTTAAATCCTAATATTTACCGAGTTACTTTTACCGCTAACGGTATTTTACCCGTCTTTTAGCATTAACAGAGTTTGATTACCAAACCCGTTTTCGGGGTGTTACAAGTCTACCCCCCTTAAAGAGGTTTCGTCCTCGAAACCTTTCTTACGTAGTTCATCGAGTTCTAAACTCAATGCGTTTGACCTGAGTAATCTTTTAAGCATTACTCATACTTTAACCAATTGTTAGTATTACCAGAAGAATTATGGTAATATCTCTTTGGTTACAGAACATCTACGTACCTCATACGACCTAATGTAACTTGAAATAACGTAATTTCGTTATTTCTACTAGTTTAGTTAACTTAGCGATATCCATCGCTTTTATATATTATCGAACTCTTTGTGAATCCGTTACCTTGACCCGTTTAAAGGTCTTTAGTGAAATCTTTCACTTTTAGCAACTATTTCTTTTGTTTTCAAATTCATTTATTCGGTTCAGTTACTCCGAATCCTCCGCTTACGAGCAAACCAAATTTCTCGATTTGAATTGCTGACCTTCACCGGTCTCACTAACTAGACTTATTAGTCCAGTTACTTTTTACCACTCGCCTGGTTATAATGTGATTCTACTTCACATTACATTTCTTAACCGTGATCGTGTCGCATCATGTTTAATTTATATATCTACCTTTCATTTTCGAAAAGATCACTTTTCGAATATATTGTCTTGCGCCTATCAGCGTCAAGACTTGAATCTTTCATGCTTACTATTCAATTTCCTATAGGAATTTATATTTGTAAAAATGTTATTTCTTACTAAAACTGAATTTTAGTCTAACGTTTTTTTTTCTCTTTAACTATGTCAATTACTCATATTAAGGAAATTGACAACCCATAATTTATTGTTTTCCGTTCTCGTTTTATGCGGGGAATCGTAACAAGTTCCCTCACCTTACACTATTGACCCGTAGGTTCCTTCACTTAACCTCGTAGGCTATTTCTTTAAGCTTTCATCTCTTTAAGATGAGGCCCTTATGATCCCTTTGCTTCAATTCATGACCCGTGGGTCATTTTGGCCCCGTAGACCTTCACACTAATTAATATCCCGTAGGTTATGATGATCCCGTAGATCATCTTTTATTCGAGTCTTTATTCAAATGTGTATACGTTTATATACGCATATGGCGTTAAGGCACCCCTTTTTATGTTTAGAATTATTCACCATTACTTTTTGGATTTCGTTTGACCTTGACCGTAGTCTAAGGCTACATTGTTTTCCTTCGAATTATCTTTCCGACTTCTTGACTTCTAACGTCAATTACACGTTGTTTGCCCTACGCTTACCGTTACCCGGTTCATACTTATACTCCTTTACAACCCATTACCCGGGTCTTTCTATCTTATTGTTTTTAGTTTTCCGGTTTCACCGGTTTGCGTTTTCCTATTATATTAAGCGTTATTCCTTAATTGACTCGTTTGACTCATTTTTGGTGAATTTTCATCACTTATGAATGTCAAACTTCATTCTTTATTTGACCCGTCCAACTTTGAAATGGTTGAACATAATTACCAAAATTTATGTTTGTGAAAATTCTTGTCATCTTTTAGTCATGACTCATATTCCGAGTCTTTTGACTTTCTATTTCGCGTTCCTGTTTCTCAGTCTACGCATGCGTTTAATTCCTTACCCATCAACCGGGTGTATTACCGAAATCGTTATCATTGCACCCCCTTCCGGTATGCATTAAGACTTTGTTTCGATTTACTTGGTCATCTTAGCGAAATCCGTCGCTTTTATTCGACCATGTCTTTTATTCTTTACGTGACCACCATTGGCGGCCTCATTAATTATGAGTGACGATTATCATCATTATCCTTGCTTTACTACGACTAAAGTTAACAACCTTGATTATCTTTTTCGTGTGGGCAACACCTTTGTTTTTATGACCCGGCGGTCGTCTGTACTTTGGTTTTACTTGCCCGTTTTGTTCACCATGGCCCTTTCGTCCAAGATGACTTATTTTCGTGAATTTTCTTTTGATCATTCATTTGTATCACCATTTACATTAATCCTTGTCCCTTCTACCGGGCTCATTATCCTAATGTAATACGCTTCCGTCACCCGGCTGTGCGTTTACATTATTTTCAACTATTTTGTTCATTTGTTTCATTTGGGTACTTTTTAATTTGTCCCATTCACACCGTCCTTACTACATCGGATGTAAATGTGTCCGCTATAAGAAGTTCATGGTATCATGTGTTCACTACCTACTTGGCCAGAGTAGGCGATCAACACATGACATACATGACCCTTTAATAACTTTCACATCACACCCCATGTAAGTAACACCTCTACTTGTTTCTCTTGGAAACATTATCCCGAATACATTTTCTATTCGGTTTTCCAAGTTTCTAATTTACATATGCAACAATCATTCCCTACATGTTTGTTGCATATTGCTATTTGTGCGTTTACATTTAAAAGCGTGCACCTGGTAATATTTGCCCCGACGGGCGTTCCTTGCCATTAACCTTGTTCGCGGTCGTTACGCGATTTAGTCCTTGGTGAGCATGCTCCTCTTGTCATACTTCGGACCGTTCCTCTATCATATCCGTAATTTGTTCAACCCTCGTCATCTTCAAATGCGAGTTTCCTCCAATTAAAACATTCATAAAGGTTAGTAATGTCAACTTTACTAAATGCCCGTATCATAATACAAGGCTTTTCTACTATACGTGTTAACACATGTAATTTTGTTAACTATATCTATTATTTAATTGAGGTATAGTATATTACACGATAACTCTGTGTGTCGCTTACAACACTTTAACATGCTAAACCATTAAAATACACGTACTTACCGGATTTGTGATCAAGCCTCGAACCGAACACCAATCTTTATCAAGAGCATAAGGTTTAAGTCCAAGCACAGTTTTCCCACCATACTTGAATCTCTTAAACCAAGGCTCTGATACCAACTTGTAACACCCGTCTAATTAATTAAAGGTTTTCGTATAAATTACGAAAATAAACATGAGATTATAAGTAAATACTGTCGAATAACACGGGTGACTTAAAACTTTTACAATTTGAAAATAATACAATTTAGTATCTACGGAATTGCCGTTTAAAATGACGACGAAACAATGTGCGGAAGCTTTAATCTCGTGTGTTCGGTTCTTCGTTGAGCTTGATCTTCATCCGGGCACTCTTGGCGATCACCTATGATCAAAACCAACTAAAAAGTTAGTTTTGATAGTTAAATATTAGGTTTAAACAAGTTACATGGGTCAAACAACAACAAAATAATTTTTTTCCAGAACAGGGGGGCGTCGCGTGACGCCTAGGGCCGTCGCGTGACGCCTAGGGTCGTCGCGTGACGCCTAGCCCCCTTTTTGGCAGACTGTTACTTAACAGTTGCTGTACATTCCCAGCATGACCCGATTTCACGGAAACAGCCATAACTTCTTTGTTATTGGGCCGTTTTACCCGATTCTTTTTCCTACGCGTCTGTAATTAAATTCTCCATTTTATGGAGTTAAAATCCGACATCCGGATTAACAAAATTTACGACTTTTAAGTCTTTGGCTTACTACTCTTTTTACCAAATATTGACCCGTTCATAATTTTATCACACCAACAAGTTTATTTGACCTATAAACTCATGAAACTCATTATTTCAATATCTCCTATCATATCAATCTCAAATCACGGGTTCCTTACTTGATAAAATCCCGTTTACGCTTAAATGCTTATTTTGACCCATTAAGAGTATTTAAGCACTTTTAGGCTTAAAATCGCTTTCATTCCATTCTAGCATTGTAACCTATATTTCTTATCTAGTACTCTTCCATCACAACTAAATGTGTGTTGGATTTAATGTGGATATCTATGTGTTCCGAATTTTACCCCTTGGATTATCAATTTACGGCAAAGACTCATATAGAGTCTTTCGGCCCAAGAATTACATCTTTCACTACCCATACTCGTTCTAAGCATTTGTTTAATCATAAGACTCGTTTCCAAACAACCTCTAAGGGTTGTTTGTTCAATTTAGCCTACAAGGGCGTTTTGGTCGATTTTGGTCCTTCTTTTACGATGGACTCTCACCAATTATTCGACCAAAATAGCACTTTTAACTACAACAAAATTATGCGTACCTGGCTCGGATCAACAAATAGACCCGATTTATACCTCGCTTTTATTATCACATATTCTATGGCGACGGAATTATCCGAATCGCTAATCGCTCCTGTTAACACAAGACTTGACAACCACATTAGTCGATATTGTCAAATGGTGTTATCACGCCATTTGACCCGTTTGGCCTATATGACCAAGCATCTTCATAAGTAGCAAAACATGGTTATTAATTACCAATTTGCTCATCCGACCCATTTTGAATTTTTGCCACTAGACCCCTTTTTAACTACAATTTACTTTAGTCGATACTTGACTAAATTTCCATCTCTACTCATTTTCTCGTTATTAGTTGCACTTTAAAGTGATCTTAACGAAAACTCATTAATTATTTGTCATTACATGACTAAATTACCGTTTCGCCTCTATTCACCATGACCCATGGTTTTTATCATTTATGTTTGTTCCGACTCGTGTTAATAGCGTCGGAACCCTTATTTCGGATATTACACTAATCGCATTTGTAATCTACTAAATAATGCATATTCTACAAAAAGGATGTAAGCGTCGCTTACCTTGCATCCGGTTATGCTCTTTTTCGCGTACACGATCCGTTTGACCCGCTCCTTGCCCAAGCCTCCATCTAGCTTGTCTAGAGTCAAACTATCATCATGATTCGTAAGACGGTTAGATTAGTCATCATTATTATGACTATTTCATCTTACGGATTCTATGTCGAAACTACTATTCGACTTCATCATTAGTTAACTTAACTTATCAAAGTTAACTACTTTCAATCACATGGTTTACACAATTAAGTCTAAGTCATCATGATATTTAGAACTCTTATCATTTTATATTTCGCATAATTTTCCATATTATTCGAATGTGCGTTTCACTCGAAATTTCAATATTTTAGCTTTCATTTAGGCATTTTAACAAACACCTAATAGGCATAATTTTACACATTTACTAACTAGTTCATAACTAGTCATTTTGACCAAGGTTAACATCAAAATTCAACCTTTATCATGAATGATCAAATACTCAACTTGCAAATTGTTCAAGTTTCATACTTCAACTATCATTTATGATAATTTCTAGCACTAACATATCATCACCTTCACTTCATAATCAAAACCCACTTGTCTAAAAGTGGTAAATCATCAAATTACTCAAATCATAGCAATTTTACTTCAAATTTCTACTTAGGGTTTGTTCCTAAGCAATCATACTTCATTAATTCGGCCATAGCCTTTACGATTCATGCATAGATCACATCATGCAAAGTTAACTAATTTTCACAACTTCATGGATGTTAGAAATTCAACATACCTTACGATCCCCTTGACTTGATGATCGTTTCTATGTATTCAAATCCGAGTTTGGCCTTCAATTGATCTTCCAATTTGAAGAATTTGTTGAGTTTAGGGTTTGAGCTTTTGGAGCTCACCTCCTGGTCGATCTCACACACGCACACACTATGTGTGGTGTGTTTTTATTTTTGTTTTAATAAATAAACTTTTCCAAATATCTAACTTTGGTCCCTCTTGTTTCGTTAATTATTAAGTAGGTTACAACCTACTTATTTCCAATCCATATTCCCTCTTAGTAACCGGGTCAAACATTCTTAGTTAGCTTAGCGGATTCGGAAATATTTATGACTAAGTTTATTTTAGGTCCCGTCAACTCGGGCCTTTTTATACACTTTATTTATCCATAAGCCTTTGTATAACTTTTATTTAATATTAGGTTTAATTATTTAAATCCTAATATTTACCGAGTTACTTTTACCGCTAACGGTATTTTACCCGTCTTTTAGCATTAAAAGAGTTTGATTACCAAACCCGTTTTCGGGGTGTTACATAAATTTACCCGTAAATTTTCCGGTTAAATTTACATTTTTTTTTTTGAATTTTTTTTTTTACAAATGTTGTTATAATACATGCATCTACGTTTATGAAAAAAAAAATTGGTCCACCTCGTCCCGGATCAAGTAGTTCTCACGGTTCTTACAACTCGAGGTGGTTCTCATTTTAGCGGACACTTTTATATATATATATATATATATATATATGGCAATTATAGGAAGAAAACCTGGTTGAGATAAAAAAACAAAGAAACTTAATGTGTGGTAAAGATGAAGCCAGATAGTTTATGTTATAAAATTCATCAAGGATGGTATTGTAACTTTACACCCACCTTTTGACTATGAAGACTCTACTAACATCTTTTTTTTATACTCTATCTGAGAAATGTCTAGTACGTGATGATTTTAAATTTTTTTTAACTTTCTCCACTTTTCTTATTCCTTTTCTCTCACACACAGTCTCTCTCTCCTGCTTATTTTTACTCATCAAAATCTTCTATCCCCTCATTTACAAACCAGAAGATTTGTTGAGATAAAAAAAAACACCCAACACCATTACAATTGTCTGACGCCATCGGATTCAAGGATGACTATGAGTCATCCTTTTTTTTTATCTTTGGTGATTCTTTGGTGCGGGTGGGGGGTTAGGTTTTTTTAAGGATGCAGGTGAGGGGTTTAGGTTTTTTTGGTGTTTATGTTTAGGGTTTAGTTTTTTTTGGGGGGGGGGGGGGGGGGCGGGTAGACTTTTGGTGGGAGGGTGGATTTAGGTTTTTGGGGGGTGTCGGCGGGAGTGAGGGGTTTAGGTTTTTGGGGGGTGTCGGCAGGGGTGGGTTAGGTGGTTTAGACTTTTTCGTATTATTGCACATGTGCAGTACAATTTTTTTTTTTTTTTTGAAACAAGTTTTTTATATATTAAATATAGCGATTTTTAATAAAAAAAATTCAAAAAAAAAACTTTGTATTTTTTTAGGGTTTTTTAGTTAGTTTTTTTGTTTTCTTATTTAAAATAGTTTTTTCATAATCTATCCCATATATATATAGGATACGGTTAAAGGGAAAATCACTCGCATGAGAACCCTAAGAACTCATCTTAGTCAATCAAAACATTACAACTCACCATATTTCGAATTTAAGACAATGGGCATTGTCATAATCTAACCCAACCCAATTCCCTAAACCTGCCAAACCCAACTCCCCAAACCCTTTATCTATCCATCTCTCTTATTTTTCTATATCATTCTCTCACCCACTCAAATCTTATTTCTTCATCTTCACATATCATCTTCATATTCCATGAAGAACAAATTCTCCATAACTACCCACCGTCCCCCACATCCACAAAATATGTGAACGACGTCCGGTCGTTCTCCGTCACCAGAAATAAAGTGTTATCGAAATAAAGTGTTCTTTGTTGTTACATATATGATGACTTGTTACAAAAATATATTTTACGTTTTTATGTGACCTGGCCTGTTACAGAAATAAAGTGTTCTTTGTTGTTGTTACATATATGATGGCTTGTTACAAAAATATATGTTACATTTTTATGTGACATGACCTGTTACGAAAATAAAGTGTGTTTGTTACATATGTGGACGTTACTTTGATCATGTAAAAAGTGAGTTTTGTTGTTGTTACGCAAGAATATATGTAACTTTTTAGTGTAAGCTATTTATATAAAAAAAATTGTGTCAGTTTACATGTATATTTATTGGCTTTACTTTTTTTTAGGGTTAACTTTATAGAAATGTAACCAAGTTTGACAACTGTTCGTCTGTTCTAATTAAATAACTGAAACTTTTTTTTGTATCTATAAAGTCACTTAAGTTTCATTTGTTGTTCTAATATTATGTAATTATCAGGTTACCAATGATGATGTGTCAGGTTTTATAAATTTTTTTAATCTTTAATATCATGTGGAAAATAAAATTAATGACATGGGTTTTCCAATAAAAAAATAAAATAAAAATCACATTTTTTTTCCAATTCTAATAAAAATAACTAGTTTTGAGTTTCAATATACAATCTTCAATATCATCATGCTTAAACCAAGGATCATGGCTCGAATATACATCACCCTCCATATTTTCAACACCATTACTGATTTACTGTCATCATCTTTTTCATTCACACTCCAATCTTCAATATCATCATCTTCATTTTGTAATGCTATTGAGACCCAGCTTCTGTGCAATTCATTTTTGAATATAAATAACCAAAAAAAACAAATTAAAAAGGCAACAATGAACCATTCATGGTTTAATACAAAAAAAAAATCCAATATATCAAAATGCCATCTCTTCTTAAACAAAAACATAAAAAGGCAATATGTTGTCATCCAGAAATTATTCACGGTTGCATTCAATGAACCATTATTGCAAACATGTTGACGTCGCCGTGGATGGTTGAATAGCGTGACTGGTCGTCACCGTCAAAGGGTCGTGGCTGCTGGTTGTCGCCGTCGAAGGGTCGGGGCTGGATCTGCCCATGGTTTGGGTCGTCGCCATTGGGTCTGCACATGGGTTGTGTCGTGGTGCTCATCCTCGTCGCCGTCTTGGGTTTTGGTTGGGAGGAATACAAAGGATGAAAGTGTCGAAGGGTTTTCTTGATCCACATAATATCCACATAGGCATTTAAAAAATAAAACAATAATAGAAAAAGAATATTACCTGATGAACTGGTAATTACACAATATTAGAACACTATGTAAAAGTTTGGTTGTTTTAAAGAGACAAAAAAAGTTCGGATGACTCAATTGAAACAACTTCCAAACTTGGTTACATTTATTAGTACATACGTAATATTTTTCTACATTTACATTTTAAATTTAAAAACAGATAATAAAAAAATTAAAAGTTAAAGAAAGAGAGAAAAAAAGTTAGAGAAAATAAAAAGTACAAAAAGTTAGAAAGAGGGAAGAGAATAAAAGAAAGTTGATGTATTTGACAATAAACATGTTATATATCTTAATAAGATATAAAATTGTTAGGATCTGAGTTTGGTTTTGATTGTGTTTTATGTTTGAATTAAGATGAACAATGAAAGAGATGTGCAGCGGAATATAAATGGAAACAAACTTTTCACAATCAAACAGGAGAATTGCTTTCAACACACATTTTCAACCAATGTTTTAAATACCGGTGTGAACCAGCCGGTTATACCGGTTAAACCGGATATCGGACACGAGTCCGGTACGATAAAGGCCGGTAAAACCCGAATACGGTATGTCTTATGTACCGGCGGTAAATCCGGTTCTACCGGTTCAAACCATTGAACCGGTTTGCATTATCTTAAGAATTGATTTCTTAATTTTAATAAAATACAACATTAAGGTAATATTGATCTTCCATATTTTCGGTAATTAACATTCTATTCCAATATTTTGTTGTCGTTGAAATTGTTACTCACCTCGTACAATACAATATTGTTTATAACTAATAAAAATATTCTTAAAATGTTTAATACTTTACAATAAAAATAGTCATTTTTAGATAAAACTATGATGAGTAACATAAATTCTAGTTGAGATTGGATTGTTTTTTTAGAGGAATTTGTATTTTACGGAATTTATAGGGTTAACTGGTAACCCGGTTCAACCGCCCGATACTACCCGGTTAAACCGGTTAAACCATTTTAGAGCACAACCCGGTATGACTTAAAAACCGGTTTTTAAAACATTGTTTTCAACAATGAACCGAATGCTTAAATTTATTCCAAACACCGATTACACTTGCATGTATGCAACAAACTCCCCCTCAGCCTGAGCTCACAATGATTTGTTCGTACAGGAAGAAAGATGGTGAAGAGCTAATAGAACAGTACAGGGTACTGTTCTATTTATAGGCACGGACAAACCACTGTGGCATCTTTGCTGACGTCACCATGAAAGTGACATCTAACCTCCTAACAAACTCTAACCTCTGATCTATACAAGTACTGCTATGCTAACAACTGTTATTACAATTCATTACATAAAGACAAACTAAACTACTGCTGAATCCTTCCACTGATGTGAACCCAGCAGCACTTGATATAACCCAGCAGTGCTTGACTCAAGGCAGTAGATTAAACAGCAGGGCTTTAGTCTTCATCAGACTTTGACTTGATCAGCAGTTGTAGGTCAGCAGTTGTACCGATCAGTAGATAGGAGGTCAGCAGATGTTGAAACCACTTTCAAGGGGGGAGTTTTGAGTACATAACATCTGCTTATTCTGGATCCACTGCTCTGATCCAGTTTTAGCTTTAATTATCTGTTCCTCTGATAGGGTTCAATCCCAACAATCTCCCCCTGGAACAGATAATGCCAAAACTCTTCATTATTGGTAGATCTTTATTGCCTCATCAACAGTTCTCTTATTTGCCCTTTGAGTTGTAACTCAAAAGCTAAGGCATCTGTGTCATCTTCATCCCTGCACAGTGGAAGAACAAGGAGATCCTGCAAATCTTCAAGACTTAGGCCAAGTGCTTGTTCCCTTGTTATCTTCTTCACTTCTCCACTAGACTTGAACACTGTTAGTACATGGGTCTATTTGTCAGTTTTCCACTTTAGTACTTTTGAGTCTGGTGGGTTTCTTGGGAGATCTTTATTAGATGAGGAGTTTGGTGATGCAGGCCTTGTGATGACTGTTTGAGCAGTGCTTGCAGGTTGGTTTAGGCCAAGAGTTTCAACTATCATCTTCTTAATGCCCTCTTTTACAAGTTCATCTCCTGCCATTAATTCTGCCACTGTTTCAGTATCCAACTGTTGTTGTCTTCTTTTATAGATGGCAGCACCAGCTGGAGCAGTGTATCTCTTGATTTGCAGCTTTGGTGGTCTTGTTGAAACCTCTGCTTCAGGGTAGTCAGGTTTTCGTGGAACTTTAGGATCTTTCTTCCTTAATTCCTCCAACCTTTTGTAGGTGGTCCTGACTTTGTCTTCTCTCCATCTTGACACTTGATTTTTAGACCCATAATCAGCAGCAACTAATTCCTCTTTCATTCTCTTCAGCTCCAATTTCTTTTCAGGCATATTCTTTTTGTACTTTGACCAATCTGGAGGAGTGTGCTTGACCTTATTCTTAATCATTTCTTGAATCCTGGCTGCTTCACTTTCAAGCTCAGGAATGGTCCACTCTTTATACATATGTTTTTCCCCCTTGTATTTCTTATGAGCCATGATGTTTTCAATATAGTCTTTTCTCAAAGATTCATCTGCTTTTTCTGAAATTTGTCTACATACATTCTTTGCAAACTGTTCTAAGGATCTGACTTGAGTGAATAAAAATTGGTAATGCCTTTGAATTTCTTTGTCAGTCTTTCCTTGAGAATTTCTTTCTGAAATATCCTCTGCCTGTAGAGCTTTAATTTTCAAGTACTCTTCAATGTTATTAGGCCTAGGATATCCTTCAACTGATGGCAACTTCCTTTTAGCAGGATCATCCTCATAGTAGAAGGATTTAATCTCTTCTCTGACTGCTATAAGTTCAAGAGGATATTGGAAACCTGCAGGAGTGATGATAGGGATTGGTTGTTGTACTGGAGCTGATGAGAAAGGAACATGTTTTGGAATAAGTGCAAGGGATTGTGAACATGTTGGTGGTGGTGATGGAGAGTCATCATTAGGTATGAAAATCCTTCTCCTTTTTATTGTAGGAGAGGCTGATGATGTTTTGGGTGGATCAGTGGTGGTGATTTGAGTGGTAGAAGGTGGCTGACTAACAGTTGTTGAAACAACTGGTGTTTTAACCACTGTTGCCATTACAACAGATGTTGTAACATCTGTTGTCTTCTGCTTTTTGGCAGGAGGTGATGGTGGTGAGATTTTTTTTGGTGGTGAAGTGATTTTTGGTGGTGGTGGTGGTAAGGCAGTGGTTGTGGTGTGTGTTGAAGTAGTGTGTGTTGAAGAGATGGCAGGTGTTTGGCTAACAGTTGTTGTATCTACTGAAGTATCAGCAGTTGTTAATACAACAGGTGTTTCAGCAACTGTTTGGGTGGAAGATTGATGTTGGGGGCTTTTGGACGGTGGTTTGGGAGTATGCTTTGTGAGTCTGGATGGTATGGATTTGGGTTCCCTCACTTTTCGAGTGGGATTTCTTTTTGGCTCAGGATTTTTAACATCCTTTGGCTCAGAACAACCCTGCACATTCAGCTCCATATAAGCTCTTTTCTCCTCATTCCACCTGGACATATCATTTGCCTCTTTGTCCCTTTATATACTTGCTTTTGCTTCAGCAAGTGCATTTGTGGTAACATCAACCTTTTTGCTACCATCTGGCAAGGGAATCTTTTTAGTCATTGCATCTTTTTCTGGTTCAATATACAGACCATCATCTATTCCCTTCTTCTTCCACTCCTTGATTTTCTCCCCCTTTTTGGCATTATCTGGGGGTAGTTGATCAATGAAGAGAACAGTGGGAGGAGCAGTGCCAGTGGTGTTCAAGAGATGGGCCTTTATAGCCTTGATGTCAGCTTGAGTATTTCTAAACCTGGACTCCATTATGTTTCTCAGCTCTTGAACATGTATTGCATGCTGCTGATCAGCCATTTGTTGTTGATGTTGGAGCAGGGGTTGAAATAGATTCCATAACTCATTTGTAGCAGGTGCTTGTGGTGGAGCAAATGCTTGAGCTGGAACAGCAGTGGGTTGCACCTTTTGAACTTTCAACAACTGTTGCAGCATTTCTTTGATTTCAGCAACAGAGGTATCCAGTTTTTCAACTCTATCCGTCAATTCTAGGTACTTTAAACCATCACCCAACTTAATGGGATCATCTGATTTCCCACTAACAGTGGTTTGAACAGTGGTTGACTTAGGGAATGTATTCCAATTATCATCCACTGATGCCCCTTTTTCTTGGTACTGGGGACTTCTCTCAACACTTGATAACCTTTTGATGGTACCAGTAGTCAAAACAAAGTTTACTAGTGGTTATCAGAGGTGCTATAGAAGGAATTTCCTCCAAGGAAGTCTTATTGATGTAACCACTGTCCAAATGCAAACCAGTGGGTTCAGCACTTGTAGTGGCTGCTTCACTTGAATTACCACCAAGAGTTACTTGTAACTCAAGGGGTGTAACCTCCTCAGGTCTTGTTGGTGGGTTAGCTATGAGTGATACATCAGACCCAATCATTTGTTGAAGTATGTTCTCATTGATAGGTGAGTGAGAAGGACTGGTTTGTGCCTGGTTCAGATCAATAGCATCCAACAATAATTTAGTTGGTGGGGGAATTATGGAGGTGTGGTTGGGTGTAGAAAGAGAATTGGCCCCGGGCATTGGGTTGTGGATGATGGAAGCAAGTGATTCCAGAGCATCATATTGTGGTGTCCCTATTTGTACAACCTGTTCTTTTTGAGAAGAAACAGGAGGAGTTTCAGCCATGGGTTGAGATATTTGTACCAACTGTTGTGAGGAAGTAGCAGCAGTGGTTTCTTGTGACTTTTGTGTTGTCACTGGCAGTTGCTCTGGTATCTCATCCTCCAGAGTTGCCTTTTTGATAGGTTTGGGGGGTTTTTGAGTTTTCTTTTGCTTTGGCTATTTGGTGATTTTAGGTGTCGGTTTCAAAGCAGTTGTTTTGCTGCTATGATCACATTGAGCAGTGGGCTCAGCAGCAGATAACTGAGGAGCAGTGGTAGCTGCTAAAGTCTACTCAGGCACCTCTGCTTGTGTTTTGCAAGGTGTTGACATTCTTGTAAAAGTTTCAGCAGTTAAGCTGTTTATTTGAAAAGATGCACCTTGTTTTATTGCAGAAGCATCATCCTTAACAAATTTGTTTTCAAAATAATAGCTTAGAAATCTTGGAAAAAGTAAGAATGGCTTTTTATCAACATTTTTAACCAAATCATTAAAGATTTCCTGGGAGTAATTGAAATTTTCATCTTGAAGAATAGCATATCCCAGGTTTTGAATCTTTAATGGTATTTCATTAAAAGAAGTGGTTTTATTTGAAACACACATAAGCAGGGTATGGAACAAAAACCTTGTTGCAGGTGGAAAATTACCTTTTTGTAAGGTATCCTTTTTAATTTGTTTTGCATACCCCCTTTTAAGGAAATCAGTTTTTAACTCATTTTTAGGAAAAGAAGTTTTACCTTGCTGATCATTGAGTTCAAAGACTTCCGAGATGGATTGTGGTGTGATTTTGACAGGTTTACCCATTAGAGAAGAGTTAATGGCGATGACATCCTTTCCTTGTTTGTCAAGGGTAATATTCTTCCAAAATTCTCTTTGGGTGTCCAAGTAAATTGGAGCATCTGCTGTTAACAAAGTTTTGTACTTTGATGCAGACATGATGTCAATGATGGAATCGAAAGCATCGGTGGTGCCTGGTTTTGTCAAAAGACCCAGATAATTGTGAGGTGCTTTGTATGGGATTTCGATGGTTGTAGCCGTTTGAGCGGCCTTTTTACGAGATGAGTTGGAAGTGGATTGTGCGGATGACTTTGATTTTTTCATTTTGGAGAAGAAGATTGATGAAGGTTTTGCAGGATTTGAGAGAGGGAAATGGAAGCTGTTTTGAGAAAGGAATTTTTATGAATTCGATTCGACAGTAAAACCCTGTTTGGGGTTTTGAAAAGGGTTCTATAAAGGAAAAAGTGAATGCTGACGTGGCAGCGGTTACAAAGGATCTGACCACTATGTACTGTCCACGTGCCAACCCCTGATGAGATGAAGGACAATTTGTCTTTTATGAAGACCACTGATGGAACAAGACCAGCGGTTGTAATGGTAACAATGAAAGCAGTGGGTGATTTTTACTATCAGTGGATAGCACATCAGTGGATAAAACACTGATTTTGAACAACAGTGCTTATCAAGAAATGAGAAAACAGGGGTTGACTTTCAGCAGTGGGCAGTGTTTTCAGTAGAACAGACCTTTGAGCAAAACAGTGGTTATGGCAGACTTTTAAGGATTTAATGAAAAATTCATTTTTAGCTATTTTTAAGGATGGATTTTTGATTTTCTGAAAACATTTTAATGCTTTTATTCATAGAAAAACAGGATTTTGCCTGTTATTCCATGTTTAGCATGCCAATCCTAGAGATCAAGCTTTCAAAGGTGGATGTGTCTAATGCTTTGGTTAGCACATCTGTCAGCTGATCCTTAGTTGGAACATGGTGTAAAGAAATCAAACCTTTTTCATAGCAATCCCTCACAAAGTGATGTCTGATGTCAATGTGCTTAGTGGTTGAGTGAGAGACTGGATTTTTGATGATATTTTCTGCTGCCTGGCTATCCAACATGAGTGGTGTCTTTAAGGTAGTGATACCAAAATCCAGCAACTGATTTTGAAGCCAAAGCAGTTGGGCTGTACAGCTTGCAGCAGCTATATATTCTACTTCAGCAGTGGATGTGGAAACAGCTGCTTGCTTTTTGCTTTGCCAAGACACTAAATAACTGCCTAGGAATTGGTACCCTCCTGAAGTGGACGTCCTTGTCTTGTCACATCCAGCAAAGTCACTATCTAAGAAACCTGAAAGCTCAATTTTACCATCAGCTGGATACCAGATACCAAGTGTGGGAGCACCTTTTAGGTATCTGAATATCCTTTTTACAGCAATAAGGTTTGACTTTCTAGGGGCTGATTGGGATCTTGCACAAACACATGTTGCAAACATGATGTCTGGCCTTGATGCAGTTAGGTACAATAAAGACCCAATCATGCTTCTATATAGAGTTTGATCAACCAAATCATCCTTCTCATCAGACATGACTACTTTATTGGTTGCAATGGGTGTACTACATGGCTTACAATCATCCATATCAAATTTCTTTAAAAGTTCTTTGGCATATTTGCCTTGATGGATAAAAGTGCCATTTTGCAGTTGCCTTACTTGGAGACCAAGAAAGCACTGGAGTTCACCCATTGCACTCATTTCAAACTCAGCTGTCATGAGTTGCCTAAACTCTTCACACATTTTATTACATGTGCTTCCAAAGATGATGTCATCCACATAAATCTGGACAATCATCAAATCCTTTCCACTCCATTTTAGAAACAATGTTTTGTCTATCTTACCTCTTGTGAAACCAATGGAAATTAGAAAGGTGGAAAGAGTTTCATACCAGGCTCTTGGTGCTTGTTTCAGGCCATACAAAGCTTTATTCAGCTTGTAGACATGATTTGGATTAAATGGATCCTCAAAACCTGGAGGTTGACAAACATAAACCTCCTCTTGAATCTTACCATAGAGGAATGCACATTTGATATCCATTTGGTACACCTTGATGTTGTGGTTGACAGCAAAGGCCAGAAATAATCTGATAGCTTCAAGTCTTGCAACAGGGGCAAATGTTTCATCATAATCAATGCCCTCTTCTTGTCTGAAGCCTTGAACCACAAGCCTGGTTTTATTCTTGACAACAATACCCCTTTCATCAGTTTTATTTTTGAAGACCCATTTTGTGCCAATAGGACTTACACCCTCTGGCAATGGTACAAGCTCCCAAACTTGCTGTCTTCTAAACTGTTGGAGCTCCTCTTGCATGGCCTCTACCCAGCTGTTGTCTTTTAGTGCCTCTTGGTACTTGACTGGCTGATGGAGAGATAGAAAGCCAGCAAAAAGACAAATGTTTTGGGATTGACTTCTTGTGAGCACCCCTTCATTGATGTTGCCAATGATTTGATCTGGTGGATGAGATTTCAAGAAGATAAGATCTCCTTGGTATGGAACAATGGCATTGAGTGGGGAGGGCTGCAGATGTGAATCATCTGAGCTAACCACTACTGGTGACTTTGATGATCCAGCAGTGGCTTCAAAAGGTGGTGGAATGGGAGGCAATGGTGTGGACACATGCTGACTTTGATCCACTGTTTGAGGACTTTTGTTAACAGTGTTTGATGTTGTGGAAGCATGGGTTAATGGGCTACTTTGATCAACAACTGTTGAGGTAGCAGTGGTTGAGCTTTGACAGCTGTTTTGAACATCTGCTGCTCTTCCCATTTGGACAGACTTTTGTTTAGGAATTATGATTTCATACCCATAGTCTGGTGATGAATCCTCTGATGGACCTGCACTGTTAGTCTTGACAGCAGTATTTTCAAAAGTGAATTTATCAAGATCAAACAAATCTGCAAGGTTTGCTGAGATTTTCAATGATGAAAGTTCATTGAACTTTACATTCAAAGTCTCCTCCACTGTTTTGGTCCTTGTGTTAAACACTTTGTAGGCCTTAGCAGTGGTTGAGTATCCCAGATGATAACCACAATCAATTTTTGCTGCAAACTTTGAGATAGAATCTTTTAAGTTTAAAATGAAGCATGGGCAGCCAAAAACTTTGAAATATGAAATCAATGGCTTTATTTTATACAGCAGTTCATAGGCAGTCTTTTGATGCCTGGGGTTGATTAAAACTCTGTTTTAGACATAGCAAGCAGTGTTTACTGCCTCTGCCCAAAAAGTTAATGGCAAACCTGAATCAGCAAGCATGGTTCTGGCAGCTTCAATCAAAGTTCTGTTCTTTCTTTCAATAACCCCATTTTGTTCTGGTGTTCTTGGAATGCTGTATTGCCTCACAATTCCTTTTGACACACAGAAATCATCTAACTCCTTGTTCCTGAACTCTGTGCCATTGTCACTTCTGAAGATTTTTACTGGAAGGTCAAACTGCTTTTCAACCTGTTTCACAAAGTCTTGCAGAATGCCTGCAGTCTCATCTTTTAAGTGTAAAAAGTAAGTCCATGTAAACCTAGAAAAGTCATCAACAATAACCAAACAATATCTCTTTTTCCTAAGACTCATGACTTTAACTGGGCCAAACAAATCCATATGAAGCATTTGCAAACATTTGGTTATTTTGGACTTATCAATGGATTTGTAGGAGCTTTTATGTTGTTTTCCTTTTAGGCAGGAAACACAATGCTCAGGACAGGTGAACAGTTTTTGAGGTAAACCTCTTACTAAACCCTGTTTTGAAATTGCAGTGATTGTCTTGAGATTTGTGTGCCCCAATCTCCTGTACCATAATTCTGTCTCTTTGTTTGATGCAGCTGAGAACAGACAGGCATCAGTTCTGGGGCTCTCTTTTGACATATCCACCACATAAACATTGCCACTTCTTTGAGCAATAAGTTTTGTTTTTCCAGTTTTTATTATTGCTTCAATCTTTTCAACCATTTCTGGTCCAACAATCCTACAACACTCCTTTGTGAAGAATGATCCATACCCCTTATCACTCATTTGTGAAACACTCAGAAGGTTGAATTTTAGATTGTCTATTAGATTGACATTTTTAAATTTTACATTACCAGACTGTACTGTACCAGACCCCAGAACTTTCCCTTTACTATTATTACCAAAGGATATATCACCCCCTCCATGAATTTTGAAATCTTTGAGAAGGGCTTTACATCCTGTCATATGCCTGGAGCCTCCACCATCTACATACCAAAGGCTATCTAAGCATGCAGAAGCTCCCTGCACATGAAGTAAAAGGATTAGTTCATTAGGGTCTCCAAAGCCAATAAGGCTTTGGATGGGGTCTCAACAGTGTCTAGGATGAGTTCAGATGGATGGGCAGCGGTTAGGTCAGGGGTTTGGACAGTTTTAGGACTGTTTCTTTCTAACCATTGTTGTGGGTTTTGACCAATCACCTGTTGATACCCAAAAGGATGCATGTTCATTCTTGGTTTAGAGGGCCTTTTGTAGGTCTCATAAACATGTGGAATCCTTTGGTAAGATGATTGTCCCTTGCCTCTTCTGAATGATTGGCAGGGGGTGCATCAGTCACTTGAACATCTCTTTGGACAGATGTTTGATTCAACTGTTTTGTAACAGCTGTTTAGACTGGCACAAACAGTGGTCGATTCTTGGTGAATTTGACAGATGATGTTGATGGACTCAAGGATGTTTTAGCTGTGTACTCATTCCTTTTTACATCAAAGTTTTTGAGATACACACATGCTTGAGTTTTGTGGTTTGTTTTACCACAGATGGTGCAGCTCTCAGCAGGTACAATGACACTTGTTTTGTTTAGATCATATGCTTTTAGATGAAAACAGTCTTTTGTTAGATGATTTCTCTTTTCACAAAAATCACAAAACAGGTTTTTGATCTTTTCTCTTTTCTTCCTTTTCTCATACTCCTTAGCAACAGAGTTTTGAACCACTGTTGGGATATCTTTGATAGGAATGACCTTTGCTTTTGGAGCTGTGACACCATCAGTGGTTGTGAAATCCATGGGCTTGAAATTTTCAAGAATGTCACACTCATCAGACCATGTGGGTTTAAATTGGTATTTCTCAATTTCCTCAAAAGTTGAGGACCCCACAGATCTTTCCAAAGTGATTTTGTTACCAAGTTTGTCGGTTATTTTAACCTCTTGGCCATTCTTGTTGGTTGGTTTAATTTCAGATGAACCAGCTTGTGTTGCAGCAGTGTTTACAAGCTCATCATATTTTCTATATCCTACACCAAACTTGACATTGCTTTCAAGCTGTTTCTCAAGCATAACCTCATACCCTTTACAAGATTCCACCCATCTTTCACAAGTGATCTGGGTGGACTCCAACTCCTTTTTACAAACTTGGTATTTTTCTACCATAGTTTGGAGTTGAGTCTTGGTTATGCTCTACTCTTCTTTTAGACTGCTGATTTCTTTATCCTTTTCAGCCAATTTGTTTCTAATTTCTTTTAATAACTTTTCAAATTTGACTTCATCAGTTAAGACTTTATCCCTAAGGTTTTCATTTACCTCTTTGATGTTAGCAAATGCAATAATGCATTTGTCTGAACACAGTTTTTCAAGAACTTGAGGTGATACCTTAGCAGCAGCCATCATGGCACAATCACATTGATGATCACCTTCTTCATCAGCTCTAACTTCTTTCTCACCTGTTTTCTTCTCTTCCTCTTCTTCTTTGTCTTCTTTGGACCAAGGGTCAGACAGTGGTTCAATCAGGGTTTCTGAATTTTCTCCCAGCAGTAGTTCACCAGCAACTGCAGTAACCACTGCTTCAGCAACTTCATCCACTGTTTCATCACTTAGCTGTTCACCTTCAGTTTCAACCCCTTATAGTATTGACTCTAATGCCATCAAACAAAATTCATCATTAAAAGTATCATTAGAAGCATAGAGTGCAAAATTTTCATCACCAAGCTCATCAGACATGCTGCTCCATTCAACAAAGCCTTGGGTGAAAAAGCTTTGCTGATCTGGTTATACCACTGTTGGAGCAGCTTGTTGAGGTGCAACAGGTTGCACTTATGCCTGAGGGACAGGGGCTTGAACATATTGAATTTGTGGAACAGTGGTTTGAACATAATGCATAGGCACAGGGGTTGCAGCATAGTGAGCAGTGTTAACATGTGCTGCAGGGGTATATTGGTTATAGTGCACAGTGCTTTGATGTTGTGGTCTAGGGTTTGAGCTGGGAAGAGTTATTATTGGACCAGTGGTTTGACTCCTGCATTCCCTAGCAAAATGACCTAGCCTATTGCACTTGTAACACTTTAGTTTTGATTTATCCAACCCCACTCTTAAATTCCCATGTAACCCTGGGAATTTTCTCCCTGTTCTTTTATAGAATTTGCTTGTTCTTACACTAAGCAAAGCCAATTGATGCAAAATGTCCATCTCCTCTACGTCAGTGGGATCAAAGTGTTGCAAATCATTTAGTTCAAAACACAAGTTATCTGACATCTGGTTTTCACAATTTGCAGTAAAAGCATAATTTGCAGAGTGAGAATCAGAGTTGTTAAAATTTCCACCAGCAGTTATATCAATAAAATGATCAAAACTCTGATCCTTACTACTACCAGATTCTTCCTGACCAAAAAGAGCTGTGCTGCCAAATGCATAGTCATCAGCAACTTTGCCAGACTCTTGCAACTTCTTTTTCTGGTTTAACTCCCTTTCATAGGTTAGGAGTCTACCATGAAGTTGGGTCAGGGTCAGATCTTTGAACTCAGCTGAATTTCTAGTTACAAAAGCAATTGTGTCCCATTTTTCAGGTAGTGGTCTAAGAAACCTGCTATTTTGTGTTGAATTAGGAAATGTAACTTTAACAAGTCTTAGCTCACTAATGAGACAGCTAAATCGCTCAAACTGTTGGGTCAATGATTCACCCTTGATGTGACAAAAGGTTTCATACTGCTGATTCAGAATTTCCCTATTATTTTCAATAACTTCTTCCGTTCCCCCAAACTGTTCCTTCAGTGCATCCCATAGCTCTTTGGCACTGTTACAATGTAACAGCCCAGCATAGATTTCATTGGGTAATGCAGATGCAATGATGCTAAATGCTTTGGCATCGAGTTCGAACTTTTGGAAATCAGTTTCAGTATAATTTTCAGGTTTTTTAGGTTCGAACTTCTTTGTATCCTCAGCACTTGGCACCATGGGAACATGTGGTCCAAAAACAACAATTCTGTTGAGCAAGGATGTGACCCATCCTTCTCTCCCAGATGTTGTATTCATTACGTTTAAGCATGGGTGGTTTGAAAAGAGAGCCAATGTTATTCTTATCATCTTATGATTGTGACGTCATCCTGGTTGTTTTACAGGCACTGATTAATCAACTTTGATGGTGATTAAACCTTACACTGTTTTTCAACAAAACGAATAAACTATCAGTATCAACGATTTTGAGCTGAACTATTTATGTCAAAATGATTGTTAAATCAAATTTGACTGTCCAAGCTCTGATACCAATTGTTAGGATCTGAGTTTGGTTTTGATTATGTTTTATGTTTGAATGAAGATGAACAATGAAAGAGATGTGCAGCGGAATATAAATGGAAACAAACTTTTCACAATCAAACAGGAGAATTGCTTTCAACACACATTTTCAACAATGAACCGAATGCTTAAATTTATTCCAAACACCGATTACACTTACATGTATGCAACAAACTCCCCCTCAGCCTGAGCTCACAATGATTTGTTCGTACAGGAAGAAAGATGGTGAAGAGCTAATAGAATAGTACAGGGTACTGTTCTATTTATAGGTACGGACAAACCACTGTGGCATCTTTGCTGACGTCACCATGAAAGTGACATCTAACCTCCTAACAAACTCTAACCTCTGATCTATACAAGTACTGCTATGCTAACAACTGTTATTACAATTCATTACATAAAGACAAACTAAACTACTGCTGAATCCTTCCACTGATGTGAACCCAGCAGCACTTGATATAACCCAGCAGTGCTTGACTCAAGGCAATAGATTGAACAGCAGGGCTTTAGTCTTCATCAGACTTTGACTTGATCAGCAGTTGTAGGTCAGCAGTTGTACCGATCAGTAGATAGGAGGTCAGCAGATGTTGAAACCACTTTCAAGGGGAGAGTTTTGAGTACATAACATCTGCTTATTCTGGATCCACTGCTCTGATCCAGTTTTGGCTTTAATTATCTGTTCCTCTGATAGGGTTCAATCCCAACAAAAATATCATTTATACCAAAAATATTCCTCTTTTTACTTATATTAGTTTTATATTAAAAGTATTCAATCATAACATAAGAATTGATCATGACCATTTAAGCTATTAAATCAATGGTTCATATATAGTTTTCTGGGTTTTTTGTACTCACAAGAGTTTTCTTATTAGACCCCCCGTAGTGGGGCGTTTTTTTTTAAATTCAAAAATAACGCCGAAAAACGCCCAAATCCCATTACATAGGGCGTTTTCGGGCGTTTTTTTCGAAAAAAAGTTGGGTCCGCGTTGTTTTAATCACGCCGAAGGGGGGGGGGGAAATGTTGACCAATCATATTAGAGATTCCATTTGCTTGGCCAATAAGATTTTTAGGTGTTTTTTCTTTATTTTATTTACTACAAAACATATTGCCCAATAATGCCCCATCCCCACTACACCCATTTTAGAAAACGCCTAATAATGTCCCTTTGCTGACTGGACCGCCACATGGCGTAAAATACCCTAGGGTGGGGGCGTTATCTTCCCCTTCCACTACACATGGTCTTAGTAGACCAAGTTGATAGCTATAGTAACGTTAACTTCACATGTTGTTAACTTACAATCCAATCATTAATTGCCACGTATCTTTTGGATTTCACTATTACACATGTATATTGTCTTCCACTAAACCTAATAACATATTTTATTTTAAAATCAATAAAAACAAATGTTACAAAACTAATATAGTTTGAATCAGCTAAAAATAAAAATTATGGTGAAAACCACAGGAAATATTGATATGATATGTTTCAAAAAAACAAAACAATATATATATATATATATATATATATGGGTAAGATCAAATAAAAAGTTTATTATGTCTAAGAGCATTCACATCCAACCCACCATATTTTCACCCTAAATTACACTAAAAAACACTTCATTTTTCAAATCAATTGTTAAGATGAAAGTAAAGGAGCAAGAAAGATTACAAGGGTATCTTAGGAAAATCCTATTTATGAAATTTCTCTCTCCACATGCATATTCCACCCTCATTTTTTAAACGTTCAAAAATTATTATACGACATTATTTTTTCATACAAATTTCACCGCAAAATCGAGCGTCTTTTTATCTTTAATTTGAGTACCATATTGCTATATAAAATATAAAGACTAAAAAAACCCACTAAAATGTGTTGTATTTCTATGTTGTATAACATTTTTGTGCGCATTTTTGTACTATATTTTTGTGCTAAATTTTTTGTGCTGAATTTTTTTGTCTTAATTTTTTTTTCTAATTTGAGCAACTCTGGCTGGCTGCCAGCGGTGATTTCTCCAACAAAGACACCCCCAACCCCCCTTATCTTCATATACGCACACTCACCTGTTAGAAGTTAGGACAAAGAGAGAGAGAGTGTGAGATTCGATGAGAGAGAAAGGGAATCAGAGAAGGAGATTGGAGAGAGAGAGAGAAAGACGGCGGAGGCCAGTTAGGACAAAGAGAGAGAGAGATTCGATGAGAGAGAAGATGGTGGTGTTTGGACGATGACGGTAAAGGTGGGGGTACGTCGGAGCTCCGATCCGGTCAGCGACGACAACAAGTTTCAGTCTGGTAAGCACCCTCACTTATTTCTATTGTAGATCGGTATATCTGTTAGTTCTACCTTTTTTTTTAAATTCTTGTTTCTTTCTTTTCACTTCCGGTAATACTCAATGAGGATGATGATAACCGGCATGATGATGTTGAAGATGATCAATAATGATGATGATATTGATGACGGTGGTCCGATGGCGGCGCGGTCGTCGGAGCCACACCGTCTACGGCAGTGGTGGTGGTGGTGGAGGTTATGTTTCGGGTCAGTTTGGGGATGTTTTCAGGAAAAATCATTTTTAGGTTCAAAAATTTCGAGTTCTTGGTTCGAGCCCTGGTTATAATGTTACAGATTCTCATTTTGGTTCAGGTTTTAGTTCCGGGTCAACCGAGTTAACACAGCGAGTGACTGGTCAAACCGGGTCGACTCAATTTGGGTGTCGCGGCTCAATTAGTTTTGGCTCTTGGGTTTCCCTCAAATGACCAAGTCCCCGGTGGTGCCGGTGGTGCCGACGATGCCAACGATGCGGATGGTGTCGGTGAGGATTGAGGTCTGTTTGGGTCAAAAGTAACAGTCTTGAAAACCCCTCAAATTTGGATTCTAATTTTTGTGGAAATCTTGGTGGAAAAAGTAAGTTTTTTTGGTTCAAAAATTTGGTTGAATGGGACAAGTTTCGATCGATTACATATTGAATTTGGTTGATTTATAGTGTAATCAGATCAGATTTCGTTGATTAACAGTGAATCGGTTGTTTGGTGAATCAGTTGTTTTGGTCTTTACTGACATAAAAGGTTCCGTATAACTTGAATAGGTGGTGCCAATGGTGCCCGGTGGTGCCAATGGTGCCCGTTTCTGACTGAATCGGTTGTTTTTTAGTTTTTATTGACATAAAAGTAAGTTTTTTAAGCAAGTTTTTTACTGATTCTTATAAGTGTCGCGTTGGTTTGAATTGTCGTTAGTTGGAAGAAAAGGTTTCGTATAACTTGAAGAGATCGATTTGGTTGTGATTTTGTCTTCCGTTGTTTTCTATGAATTGTCGTTAGTTGGAAGAAAAGGTTCCGTAAACTTTTTAACGTAAAACGTAAATTTTTTAACGTAAAACGTAAACTTTTTAACGTAAAACGTAAACTTTTAACGTAAAACGTAAAGTTTTAACTTAAAAACTTTAATGTAAAGCGTAAAAACGTAAAAAGTTTAACGTAAAACGTAAAAAGTTTAATACAAAACGTAAAACGTAAAAATTTTAACGTAAAACGTAAAAAGTTTAAAGTTTTACGTAAAACGTAAAAAGTTTAAAAAATCTGAATTTAAAAATGCTTTTAATAAAAAAATTATGTTTAAAAAATAAAAACTAATATAATAATACAAAAAAGTTTAACGTAAAAAGTTTAACATAAAACGTAAACTTTTTCACGTAAAACGTAAACTTTTCAACGTAAAACGTAAAACGTAAACTTTTTAATGTAAAACGTAAACTTTTCTGTAAAAGCTTTTTAACGTAAAACGTAAAACTTTTTCTACGTAAATTGTAAAACGTAAAAAACCGTGTGATAAAACGGCGCCTAAACAAGGGGCGTGAATACGGGGCATAAAAATGCTGCGAAAAAAACGGGAAGTAAAAATCGGCGCGTTAAAAAAACGACGCTTGAAAAAGCCGAGCGTAAAAAACGGCGTGCAAAAACGACGCGTTAAAAAACGATGCGTGAAAAAGCCGGGCGTAAAAACGGCGTGCAAAACCGGCGCACAAAAAAAATTGTTTTGTTAAAAAAATCTTAATTTAAAAATGCTTTTAATAAAAAAAATTCAGTTTAAAAAATAAAAACTAATATAATAATACAAAAAAGTAATAAAAAATAATAAAGACAAAAAAGTATAATTTTACTAAACTACCCTTTTGAATTAAAATATTAAAGAAATAATAAGACAAAATGTATTTAATATTAATTTTAGTTATTTTTAATCTCATCCATCCATCTTGTTGATCTAGTGGCTAGAAAGTGGTTCTCTCGGTTTTTACTACTGGATGTGGTTTTCATTTTTGCGGTATATATATATATATATATAGAGAGAGAGAGAGAGAGAGAGAGAGAGAAAGTATAATGTACTTCACGCCTTAACGTACATTAACGTACTTCACGAAATATATAACATGCGTAATTATTTTTTTGACCAAAATAACGTGCTTGATTTTGGATCCCATGCGTGATTATGTGGTCCCATGCGTGATTATACCCCTGATCCAACGGTTACCATTGTCTCCTACGTGAAGTATGATAAGCCGTGAAGTATGTTAACCTTTCTCTCTCTCTCTCTCTCTATATATATATAGGGAGGAGATCATGCGAGAACCACCCTTATTGTGAGAACCGCGAGAACCAATGTGAACACAACCTAAAATAGCTAAAAAAACATAAAAAAAACCTAACCTCCCCCCTCCCCCCACCCCAAAAAAAACCTAAACCCTCCACCCCCCTAAAAAAAACCTAACCCCCCCCCCCCCCCCCAAGCTAAATGCTAAAAACTAAAACCCCCAAAAAACCTAACCCCCCCCCCCCCAAAAAAAAAAAAAAAAAAAAAAAAAAAACCTAAACCCCCCTCCCCCCTCCCCCACCCCCCAAAAACCTAAACACCCCCCCCCCCCCCAAGCTAAAATGCTAAAAACTAAACCCCCAAAAAACCTAAAAAAATAAAAAAAAAATCTAAAATTTTTTTTTTTTATATTTTTTATGCTCAAATCGCTACTTTTAGTGGCAAAAAAAAAAAAAAAATTTTATTTTTTTTTTTTTGCTTCGAAAAGTAGCGGTTTTTATATAAAAAATATTAAAAAAAAAATTGTGTGATTTTTAGCTATTTTTAGGCATTTTTGGTTGTGTTCACATTGGTTCTCGCGGTTCTCGCAATAAGAGGTGGTTCTCGCATGATCTTCTCCCTATATATATATATATATATATAAGTATATAAAAAAAAATCCTCGCTTCACCCTTCCCTCTTGATTTAGTTCATTCAACAGACCAAAAAATACCGGTACAGGTATCAGTGCTATCGGAAAATTTACCGACATTCATTTTTATAGTTTTAAATCGATTATAACACGTGTCCACATCCTTTCAAGTCTATCATAACTTTTTCTTTTTGAATTCTCTTGCAGTAGCTATACCGAGTGTCGGAACCGTACGGATACCGTAACAAAACGAACTGATACTAACCGTATTTCAGCCGTGTAGCACGGGGAATTTTACTAGTTAAAAAGAAAAATCTGAAAGGCAATATAAAAGGTGCACGAGCTAATCCTATAATCTCATGGATTGCAAACTACTGATTTATTGTGACTCACTAGATTTATTTAGTATATATTGGTTACTGATAAAACGTTTTTATAAAAACTTGACAAAAAGACAGGAATAGGATTAATACTATTTAACTTTTGGTGCAAATAGACCGAACTTAATCAATGCGATTGCCTATTCTAATCAAATGAGCAAAGACTATTTTATGAACATTTTGTTTGGTTCTTTATGTACGTTCTTATCACTTAAAACCTAACCTTTTCAAGAAAACCTAACTTATTTTACCAATAATCCCTTTGCACAATCATTAACTTCAACTCACCAACATGTATTCTCTTTCACTTCCATCACCTATACAGGTTAAGTGTATATGCTATCATTAGGGCTGTAAACGAACTGAACATTCAGCGAAGAGTTCGTAAACTGTTCGGCGGAAAGTTCATTTACGTTTTTTCATTTAGTTAATGAATGAACACAAAACAAGATATTTCGTTTGATTAACTAAATGGACAAACATGAACAAATGTCTCTTTCATTCGACTGCGTTCGTGAACGTTCAGTAATATGTTCGTCTATTTATGTTAATTTGTTAAAAGTTTTTAATGTTTTTTTTAATATTTTACTTTCCCTCCTAAGTATTACTTTCACCCAGCTTTTTACTTTCCCCCTAAACATTAGTTAACAATTATATTAGAAAAATAGTAAAAATGTAAACCCTTATTATCTAAACATACGAAGAAATTGGACACTAAAAGACATTTTTTTTTAATATATTAACTTTGGATTCTGGTAGCGGCTAGTGCTTATTTCATTTGGCAAGAGCGGAATGCTAGGCTGTTCAAGAATCAATTGAGGCCTCTGGAACAACTATCTCAAATCATTATCAAAATTGTTCGGTATAAGCTTATGGGAGTGCAGTTAAAGCGGACTGATAAAGTGAGACGGCTTTTGCGTGAATGGGAGATTCAAGATGTTGGCACGTCTGGTGATGGTGGCTGATTAATTTTGATTTGGTGCTTCTTCTAGTTTTTAGACTAGTCGTTTATGTAGTTGGGTTGTGTTTTACGCTTTTTGGTCTTTCTGCTTACTTTCATGGGGCATGTCTCATGTTTGAACCAGTGTAGATTCTCTACACTACTTGTTTGTTTTGGTTGTGAATATATAGAATCACCGGGGTAACCCTTTACCCAAAAAACTTGATTTATCGTATGGTGTTTGTAGTAAACTTCTTGTGTGTTGATTTTTGATTTATCATTTAATAGTTGTATTTGACACCTTGTGTATGATGTTTAAGATAAATGGTGTTTTTTTTAATTTCATGTTTAATTTACGAACTGTTCGCGAACAACTGAAATCCTTAACAAAAAAATCACGAACTTAAACTTTTGTTCGACATGTGTTCGCGGACAGTTCACGAACATCTTCATTTCTTTAACGAACGAACACGAACATTGCCTTGTTCGTGTTCGTTCGGTTCGTTATAGCCACAGCTATGCTTACTCGCACATTGAGACAGGTTACAGGACATATCCATGTAACAAGGCTAACAATAATTTGTGTTGTAGGATCATGCTAGGCATCCAAAACACAAGATACCTACATATTCTGCAATGCTTTGACCTTATTTGCAACATTGGGCATCATATGTGAGACAAAGTCCAGAACCGCTTAACAAACCGTACAGTTGACTTTTTGCAGTTTCGATTTCGGAAAATCAGTATAAAACCAGAAAAAGAATATATAAAAGTGACATGTAAAACGAAAAAAAAAATTTAAAAATCCTACTACAGACCCTGCCAGTTACAGTTCATAAATATGAGACAAGTATCAAGAAACACCAAGGGGTGATGTGAGTGAAACCAAGGGCTTAAATAGTTTACTCTCCCACATAAACAACCCCTGAAATCCAAAAAAAAAAACCATGCTCCAAACTGAATCATATACAAGGTTTTGACATGGGTTTTTTTTTAAAACCTGACTTTGACTTTCAATAAAGAAAAAAGAAAAAGATATAGTTATAAATTATCAGCTTCCACCCAAAACTCTCCTCAAATCAGATTTCTGTTCAGCAGTAAGCCTTGATGGGTATCTGACATCAAACTTGATCCTCAAGTTTCCTTTCTTTCTAGGGTCTTTAGAAATTGGCATTCCTTCATTAGGAACCGTTAATTCATCTCCCGGTTTCACCATTTCCGTCACTGGAATCGCTAGATGTCTTCCATCAAGAGTTGTGAGTTCAATGGTCTTCCCGGTGAGAGCTTCCAATAGTGATATTTCTTGATTCACCAGTAAATCATTACCTTCCCTTGTGAAAACGTCATGCGGTTTTTCATCTACTACAAATATTATGTCAGCTGCTATCACACCGGGTTCTTGATTACCCTTTTCCGGGAAAGTAATTTTTGTGCCCTTTTTCCAACCAGGTTTTATGTCAATGGTTAAAATCTCCTCCACGGTCCGAATCCTACTGCAACACAAATAACAATAACATGATTCATGAGTTGTGAAGTTATATATCTTAAGTTATTGAAAATGTTTATCAGTTAAGGATGTAGACAATGTTTTACTCCTTAATTGTATGTGATTACAGATTGTGCATTTGCACCAAAGTGTGTATAATACAACTTACAAATAGAAAATACAACAATGAATGAATTTACTGAAATAATGTATTCCTGATCCATGAGGTCCATGAATGCTTTAACTAAAAACATATTAAGAATTATACTAGAATAAAGAGCTAAACTCACAGATTGCTCCTAATTAATACCTAACATAATTAAAAGCGTTCATCCATTGCGCGTTCTGGCTAGAAACCATTTTTCATCCAGTGAATCTAAGGTCGTTTATTTGCCTGTATGGCTGTATGACACTTAATTAATTCAGTCATTCATTTCTTTCGACTTTCATCAAATGAAATAGGGTACAAAATTGGCCAATCTAGTGGCAGAATGGATACAATTTAAGCTAGATGCTTCAAAAAATCCTTGCATTTAATAACTGATTCCAAATTACTTCCTATCCAAAAAATGAAGAAGATGAAGTTATATTTAAAGTTAATATAATAATATGGCATTTGGACAACAAATGAAAAAGGCGGTACTATTCTGCAAATGTCAGAAGTCAAATTTAATTAGTATCCCATCATTTTTTACCGGCTAATAGTGTTTTACTGGACAGTAAACGTTACTTATTTGTTTTTTTTCTTCACTTTGTTTATTTTTTATTTTACCTGCCCTTAAACATTACTAGCCGCATAAGGCCCCTAAGGGTTTTCAAATTCTCATAGATGACCCCGTAAAAGAAAATTTAAAGAGCCCATTTTTATTAGTCGCACAGGGCCTTTTGGGGGTCATTGAATTCTCAGGGACAGGTCTAGGTAAGAGTTTTTTTAGGATACCCCTGAACTTTTCTTCTAATTCCGCCACTGCTGAGGCATATGTTTTATATGTGATTGGTAGGGGTGAATAACGGAATAAGTGTTAAAAATCGAAAGCTTGATAAAAAGAGCACACAGCTGATGGCCTATTTGAGATAAAAGAAGCTAACAGCGAACCTACTAATTTCAAAGCTTAATTACAAGTACTTACACTTAGATACTACGCTACATAAGGTTAGGAAACATTTATCTAAAAATATTTAATTTGCTATTAATAAGAACTCCGAAACATACACTTACTTAGAGATCAGTTAGTATTGTACACTTTCCTAACAATTACCATATTTGAGCTGATACTAGATTTTACGATCTTAATTGTCTAAATAGATGAAGAGGCGTTAATTTGAATACGTATTCGGCTATTCGAATTTATATGATATATAAATATATAGCGACTCTCAAAAAATTACTCAACCTTTCATAACAGATAAAACTATCCCACAAAGTTTATATGATATCTGACAAGTTATCTGCGTGTTTTCATTGCCATGCTTGATTAGCTTAACAATGCATTTTAGGAGTAAAAACTATCCTCCAGTTACTAATTTTAAAACTCAGTTGTAACTGATTACTCTTAACTACTACACCCCAAATACGACTAAGATACATTTACCATAAAAAATTCAACATGCTAACAACATTATAGTATGATATATTCCCAGGCATCAGCTAGTAATCTAGTAATACACCCCAGATAAGAAACGGATCACCTCATGTCTTCAAGTACTTTGAAAACGACACTCAATGTCGACAATCTTAATCACTTACGAGTTACTACTATATAGTTAAACAAGTGTCTATATAAATAAGTTGCGAAAAGTGATAATTTGGAAATATATTTATTAAATCCCTTTCTAGCCCCGTCCCTCCTAGGCTAGGCCTCGGATTTCATGACATCTTAATTAGCTAGATAAAACCTTAACCACAATCACACATTAAATGATCACATACTTTAATAGCAGCTCCTAACAACCCTAAAGAAATCCTTTCATTCTTTAACCTAACTTTTTCATCATCCTTCATTCCTTCTTCAAGAACTATTACCATGTTAGCATTCAAAAAGAACTTCACAACACTTTAAGCCTACTGTTAATTTGACTCTAATCACCAAACCATGACTTCATGCGGCATGAGAATTAAATCGTCGACATATAATACACAATGCTAGTGTATAAAAATGCCAAGACTGTGACACTCACTGTCTCACTGATAAGCATCCACAATACTTCAACTGTACCAATTCTTCCTATACACTAGCAAAAGACTACAAACTTAATTTTCATATTCAGAATCATGTACACAAAACAAATAGCACGAAAACGACTTAACGTTGCTAAATGTTTCCCTAAAACTTATCCATAAAAGGATATATTCAAATTTCAATACCTCAACTCAGACATTACCACAAACAACTCATGTGCATTATACAAAGTCAATACACAAAGATCAAAACCGTACCCGGACGAATCGAGAACCGTTCTGGAGATCTTAATCTTCTTCTTAGCACCTTTATAAAGATCAACCAAGCTACAATTCAACACATTCTCTAAAGCAGGAGCCTTCTTCCCGGAAGAACTCTCTCCACCATTCACATTCCTAAAATACCCCTCCTTAAACCCCCTCCCATTACCATTACCACCAGCAGCAGCAGCATCTCCACCAAAAAACTCCGCGTATATATCATCAGCATCCCTAGGGTTAAACCTAAAATTAGGGTTCGGATGCTGGTGACCATTACTATGATGATTATTATTGTTGTTACTATGACTGCTATTATTGTAGTGGTGGTTTCCGGCGTAGTAACCGCGGCCGGAGGAGGACGGCGGCGGCGGAGGAACTTGACCGGACTTTAACGCTTCTTCTCCGTAGAGATCGTAGATCTGGCGCTTCTGAGGGTCGCTGAGGACGTCGTAAGCTTCGGAAATCTGTTTGAATTTAGCTTCTGCTTCGGATTTGTTCTTGTTGAGGTTTTTATCGGGATGCCAGATCATGGCGAGACGACGATAGGCTTTTTTGAGGTCTTCGACGCTGGCGTTACGGTTGACTTTGAGGATGTTGTAGTAATCGATCCCCATCGGTGGTGGTTTGTTAGTGGCCGGGGATTTTGGGGTTTTGTTGAAGAAGACGAGTTGGTGTCTGTCTATTCAAGGAGGAGGAGTGGTGGTGGTGTGACGGTTGTACGTGGGTCCACACGTTGAATATATTATTATTTTTTTACTTTTTATTATGGTGTGTTTGAAAAAGGAAAATGGTTATTATATTAGAACAACGCTACCACACTCTTTGGTCTAAAAACGCTTTCTCTACTTACGTGTCAAACACATGGTGGTCCACGCCCCTTCCATCTTTACAACACATCGAGTAGCCTTAGGGTTAGGGCTGCAAACGAACCGAACGAACACGAACAAGACCTTGTTCGTGTTCGTTTGTTAAGAAATATATGTGTTCACGAACTGTTCATGAACACTTACCGAACGAGATATTATGTTCGTGTTTGTTTGATAAGGAATTGAACTTTTTCATGTTCGTTTGTGTTTGTTTGTTAATTTTAAGCAACAATCGAAAATGAACGTTGATGAACACAAATGAGCACAAATTAATATTCATGAACAAAAATGGAAACAAACGAACACAAACAAGAGTTTATGAGGAGAAGATATAATCCATTGACACTTATTACATGTTTTATTTGTCAAAATTTTAAAGTATTTAATTAAAATATAAAAACTAAAAAAAATAATGAACTATCGAACACGTTCACGAACATAAACGAACGAACATGACCTCTGTTCATGTTTGTTTATTTAACTAAACAAACGAAATTTCTTGTTCGTGTTCGTTTGTTTAATAAACGAACGAACACAAACGAACTTCCCGCCGAACGGTTCACGAACTGTTCGCCGAACGTTTGGTTCGTTTACAGCCCTACTTAGGGTGAGCGGGGCACCAGCGGGGAGTGGCCGCGGTGACCCAATTCCCCCAGCGGGAACACCGCCGCCATCCCTGCGGTGACCCAATTCGGGGAGGGTGGTCGGGGGGAGTTCACCGAAGAAGGGGAGGGTTGTTGGTGGGGCCAGCCTCATTTTCAACCAATCAGTGATTTTCTTTTTTTTTTTTTTTTAATAAAAAATAAGTCACCTAAGAGGGGAGTGCCGCCATCAAATTGGGGTGTGAGGGGAGTTTAAGAGGGAAGTTGACGTGGCATAACCTGATTGGGTGTGCGTAAGAGAGGGGACTCCCCTCTTAGGGGAGTGCCCCGCTCACCCTTAGGCTGGAGGGTGCGGGGGCTCCATCCCCGCCACGTCACCATGTATAGCGCCTATATGGGCTCCATCACCACACCCTCCAAGTGAAGAGGGGGGCGCCATTGATGGGGCTCCATCATGGTAACACCCGGTAACGCCATGGCTTGGAGTTTGGACCAATCAAATGTTTTTTTTTTAATTATGTTTAATAGGGGCTCCATCCACACCATGTAAATTAAAGAGGGGCTCCATATGTGAGGTGGATCCTATGTGGACTTGATAAAGCCCCATGCGGCTCCATCCACACCTCATAGCCTTAGAGAGTAAATAGTGTGGTGTGACGCGCCCTCTCATTATATTTTCATCTCTTTTCCCTACCTCTTCCTGTTAAATGAGACTCGGAAACAGAGTGATGGTTCTTGGTAGGGATAGGCATTTGGTACTGGGTACCGATACTGAATTTCTCATACCGATATATTTTCGGTGCCGAATCGGTATCCCACTTTTTGGATTTTTCGATACCGGTGTTTTACCGAATTTTGCTATCAAATACCGGTACCATATATTTGGTGAATTTCGGTACCGGTATTTCTTGTACCGGTACCAAGCTCATCCGTAGTTCTTGGGGGTCTATGGGCTAACACAAGCGTCTACATGCTCACCTCAATTCTTGCGTTCATTGCTTCATTTTATGGGCGAGCCGTTGGCGTCCCTGTTTGACGCCCACAACATGGTGTTTAATATCCAAAAGCTGATGTGACGTTAGACGTCTCTTATCGTTACTTAAGAGTTTAAAACACACATTGCATGCTATCTTTTTTCCAATGTGATGTATATTTTAAGCATTAACTAGAAATTTAGAATAAGTTTATAAATGGTTACTTGTTTAGGCAAAAGATCAAATACAAATAGCCTTATCGTACAAAACATACGAAATGCATGAAAAGGTAAAAAAATGCGGTGACATTTTGGTAATTATTTAGTAGTAGAATAATTATCAAAATTACCCTACAAATGGTCTTGTAGGGTAATTTTGATCTTGTTGGGTAATTTTGTAGAGTATCATAATTACTTTATAAATGATCTTTTAGGGTAATTTTGATCCTGTAGGGTAATTACGGGTAAAATAATCACGAAAATTTCACCGCGTTTTTTTTTTTTTTTTACATTTTCATGTCTTTAGTATGTTTTATACGATAAGACTATTTGTACAGAAACTTTACCCTATTTGTTTAGTCTTTATTTATTGAATTCCTTTTAAAAAATTCCAAATACGAGTATATGATCAAATCCAAGCATTAAATGAATTAGGTATGTTTTATGTGCTTTGATTATAGTGAAAATATGAACAATTTGATAATAGAGGTAACTAAAAAGACTTCTAATACCATCTAGTAAAACTATATTATTTTCATCTTTTTTATGAAACTAATTATTCTCACAATCAAACGAGCAAAATTTCACGATTTCAATCAAGCTAGCAGAAAAGTTAATAGAACGACATGTACAGTAATTAAAAATAGAGTTAAATGTCATTTTAGTCCTTATGGTTTGGTTCATTTTACCAGTTTAGTCCAAATGTTTTATTTTTCGCATGTGGGTTCAAAAAGGTTTCACCATTGCCATTTTAGTCCACTGGGTTAACTTCATCCATTATTTCTGTTAACAAGAAAGACAATTCGGTCATTTTATATGGTCGATTTGCCCTTCTAGTTAATAGAATTACATTAAAAATGACCGAATTACCTTTCTCGTTAACAGAAAAAATGGATGAAATTAACCTAGTGGACAAAAATGACAACGGTGAAACCTTTTTGAACCCACAATCGAAAAATGAAACCTTTGAACTAAACTGACAAAATGACCCAAACCACAGGGACTAAAATGACATTTAACTCTTAAAAATAAAAAGCACAGAATGTCTTAGTAGCAGAAAAAATTCTCTAATTATCTTCAGATTTATTGTGATTTTTATATAAACCATCTGAAAATTTGGAAACCATATTCAACATATTCAAGAAAGAAATAAAATATAAAACAATATACCACAAATAACAAGGGTAAATAGTTTGGAAAACTTTGAAAAATAGCTAACCAGAAAACACGCAAACAAACAAATTTCTTTGGACTCATATCATCAAATACAATTCTTAAGAAAAGTCAAAAAAATATAAATATAGAAATTAAAATTGTCAGAAATTAAAACTATATACAACTTAGAAGTTGAACCTAAACCACAAGTCACAACATGCAAAATCCCTTCCAATCTGAAGACACACAAAATAAAAGAATACTGTTTACTTCAAACTACAACACTTAGACCGGTGAACCCATCCTTGAGCCGCAACGATCCATCCTTCATCAAGTTTACACTCATGCTCTTGAATCTCTCTCTCGAATATTGTCGTGATGCCTTCCTCCAATCTGTTCCCGCTTTCATCATCGCGACAAATTCCTTGAAACTAATTCGACCATCCTAAGAACAATGTTTGACCAACCATAAATGTCAACATATTGTAATGTATAAGTCAGCCCTGGTTACTGTTTTGACCCGTTATCCAACCCATCCGACCTACCCATTTTGGTGAAATTTTAACAACATACCTTGTCTGTATCAACTTCTTTCATAATTTCATTGAGTACTTGCATGTCTGCATGTCCAGGCTCATACAATACTTCTTCTAGCTCATTAAGCTCAATGTAACCACTCCCGTCTTTATCAAAAAACATAAACGCTTTGCGTAGATGCTCATCGTTTTCCATCTTCTGCAAGTGAATTGTCACTGCTACAAACTCTCCATACTCGAGTACTCCATTGCCATCAACATCAGCCTTATCATAAACAAATGATAGAAATCTATTTTAGTACACATAATTTTTTATATTCCAAGAGTTAAATTCCATTTTAGTCCCTGTGGTTTGGGCCATTTTGTCAGTTTAGTCCAAAGGTTTCATCGTTGCCAATTTAATCCACTGGGTTAACTTCATCCATTTTTTCTGCTAACGAGAAGGGCAATTCGGTCATTTAATATGTAATTCTATTAACTAGAAGGGCAATTCGGCCTTATAAAATCACCAAATTGCCCTTCTCGTTAACAGAAATAATGGATGAAGTTAACTCAGTGGATTAAAATGGCAACGGTGAAACCTTTTTGGACCCACAGGCGAAAAATGAAACATTTGGACTAAACTGGCAAAATGGTACAAACCACAGAGACTAAAATGACATCTAACTCATATTCCAAAATGTTGTTTGAATAAATGTATATAAATTACCACATCCATGAGGAGTCGGATCTCGGGTTCAGACAGTTGTGAGCCGATTTTCTTTAGTCCCGCCTTGAGTTCATCAAACGTAACTTTCCCATCACCATCAGAATCCATCAATGTAAACATATCTTTGATTATTTCTACTTCTTCAATAGACAAGTATTCTGCAATCACCTATATTAATCCATCCAACAAAACACAAACTTATTACTCTCAAACTTATTAAGTTGTAAATAAAAATAACGCGCGCACAAAAATGGTCGGTCTTGCTTACTCTCAATGCTTTCTTTTTGAACCTATTCATCATTGAGAATTGCTTGAGCCTTGTCTTCACTATATCTCCCAATGAAACATTTGAAGCTTTCTTCTCATTAACAATCCATGGGTGTTCTACAAGAAATGACAAACCATCAAAAAATGTTATGTTGACTTTGACTTTGACTTTGAATGGCAGATGGACTTTCAAGTTTCAACTTGACCACCAAATATGATCCCCACAACTTATGATACATTTTTTTAACAAACATTACTCATACACAAATCTTGGTGGAATATCCTTGAATAAATTTTGCTTAAATTCCGTTCGAGTAGTGTCAAACTTTGACTACGAAAGTCAAAAGAGATCTTTTTAACGTACCAAGAACCTGTTGGGCGGTTAATCGCTTCTTGGGATCGGGTTCTAGCATCTGCTTAACTAGACTTTTAGCATTTTCAGAAATTTGAGGCCATGGTTTCCTCTTGAAGTCAATATTGCCTCGAAGAATTGCTAAAGCGACACCTTGTTCAGTTTCTATATAAAGATAGAACATTAGTATAAGATCACAAAATTCAATCTAATAGATTTTATGTTTGTTGTAACACCTGCCCAAAATGGAGGAACCCCGCATAATAATATGTAAAGAATAACTCCGGCACTCCATATATCAACCTCTGGCCCGTAGTCTCTCTTCAAGACCTCGGGTGCCATGTAGTAAGGACTACCCACTATTTCTGAAAATTTCTCTCCTGAAAATAGAAATCAAACTTTTCTACTAGTTTTGAATCATTAAAACATGTATGTATCAAGCATGTCACTTTTAATTTGTAAATCAAAACGGGTCGGGTTGGGTTGGCCCAAGAATTATTATTTTGTCCATTTTTTCTAGAGATAAATAAATGATGTAAAAGATCATGATTACAGAAAATATAATGTTACAAAAAACCCTTATGAGGTTTGATGTTTTAAAAACACACTAAATCAGCTGCTTTGTAAGTTAATGGGCCATTACAGAATCCATTGCTTATATATTTCTTGGTGCTGGGCTCTTGGGCCGGCCCAAGTTATTACCAAATTAATATGAAAACATCAAAATAAAATCTAATCACTTAATCCAAGATCAACTAGTCACCTACTCCAAATCTTCCAAACCCTATGAATATTCTTAATTTTTGGGGAATTAATCTAATATATTATCAGATTAGTCGCCGATTAACCGGTAGTCTCAGGTTCACTGAGTAATTTTTATCTAATCAGGAAATTAATCAGCATACAGTCAACATTGGTCAAATCCAGTCCTAGTTGGCCAAAAATCAGTGGTAGTGTACCGATTATGGCCAGATTCTTGACCAAAACCTATAAATTCCGGCAATTAATCCTATCTACTTGAATATACGGATCAAAGAAGGTGATAAAACATATCTACTTAAAATAAATACATATAAAATTGTGTTTTAGTACGTATATACATATAAAATCCCAATCCCATCAGTACCCTACCAACCGACTAGCGTCTAACGATTCTTACAACCTCGCGTTTAACACACCAAAATACGACATACCTGGCTTAAAGAAAATAGAAAGTCCGAAATCAATAGCTTTCAAAGCCGAATTTTCTTTCTTATTAGCAAACAAAAAATTCTCCGGCTTCAAGTCTCTATGAATCACCCCATTCTCATGACACATCTTCACCACTTCGGCCACCGTCTTCGCGATACCAGCCGCCGCACGCTCGCTATAATGCCCTCTAGCAACAATCCTATCAAAAAGCTCACCACCCTCACAAAGCTCCATCACTATATGCACAGCTTCACTATCCTCAAACGTATCACGAAGCTTCACCAAGTTCGGGTGATCCGGCAACGTGGACATAATCGCCACCTCACGTCGAACATCCTCTATATCAATCGCGGTTCGAAGTTTATTCTTGGAAATTGATTTACATGCAAATGCTTGTTTAGTTTCTCTGTCCGTACATAAATATGTTACTCCAAACTCGCCTCGACCGAGCTCCCGACCCAATATGTACTTGTCGGAGATTCGGGTTCGGTGAGTGGTGAGTTGTGGGTCGTTCAAGACCCAGAATGGTATGGAAGTTCTGGAATATGGGTTAGGTTTTTTTAGTTTTTTGTTGATGTTTTTGTTGTTGTGTGAAGGATGAGGTGGTTTGTGGTGTTTAGTACTGGTGCAGTTGCCCATGGTGGTTGTGGGTTGTTAGTTTTCCGGTGAGTGGTGGTGGTGGTTGGCCGGAAAATCAAGATTTGGAGATGCAGGCATTTCACGTAAATAACCAAGAGAAAAATGACAATGTATTATTATAAATGTTGTTATTAAATAATATCATGTAAACTTACTTTTTGCGATTTTTATATTTAACATGTTTTTAGATAATTTGTAATTTATTATGAGAGGGATTTTGGATTATAAATATATTATATCTCGTCGCGTGGTATGTTTAATAATGCTTAATTTAAGACTTAGTTGTTTTCAATAAACATATGAGAATGAGATCTGATAAAAACGTAATTTGTGATGAACGTGTGATCTTCAAAAAGCCTAAAGATAGAAATAAGTGAAAGTTGGGAAAGCGAACAATATCCATGGTTCTAGAAAATCTTCACCTATATAACCAAAAACAAATCAATGAGCTCCTTGTTGGGAAAGCGAACAATATCCATAGTACTAGAGGCGGGATGTTATAAATGATATCAAAACCGCCCGTGTGTCGTGAGGATGGTGGGATGTTGGGGGCAAACTTCAACGAAGGTGTTCATGGAATACCTTAGGCAAACTTCATCAAAGGTGTTCATGGAACGCCTTTGGAAAATTTCTCATCCCTAATTGGGATGTTGGGAAAACTTCATCGAGAATGAGTCCATATGAAGGTGACTATAACACCTTGAGACAAATCCTATACTGATTGTGGATAGAGGACATGTTGAATTCACAAGGCATGCTCCGCCTCAGTTATAACCAACGCATTTTCGGCGTATTGGTTATGGATCTTATCACAACTTTCGCAGTTAAGCGTGCTCAGTTGAGAGTAATACTCGGATGAGTGATCTTTTGAGAAGTCTCCACTCGAATAACACAAATATGTGAGGTCATCGTGGGGAAAGCAAACAATATTAATGGTATGAAAGACTTGATGTTGCAATATGGTGATGGTGACCAGACGATGGTGGTGGTGGTGGTGGTGGCGGTGCTGTGGCGATGGTGGTGGTGGTGGCGGTGCTGCGGTGGTGGTGGTGGCGGTGGTGGCGGCGGTGCTGTGGTGGTGGTGGTGGTGGCGGCGGTGCTGTGCTGGCGGTGGTGGTGGTGGTGGCGGTGTGGTGGTGGTGGTGGTGGCGGCGGTGCGGTGGTGGCGGCGGTGCGGTGGTGGCGGTGTGGTGGCGGTGGTGGTGGTGGTGGTGGTGCAAACCTCAGGGACCATTTTGGCTATTAACTCATAGTTAAAACCAGTAAATTATAACTACAGGGACTGTTTGTGTAATAAATAAAAGTTAAAAACTAACTTCAGTTAACTAATTGGACTGATCTAGCAACAGAACTTGGGCTCAGTGACTGTTTTAGCAACAAAAGTTGATTTTGGACTGATCTAGCATTTTTAGTCAAACCTCAAGGACGATTTTAGCAGTTTACTCTAAAGGATACTATGAAAAAGAAAACCACAAAAGACAAAAGCATTATTATTCATTAAAATGTTGTGAATTAATATATAGAGAATTTTGATTTTGGATGATGATTTTTCATTTTATACGATAATTTTTTTCTTATGATTTCCTATTTACTACATACTTTCTTAATAACAAATCTTACTCCTATTATAAATTACACGGTTGCCTAAACATAAGTATCCATCAAATGGGTTAACCATACATTGGTTCCTATTTACATACTTATATTGCAAAACCGTTAGATATATTAAAGTAAAAGAAAATATATATTCCTGTCCTGAAATCCCAGTGTTAATATAATATTAGTCCATTTTTTCATCAAAAAATACCATCTAAATAAGGACAAATTAAATTTAAAAAAAAAAACAAAAAATCCTTCTATATAACAGCTACTAGAATTACCACCTGCCGCAATGCGGCAGGGATTCATTAGTTATATATCATGTTAGATGAAAGGCAAATGTTTCTCACATGACCACGAGCCTGTGTGTAAAACCGAGAAAAAAATAACTAAGTCGATCTCTGACTCGCACGCTGCGACAGGCCTATCAAACGGGGAAAAATAGACGCGCTGCGGCGGACATGTCAAACAGGAAAAAAATAGATGAAAAAACGTTGAGCCCCATACGCACGTTGCGGCGTGTTAAGTTGGAAATTTAGAACGACACGCTAAAGGGACAACTTATGAAAGATGAAAATTATATAAGATACTAAAATTGAAAGTAAAAAAAAGTGTTGAGATTAAATTGCAAAAGATGAAAAGCTTTAAGTTGAAAGTAAAAAAAATTAAAGAGGTTAAATTGCAAAAGATGAAAACTTTTGAATTAGAAGTGAAAAATCAAATTAATCAAAGGGGTTAAAATACCAAAGATTGAAACTATAGACTTAAATTGCCAAAGATTTAAATTTTAGAGTTAAAAAAGAAATCAATTAAACAAAAGAGATAAATAGATTTAGATAAATTGATGTTTAATAATATTATTATTATTTAATAAAAGAGATAAATAAAAAATAAGGGTGGAAATTACCAGAGAATGACACGTGTCCAAAAAGGATTTTTGTTTATTAGTATAGAAAGATTCATCGTTGTTAGAATTAATTAATTAATTCTCTTAAACCCATTTAAGCTTAAACACGTATAATTTATTTATCATCTTGATTATTAATATCTATCACGTTATTTGTTTAGGAGGTGGATAACTTTAGTTGTTGATGTAAAAACAAATAGACAGCCCACTTTTGGTGTCGATTCATCTTCATATTTTTTTTTTTCTGTAAAACGCATGGATGTCATAGAATAAAGCTATATAAAACTTTTTAGGTAATAGGTATCAAAAGTTCAAAACTTATATAATAATATATACTGTATTCTTTTGTCATGTAATTCAAGAAAGAGTTAACTGCCATTTTCGTCCCTGTGGTTTGGTCACTTTGGCCATTTCAGTCCATTTTTCAAAAATGCGTTATTTTCGTCCCCCACGTTCTGGAAAGGTGTCATTTCAGTCCAAAAATCATAACCCAGTTAAGTCAGTTAGTAAATAAGGACTGATTGTGTAAATTTGTAACATAAAGGACCATTTAAGTAAATATTAAACACCACCACCACTAGCCCTGCCACCACCACCACTCCGCTGCCACCACCACCGCCACCACAGCCCTGCCACCACCACCACTCCGCTGCCACCACCACCACCGCCACCACCGCCACCACAGCCACCACCACCACCACCGCCACCACAGCCACACCGCCACCACAGCCACTGCCACCACCGCCACCACCACTGACTACGGGAGCTCTGGTGGTCACTTCGCCGGAACCACCACCATACAACATCACAACCTGCAACTGTCTTCGTCACTTCGTTTCTTCATCATTCTCCGTCACACTACATCTTCACCACCACCTTCGTACGGACCACCATAAACACCCACGACCTTCATCGTTATCACTTGCAAGTCTCCGGTCATCATCTCCGACCAACCTGCAACATCCGCCACTGTTCATCATCGTCGTCATCACTGTTTCTCATCGGTTTCAACATCGACCTCCTTCTCCGACCACTTTCGTCTCCGTCCTTCTCCGGTCATCATGACGACGATGTACACGAACGAAATATAGAAGATAACAATTTCACAATTTGACTTAGATGGCTCTGAGTTCAACACAGCTACTAATTTTATTAGGAAACATACCATGTAAATTGTTCAGGTGAAGTGCCCTGATAGTTACAGTCTCTAACTGAAAACTGATAACCATCTTCTCTTTTAAACCTTAATTACACAAGCAGGTTCAAATTGCAGCAAAACAAACAAACATTATGTTTAAGGTCATTTAAACAGAATAGATGTGTATTCATAGTTGTTACAAGAATCACAGCAAGTAATGGTTCCATTTCAAAGAACTGAAATAGAATCAACAGTTCGGTTATAAAAAGTAATGACATCCTAAGTAGTTGTTTCATTTAAGGACATTCCAAGTTTCCATTCAGAAATACTACAATAAAACACATGGGCTGTTTAAATTTTTAACCCAATTAAAACTCTGTTTCAATTGCACTGTCAACATTCTCTTCAGCAAATGAATTAAAGGCCAGCAGTGAGTGAGTGCATATATCAAGAAATACAATAAGATGGAGTGAGCTCCCGTAGTCAGTGGTGGTGGCGGTGGTGGCTGTGGTGGCGGTGTGGCTGTGGTGGCGGTGGTGGTGGTGGTGGCAGTGGCTGTGGTGGCTGTGGTGGCGGTGGTGGCGGTGGTGGTGGTGGCAGCGGAGTGGTGGTGGTGGCAGGGCTAGTGGTGGTGGTGTTTAATATTTACTTAAATGGTCCTTTATGTTACAAATTTACACAATCAGTCCTTATTTACTAACTGACTTAACTGGGTTATGATTTTTGGACTGAAATGGCGCCTTTCCAGAACGTGGGGGACGAAAATGGCGCATTTTTGAAAAATGGACTGAAATGGCCAAAGTGACCAAACCACATGGACGAAAATGGCAGTTAACTCTTCAAGAAAATTGTCTTTTATTATCACATGAATAACATGTAGCTATGCTTTACTTTTTATTCGATACCGATCAAATATACATGTAATTTATAATAATAGAACCAGTAGTAAATTGTCCTGAGTGATTAAGCTACACACAATAATCTCAAAAACATATTTTTATTTGGTTATTTAGCATGTTCAATGAATCGGTTTTTGGATGATTGGAATCGAGTTATTTGAACTTTGTATTTCGAAAGTGAATGCGTTTCCGAACCATTTAAAATTGAGAAAACCTATCTGCATTAAGGTTGTTTGTTTACTTCTTAAAAGGGCTCTTAGTGGCTGGTTCAACACTTAATGGTTCAGATTGTTTGTTTTGTGAGTAGATATCTGAATGGTTCAGACATTTGTATCTGAATGGTTAAGCATTATACTAAGTATAAATGGTTAAGACCTCTAATCTGAATTGGTTAGACATTTGCCTCTAAACGGTTAACATTATACTGACTCTTAATGGTTCAGACATCTTACTGGTTCAGCACTTGATGGTTCAAACATCTTACTGGTTCAGTACTTAACCATTCAGAAGTTGCCAAACAGCCCATTAGTAAATCCAGATTCAGATCAAATTTGAGTAGATTCGAATTAACAGAATTACTAAGTAATATAAACAATATATGTAATTTTTATTATTTATATTATATACATACTTTGAATTCGAATATATATATAGGTCGTATTGGTTCTAAAAATCACAGTTTAGAAAACCTAATTGATTCTGATGCTAAACCGATTTGAACATTCAAAAAACGAATTCGGATTTGTGACTCCAATTTCATTCGGGTCAAAGTTCGGTTTATCAAGTACCATTCACAAATGAAAGTGATACTTTTTATCTCAAATATAGCAAATTATGTTTCCTAATGCCTATATTATCATATCATTTTGTTGATATAATTTCTTTATGTGGATTGATACCTACAAAACATACGACTTTATCCTCAACATAGAATATTTATTGTTTATCATTAGTACTACGGTGAAAACATAATGTCGTAGGTCATGTGTAGTCATAAAGCCCCTTTGTGTGCGTTATACAACACGTGTCGTGTCACGTCACACAGGGGTTTTATGAGGCGTTATATCAATAGAGCACGTAGTCATAAAGCCCATACCTCATCATTACTCAATTAATTAATAAAACCTCAATTATACATACATATGTATGTATATATACGTGTGTGAGTGGGGGGAAAGGTTTGCAAATCCTTCACGCCGCTATAAACATCTTCAAGTTTTACCCCCATAGCACCGCCTGTAATGGTGTGGCAGGCGCTATCACCCAAAAAATCCCTCCATTGCCCCCCACTAAGTACGACCTTATGAAGTTACTATGATTGTTTTAAGGACAACATAATGTTTTTTAAATAAAAAAATTTACTATAGAATTTTTGTGTTATATATATATGGGTGGAGATACAATAGGAAGTTTATTTGGTTAGGAAGGCTAGGAAGTGATCTTGACCATCCATTTAGTTAATCAAGGGCTAAGATTAAATCAGGGAAATTGAAGAGAAGAAAAGAGACGCGTGAGTTTGTTTAGGGGCATTCTAGTCAATCCAAGCCAATAGTTTCTCTCTACTCCAATTCCCACCCATTTTTTAAACGTTAATAACTCTTTCATACGACATTATTTTTTTATAAAAATTGCACCAAAAAAACGAGCGTTTTTTATCTTTAAAACGAGTATACTATTGCTATATTTAAAAAAAAAATTAAAACCCAGTTGCGTAAAACGCAATAGAAAAACCCCCAGTTAAGTAAAACGCAATGAAAAAAAACCTAAAAAATGACATTTTTCTAAAACGCAATGCACCAAAAATACAAATAAATGACTTATTTGTAAAACGCAATGGCCAGAAAACACAAAGAAATGTCTTATTTCTAAAACGCAATAGCCTAAAAACACATAAAAATGTGTTTTACCTAAAACGCAATGCACAAAAAACACAAACAAATGTCTTATTTCTAAAACGCAATGGCCAGAAAACACTTAAAATGTCTGTTTTCTAAAACGCAATGGACTGAAAACACATAAAAAAGTGTTTTACCTAAAACGCAATGCATCAAAAACACAAAGAAATGTCTTATTTGTAAAACGCAATGGCCAGAAAACACCTAAAAATGACTCATTCTAAAACGCAATTGCCTAAAAAACAAAAGAAAGTGTTCTCTGTAAAACGCAATGGACTGAAAACACCTAAAAAAGTGTTTTACCTAAAACGCAATGCATCAAAAACACTTCAAGAATGTGTTTTTCTAAAACGCAATGGCCAGAAAACACATAAAAATGTTTTAGTTCTAAAACGCAATTGCCTAAAAACACCAAAGAAAGTGTTCTTTCTAAAACGCATTGAACCATGACAATAGTTTTGTCTGTGCTGTGAACTGTCTGGACCAATGCAGTTTCCAGCCAGGGGCTCTACCCCTTGGACCCCGCCAGGGGCTGCCCCCGGACCCCCGCCAAGATCGTAAAACGCAATGACTAAATCAAAAACCCATATAGTAAAAATGAAATTAAAAAATTTCTTACATGGATCGAAGTGATTTCTTCAACAATTGACGATTTTTGAATGATTGAAACACTTATCAGCGCTCGAATCGAAGGGATCAAGTGATTATCTTCAAAATCACCGGAAAAAACGAGATTTTGTATGAAATTAAACTGGGTTTTCTTCAAAAAAGCTGAAGAACACGTTGATCGGGTGTTTGAATCATTGATTGGTGATGAAAATCGCACTATAATGTAGTGATTATTGAGATAGAAAGTAAAGAAATGGTTGAAGATGGTGGGTTTTGAAAATGGTGGGTTTTGAAGTTACTGGGTTTTGAAAAGGAAGAAGAAAGGGTTGGATTGACTAAAATACCCTTTTTCTTTATTTTAAATGTTGCCACATGTCCTAATCCTATTGCTTCCTACACTTCCTAGCCAAAATAAACTTCCTATTTGATCTTTTCCCATATATATATATATATATATATATATATATTTTCTTTTCAGAAGTTTTATTTGTTTATTTTAGAGTTAATTGCCAAAATCGCCCCTGAGGTTTGAGCATATTTGCCATTTTCGTCCAAAATGACACTTTTGTACCATTTTGCCCCCCACGTTTGTAACTTTTTGCCATTTTCATCCAAACTACTAACTTAGTTTATTTTTCTGTTAAGTTGAAGGATATTTGGATGAAAATGGCAACTATAAACCACAGGGACGAAAATGGCAAATGTGCTCAAACTCTTGACATATATAATAAAAAAGAATATACATGCAATTTTTATATGAAAAAAAAAAATAATAGTTTTGTCACATATTTTTTATAAATTTTCATCCAACCACTAACTAAGTTAATTTTTTTCTATTAAGGCGAAGGATGTTTTAAATTTTATAAACTAATACAGAAATTAATTTTCAATTGTTTATATAGATCAGTTTTATAAAAATAAATCTACTTAAACCTCTAATTTTTATAAAACTAAAATGCTTGTGACCTTATAGAAAAATGTCAAATAAACAAATATTATCATATGTAGCAAGTTTGTAATTCATATTCTACTCTTTTAAATTCGCTCCTAACGAAAAACAAAAGCCAGTGCCCCCATCAAACAACGTACCGTTACCAAACCTTAAAATTACCCACCAAATAGTAAGTATAATGCCATCTAATATTTTGTGATAAACACTTTTCACGATGGCTATTTTCTTGTTAAGCTATCAAAAACAGAATCGAAATATTCATGTTACTTAGAGAAAGAAAACAAAGTTCTATTGAACAAAAGACTACATATAATAACCTTGATACAAATAATAAATAAATATTTAAAAAATCAACTTAAAACTCAAACTTGTTTTTATCCAGCAAATGAAGTAGGATGGCTCGGAAGATACAAGCATTTTAAATTGGTTCATTATAAAACCCTTTAGACGGGGTTTGGTTGTTTCTTAAACAAATTTTGAACAGTATTTATCTCACTTTTTGATGATGGGTTTTTTTTTACCGTGTCTAAAAAACCGTTGACCGCGTCTGATGTTTCATTCTGTAGTAGTGGTAACCATAACATGTAAAATGAGAACTGGTACCGATATGGTGCAGTTTGGTACCAATACCAAAGAAGTATGGTATCGGTGCTTGTTAAAAAGAGTATTATACCTAATTTACAATACAAAAATATTCATAATTGTATTTAGATTTCTTTTGAAATTTAACAAATAAAAGATCATGTATTAATTTATAAAATTAATAGAAAAAAATTAATTTATAAAATTTAAAGTATCTTTCGCCTTAATGGAAAAAAATTAACTTAGTTAGTGGATGGATGAAAATTTATAAAAAATATGTGACAAAACTATTATTTTTTCGTATAAAAATTGCATGTATATTATTTTTTATTATATATGTGACAAAATTAACTAAATAAAAGAAATTAAAAAGAGTTTGAGCACATTTGCCATTTTCGTCCCTGTGGTTTATATTTGCCATTTTCATCCAAATATCCTTCAACTTAACAGAAAAAATAAACTAAGTTAGTGGTTTGGATGAAAATGGCAAAAAGTTACAAACGTGGGGGGTAAAATGGTACAAAAGTGTCATTTTGGACGAAAATGGCAAATATTCCCAAACCTCAGGGGCGATTTTGGAAATTAACTCAAAATAATATACATGCGATTTTTATACGAAAAAAATAATAGTTTTGTCACATATTTTTTATAAATTTTCATTCATCCACTAACTAAGTTAATTTTTTTCTATTAAGGCGAAAGATATTTTAAATTTTATAAATTAATTTTTTTCTATTAATTTTATAAATTAATACATGATCTTTTATTTGTTAAATTTCAAAAGAAATCTAAATACAATTATGAATATTTTTGTATTGTAAATTAGGTATAATATTCTTTTTAACAAGCACCGATACCATACTTCTTTGGTATTGGTACCAAACTGCACCATATCGGTACCAGTTCTCATTTTACATGTTATGGTTACCACTACTACAGAATGAAACATCAGACGCGGTCAACTGTTTTTTAGACACGGTAAAAAAAAAACCGTCATCAAAAAGTGAGATAAATATTGTTCAAAATTTGTTTAAGAAACAACCAAACCCCGTCTAAAGGGTTTTATAATGAACCAATTTAAAATGCTTGTATCTTCCGAGCCATCCTACTTCATTTGCTGGATAAAAACAAGTTTGAGTTTTAAGTTGAGTTTTTAAAAATTTATTTATTATTTGTATCAAGGTTATTATATGTAGTCTTTTGTTCAATAGAACTTTGTTTTCTTTCTCTAAGTAACATGAATATTTCGATTCTGTTTTTGATAGCTTAACAAGAAAATAGCCCATCGTGAAAAGTGTTTATCACAAAATATTAGATGGCATTATACTTACTATTTGGTGGGTAATTTTAAGGTTTGGTAACGGTACGTTGTTTGATGGGGGGCACTGGCTTTTGTTTTTCGTTAGGAGCAAATTTAAAAGAGTAGAAGATGAATTACAAACTTGCTACATATGATAATATTTGTTTATTTGACATTTTTCTATAAGGTCACAAGCATTTTAGTTTTATAAAAATTGGAGGTTTAAGTAGATTGATTTTTATAAAACTGATCTATATAAACAATTGAAAATTAATTTCTGTATTAATTTATAAAATTTAAAACATCCTTCACCTTAATAGAAAAAAATTAACTTAGTTAGTGGTTGGATAAAAATTTATAAAAAATATGTGACAAAACTATTATTTTTTTTTCATATAAAAATTGCATGTATATTCTTTTTTATTATATATGTCAAGAGTTTGAGCTTATTTGCCATTTTCGTCCCTGTGGTTTATAGTTGCCATTTTCATCCAAATATCCTTCAACTTAACAGAAAAAATAAACTAAGTTAGTGGTTTGGATGAAAATGGCAAAAAGTTACAAACGTGGGGGGCAAAATGGTACAGAAGTGTCATTTTGGACGAAAATGACAAATGTGCTCAAACCTCAGGGGCGATTTTGGCAATTAACTCTTTATTTTAAGTTGAAAAAGTGTCCATTGCAAGTAAAGAAACTCAGAATTTATTAAAATACAAGACACTTCCAAACCTCCATCAAATTATTATAGGTCTTCTCGATATCTATACATATAATAAAGTAAACCAATGTGTGACACGTGTCATTCGTTGGAGGCACCTATTTTTGGATTTTCCCGCCTTTCTTTCATATTATTTTCTAATAATTTATCTTCTAATTTATAGATAATATTAAATAGAAAAATGTTTATCTGATAATTATAACCCTTTTATTGAAATATGAAAAGGGTTTCACGCTTTTTTGGATTTTATTAAAATTCATGACTACATTATATAATTATAAGCTTAAATATATATGTCAAAATTAAAAATTATTCTTCAAAAATTCAGTAACATCCATACTCTATATATACATTTAGAAAATTGTTAATAATTGCAAATAATACTAAATAGAAAAATGTTAATTGAATACAAAAAAATATAGGATATCATCAAATGTATATCGATTACTTAAGGGTGTGAAAGGAGGACCACCGCACAAGGTCCGTGATTTCGAGAGGCACGTGTTTTTTATTAAAAAAAATCCGATATCTATGTTAATTTTTTTTAAATAGCATACCAAACATGCTCTTAGTGAGCCCAATACCCATTGGCATTAGCTTTAGGGCATGTTTGGCTAAGCTTTTTGAAACAACTTATTGGCTTTTTGAAAAGTCATAAGCTATAAAATGATGTTTGGCAATATGGGTGTATGTGAGAGGAAAAAGGCAATAAGTCAATAAGTCACTTCATACTGACTTTTTCAAAACGCCAATAAGTCTATAAGTTATTTCAAAAAAACATAACCAAACATGCTCTTAGTGAGCCCAATACCCATTTGATTTTAAAATTAAATAATAATATTTAATTATTACGGAAGAACATATTTTTTCGAGCTCAAACAGGGTACATGAATTCTCAGAGTCGATTCTGTACACATGTATGAGATTTTTTTACTATTATTATTAGTTTCATTATTTATCAAATATATATAAATGTCTCCGTCTTTGATTTGCATTTACAAGAAATATTTATTATATAGTTTAAATTGTTCAACCCGTGTAACACACGGGGAACTAACCTAGTAAATTATAAAGTAAGTTTGTTTTTCAAATTCTATTCATCCTTGTTTTTAGGTATATCTGTAAAGACTAAAAATGTCAGCATGATTTAGCCTTTTAGGTATATTGTAAAAATGTCAAGAATAAATAATAGATGTGAATCCAAAAGTTGCATGTCATCTTTTGAGTGAAACATTGAAACCAGATTTGCACATGAATTAAAAGGGAAACAAAGTCATTTATGACGAATACAGTAATAAAAAAATAGAAAAAAAAAGTCTACAAATACATAAAGAATTAAAACGAGGTTCCAAAAAAGGTGTTTGATTAAGAAGCAAAATGTACAGTTTGCAGGAGAAGAGCTTTGTCCTTGAGTGTTTCGGTTAAAAGTGTAAAATTTTTGATTTTTTCGTTTGAAATTTTTAAAATTATAAAGGATCGCCTACCAATTATTTTACCTAAATATTTATACAATGTATAAATCCCATCCCATGACTTTCCGCCCCCCAGAATGTGGCGTGGTGTTAAAATGGACGGTGTGGCCCGGGCGTGGAGACATGGCGTTTTTTGACAGATGGCACACACGTTTTCATTAAATAAAAACCAGTTAATAATAATTAAACAAATAACGTGACATAACGTAAAAAAAAACATTACATAACTTATAATAAAGCATTAACAAAAAACGTATTATTTGTCACGCCGCGTAGTGTTTGAAGTCACCGCCGTACCTGTTATGGTACTCGACGCAAGCGACTTGGATGATGTCGCCTTCGTTTAGCTCACCATCGTCGTTGTCCACACCGTTGACAATCGCCTCAAATCTCGCACTATCCATATGAATCATCCGAAAACGTGAACAAATTGCGTGAACTGTTCGGATGGCCTCACCCCTAAGTATACAAAATTCATGGTAAACTCGATCCCAAAACGGAGACGTTGGTAACAGAGCCTCGTGGTTGGTCACCGCCACGACCCACGATTCGCATAACGCAATGTCCTCTTCTACGCTCCATGGAATAACTGGCATTTCCAAGTGTTTTTTAGTAGGGTGTTTTGACATGTAAAATGGAAGAAGTGATATGTGGGTTGAAAAGTGGTGTATTATATAGAGGAGTAAACTTTCTTTTTTTTTAACTAGCCGTTTGGGGTAACGGCTACTTACCACATCCTATTAAAGCATGCCACGTTTCACCCAATTGCCTTTCCACGCCGGTGCAATTCCTCCCGCCCATATTACACAACGCCAGCAACAACGCCGTGTGTGTGCCAACCCAACCTGTCATTTGGGTCCGCCTATAGACGCAACACCCTTAGACCACACAGTGTGTGTGGATTTATGGCGTTTAGGCCACTCCATTTTAAATTTAATTGATGAGGACCGGAAACGCCCAATTGTTCGTTGAAGTGTTTAAGCATGACCTTCCATAAACTTTCTTTTTTGTATTTCATTTTTCCTTGTTTGTATTGCAATGGATGTATGCTTTAGTAAAGCTGGTAGATGTAACTTTATGATCTACAATTCCTTTTGTGAAGTTTGGCTTTTTTGTTATGTTAATAGATACATTGTTTCTTAAAGAAAAAACAGGACACCCTGATGACTTTCTTAAAGAAAGCAGCTCAAAATCCTGCATTTGTCCAACACCTTGCTCAAAAACTCGAAACCATGGATCTTTCAGCTGATAACAAGAAGCGAAGATTGCCCCGATCTAAGGTACAACCCCTCCAGATTCGATTTCGGGAATGTTTTTCATCATGATTTCTCAAACAAGCTTAGGCTCGAGTTATCACGAGCCGTTTCAGATGTGAATCTTGTTTCTAACTGCAGCACTCAAAGCTCAAATGCAGATGGTGGGCCTCAAGAGATGATAGATACTTGCACGCCGTTTGGTTTTAACATACTTGCGGCAAAAAAAAAACGCAAGTACTCACGGCAACGCACGGGTATTCCTACTCAGTGGCGGATCTAGGATTCACGCCAAGCCGTAACGTTTTATAAATAAGCCGTAACGAAATCGAAAAAACATCAAATTTTTTCAAAATTTACAATAAAAACGTCAAATTTTTCCGAGCCAAGCCGTAGCGGAGGTTACCCCCGGTTAAGGCTAGGTCCGCCCCTGTTCCTACTAGTAGTCATCATCTTAAAGCATCAGTCATATTTTATGTTTAAAAAACATAAAGGAAACCTGATTAAAGTAGTTATAAAAAAGTATAAATACAAATAAAAACAGTATTTCCTTTTAGCTGTGCAAATTCATTTTGTTCAATTTAAATTTAAATATACTATAAGGTTGGGCTTCAGAATCGAAACTAAAGGAAGCCTTGACGATGATCATGGGCTTTTGACCTTTTAAGCCAGAGGGTAAAAGGTTTTTATTAGGAATAGGCCTGGCAATAAAAACTTATTTGGGTATTTTAGGTTAGAGGTGTACAAATCGGTTAATCGGTTATTAAAAAACCGGTTAAAAAAAAACCGGTTTTTTCACCCAAAATAAAAACCGGTTTTTTTTATAACCGGTTCCGGTTACTAACCGGTTTTTGAGGTCCAAAACAATAACCGGTATAACCGGTTGGGACCGGTTTTTAACCGGTTTTTCCCAAAAAACCGGTTTTTTACCGGTTTTAACCGGTTTTTTAATAACCGGTTCGGTTAATAACCGGTTTTTGAAGTCAAGAATAGTAACCGGTATAAAAACCGGCGGTTAAAAAAAACCGGTTAAAAAAAAACCGGTTAAAAAAAAACCAGTTTCGGTTTTTTTTTCCGGTTTCGGTTCTAAAACCAGTTTTTTTGTACACCTCTATTTTAGGTTATTTTTTGTCATTTTAAAAATGAGGATGTGTCAGGATGGGTAGCGAAATAATTAAAGATGTGTTGTAAGATGTCTATTTAAAATAATTCTTGGGTCAGGATGGGTATTGATGTGTGTAAAATGCAACATATAAATTACATCAAATGAGGCATAAAACTAACCCTTTTTTAGTACTAATATTGGAAAAAGAGTGTTTTTGTCTTCCTTTTGTATTTTCAGGATTAAATGAGCTCAAAAACGCAAAAGAAGCAAAAAGACAGCTAAATCCAACATAAATACAAGAAAAGGAATATTAGTGGACTGCCCGAACCCTCAACGGCACCTTCCAAAGCAAAATAAAGAAAACAGAAGACTGAACACGCCCCGTGCTCAGCCAGCACGGGGCCGTGCCCAAGAAGCAGCAGAAAAGACAAACCTATAGAAGCTTCTATTGCCCATCACGGGGCCGTGCTCAGCGGACACGGGGGCGTGTCGAAAGTACAGCAGGCGCATTTATTGTAATTGCGAATTACAATTAATGAGGAGAGAGAGTGTCAGACGGACACGGGGCCGTGCCCAGCGGACACGGGGCCGTGCCCAGCGGACACGGGGCCGTGTCCAGCTCTCTGTTCAGCCTATAAATAGGAGTGCTTGGATTCATTTCATCTCATCCCTTGGCACACCACCTCTCTCACACTTCATCCACCACCCACCACCATCACAACACCATCATCCACCACCATCATCCATTGTCCATCATAGAGTGTGTGAGTCGTCTCGGGATCCAAGATTGATCGTAAGAGTTCTTGACAATCAAGGCCATGTTTGCCTAAGTCTCTTACATCACTTGGTGAAGACAAAGTGTCTAGTATAATACTTTTTATTTCTAATCTTTTGCACTTTTTATTTGGTTTTGTATTAATGACTTTAATAACTAGTTACTTATGTTGAAGGTGATCTTTCCTTATCGTTTGTCCGTGGTGTCTTGGCATTATTTTACTGTCTATATAAAATAAAGGATTTTCACCATTCATATCTCCACGGTCTATATGGAGATATGTTGGCTACCTGGTAGGGGGTTAAGGGAACGGTTTGGTAAAGGTCTTGCCATTGTTCAGCGTTTAGAGGTCCTGCAATGGACCTGGGTCAAATTTAGTAGGACCTCCTTCAATACTTCACGGTATTTGATGGCGGGGGTCCAAACTCTTTGACCCCCTCATAAGTTAACTACTATTAATACTATAACCCGGCTATTTAGGACTGTATCCCTGCTGACTCAGACTACTTAGCCGAGGGTAACGTCACCGCCAAAAGCGGGGCCTACCACAATACTGCATTAATAACTTAATTCATTATCTTCCAATAATCCACCCTTTTAGGATTGTATCCCTGCTGACTCAAACTACTGGGGTGAGGGTAACGTCGCCTTCAAAAGAGGGGCCTACTACAATAACTAAGATAATCTCTTAATTATGTGCAAAAGTGCGGAAATAATCAAAGGTTATACTAGATACGAGTCGGAACCAAGTGATTCATCTTGTCTATCTGTTTTTATTTTTATTTTATTTTCAGCATTTTAGTTAGTTTTATTTTTCTTAGTTTAAAACATTTTTTCTAAACTTTTATTTTGGTTAGACGTTGAGGATAAACCGGTACTAAAAGCTCTTGTGTCCTTGGACGACCTCGGTATCTTACCAACGCTATACTACACTCAACGATGGGTGCACTTGCCCATATGTGTGTTTAGTGTTAGTGAAATATCGTGTTTTATAAATTTAAAACTTGGCTAAAATAAGTGTTAAAAAGGGGCTTAAAATATACACCTAATATATACGACACTTTATCGCACATCAAGTTTTTGGCGCCGTTGCCGGGGACACAAGGATTTTAAGAAAGTTTGGAATCAACGGCCTAATCATCTTTTATTTTTCTTTTTATTTTTTTAGGATTTTCTTAGTTTTTCAGCTTCTGCAGAGCTCAGCACGGGCCGTGCTCGGTCAGACACGGGCCGTGCCCAGCTTCATCACTGGCAGTTTTTATTTTCTGAGTTACAGAGAGCTGAACACGGGGCCGTGTCGGTGCAACACGGGGTCGTGTCCAACTCCCAGTAACTGGGATACAGAAAACGATTACTGTGCTTCTAACCACGGGCCGTGTTCACTGAGCACGGGGCCGTGGTGAACATTCTGACCAACGTTCTTTTGTGTTTTTATTGCAGGATTTGGAACCCAGGCGCCACATTTGAACCTCCTACGTAGTGCATGAGCTCCAGTTCCAGTAGAGACATAAAAGAACCCCTAGAAGAACCCGAGCGCTTTCTCAGAAAAAGACTTAAAGCTAAAAATCAAGAGAAAGCTTCGGGGGACCCACTTCCAATGGCGGACCAACGTACCCTCATGGATTACCTACGGCCTACCGTAGGCAATCTTGGCGCCGCTATCAATGCACCGAATGTCGAGGCCAACAACTTCGAACTTCGGCCGCATTTGATACAAATGCTCCAAAACTCCGCAACCTTCCACGGGCTTGCGGACGAGGATCCCCATCTACATATTACTAACTTCTTAGAAATATGTGATACCTTTCGGATCAATGGAGCATCAAATGACGCCATCCGCCTTCGAATGTTTCCTTTTTCACTAAAAGACCGAGCTAAGGCTTGGCTTAACACCCTCCCAGTTGGATCGGTAAACACCTGGGATGAACTTGCCCAAAAGTTTTTGTATAAGTATTTCCCTCCGGCTAAAACGGCTAAATTAATGACTGAAATTAATACATACTCACAAGAGGATGGGAACTTGGGAAAGGTTCAAGGAGCTTTTAAGAAAGTGTCCTCACCATGGTCTAGCGGTATGGCAACAAGTATCCACTTTCTACAATGGATTGTTGCCACACACAAGACAAACACTTGATTCAAGCTCCGGGGGACTCTTAGGTAATCGTCGCCCAAATGAAATATATAACCAAATTGAGGAAATTGCTCAAACCAATTTTCAATGGCACACTCCCCGAGGTAATAAATCTATTGCCCCGGGCGCCCATAAGGTTGATGAAAACACCTCTTTACAAGCCCAAATCGAGGCTCTCTCTTCAAAAATCAAAAAGCTAGAAATGACAAAAACGGCCTCGGTTATGGCTTGTGAAGGGTGTGGTGGGTCACATGAAAATTGGAGTTGTATGAAAGAATTAGATGAACAAACTGAAACGGTAAACTACATGGATAATAGACCTAGGCCGTCGGGTCCTCCAACGGGTACCTACAACCAAGGATGGCGTAACCACCCAAATCTTGGTTGGAGAGATCCCGGCAATAGTAGTAACCAACAAAACCAACGAACTAATTTTCAACAACAGCAAAATTTTTCTCAACAACAAGGTGGAAGAGAAAGGCTTGAAGATACTGTATCTCGCCTCATCTCTGACACCGAAAAGAAAAACTCGGATCGATTTCAACAATTGGAATCAAATTTTAGAAATCAACAAGCTAGCATTCAGAACGTTGAAAAACAATTAAATCAACTAGCTCAAAATTTCTCCGAGAGACCACAAGGCGCGTTACCTAGTAATACCGAAACGAACCCGAAGGCACAAGTACATCTCATCACATTAAGAAATCGAACCGTGGGTCCCGAGGATGCTCCATTGCCGCCAAATGAAAGAAGCCACTCTAGCCAGCCTATAACTCCTCCTGCGCCAGAAAAGGCTTCTATACCAAGTCAAGAGCCCACCAAGACTCCTCCAATTCCGTACCCCGGTAGGTTAAATCGTCAAAAGACCGATGAGCAATTCGCAAAGTTCGAGAGTTTACTAAAACAATTGCATGTTAATATTCCTTTTATTGAGGTCCTAACCCAAATGCCTAAATATGCAAAATTCATGAGGGATTTCCTCACTCATAAAAGGAAAATTGAATCTTTGCAATTAGTTAACTTAGGCGAAGAATGTTCAGCTTTAGTACTCAACAAACTTCCACAAAAGAAAATCGACCCCGGGAGCTTCACAATCCCTTGTTCGATTGGAAAGTCCCCCGTCCGAAATGCTCTAGCCGATCTTGGGGCTAGCATCAACCTCATGCCCACATCGATGTTCAAGCGGCTCGGCCTAGGTGCAACAAGCCCTACAAAGATGAGCATACAACTCGCCGACAGGTCCGTCAAATTCCCACAAGGTGTCGCCGAAAATCTGCTAGTCAAGGTTGACAAATTCGTCTTTCCAACCGACTTCGTCATCCTAGACATGGAAGAAGACACCGATGTCCCTCTCATCCTCGGGAGGCCATTTCTAGCCACCGCCCAAGCATTGGTGGATATGAATGACGGAACTCTAACATTGAAGTTTGGGAATGAGGAAGTGAAATTTGAATGTGGAAAGCGAGTAGAGGAAGAAGATCCGGTCAACTACATGAAGGTCATAGACTCAAGTTTGGATGATGCTCTCCGACGGTGTAACATGGGATGCAACACATCCCAATTGAGTAACATATGACCAGGCTTTGGGTCTAGCCAAGGACCCTTATAAACGTGGCGCACCATGGAGGCATTCCACGGAACTATCCTTAGTTTAAATTAGGTTAATTTTATGTTTTCTAGTTAGTTTTAATTTTCAGGAATAAAACACACTCATAGTGGTAAAGGATGAAAAGGGGAACGAGAACAATGATCCCATGCACAAGAACGAGGCAACCCGGCAATTCTCTCCATTACAGAAGGTTCAACACGGGCCGTGCTCAACCAACACGGCCCCGTGCCGAACCACCTGCAGAAAACGCCCAGTTCAGGTACCTGGACACGGGCCGTGTTCACCCAACACGCCCCCGTGTCCAGACTTCTGTTTATTTTATTTTAATTTTGTTACTGGCACTTGAACACGGGGCCGTGTTCGGTGCCCAGTAACACAAATTTTTGCTTTTTAAACACTATTTTACACATCTAATCAACCTAAAAATTTATTTTTGGGACACATTGAGGACAATGTGTAATTCAAGTGTGGGGGGGATGCTAAAACCTTGAATTTTGCAAGTCCTAAATACAAGCCTTACACAAAACTCTATTGGAACCGCTAATCACCCCAAATTTTTTCAAAAATTTCATTTTTTTTACTTGTCTAGGTTTAACTCGGGAAATTCAAGTTCTCAAAAAGGTTATATTTTTACAAATTTACAACCGATAGCGTAGTGATAAAAAGAACCAACATAAGAAAATTATGAAAAGGCATAGCAAACTTATTTAAAATTTGATTATATACTTGATCACATAAAAAACCCATTCCCACAAAAGTGAGTTTTGAGCCTTTATTGAGCACAAAATTATATATCATTTGACTAAATGCTCATTTTTCGTTTCTTGTGTGAATAGCCGCTTGGTTCTTACGACTCTAGAACTTGCCATGACAATACATTCCCGGTCCTTATCAACTTAAACCCGAGTAAGTAAATGATGGAGGCATTAGGACTAACCCTTTTTCATTTCTACACCATTATTTTTCTTTTTTCCTTTACCACCTACCCAAAAATCCCCCTAGTTAGCCCCTTTGAGCCTAAACCTTTTCGTTTCATCACCCAAACAAAAACCCTTTCATCCACCAAAACCTTTTTCATTTTTAACCCTTTATTTTAGTAACAAGTTCGGTTCTTCGTGAAAAAAAAAATATTTTGTGATAATGATGAAACAAAAAGAAAATAAACAAACAAGTTAATAAAAAATAACTTAGTTTGAATAAAAGCTTCATCAAAATAAAAAGTTGTAAAAATACGAAAACCAACACTTGTTACGCTTTTAGCCTTTTTCTACTAACCACTAACCCAACCACCTACCTTTAACCCTAGCCTAACCCTTAACCCACAAAGTCCTCTTGATATCTACAAAGGTATAAAAGTTAAAAAGGAGGAGGATTGATTTCTTGGCAAGCCTATGGTAGGAATAAGTTCCATGCCGCTCTCGAGTGATTCACTAAAAATACACCTTCGGCCGAGTGTGAGTGATTTCCCCGCGAGGTATGTGAACTTGTATATAAATAGAATTTTAAAAAGGCATGTTATGCCCAAATAAGTAATTTCTTTTATGAAAAGTTCTAAATAAATCATTACGAATAGGAGTGTAAATAAATAAAAATAAAACCCAAAAAGATCTTGGAAATCCCGACACTCTACGACAAGCCCAAAACCTTCTCTTCTACCTATTCCATTTGGGAGTGTAAGCCACGTATTAAAGAGTTTTGCTTGAGGACAAGCAAAAGTTCAAGTGTGGGGGTATTTGATGTGTGTAAAATGCAACATATAAATTACATCAAATGAGGCATAAAACTAACCCTTTTTTAGTACTAATATTGGAAAAAGAGTGTTTTTGTCTTCCTTTTGTATTTTCAGGATTAAATGAGCTCAAAAACGCAAAAGAAGCAAAAAGACAGCTAAATCCAACATAAATACAAGAAAAGGAATATTAGTGGACTGCCCGAACCCTCAACGGCACCTTCCAAAGCAAAATAAAGAAAACAGAAGACTGAACACGCCCCGTGCTCAGCCAGCACGGGGCCGTGCCCAAGAAGCAGCAGAAAAGACAAACCTATAGAAGCTTCTATTGCCCATCACGGGGCCGTGCTCAGCGGACATGGGGGCGTGTCGAAAGTACAGCAGGCGCATTTATTGTAATTGCGAATTACAATTAATGAGGAGAGAGAGTGTCAGACGGACACGGGGCCGTGCCCAGCGGACACGGGGCCGTGCCCAGCGGACACGGGGCCGTGTCCAGCTCTCTGTTCAGCCTATAAATAGGAGTGCTTGGATTCATTTCATCTCATCCCTTGGCACACCACCTCTCTCACACTTCATCCACCACCCACCACCATCACAACACCATCATCCACCACCATCATCCATTGTCCATCATAGAGTGTGTGAGTCGTCTCGGGATCCAAGATTGATCGTAAGAGTTCTTGACAATCAAGGCCATGTTTGCCTAAGTCTCTTACATCACTTGGTGAAGACAAAGTGTCTAGTATAATACTTTTTATTTCTAATCTTTTGCACTTTTTATTTGGTTTTGTATTAATGACTTTAATAACTAGTTACTTATGTTGAAGGTGATCTTTCCTTATCGTTTGTCCGTGGTGTCTTGGCATTATTTTACTGTCTATATAAAATAAAGGATTTTCACCATTCATATCTCCACGGTCTATATGGAGATATGTTGGCTACCTGGTAGGGGGTTAAGGGAACGGTTTGGTAAAGGTCTTGCCATTGTTCAGCGTTTAGAGGTCCTGCAATGGACCTGGGTCAAATTTAGTAGGACCTCCTTCAATACTTCACGGTATTGGATGGCGGGGGTCCAAACTCTTTGACCCCCTCATAAGTTAACTACTATTAATACTATAACCCGGCTATTTAGGACTGTATCCCTGCTGACTCAGACTACTTAGCCGAGGGTAACGTCACCGCCAAAAGCGGGGCCTACCACAATACTGCATTAATAACTTAATTCATTATCTTCCAATAATCCACCCTTTTAGGATTGTATCCCTGCTGACTCAAACTACTGGGGTGAGGGTAACGTCGCCTTCAAAAGAGGGGCCTACTACAATAACTAAGATAATCTCTTAATTATGTGCAAAAGTGCGGAAATAATCAAAGGTTATACTAGATACGAGTCGGAACCAAGTGATTCATCTTGTCTATCTGTTTTTATTTTTATTTTATTTTCAGCATTTTAGTTAGTTTTATTTTTCTTAGTTTAAAACATTTTTTCTAAACTTTTATTTTGGTTAGACGTTGAGGATAAACCGGTACTAAAAGCTCTTGTGTCCTTGGACGACCTCGGTATCTTACCAACGCTATACTACACTCAACGATGGGTGCACTTGCCCATATGTGTGTTTAGTGTTAGTGAAATATCGTGTTTTATAAATTTAAAACTTGGCTAAAATAAGTGTTAAAAAATGGCTTAAAATATACACCTAATATATACGACACTTTATCGCACATCAGGTATTACGTTGAGTAACTAAAAAAAAGGGTAATTGCACGGTACCCCTGGCTGCGGAAGGGATTCCCCTTTTCCCAGTTCACCACCCGACAAGGATCCCTGGCAGTAAATACCCTAGCCATCAAAGAGGGGTTGAAACATGTTTCGAACCCGAGACCTCAGAGGTGTCCTCAGTCCGGCCTTAAAGTGGGTGTCGGTGGCCACTGGGACAAGACCCAGTGGTTTACGTTGAGTAACAAGGTAACTATAAAAAGAGCATCACGGTCAAATTCTTCATCCTATTCGAGTGTTCGTAGACATTGATTTCGAAAAAAAAAAGAACCTAAAGATTTTAAAAAATATCAGAAAAATTAAAAAAATTTAAAAAAAATCCAAAAAAAAAAATAATAAAAATCCCAAAAAAAAAAAATAGAAAAATAAAAAACACAAAAAAATGTAAAAAAAAATAAAAAAATAAAAATTAAGTAAAAATCCCAAAAAAATCAAAAAATTCAGAAAAATAAAAAACAACTAAAAATGTAAAAAATAACAAAAAAATGTTAAAAATTCAAAAAAACTAAAGAAAAAAAGTAACACATTAAAAAATATCCAATAAATCATAAAAAGTAAAAATAAAAAATAAAAATCCCAGAAAAAAAATCAAAAAGTTCAGAAAATTTTAAAAAAATCAGAAAAATAAAAAAATAAAAAAATTAAAAAAAAATCTTAAAAAGACCAGAAACATAAAAAAGTTTTTAAAAATCAAAATATCCAAAAATTTATTTTATTTTTTGAGTTTTTTTCTTTGATTTTTTTTTTCTGATTTTTGGATTTTTTTTTTATTTTTTACATTTTTTTTTATTTTTTACAGTTTTTTAAATTTTTTTTTGTTTTTTCTAATTTATTGATTTTTTGGAATTTTTACTTTTTTGGAATTTTTATAAATTTTTATTTTTATTATTTTTTATTAACATCTTTTTTATTTTTTTGTTTTTTTTATTTTTCTGAATTTTTATTTTTTTAAATTTTTATTTTTTTTTTCTTTAAAATATTTCAATTTTTTTTTGTTTTTATTATTTTTTATGTTTTATTTTTTGTCTGCCATTATCGAAAGTCGAACCAATTACCCAAATTCATCTTAACCTTTAATAAACCCATCTTTACCCAAACTCATCCTAACCCAAACTCATTTTAACCTTTAATAAACCCATCTTTACCCAAACCCATCTTTTTCGGACAAAGTGGATGTGTAGTTCAATGTGTTTTGTGCATTGGTGTTGCACTGGATTTTCAACAAGGTAAACAGCCGAGATGTTGTCGCAGTAAATGATGGTAGCATGGCAAATAGGAACACGCAATTCAAGCAAAAGGTTGCGAACCTAAATAATTTCTGCAACTGCGTTAGCCACGCCACGGTATTCAGCTTCGACACTTGATTTGTGTAACAACCCGCACGTTCGTGCGTTATTACTACTCGCCATACTCGTTACGCCAAGCACCAGAAATTCAGATCATAATGTAACTATATCGCTTATATCGCTATATCGCAGTATTTTCGCATATCTCGCATATTTTATCGCTATAACACATCGCATCGCACACACTAACGTTCACGATGACGTTGAGTGAGTACCTATTCTACCCTCCTCGATAGCCATGATGCGTCGCAACGCAACGCATATTCGAAACGGAACTCGATTATCGCAACGCAAATTTAGAAATATGAATATTTATACGACCCTTTGTGACTAATTATAAAAAATATATGAATATGTGTGTCACAACCCCCGACCCCACCCTGGGAGCGGGAGCCGTGAGCCAGTTTCGGTGGTATCGGTGTTTATTAATTTGGCTGCGGAAAATTTTCATCAGGACCGTAGTTAGGAAATATTTTATCCGAGTAAACCACCATATTTTAGAAATACAAATAAATGGGGAAAACCCAAGTTTCTTATTACAAACTGTTTATAGAGATAAACTTTATTTTATTTGAAATAAAACATCTTCTTTATTTAGGTAACTTTTATAGCCACTTTTCTAAGCCTTCAGTGCTCTCCAGCTAGCTTTTATGTGCTTCACACTAAGTTACCTGAAACACGTGTTTAAAACATTTTATCAGCAAGAAATACTGGTGAGTGAATCCCGGTTTAATCATTTTTAAATAAAAACCCTTGTACAATATTGAGGGCGGTCTCGCAATTACATTTGTTTCCAAGTTATACCAATTAACATCCATGGTACTGTCAGACCCGACTTGTGGAAATGTTACTCCTTGACCAGGTGGTAACAAATTTTGTATACAAAACCCCAACATACTCATGATAATTGTATTCTTACAAATACTCAATAACTGCTTAATATATAATTAATTAAGTGAGGTTTTGTAAAAACAATTTGCAAAAAGGAGATTACTCACAAAAAGGAGTATATAAAAAGAGGATTACTCACATTGCTATTATAGGTCTTTCCTTTGTGACTTCCTGGTTATGATCTATTAATTAAACAATGCACACGTGTTAGTATAATAACCCAATTTACATTAGTTATACCCTCCCCGAGACAGAACTCCAACGACTACGTCGGACAGAACCTCGACAGCCATTACGGAGCACTAGATCAATCGGGCAGCGTATCTAATACGTAACCGGGGGTTATGATACTTACATCGAGGCAGAGTTTCGCTATTTAGGGGGGCATAATACCCGGGTATAGGGCCTACACTACATAAATTGAGAGAGATTGAGAATTGTGAACGAAATGGGACTGAAGGCTGATCGACGCTATTTATAGGGCTGTTCAGGAACTTCGTCACGCCCCGCGAAGACCACACCAAGGTCTTACGCGGCCTGCGAGGATCAGAAAAGGCGGCGGCGGTGCTGAGTCATCCCGGGGGTGTTGACGTGTGTAGGGACACGTGGCGTCACCAAGTCTCGCCACTTGTTACTCGGTCGCGGCCCGCGTAGAATTAGGAGCAGTCTGTCGCGGCCCGTGACAGACTTAATTTATTGTCTTTATTTGATCTTTAATTATGTAAAGGTATTTCGGGCCCACTTTTCGTATACGGGGTATATTTTAGGACGTGTAAGGGTGTCATGGGTGTTTTAGGAGGGTTGGTATATCTTGGGTATAACTCCTGGATTATTTAATAAAATATATAATGTACTTGCATTAAGTATAGTAACCCAATTCAACTTTATCCCTACGTCGCGAGACAGAACCCCAACGAAGTTAGTCGGGCAGAGCCTTGACATTCGTTACGGGGCCCTACGTCAATCGGACAGGGTATCAGTGATCAAGGGTTAAAACACTTAAAACAGGGCAGAGCTTTGTAGTAATATGGGTTTAAAGAAGTATGGATGTCTTACTGAGAGAGATCGAGATGAAGAAAGGAGTAAACTGAACACTTGTTGGAATGCCTATATATATAGTGCAACATATCTTAAGGACTACGAAATTGATGGACACATAAGGCTCTTGCATTAAATGTTGGAATTCATTACTATACACGTAAACAATTCTAATATTCCATTTGTTTAGTTTTCTAATTTTTTATTATATTATTATTATAATAAATAAATTTCTTACACATGCACCTACACGTGCATTTTGTATATATTTTCAACTAATTCATTAATTATATATATTATAACTAGGTTATAACCCGGAAACTTTCCGGGTAGTAAAATTTAATTTACAATAAATAAAAGTATATAAATAACATTTTTAACCTCTAAAGTATCCTCTTTCCCTTATCTCTACCACAAATTTTTAATTCGGTTTCTTAAAGTTTTCCTAGTTGTAAAGAGCCATAAAACATACAAAAGCAAGATAAGTATAACTTAATCGTTTGGTTTCAAGTATAACTTAAGGGTACTTGGATCTTGTATGTTAACTTGAAATTACAAAAATACCTTTTCAGTTAACATACAATATGGATGGAGTTAGAGCTAGGGAGCAAATTGGAGATTAAATAGTGACCTTCGTTTAAGAACTCGTGAAACTTTAAATAACTTTGAATTATACTTATACATTTTGGTATTAGTAATATGTAATGCATCTTTTATAAAACAATTGTCGTTTATTTAATACGGGTCTTAGAATCTTATACACAAACTTGTCATGTATTTTGTATCTATACTATACACTAGTACAGAAGTGAGCATTAGACGCGGTTAAAATAGTTTTTAGTCGCGGTTTCTAACCCCGACTTAAAATGCCGTGGCTAAAAATGTGTTGTTTATAAGACGCGGTTTGCAGAACCCCGTCTTAAAATAAACCACCGCGACTAAAAAGATGTTCATACTTTCACAGATATATTTTTAGTCAGCATTATGAACCGCGACTTAAAATCGTTTTACAATTTTAGGAAAAGTTTTTAGTCAGTGTTAGATGAACCGCGACTTAAAGTCGTTTTACAATTTTAAGAAAGGTTTTAGTCGGTGTTGGATGAACCGCGACTTATAACCAATGTTGTAAGAACGACAAATTATGCTGTCAAATTTCAAACAAAAATTTGTAGTAAAAAAGAGATATGTAAAAATGACTTAATATGCAGTAAAAAAAATATGCACTCCAACATAGACGTCAAATCCAATCAATCCTTTCATATATTCAACGTAGTCAAATCCGGACAAGTAAAAAGTGACCCAATACACATTCAACCCGAAAGTCTACAATATTAATTGGTAAAATAACAATTCACTACTTAATCCATTCAAAACGACAAACAAACTATATTTAAACTAAGGAATGCCCAACCCGTCAAATAAAATTGGCATCAATTCCTTCAACGTCTTTTCTATATCTTCATCTGTAGCCACTTTCGTGTCGTTCCACATCTAAAAAATAGAAAATATTATAATTATTAGAAATTAGTTAACATCAACGAACAAATTGTTACAAACACATAACTACTCGTATGTGTGTGTGAGCATTTTTGCGCATGTTATCTTGTATATACTTATGCACATCTAAAAAATAATTAAGAAATAGACTTACTCTGGGAAATTGCTTTTGATACACATTGACAAAGTCGAACATAGATTGAAGAAGTATATAGCCGCATTCCCATGTCTCAGCTTGTTGATTGCACTACAATAAATTAACAATCATTATTTATTCAAATTTTTGAAAATCAAACTAGGAAATAGAAAACAAACTTACATTAACCATATCAAATGTGGGTTTTATTGACAACAAGGCGCTTTCAATCACACTTGTAAGAAGATAGCGGCTAGGATTCTTGTTGCCCTTTTTGAATAGTGAATCTAAAATATATACCCGTCGTACTTTTACGGCAATAATGAACAAAGTTCAATGTCCACTACAAAAAGTAAAGTTAAAGCATAGTTAATGAATTGTACTAATAAAACAAAGAAAGTTAATTAGATTAGACTTACTCGGCCCAATAAGGTGCAAGGATGAATTCTTTATCGTCATGATAACGCACCATAGTCCTAATGTGTTCTTCAACTTCTGCTCTCATTTCTCTACACATTTGACCACTGATTGTGTTCACGTTTAAGAAGGCACATTGGTTGTCTTTTTCAGCCTTTAGCACTCTATGCAAGTAGCTTAAAAAAAAAAAAAAAACTATGAAAAACTTAATGAATTCAGTTATATTTAAAAAAGATTATAGTGTTAAAGAACTTACGATGTAAACCAAAATATAGTAGTGATATCAACCCAGCCGTTGATATTTAGTGCTAACAATGATTCAGGTTCGACATGTATAGGACCCAACTCCATAGGAAACATAGTTTCATCTACATTGAAGGTCAGCTGAGTTTTCCAATCGTCCTTGATGTGTTCTTTTAGTCGACGAACCATATCCTTGAACCATTTGGGTCTTAGTTGGATTAATTTCAAGCCTAGCTCAACTTTTTCGGCTTGCTTGTCCTGATCTGTCACTTTAGGTTGGGCCTGTTTTTCATAGCACTAATAGATCTGTGAAACTCTTATCACTCCATCCATGTGTTGACTTCAAGATAGACAACCTTAAAACCGCACGAAGTTTGGAATATTTATTACAACCCACATATAATGGTTTTAACTCATCTTCAAGTAATTTCCTTAATTTTTCTTGCCCATTATCACCAACATTAGTCTCTAAATCATCATACATTTCATTGAAGTTGTCATTGTCTTCATTTAAAGTGTCATTTTCTTGATCAGTATCTTGTTCGTTGTTATATGTTTGATCATTGTCTTCATTGAACGACGACGTGCCACGATTTGAAAGGGATTCCCCATGCTTTGACCAACAAGTATATCCAGGCACAAAACCATCTCTCAACAAATGAAACTTTATGTCTTTAATATCATGTTTCTGAAAATTTTTACACGATGCACAAGGACAAAAAATGAGCTGATCTTCGGCATTCACCCGAACCCGATGAGCTTCGGCGGCCTTAAGAAAACTTTGAACACCCATTATATATTTTGCACTAACAGGACTTTGTTTGTACATCCAATCGTCACGATCCATCTGAAATCAAAATTTACAAATAAATCGAGTAGCCAATTTTTGTTTCAACCACTTTTAGTTTTAAATTTTTATTAAATTAGCAGTGACTAAATGATTTTAGTTCGGAAATTAAAATTTCAGTTGGGGCTACTTTTTAAAACATGTGTCCATCTAAAATATAAAAACAAACACATACATACAAATAAACAACGAATAGAAACAAAAGTCTATATATGTTTAGACCAAAAACTAATAAATAACTTGCATATTTTTCGATTTTATGAATTGTATATGAAATTTGATCGAATCCAAGACCTAATGGTCTCTAAGTCTTATCCCATCACAATATATCACTAAGAGATAATGCCGTTTTTAGATAAAATAAATAAAAGTTTGGGCTTATCTACATTGATAATAATAATAATAAATAAATAAATATATATGGATTAACGTTGACACCTCTGATGTTGGTAGATAACAAAATGATAGTTGGATCACGAAAACCCAGGAGGGTACCCAATTCATATATGGTAGCAAAGTCAAATTATATACACTACAAAAGCAAGTGTCGGCAGCCGGCTCCCATTGGCCAAAATGGGCGGCTGAAATTTAATTTTTTTTTTCTTCTGTTTTAGCAGCAGTCCAGTTACAGTTCCAGCCCAATGAGCAGCCCAGTCTGCAGTCCATAAGCCCAAGATCTCCAGCCCAACGAGCAGTTCAGAACATGTAAAAAATTAAAAAAAAACATATTAGTAATATAAAACTGAAAAGAATGATATATATTTTTTATATTTTCAACATTATCAATTCAAATACATGTTAAGCATAAGGTACAAGCTTAGATGCTTACCCCCTAGCTCAAACTAAAATTACGTTTTTGTCTCCATCTCAAAATTACGATTTTGCCCTCAGGTCAAAATTACGATTTCGTCTGCCATTCTCCCATTGGACCAACCAATTTATTATTTTATAATGACGGTTTTGACCCCCAGCTCAAAATAATATTATGCTTTTGTCCCAAATAAATATGCCCTCTGTTAAAAAATGTTATTTTTCCCCGTTAAAAAAATTACGATTTCGCCCTCAGTTGAAAATGACGTTTTTCCCCCCTTCAAAATAAAATTATGATTTTGCCCCAAACTAAAAATTACGATTTTGCCCTCGGTTCAAAATAAAATTGTGCTTTTGACCCCAGCAAGGTGCAAAATTACGACTTTGTCCCTATTAAAATTTCAAAATTTCACCCCCTTAAAATTTACAGTGCTGCCATCGCTTTAGGTTTTGGCAATTTACGATTTTACCCCAGTCAAAAAATACAACTTTCCCTCAGTTAAAAATTACAATGTTGCCATTGTTTTTTTTTTTTTTTTTTTTTTAAAGATAAAAGTTTGTTTTTTTATTTGTTGATTCGATTTAGTTGTTTTTCGTGTCAATGAGCTGATGCCTAACACTCGCTCATTATTCGTCCACCGCCCCGCAACGCGGGCGGGGCATCTAACTAGTTGGTTACAAACTGTGTGAACAAAACATTATTATTATTATTATTATTATTATTATTATTATTATTATTATTATTATTATAGTTGGATCACGAAAACCCAGGAGGGTACCCAATTATATCCTTTGATATTAATCTCAGAAGGGTTGTTTGCTTTGATCCTATATGATGTATTAATGGGGAAGAGCTAAATCATTTTGACCTAAAATACATAAGTTATATGTCCACTATTAAACCTTATTCTTTTCTTTCACGGAACTAGAACCTACCATTTACAAAGTAACACCAACTATTATGTACAATAAAACAATTAAATCTCAATAATCAAATTTATCACAATAAAATCATAACAGACGACAAATAATTTTATATAAAACAACTGTAATTATCACATCAATATAGATTCATCATCCACCACATAAAACACATATATAATAATTTTGTAAAAGCAAGAAAAAATATAGCTACAATTAAACAGGACATTAATATCATTACAAAATTACTAACCTTTTAACTCTTGATGGTTATCAATGATGGGTTAAAAAAATGTAGAATTTTGATGGAGATGATTGTTAAACCTGAGGTCGTTTACACAAGTGAACCAAGAACGCACAACTCCAATTAATACTCTTGCTTACAGCCTTTGATTAAAGAGAATAAATACTATAGCACCAAAAGGAAACAAACTTTTTTTCTTATTCAAAACTCAACCTTGTATATTTATAAACCTAAGCTACTATCCTAATTAATTACAAACTTACTACAACTAGGAAACATGGCCTTTTATCTCTATCCATATCATACTTAAAAAATTCAAATAATATATATCTCCATCGATCATTCTTGGGTTTTTTAATTATATTTTAAGTCAGGGGTTTGTAAACACCGTCTAAAGCTATGTAAGCATATTTTAAGTCGGGGTTCGTATCAAACGACGTGAATTTTTATTAGTGTTAAATTATATTTTAAGTCAGGGTTTGTAAAACACCGTCTAAAGCTATGTAAGCATATTTTAAGTCGGGGTTCGTATCAAAAGACGCGAATTTTATTAGTGTTTAAAGGATATTTCGATAGGATCCTGATGTGATGAGATTGTGTGTGTATATTTAGACGGGGTTGTGTGCATTACCGCGTCTAAAAACAAAATTGAACCCCGTCTAATGGTTACTTGTGTACTAGTGATAGGTATTAATGTATCTGAATTATAATGAAAAAATATTTTGTAAACGTATGCAACAATTAAGAATTAGATGTTAACATATGTTTAGGAAAAAGTATCGTAATCTGATTAAACTAAAAATAAAAAAATATTAATATTCCATAAGACATTAAACATTATTATATTTATTCTTCACAACAATCGAATCTCATCATCACATGTTAAACCAATACAAAATATAAAATTATAATTTTGATATTTGAATTTAGTCAAACCATAATAAACATAAAATATAGTCAATTCGGAAAATATTGAATGCCAATTAACTACTAAAATAAAATGTAATTTACATTTTTGAAATTCGAATTGAGTCAAACTGTAATAAACATAAAATTTAAAATACGGAAAGTATTAAATGTTAATTAACTACTAAAATAATAAATAAATCATCATTCTTAAATTCAAAATGAGTCTAACCGTAATAGAGATAAAATAAAATATAAGGAAAGTATTTAATGGTAATTGTGATCTAAAAATATAGGTTCCGATTATAACCCAGAAACTTTCCGGGTAGGAAAATTTAATTTAAACTAATCATAAATGTATAAATGAAATAACAACAACAATACTAATCATAAAACATTTACCGATATAGGTTCCGATTATAACAATACCGATAGTGATGTCAGTATCGTTTTAACTTGGTTCATCACGCTATTATCTTGAATAAAACTATTTTTAACAAAGTTTATACAAAACCATGGAGAAAAAAATTTCTTCGAGTTGCGTATCCAACTTAAAAAAAAAGATAATGAATGCGAGTTATCGAAGAAAAATCAAATTAAATAAAATTAAATGGGTTAGAAGCGTATATTACTTATAGTATAAACAGTGAAAATGAAACTTAAAAAAATATTAACATATTAACATAAATTTTTTTGTTACTATTCATTGAACTGTACAAATTATATTTTTGTGTTCCTACAAAATTCAAGTAAATGATAACCACAAACCATGTCTTGTTTATGCTATGACATTAGATATAACTTATACAATAATGAAAGTCATATGGTAGTTTATGCATGATCACATATGGTTGAAATATTATGGCTAACCTGTTTTTAGTAAGTGACATAAATAAATGTCAGGTAAATAAAATAAATAAACAAAATACAAAACACAGTCGAGGGAATTGTTAATCTTCTTATTGCTAGAGCTGCTAGAGTTGTAAGACGTTCCAAATTTGCTCGGCATTCGAAAACTGCAACTTTCTTAGGAACACACCTGTTCCAGTCATAAACCTTTACAACTTCTTCCCAGCTTTTTACACTTTTAACTGAAACCCCACTCGTCTCATCTATCGACCACAACCACATATCCTCTCCGAACACAAAACAACCTGTTGCTCCATGTTTGTTATTTGAACCAATTCTCCTATCTCAGCCACCGTGCTTGGTTGCTTTGTCCAACTCCATGAAAAGTTATTCCATACAGGCTCTACTTCAATTTATCTGCAACACAACACAACACGCCATAGAATTCTCTACTTCAAACAAAGCTGGGATTTTGAGAAAGCAAGAAAGAGGAAAATTATATGGGATTTTGAGAAAGCAAGAAAAGGAAAATTACAAAAAAAATGTGAGCAAAGGTAAACAAATAAGAGGTAACACATCACAAACAGAATATATGAAACCAAATATATATCAAAACTCAAGTAAGAGTACCTTGTTCGACAAACTTGCTTCAATTAACGATTTTAGCTCAAGTATAGATTTCTCCTTAGGCATGAATGGCTTGAGTCTCCACATATTTGAGAACCAACAAATGACAACCAACAAATGAATCTTCTTACACTCTTGTTAAAACAATACACCATCAGTGGCGTTTCTATAGTCACTTACTTTTATATACAACAAATTTCATGGTTAGTTTATATTGAAAATCATATAACAATGTTAGTATATGTATATGTGGTTAGAGATATATATACATGATGAAAGAATTTATTTACCGTATGAAAAACAAAACAATTTATCATTCACATAAGAACAATCATTTCAACATTAACACGTCTATTACCATTGTCAAATGTACACAGACTTTAGAGGGAAGTTTGACTCCTCATAGTCATACACCCTCAAGGACCAATAAATCACATTGTTTTTTTTATATATAAAACATGAATCTTCTCTTAGTAAAAAACATGAACAGTTTATAAGTGAAAGCATGCTTACCAACCTAAAACATTGAGAAGGGTCCATGATATCTTCTTTGAGCTTACTCTTGTCTTGAAAATTACAACCGTTAAATGCAAAAAAAAAAAAAAAAAAATCATAAGATCACTGTCTTCTTAAAAAAATGACAATTCTACTCTTTTACTCATAAGTTTAAGTTGTTACCAATGTGAGAAGTAGGTGCCATTTAGAACGCCAGTGAACACAATTCACTGATCCAATTTCACGCATGCTACCCTCCTCAAAATTCATTCCTACATATCAAATACAAATCATTATCAATTTTAGCAACTTTAAACCAAAATGGATAAAAGCAATGGTTTTTCTCCAAAATCCTTCTTTTTATATTTTATGTGGAAGCAACACTTCTACCTTAGTTTATTAAGTAGTTTCATATGCATCATAAAAACAGGACACTCAGAATATATATCTAAAAAAAGTTTGTTGGAAAACTAATCAAGCTTCTACACATTGATTAAACTATATGATTCATCAATGATGATTAACATATAACGAAAAAAGATGTAACATGCAATATTTATAATTAATAAAGTATAAATGTGACGGTATATATTGGCTTTACACTATGAATCTTCTCTTAGTAAAAAACATGAACAGGTTATAAGTGAAAGCATGCTTACCAACCTAAAACATTGAGAAGGTTCCATGATATCTTCTTTGAGCTTACTCTTGTCTTGAAAATTGCAACCGTTAAATGCAAAAAAAAAAAAAAAAAAAAAAAAAAACTTCATAAGATCACTGTCTTCTTAAAAAATGACAATTCTACTCTTTTACTCATAAGTTTAAGTTGTTACCAATGTGAGAAGTAGGTGCCATTTAGAACGTCTGTGAACACAATTCACTGATCCAATTTCACGCATGCTACCATTCTCAAAATTCATTCCTACATATCAAACACAAATCATTATCAATTTTAGCAATTTTAAACCAAAATGGATAAAAGCAATGGTCTTTCTCCAAAATCCGTCTTTTTATATTTTATGTGGAAGCAACACTTCTACCTTAGTTTATTAAGTAGTTTCATATGCATCATAAAAACAGGACACTCAAAATATATATCTAAAAAACGTTTATTGGAAAATTAATCAAGCTTCTACACATTGATTAAACCATATGATTCATCAATGATGATTAACATATAACGAAAAAGATGTAACCTGCAATACTTATAATTAATAAAGTATAAATGTGACGAAAAAATAAATCATATGAAAGGTTTTAAACACATAAAAATGGTAACTTATTTATAGAAACAAACTCATAACAGCGGGAAAAACATAAAAAACCGAAACAAACAGCAAGGGATTCAAAAAAACGTAACACCATTTATTTATAGAAATAGATACCTTAATTTAGGAAAACCATATAATACTAAAATTTAAGGAAATAACGAAATCTTTGATGGATTGATAATAATTAGTACATATTAATTGTATAAAATATTCAAATTTTAAAAAATATCATAGTTAGATTTGAAAAACAAAACAAAATATTTAACAAAATTATACACATCAGCATAAACAATGAAACCTAAAATTATACCGAATCAAAAAACACAAAAACAATGACAAAATTATACTCACCTCTTATTCTTCGAGGAAGATTCAGACTCCTGCAAGAGCAAAAAAATTAGGGTTTATCATTAAAAAACAAAAAAAAAAAACAAATAGTAGAAATCAGTAAACACATCACTTTTGAAGACATCAAAGAATAGATTCATCTTAACGTTCCAAAATCTATCTCCTACATAAAGAGTTGATTCACCACCTTTGAAATTTTTGCAATAAAATTGCCTCCTAAATTCATCAGCCATGACATGAAAATGTAAACGATGAGAAGTAAAAAAAAAATTAATTATCAAATTCATTTATAATATATTCTTATTACTTGAATAAAATATATGAAATACAATCATATGAAAACAAATATCATTTTGTTTTCAGCGACTTTGGTGAACTCCATGAATGAAAATGTTCTGGACCTTTTGCTTGTAGAACGTTAATGGCTAACTACATCAAAAGTGTGTGTGATGGATCTAACAGACGTGGTTTCAGCAGACGTCATACTATCAACAACCACGGATTCATTTTTCTTTGTAAACTTTGAACGTGTACGATGAGCGATATGAGACTCGTCGGACACCAACATAACAACTTTAGATTTCCGCATGGCCTAATAAGTTCAATGAAATAATAATTAGTTGTTTGTTTAACAAATAAAAAAAAGTAAAAAAATTATATATGATACAATACCTTCTTCTTTTTCGGTACGACATATTGACCAACATCAACTTTACATTTCGGCATGGCCTAAACAGGTAAATGAATACATAATTAAGTATGATTATTGAAAAACAAATTCTATCAGAAATACTCACATCAGAAACAACTATGGAGGACAGACTCCGGTCTTCAGCAAAAACATTTGTTTTTCCTTTAGGATCAACCTAAAAAACATAAAACATTAAACACATTAATATAGAATGAATTAATGCAATTGGATTATATCGTAATTAAGTCAACAGGTATACATGGGATTTATTCTTCGGTACAAAAAAATTATCCAGATCCATCTCAAACTTGCTTTTGACCTGAAAAAAAAGTAAATGTAAAAATAAAAAAAGGTAAAGTTATCCAGTTAATTTCATAAAAATATATTTTACTAACTGAACACAAACATTTGAAGTTTTATTTTCATCAACAACAACATTTTTTTCCCCTTCGGATCAACCTAAAAAACATAAAACATTAAACATATTAATATAGAAGGAATTATTGAAATTGCATGATGAAGATACTTAAGTCAGCATGTATACATGGAATTTATTCTTCGGTATCAAAAAATTATCCAGATCCATCTCAAACTTGCTCTTGACCTGATAGCAGATTAATGTAAAAATAAATAAAAGGTAAACCAATTCAGTTAATTACAAACTCCTATAATTTACTAACTGAACAGAAACCTTTGAACTTTCATTTTCATCACCAACAACATTTGCTTTCCCTTTTCGGTTCAGTTTTCTTATCCAAATCATCTTTGAACTACATATAAGGAAAAAAAATGTATAAGAAGGTAATACGAATAATAATTAAATTTAATAAAATAAGAAAATATAAACATTGACATAAATTTACCTTCTTCTTAAGCTCTTCTATTTCAAGCAGAGATGAGAAAAACTAATCAAACTTGGAATCATTAATATCCTACACAAATAATTATTGACAAATAAAATATAAGTACGCAACAAATATATATACGATAAGTTTTGTTAAATTAGATTAAAATATAGGAATTTACATTGAAGACAGACTCAAAAGTTGTAAGCTGAAATTTGTCGTCTTCACAATCCACAACAACACCTTCCTCAACATCAGTTCCGGCAGTACTAAACTTCTGCTTATGTTCCGACTAAAAAATAAATCACAAATACCAACAGTGTTAAATTCATGTTCTACTTGTAAGCTCGAGTTAATAAATAAATAATAATGTAAGTGTATAATACTAACCGCAATAACCAAATCATAACCATCATCACCATAAATCGAGTCATCCAAAACAACTAAGTCAACCTTCTAAAATTGAATTTCAGTACTGGTTTGATGCTTAAAGACAGAAACCTCGAAAGTTTTATGTCCAGCCATTGAAAAGACAAACGTAGACCGCTTGTCTAAGGCAAGATCGTTTACCATCTCATAACAAACTAATAGCTGCTAATTAAATATGAAAGTTTTTAAACACATAAAAAAGGTAACTTATTTATAGAAACAAACTCATAACAGCGGGAAAAACATAAAAAACCGAAACAAACAGCAAGGGACTCATAAAAACGTAACACCATTTATTTATAGAAATAGATACCTTAATTTAGGAAAACCATATAATACTAAAATTTAAGGAAATAACGAAATCTTTGATCGATTGATAATAATAAATACATATTAATTGTATAAAATATTCAAATTTTAAAAAATATCATAGTTAGATTTGAAAAAAAAAACAAAATATTTAACAAAATTATACACATCAGCATAAACAATGAAACCTAAAATTATACCGAATCAAAAAACGACAAAATTATACTCACCTCTTGTTCTTCGAGGAAGATTCAGACTCCTGCAAGAGCAAAAAATTTAGGGTTTATCATTAAAAAACAAAAAAAACAAATAGTAGAAATCAGTAACAGCATCACTTTTGAAGACATCAAAGAATAGATCCATTCATAAAGATTACAATCGGATAATTTAAATAATCATCAACAACACAAAAATACATATAAATGATCAAAAATAAGTGCGATTAAAGATTTAAAATACATAACAATCCAAGATAACTAAATATGTTAGTTACACTTTTTTAATAAAATTTATTTTATTTTTCACCTTTTTAATCTCATTTGCTATCATGTTTTGTATACGAAAATTTCAAGAAATTCTCTCAGCCATTCTTAAGCAGTGATATATATGAAACCATGCCAATTCGAATTGAATCCATTTGATTACAGGTTAGATGGATCAGATAAAAAAAGGTTTAAAGTCGTATCACATGTATTCATATACCCGTGTCCCAGATCTTTATTTTTTAAGAATGTAAACAATTAGATATGGCAAAATAAAGATAAAATAAGCAAGGAATGGAGAGGATTAACTTACCACGTTTGCAACACAACACAAAGCAAAACACTAATCGTTCTAGACATGAATCAACAGGATTATAGATACCCAAAAAAAAAAAAGAATCATAACAAACAAACTTACCGTTGTTGAACAGATTCAAAAGGATTCCGGGATCGAGCATTCTTCATAGTCAATCATTCCTACGAATCCAAAACCAAACAAAAATTCTCAAATCAACAAAGATTAGATTATAAAATCTATAAATACTTGATTGAAAAGGGAAGAGATGAACACTAAAAATCATAGATGAGTGAATTTTAAAACATACATTTGCAAAGAAGAGAGATAAAGGAGAGATTGAAGGGTGCTATTGATTGTGTAATTAGGGTTTGTCTTACTGGTTGATTGAACAACATACCTGTGATTATCGAGATTAATCGAAGGAACAGACGGACAGACGAAGCATATTTTGGATTTTGATGAAGGATTCTTGAAGGAAAGAACATGATGAACAACTTTGGTGTTTAGGGTTTGTGGAGAATCTCAAAAGCGTGAGAAAGAAGAATGAGTAATAAAAAGGATATAAAGGATCCGTTTGGATCATTAGGTCACCCAAATACCCACCCAAGCAATCCGGATCCCGCGTGGATGTTAGATTTTGGTTTGTGTTTTCTCAAAATTGGTTTGTTTACAAAGAAATTACACTAGTTCCCTCCCAAAATCAAACTCCACTAAACAAATGGATGCCACATCAGCAAAATGGCTTCACTATTCAAGTACACATAGCCCAAATCATCTCATTTATTAATATACATGGATATAGATTAATTTAACTACTTCACTCATTTGGTGCTTATAACTTCTAAATTATGACGGTTTATAAAACAATGAATATGTCATTAGAACGAGAAAAATCTTATCTACATTTTGAACCAAGTTTCATTAAAAACGGAGTAGGTTCAAATATATTGTATTTTTATAATTTAATTATTAAACGGTTCCTATGTTCGCCAAAATACCGTATATTTCTAATAGTCAACTTACCCGTGATCTATCCGTTTAATAACGCAAGTTTTTATATACTTTATTTTAAATTTTATAAATAAAAATTTTGAGAATGTTACATCCTTCCCACCTTGTTTTAAATCTCGTCCTCGAGATTTACTAAAATATAGAGGAATACTTTTAGTTTGTCACTAATCCTAGCCCCTAAATATATTCTGGTCCTGGTTTTGAATTCTACTTTACTTTGACCAGAACTATTCTCTATGTTTTGAGATTCTTATCTTTTCAAGAGTTCTCAATGAAAGTAAAATTTCTATTAGCGTAAGTTTGAGATGTTTTGAGTCTTAGCACAACTTTTAGTTACAGGTTTCCTAATGTGCTAATAATCGCAAGGGAAATTCTTTACACTTTCGATGACGTCCTAACTTATAGGTAGGAATGGCAATGGGCCGGTTTTGGGCCGGGTATTGGTAATCCCAGGCCCGTACCCGGTTGTAATTCTTTGTCCCATACCCGGCGGGTAATTACCCGTCGGGTATCGGGCATACCCGCGGATATCAGGTATACCCGTTAATTTCTTAAAAAATACCCGTTGGGACAAAATAGAATCTTCATGAGTTCGTTTCCCTTGCTCTTGAGATTGATTTGTGGTTGTTTGTTGATCTTCTTGATTATGTTGATTACTATCAACATGTGTTTGTATATTGGAACCATCATAGTCCATAATCCCTTCTCCTTCCTCATCCATATTACCTAAAAAAGAGTATGCAGTAGCCAACAAAAACTGCAGTTTAGCCTATTTCATTGCTGAACAAAAAGAAAGTTGAGGTAATACATAAATGACTAGAACTTGCAAAAAACAACATCCAAAATGTTACTTACTGCCTAGTTAAACATATGTTGAATAGTTGAGGTAATACATAACTGACTAAAACTTGCTAAAAACAACATCCAAATGTGTTTCAACCAAAATATAGAGTTTAGAAACAATTTGATAGTCATAGTCATCGGATAGAATGACAAGTATTTATTTAAAAGAGACTATAGCAAGACACGGTGAACTAATCCTATAGTAATAAGTGTGTGTAGTAAGTTTATGTGTATGGAAATTTATAATATGATTATTTCGGGTATTATTCGAGTAAATGGGCTGGGTATCGGGCGGGTATCACTAAATCCCATACCCGTACCCGAATTTTTTCCCTTTTTAAGCCCATACCCGGCCCATACCCATCGGGCTTCGGGTATACCCGGCCCGTATGTTTCGGGTTTCGGGTATACCCATCGGGCTTAGGCTTTTTTGCCATCCCTACTTATAGGGTTCATGTCGTTCATCTTATTACACGAGTTACGAGACAGATGATCAAACGAAATAATGTTTGATATCGGAATTATAGACGTATACGAGAGATTTCTAAAATTATCATTGACACACCGGTTCGTGATTTATCCCTAATTGTCAATCATTATGGCTTTTGGATTTCCTTATAGATATATATATCTATATAATCATATATTTCACATACTTGTAATATACACACCATTCATAAAGTCAATGTAGTTAACAGAATCATACTTCCAAAAACAAATCAGACATCAGGTCATGGTACTATTTAGGGAATTCCATTATCATAACCTATACCCCATCTCACCCGGTCTCGCCAGAGAGGTACCCCCATCTTACCCGGACAAGCTGGAAAGTCTACTACACCATACCCAGTCTTGCCGGAGAGGTAGTTATCATTGTATTTCCCATAAATAGAATTTTCTCAAATCATGATTTTAGAAGTACATCATTTATTATGGCTTGCATCAAGAAATAAGGGAATTAGTATTCTCATGATGGATCATATTCTAGAACCGAGTAGTACTAATAAACAAGAAATAACAGTGGCCAGGTGTTATCGCTTATTTATCATACTTGCACTGTTCTAGTTATTATCCTCACGGCATACTAATACCCATCACACTTTATTTACACAAATAATTAGCTTATTTCGAAGCTTATACTAAGACATTTTTCTTAAGTTCAAGTCTAAATATTATTCTACGTGTTACCTGTAATTATCAATATCCTAATTCTTTTGTTTAAGCATATATATTATTATGGTCGTGGTTTTCTTTTGCTTGGAAAATGGAGTCTTGACAAAAATATCATTGTCTCCATTGACACTATGGCTATGTTCGATGTGATGAGTACACTTACAACTAACTCTATTTATGCATATATCTAACCTTGGATTCCATTGCAAGGAATATTTTATTAAGATATATGGTATTTTTTTTAACATAACACGTTTCATGATTTATTTTTATATGACTTCATGTTTTTATAAGAATCACCAGTACTATTTTCTCTTATGTTTATCTTTAGAAGATATTTGATTATTATATTGTGTATACTATCAAGAAACATAATTTCAAATCTCTTGTTAATATCAAAACTTACATAATACATATATATACACACACCTATATATATATAATATTGAATTATTTAGTAATATCTTTAATTTATATACATTCGATGGTACCAATTATCAAGCTTATTCCCCTTTTTTATTTACCCTTCTATAAAAGTAATATATTGGAATAAACTTCTGTTAAATTTATTGAATATAATATTTTAGAATTAAAGGATGGATCTATAAAAGATTTAAAGAAAATAAATTAATAAATTTTCTGGATTCATGAGAACAATTTCATTTTTTTTAAACTAGTGGGTTGAACAATATGGGTTTAAAATATTAAAACTTAACTCTCAATTTATTGTATATTATTTATTCAAAGAATTATTATAGTAAGTAATACAAGGTTTGATTTTTCAAAAGTTGATTCTAAATATATTAAGTAATTAAGTGAATACATGTATATGCATATATATCTCAAATAATAATAGTAATTTATTTAAAGATATTATAATATTAATACTGTAATTTGATCTTTAAATAAATATATAAAGGATAAGTGTATTAAATACACATTTAAGTCAATTATCTTTATGTGGGGTATCCATTTTAATTCTAGTTTGAAAATGATATAATAACTAGAACGTTCTGGGAAATTTTAACGCGCCAGGTAAAATAATTATATAAGTAAATAAATAGCACATTAAATTATTAATTGAAATTGAGTAAGAAAAGGGGTTTTCATTTTGTAATATCTTTTACTTGTAAAAATATCAATTATTTATTCTTATATATATATATATATATATATATATTGTACGAATCATCAGACCCATTTCTTCTGTTCTTTTATAATAAATCATGAAATAAAAATTATTACTTCCTTTAAATAATTTTTTTTCTAGGGTGTTATAATTATACCATCGTAAAAGAAAATTTTGTATTCAAAATTACTAAATAAAGAAAGAACTTGAAGGAGTATAGAGAAGGTTTCGATTTGATTCTACTAAAATATATTGAAAAACCTTTTTAAGAATGTTATAACATTAACTGTATTCGTTTATATAGTTTATTTTTTTATTTTTTATTTTTTTTACACACAAAAGTTGATATACCTATTACCACGATATAATATTATAAAAAGAATATATAGTATATTTTTAATAGTTTAACATCGGTATTACTGAAAATAATACACATCAACCTATGCATACTTTTAAATAATAAGGAATTATATAATAAAAATAATCCCTGAATCAAATGATTTTCAAAATAACAATAAATTCTCCATACATAGAGTAACACATTATATGTTTTAACTTGATCTATATATAATTTGTTGAAATGGGATATTTATTTATTATTATTTTTTGGCGGCACCGGGCTTCGCCTCTTGCCCACTCGCTCGCGGCCCGCAATAATATTATGTAAACCATTTTAAAATATAACTTTTTAAAACGCATCAGGTGTACCTCTCTAAATATAGCTCGTTATGTAAATGACCCTTGTATACTAATTTTAAAACTTATCAATAATTTTATATTTTATTATTTAAACATCTCATTATTATTAATTGTTTAAACTTTGCCCTTTTGGATATTACTAAAATGCCCCTTTTTGGGGTGTTTCTATATGTAAACCATTTTAAAATATAACTTTTTAAAACGCATCAGGTGTACCTCTCTAAATATAGCTCGGTATGTAAATGACCCTTGTATACTAATTTTAAAACTTATCAATAATTTTATATTTTATTATTTAAACATCTCATTATTATTAATTGTTTAAACTTTGCCCTTTTGGATATTACTAAAATGCCCCTTTTTGGGGTGTTTCTATATGGAACTGTGTATAGACAAATCTATATATATATATAAACATGATAAATAAGGGCTTATGTGTCATGTTATGAGGGCTTGGAAAATGAGGTGGCATCACCATAGGCAATCTAGAAATTGGTTTTGGCTCCAAAAACTTCCGTGTTAAATCTTATGAGAAAACGCGGGATCCGAACCCGACTTTGATGACCCGTTTGATTAATGTCGGGTCCTTTAAAGACATTTCTATCCGACAAATTCCTCATTCCATCTTTCATTACCTAGATCAAACCCTAATTGCTCTCTCAACCGAACAGTGATTTCCTGTGAAATCCATCAACAAGACCAATCAAATCGTTCATCTTATTATCTTCTCCTATTTCTTAGATTTAGGGTTTTTAATGGAGATTTATAGACCTGGAAATTCAGAAGATGTAGGAGGTGGATTCCATCTCTGGCATGTATCGATCTAGGGTTTTTTTTTTCATTCATTGCTCTACAATCTTTGATTGCTACCCAAATCGATTGGAGACAGTAAGGCTATTGATATTCCGTAATCAGGTTGCGATTTGCAAGATTTAGTTTATGTGTGTCCTTTAAATCTTGTCGATTTATGTTAATGATGTTAGGGTTTTCACGTGGAACAACGGTGGTGGCGTTATTGTGGCTATAGGGTGGTTAGCGGCGGCCAGGATCCAAATCCCGATTTAAAAATATGTGAGTTCCGGCTACCGTTATTTTCTATTTTCATTGTGTACTCTTTTTTATCAGCTTTTTTTTCTTATTAGTTTTATGTTTGAACTACATTCCTACAGGTCCCATTAGGTGAAATTTTGACATTTGGTGATGATAGCTTTATAAAGTATAAGGAGACTGGTGTCAAGCAAGTACAAAATTTTGCAATTGTTCTTGTGGCAGGAGGGCTTGGGGAACAATTTGGATACAATGGAATAAAGGTTTTGCCACTTTTTATTATTTTTGTATTTTAAGTTGTAATTCATTAGTATTTGTTTTCTCTGTTTAGCAACACTTGATAAAACTTGATCCATTTTGTAGGTAGCACTTCCAATGGAGATGATAGGAACCTGTTTCTTATCCAATTGATTGTTTTAAAGCATGAACAATTGTTGTTTTAACGTAGATGGCGGTATACTAATCATATATGTGCTGATTATAATGTTCATGTTTTTTTTGAGTTTACAACTGCTATTACAAACCCTAGCCTCCTTCATATCGCTCTTCTGGATCACCGGGAGTCGTATATTAATAAAAAAATCTGTACATAAAGTAACTTTGTGCGATTTATTCAGGAAACCTGTATCGGGGTATAAATTAAAGGAGATAACCGGGAGTCGTATATTTGCAGCTAGCGAAGAGAACGGTTCAGAAGAGGCTGGTGCTGCAACTCGCACCCCCATCGAACCCAACTAGCATACACATGTACCAGGTTAACCATTTGCAAGTTTTCATAACGAGTAGACACATTTTACTATTTTTCTCTAATTCTAATTATGTGTTTATCAGCAAGCGATTGCTGCGATTAGTCACATTTCATTTGGTGAAGAAGAAACCGTGTCTCCTAAAAAGCCAATCTCCAAAGCTAAGCAACGGGAGCTAAGTGGCACATTGGATAGTGAATCAGTCTCAAGGTTGAGGAAACAAATTTCGGATGCAAAGAACAAGGAACTTAGTTGTCATAATACTTTTGCAGCGTCGCCTGAAGTCCAACCCCGCCCGTTGGTTGCTCGTGCATTGGCAGTCTATAACCATCGGTCATCCTACACATAATGTAACACATAATGTAAGTATTTACTTCCGTCATAGTAACTTATATTACTTGCAATATATGCGCATAGAAATAGCACCGATGGTGTAGATCATCTACTACCACGGATATATATATTAGAATCATTCTTATTGAGACCTTTCAAATGATCTAATATGAATATATGATTTTTAAAATTTCTCATGGGTAAAATGCCATTTTCGTCCCTGAGATTTGGCCAGTTTTGTGACTTTCGTCCAAAGGTTTATTTTTCCGCATTTGGATCCAAAAGGTCTCCGTTAAGTCAGGGGTACTTCGGTTTGTTTTTGTTAGCTTAAAGGGCAATTCGGTCTTTTTCACTTTATGTACAAGTTGTTAAAGTACCTTTACTTAATAAAAAAGACGAAAATACCATGGCTTAGCGGAGAAAAATGGATGGCGTTAATGAGCCGGATGAAAATGGCAAGATTTCAACTCTTCTGGATCCAGATGTGAAAAAACAAACATTTGGACGGAAGTCGCAAAACTAACCAAACCTCAGGGACGAAAACGGTCAAATGATGATGGTGATTTTACACCTTTTACTTATAAATGGGTCAAGTTTTGGTTAGTTTTAGTCTTAAAAAGGTTTGATATATGTTTTGTAATTTGAATGGCATTTGGTTTAAACGTATATAATAGATATGATTTAGTGAAAGAAATCCGAGCATTAGTATAGTAAGTTTAATTAAAATTGCCTACTTGTATAGAGAAGGAACCAGAAGCTTCCAGAAGAAGCACCATCACCAGCATTAACCATAGAACTGGGAAAAGCCATGGGTGATGCAACAGTTACGGCGACAACATCAATTGGCTACATCGGTGTTGGTACTATAGAGTTTCTTTTGGATGAAAGAGGTGACTTTTACTTCATGGAAATGAACACTAGAATCCAGGTTGGTTAAATATCTACTGAATATGTACAATTACCTAACTGTAAATTCCATCTTATTAACTACAAGCGTTTTGACAATTTCTTTCTTTCTTTTTCATAATAAAGGTAGAGCATCCTGTGACAGAAATTATATCGTCGGTTGACTTGATAGAGGAGCAGATTCGGGTAGCTATAGGAGGTATTATACATTTAAAATTAGCCTTTTGCAACTTCCAATATGTTTAACCTGTTTTACCCATTTCATTTTTAGCTCATTTTATTTTATTTTAAATTTTTACCTTGATCTGAATGCTATAGAATAGTTTAATGTAAAGTTTAGAAAGTGCCATCACTATGTTATTAATTTATTTTTGTTACATTTCTTCTTTGCTACATAGTTTTGGTTTTGAATTATTTAATAGATGACCTCTTGATTCCTTCTGTTTATGAACATTAGGAAGAATAACATCTTACTTGCCTCTGGAGGTCCATTTGTGAGAATGGTGTTCCACCAAGCTATGATTCCCTACTTGGAAAGGTTTGTAATATTCTCTAGACTTCATTAAAATTTATAAAAGTATAAAATCAAATGGTAACGAGCTTGCTGACTGAAATAGGCAACTATCCTTAAAAAAATTTAAGAAAATACTTTCAAGTTTAAATGTTGGTATTTGAATTTCGAATGATTGCGTAGCTGACCTATTTTTTTATTTTTTTCCTTTAATCTGCATAACTTTTTTTTTCATTTTCCAAAGAAAACAAAGGTTTAAATGTTTAATTTGAAACAACAAGAAAGGAGGTTCTATCGGTTTGATATTTGATTACATTTTGGTTGATTCAACCATTTTCCAGTTTAATCAAATTTTAAGGTTCTACTCATTTGATCCCTGTTAGAGGCGAAATATAGTCCAAAATTCCAAATCGACCAGTTTTCTCATAAATGGGTCAAAATTACCACCTCTAGGGTTTACAATCCTTCAGATGACTTATTGAGTTGACATTTTCTAAAGTTTAAATCAATAGTATTATATCTAATCAAACCACTCAAATATGAGTTAATTTCGTCTCTAACCCGTAACTTTTTTTTAATCATGGTTTTAGCTTATTGTATAGGCCTAACAAGAGAAAAGGCGATTGAACGCATGAAAAGGGCTCTTGATGATACCATCATCATAGGTAAAATAAAACCTTCATTTCATGTATTATATTTCAACCATGATCCATTTTCAGGTTTTGTAAAAAGATCTGTTTTTATATTATTTTGTATGCCTCTCTCAAATTGCCTTTACTTGTGCAGGTTAGAGGTAACTTTTGGTTATCTGTTTTTGGCAACAATTTTTGGTGGGTTTTTAGTTTTGGCAATCATGGGACTCGTGTATTAGTTTTTTTTTTCTTTTTTAACTAGCCATGTATATTCAATTCGTGTGCTACCATTGCTCACATAATACCGTCGGCCATTCGAAGATGAAACCATAGTTACGAACAAAGGAGAAAGGGCGAATAGATGTATCTCAGGTATGAACATGCTCACTTTAGAAACAGGTCAAATGTATTTATATTTGTCTCTTACGATGGTAAAAAAGACAATACTTAAAAGAAAAACAAAAGATTGGGTTAGATGGGCAGAGCCAAATTGTTCGTTAAAGTGAGTATGTTATATGTGCATTATTATACCCGAAGCTATCATCTTGTGATAATTTGAACTTTATATTCAAAGTTATATGTCGATATGGGTTTAGATTTAATATTAAATGAAATTCAATAGGGCAAATAGGCTGAATAAAAAGATAAGAAAAATATATTGAAAGCTATGTTCATCTTTGTTAAAAGGTATATGTTTTCATAATAATAATATATTCATTTTGAATCAAACTTGCATGTTTTTTTATGATATTAATAGATGTTATGGTACTTTCAACTCATTCCACAAAATGTATTGTTTTTATTCATCTAAAGTTTTCTTGATGGTAGAATATGCATATCAAAGCCAAAAACAATAGTTTGTTTTGATTATAGCAAACTTGAAAGTCACAATCTGGTATACGCACTTGCCTCATCCACTCACGAAAGACAGGTATGGTGATTGTCTTTCCTTTTTGAGTTTTATAAATTTAACATGTTTATAAGTTTTTCATCTACTTTTTTCTTCATTTTTATCTTTTAATTTGATGAATAGAAATGTTATAAACCTACTATTCACCGACTTATATGTATGTAGTGGTTAGAAATGTTATAAACCTACTTTATAGAAAGACCAGAATTGGTGAATTTTGTAATGGGTTATTGAATGTTTATTTGCTGATAGGTATTACTGATGGTAAACTGATAACGCAGACATCTATCGTGGTTTACAAGGAGATATTTGGTAACTTATGATGTAATTTTCACTTTTAGTTTGATGTATTTGAAGTTTTCCTTTAAGTTATTTTGGTTTGAAATAAATTTTTGTAAATTGTATCGACTACTTTATTGTGTCTTATATTGACTACTTTATTATGTTGAAGTTGGTATTAATTAATACCAGTTGTTTCAATAGCCACATGTTATTTATTTTAGAATCAAAGATTATATCCTCAAACAGTAAACCAATAATCTTATCTGATAATTTATATAGGATATCAGTGAATGTCTTCACAAATTAAAAAAAAAGCCGCTATACTAAAAAAATATACATGATTAATAACTTATAAAATAAAACAACCCGTGGGTACCACGGGGGATAACCTAGTGGGTATATATTCCTAAACTTTTATAATTGTATAGGGTGTCAGCTGAAAACACCCTGTTTACCGTTATTTAATTACTAAGGGTGCCATTAATATAGACTTTTCCTGTAACGTCTGCTATTATTTATTTTAAATACAAAATATAGTGCAATTGACATTTGTATTTTTAAAACACCACATCTGGAAAATGTGTAGTTATAAAATTGTATGAGCCTATATGTACACAACTATGTAACTTGTAGTTTAATGTTTTAAATATTTAAACTGTTTTTAATTGTTTAATAAAATGAAACTGCATTGTAAATTCCATATAGAAGCCTAGAGAGTCCAATTGTAGTATTTAGATATTAAACGTCCCCATTTTATTTTATTTATTTATTTTTTACTAAAATATACGTTTACATTTTATATTCATTGACTGGGAGGTGGTATATTCATATTACAATAAAATATTAAATGTTTAATCTTATTGAATTTATGGAATGACTATAGGGCTATATTTTATAATATATAACTTATGTCAATATAAATCTATGTTTTAAAACTATAGACCATAAGTGTAATTCTAAGTAAAGAAGTGTCTGCCTAGTTAAAATATAACGCACATGTTATATTTTACTAGAAATATAATAGATCTCCCTAGGTAGCCTATGGGTACAATTAATCATATTGGTTACTCATATTGTGAACTAAGAACATAAAAATCATAATATGAATATTAAGATTTATCTACACAGAATAACACATAAATTATTACATTAATTTACTAACATAATGTTTAAGTTTAGGTATTAAAAGAACACCTAAATGGCTTAAACAAGTGGCTCTGATACCACCTTCTGTCACAACCCCTGACCCCACCCTGGGAGCGGGAGCCGTGAGCCAGTTTTGGTGGTATCATTGTTTATTAATTTGGCAGCGGAAAAATTTTATCAGTACCGTAGTTAGGAAATATTTTATTAGAGTAAACCACCATATTTTAGAAATACAAATAAATGGGGGAAAACCCAAGTTTCTTATTACAAACTGTTTATAGAGATAAACTTTATTTTATTTGAAATAAAACATCTTCTTTATTTAGGTAACTTTTATAGCCACTTTTCTAAGCCTTCAGTGCTCTCCAACTGGCTTTTATGTGCTTCACACTAAGTTACCTGAAACACGTGTTTAAAACATTTTATCAGCAAGAAATACTGGTGAGTGAGTCCCGGTTTAATCAGTTTTAAATAAAAACTCTTGTACAGTATTGAGGGCGGTCTCGTAATTACATTTGTTTCCAAGTTATACCAATTAACATCCATGGTACTGTCAGACCCGACTTGTGGAAATGTTACTCCTTGACCAGGTGGTAAAAAAATTTATATACAAAACCCCAACATACTCATGATAATTGTATTCTTACAAATACTCAATAACTGCTTAATATATAATTAATTAAGTGAGGTTTTGTAAAAACAATTTGCAAAAAGGAGATTACTCACAAAAAAGAGTATATAAAAAGAGGATTACTCACATTGCTATTATAGGTCTTTCCTTTGTGACTTCCTGTTTATGATTTATTAATTAAACAATGCACACGTTTTAGTATAATAACTCAATTTACATTAGTTATACCCTCCCCGAGACAGAACTCCAACGACTACGTCGGGCAGAATCTCGACAGCCGTTACGGAGCACTAGATCAATCGGGCAACGTATCTAATACGTAACCGGGGGTTATGATACTTACATCGAGGCAGAGTTTCGCTATTTAGGGGGGCATAATACCCAGGTATAGGGCCTACACTACAGAAATTGAGAGAGATTGAGAATTGTGAACGAAATGGGACTGAAGGCTGATCGACGCTATTTATAGGGCTGTTCAGGAACTTCGTCGCGCCCCGCGAAGACCACACCAAGGTCTTACGCGGCCCGCGAGGATCAGAAAAGGTGGCGGCGGTGCTGAGTCATCCCGGGGGTGTTGACGCGTGTAGGGACACGTGGCGTCACCAAGTCTCGCCACTTGTTACTCGGTCGCGGCCTGCGTAGAATTAGGAGCAGTCTGTCGCGGCCCGCGACAGACTTAATTTATTGTCTTTATTTGATCTTTAGTTATGTAAAGGTATTTCGGGCCCACTTTTCGTATACGGGGTATATTTTAGGACGTGTAAGGGTGTCGGGGGTGTTTTAGGAGGGTTGGTATATCTTGGGTATAACTCCTGGATTATTTAATAAAATATATAATGTACTTGCATTAAGTATAGTAACCCAATTCAACTTTATCCCTACGTCGCGAGACAGAACCCCAACGAAGTTAGTCGGGCAGAGCCTTGACATTCGTTACGGGATCCTACGTCAATCGGACATGGTATCAGTGATCAAGGGTTAAAACACTTAAAACAGGGCAGAGCTTTGTAGTAATATGGGTTTAAAGAAGTATGGATGTCTTACTGAGAGAGATCGAGATGAAGAAAGGAGTAAATTGAACACTTGTTGGAATGCCTATATATATAGTGCAGCATATCTTAAGGACTATGAAATTGATGGACACATAAGGCTCTTGCATTAAATGTTGGAATTCATTACTATACACGTAAACAATTCTAATATTCCATTTGTTTAGTTTTCTAATTTTTTATTATATTATTATTATAATAAATAAATTTCTTACACATGCACCTACACGTGCATTTTGTATATATTTTCAACTAATTCATTAATTATATATTATAATTAATTAATTTAACTACTTCACTCATTTGGTGCTTATGACTTCTAAATTATGACAGTTTATAAAACAATGAATATGTCATTAGAACGAGAAAAATCTTATCTACATTTTGAACCAAGTTTCATTAAAAACGGAGTAGGTTCAAATATATTGTATTTTTATAATTTAATTATTAAACGGTTCCTAGGTTCGCCAAAATACCGTATATTTCTAATAGTCAACTTACCCGTGATCTATCCGTTTAATAACGCAAGTTTTTATATACTTTATTTTAAATTTTATAAATAAAAATTTTGAGAATGTTACAATGTGTATGAAAATGTGTAACCAAACTATCGCAACGCTTAACGAGCGAAACGAAACGTCGAAACCAAACTCGCCGGAGCCCTTCGATCGAATGACCATTCGATCGGATGGCCATCCGTTCGGATGGTCATTCAATCGGATGGCCATCCGATCGGATGGTCATTCAATCCGTCACTACACCGCCTTCCCACCTCTCTTGGCTATAAATACCCACTGTCACATCATTCTCACTGATTTAATAGCTCCTGTTCGACCAGCACGCTCCAGACCCTATTTCGCTCGGTTCCTCGCGATTCTTGTAAGTTTCTACCTCCAATCTTGTACTTCTATGATCTACACGCACCCCTTCATCTTTTTCACCATCAAATCTCACTTTTTCAGCGTTAAATCCTCTGATTTGGGCCGTTCTAAGGTGATGTCATCACCAATAACAGTTCAGATCTAATGGATTCCACGGTGTATAAGCACTAATCTCACCTAGATCTAAGCCGAATCTAAGTATTTCAAGCTTTCTTCAAACTTTCTTAAAACCGATAGAATCAGAGCTCGTTCAGACCTTCTACTCATTCTTTAGTGAAGTGTCGGTTTGAGAACTGACTTCTATCGATGAGATGACCGGCTTAATGAGTTGAACACGAACAACCGTGAAGAACAGTTCACTGATCGAACGGGGTGATTCCCATCCGATCCGATGACTTGGACTTGGCGGAGTTCCATTGTTTAGCTCCTAGTCATGCCGTCTCGATCAAACCGCAAACTTTTCAAAATATTCAAGTTTTCAAAACGATCAGATTGCGGGACGGATTGCCATCCGATCGGATTGCACTTGGTCTTCCACACTTAAACATTTTTCATAAATTTTCAAAGAACATCAGTTCTAACGGATTGCCGTTCGATCGGATTGCAATCCGATCGAATGACCAGCCTGCTGTGAACTTGTTTTCTCAACTGAAACTGCCATTCGATCGGATGACCGCTCGATCGAACGGCCTGAAAGATAGAGATACTTCTCTGTTTTGAAAATGCTACAACGAAAACTTCAAAGCCATCATACACAAACACATCTATTCCAAGCGAATGTCAATCCGACCGAATGGCCATCCGATCGGATAACCATCCGAACGGATTGACATCCGATCGAATGACCATCCAATCGGATTGCCATCCGATCAGATTACCATTCGACACTTGGTTCACTCGTCACTGTTTAACGCACCGTTCATTGCTTACGCTATCATTCTGTAACAGGCTAATCTTAGACGCGCTCCCTTCAATCCAACCAAGTTGTGTTTACTTTTTAAACACCGACTGTGAGTATACTCAAACCCTTTTTATCGCGTTCTGGGTGTAACATACGTCTTATCAAATCAATCTAATCAAATGCTTAAACTATTTATCACTTGCGAATGACTGATTTACATATTTATACGTGATGCTAGTTACATATGTGCTAGGACTTTTACTCGCGAGGTCCCACCTTAACTAGTATAGTACTATAGAACCCGACGGGGTCTAGTTAGGATGAATAGCAATCGCAATCGCAGCTCGAGTGACTTAGCTGGTAGTAACGGTCTTGTGTATATGCTATATATCCCGTTTATGTATGTGGTAATTCGCAGCACTTTTTATCTATTACGTTACTTCAACAAAACTTGTATACTCGCCAATACTTTTGTATTGACGTTGTTTTAACGTATGTTGCAGGTTTAGTCGCAGTTCGCATCAAATCAAGCTAGGAAGTCTAGAAACTCACCTAAAATCTAGGTTGTCGGATTTGTATTGTTCGAGAGGACAAGAAATCTGTGATAACTTATGTGATTGTATTGTTTGTTAGTATGGGATAACAAATGTAATAAATATTGTCGCTTTGTAGTTGTTATGGATTCTCTTGAGCAATCTGATTTGCCTAGTGCCGCGCCTCGATGATTCCGCCATCGGTTGGGGTGTGACAGATTGGTATCAGAGCCAAAACTATGGGAATTAGGTAAAATTTTGTGGCTCGACCTAGTTCGGGTCGACGTCTTAGAATTGACCTAGTCTATAGTCTAAGTACCAACAGACCAGACTTCGTGCGAACCCAGTAGGGGCTAGTACAAGTCTACTTTTGTTGCTCTCGTTTGAATCCGCTAAAATTACAACTTCGTGTGAACACCGCATACTACAGCTTCGCACGAAGAGCCTTTCCTAAGGCTGGAATATTATTTAGCCTTTCCTAAGGCTGGCACAATGCACACGTTTTCGAAAATACTCGCATAACACAACCGAGTGATCCAGTCGAGATCAGGTTTGAAAACCAAGAACTCTCGATAAGATTGCTCACTGAACGCGTTATTTTTCTAGCACGAGAACCTTTCGTTGAGTTAGGAGTGACATCCATATCTCGACGAAAATCTCCATTTCGAAATCTAGTGGAACTCCCGAATTTATTCGAAGAGCACAACAAGGAACGAAGCTGTTAAGTCAGGGGTGAAACCCGTATCTTAATAAACCGTTCCACTCTATAAAATGGTTTTCAAAAGCTCTCACTGAGGACCCGACTATAAACGATAACTCGAGCCAAGCGATGACTAGGAGGACGAATGCCATGAGCTGCATCCCCGTGGAAGCATAAGTCTTCTAGGGCAACGCGAGTGCACGAACTTGTTGGGTATAGTCGGATTACTATGGGTAGTCGATGCCTAAACACCCGAGGCACTCTATCTATTTTTCTAGCTTGCGATTCGCCGATTTTACGCGTTACCGAACTTATTTACGCTTATGTGTTTACAATTTAAAACTTTATGCTTTATCGATTTTCGCTCCTTGTTTTACAAACACACAACTCGCACAGCCGTCGCAATCTAAAACAAAAACCGAACGATCGCAACGAAACTAACGCCTAATTTCTCGCTCTCGCTCCCTCACCTCGGCCCACCCTCGCGTATTCTACATCGTCATGCATGTGTATAAGTATAAACTACCACTCTCTATATAAATACAACCAAATCATTGTGTGAGACCTTAGGAATCTCGTGTCTCCTATGTGAATACTACTATACTACCGCATCAAGTTTTGATCGCGCTCAATCGCATTGCAAAACTCAAAAAATCATTATGATCGAATCTCACTCCCAATCTATCTCTGTCTAGATGTCTTCAAACGACTCTACCTCGAGACGAACAGCTAGGAGAAAAGCCAAACGAAGTGACGAAAAGAGGATTGCCTCGCTAGTGGCCAGGGAAGTGGCCAAGGTCATTCCTCAAAGTGTCGCTCAAGTGCACTCTCTCAGCAACCCTCGAACCTTGGAAGACTCCAAGACGGAAGCTCCGCAATCTGCTTTCCTCTACAAACACTTCAGAGCCTGTGACCCGATGGAGTTCACGGGTGAAGGAGGTGTCTCCCAGCTGCTTCAGTGGTTCGATTCTATCGAAGTTACCCTTCGTCAGAGTTGGTGTCCTGATAGTTTCCGTACTACTTGCGCTACCGGAGTATTTCAATCGCGAGCACTCGACTGGTGGACAGCCGAACGTAACAAACGTGGGATCTCCGCAGCTTATGCTCTCTCCTGGGATGAGCTAAAAGAGCTCATAAAGAAAGAGTACTGCCCTCCCCACGAAGTCCAGAAGCTAGAAGACGAATTTTGGAAAATCAAGCAAAACGAAGGTGACAATGCTGGCTACACTACAAGGTTCAAACAGCTGAGCATTATTTGCCCAAGTCAAGTTGACACTTCAGAAAAAGCCATCGCGAAGTATATTCGCGGCTTGCCTGAGTGTGTGGGCGATTTTGTCGAAGCTGCAAGACCTGCTACCATCGAAAAAACCTACCGCTTGGCCGCAGAGATCAACGACAAACGAGTCTTGGACGGATTCTTCTCCAAGAAGCCTGTCAAACAAGCTCATCAAGCAATCGTCATCGATTCCTCTGACGATTCTTCTGAAAATCCTTCTGACGATTCTTCAAGTGAGTCCTCAGATGAATCCTCCGATGACAACGCACCGCCTCAAGAAGCCCAGCCCAGCCGCAAACGAAAGACCTCGAGCCCGAACTCTTCAACAACTGGACTATCGCAGCCAGAACCTCTTCAAGCAGTTCCAGTTCACTCGAAGCGTACCTACAATGGAACTCATCCCCTGTGTCTCACGTGTACGTATCATCACCCACCAGAAGCTAACTATCGCTATTGAACAAATTGCAACTGGTATGGTCATCTTACCCAACACTGTCGCACGGGGCCGCAACCTTGAGGGATTTCAGCAACAATCGCAGTCTCTGCAGAAGTCCTCCACAACAACATTAATTATGCTTTCAATGTTGTTGTAATGATATGATTTTCGCCGTTAATTTCTTTTATGAGCTGAACTTGTTCTATTTTTTGACGTAACGTGGATTCTATTTATCTCTCATTCTCTCGCACTTGCTCACGAACGGTATGCTAGCACTATGTACTATACTATATGTTTGCCCCTACTATGCGTTCTTGGAATAAGGTACGATAAACGTGCAAGGATCAAATTAATCACGGGTGCACACGGGGTTACTGTGATCAGTGCACGGGGATCGTAATGAGTTCCAATGATGCTGTAACGTTAAAAGCATGGTCAAGCGTGGTGGATACACCGCTGGTACTTCCTATATATAAGCGTCTTGACCATGTCAACACAAGTGTGACATCTATTCATGGGATGTGGTTAAAACATGGTGGATACGCCGCTGGTACTTCCTATATATAAGTGCTTAGCCATGCCAACCAATGTTCTGTGAAGAAATTGCCATGCACGTTGAACATTATTATACCAAGTATACTATTGAATCTATTTTTGACACACTACACTACATCGCAAGGCGTAACAATCTAAATCGCAACTCAAAGCGTGTCATCGCTAGACTTTTCGTAAGTCAACACGCTCGCAATCGCATTATCGCTGGAATCTATCTCGCAATCTCAATCGCTTATTGTGTGTTTCGCAATCTCAATTGCTTATTATGTGTTTCGCGCTATCGCTTATCGTGTGTATCGCTCTATCGCTTTGTGTATTGCTCTATCGCTCATCGTGTATCGCTTAACGACTATCGCTATCGCTATCGCTTACCGTTATCCGCGTTATCTGTTTTATGTTAGCACACATGACCTCGCTTCACGAGAGGAAACTGATAAGGTTAAAACATGGTGGATACGCCGTTGGTACTTCCTATATATAAGTGTTTTAGCCATATCAGCGGACTTTCGTGGAAAAATAAAGGCCCATGTGGGGCTTAATGTTAGTTAAAAATTGTGGTGTTGTTTAATCTAATCAAATCACATGTTCTAATCGCTTGCAACGCATCGATCGTCGCTTATCGCTCGACGGTTGTCGCTATCGCTCGTCGCTTATCGCTTTTCGCCGCCGTCTTCGCTTACTATGTTTGTGTTTGTGTTATCAGTTATCGCGTACCGTTTATCGCTTATCGCACTCGCTCGTGTCGCTAAACTGAGTTCGAAAACGACTTCATCGCTCAGTTTTCTCAATCTTTCTCTTAAACTTGGTCCAACCATTTCTCGCTTGGACCGAGTTATCAAAATCTATCAGTACTATGTCGACACACATGACACTGCCTCACAGGACGGAAGCCATATGGCTAAAACATGGTGGATACGCCGCTGGTACTTCCTATATATAAGTGTTTTAGCCATATTGTCGAACTTTCGTGGGAAAGTGCCATGCGGGACCGACTTTAAAATTTAAACTTTTTGACATTAATAAAACCTTTGTGTAAACAAAGCCTTTTCTTACAAAAACTTTTTTTAAATTTAATCTAAACCTTTGTACAAAAAGAGATTTTCTTATAACGCTGGCGTAACAATCGACTCAAGTTAACACCGTGTGAAGAGTAAATTTCAAAATCTTTTAGTAACCTAATAAAACCTCTCTCATGGCACTAGTGTGAACATCAACACAGTTTAACACCGCACTGTGGGAAGATTTTTCATAAACAAATTTTCTCTAAACCTTCCAAATTAATCAACTTTTCAAGAATTCAGAACGTTTTGGAATCTCCTTCTTGTGTGTTATTGTCTTTGGTTATGCGAATCGCCTTACTCGTCGCTCTCGCTTAGTCTTCGCAATGCGCTCTCGCTTGTCAACTCTCAATCTATCGCTCGCTATCTCATCGCTTTTATCACTACTCTCACTCGCATCAATCCTCGTAACCCTTCTTGTGGATTAATTTTGGGATGAAATTTCCTAAAGCAGGGGAGACTGTAAATACCCGCACGTTCGTGAGCTATTACTACTCGCTATACTCGTTACACCTAGCACCAGAGATTCAGATCAAAATGTAACTATATCGCTTATATCGCTATATCGCAGTATTTTCGCATATCTCGCATAGTTTATCGCTATAACACATCGCATCGCACACACTAATGCTCACGATGACGTTGAGTGAGGACCTATTCTACCCTCCTCGATAGCCGTGATGCGTCACAACGCAACGCATATTCGAAACGAAACTCGATTATCGCAACGCAAATTTGGAAATATGAATATTTATACGACCCTTTGTGACTAATTATAACAAATATATGAATATGTGTATGAAAATGTGTTACCAAACTATCGCAATGCTTAACGAGCAAAACGAAACGTCGAAACCAAACACGCCGGAGCCCTTCGATCGAATGGCCATCCGATCAAACTGTCACTCGATCGGATTGCCATCCGATCCGTCACTACACCGCCTTCCCACCTCTCTTGCCTATAAATACCCACTATCACATCATTCTCACTGGTGTGATAGCTCCCGTTCGACCAGCATGCTCCAGACCCTATTTCGCTCGATCCCTCGTGATTCTTGTAAGTTTCTATCTCAAATCTTGTACTTCTATGATCTACACGCACCCCTTCATCTTTTTCACCTTCAAATATCACTTTTTCACCGTTAAATCATCTGATTTGGGCCGTTCTAAGGTGATGTCATCACCAAGAACATTTCAGATCTAATGGATTCCACGGTGTATAAGCACTAATCTTACCTAGATCTAAGCCGAATCTAAGTATTTCAAGCTTTCTTCAAACTTTCTTAAAACCGATAGAATTAGAGCTCGTTCAGACCTTCTACTCATTCTTTAGTGAAGTGTCGGTTTGAGAACTGACTTCTATCGACGAGATAACCGACTTAACGAGTTGAACACGAACAACCGTCAAGAACAGTTCACTGATCGGACGGGGTGATTCCCATCCGATCCGATGACTTGGACTTGGCGGAGTTCCATTGTTTAGCTCGTAGTCATGCCGTCTCGATCAAACCGCAAATTTTTCAAAATATTCAAGTTTTCAAAACGATCAGATTGCGGGACAGATTGCCGTCAGATCGGATTGCCGTCAGTCTTCCACACTTAAACATTTTTCATAAATTTTCAAAGATCATCAATTCTAACGGATTGCCGTTCGATCGGATTGCAATCCGATCGAATGATCGGCCTGCTGTGAACTTGTTTTCTCAACTGAAATGTCTCGCTGATCGGATCGCCATCCGATCGAACTGCCATCCGATCGGATGACCGCTCGATCGAACGACCTGAAAGGGAGCGATACTTCTCTGTTTTGAAAATGCTACAACGAAAACTTCAAAGCCATCATACACAAACACATCTATCCCAAGCGAATGTCAATCCGACCGAATGGCCATCTGATCAGATGACCATCTGAACGGATTGACATCTGATCGAATGACCATCCGATCGGATTGCCATCCGATCGGATTACCATTCGACACTATCAATCCGACCAATTGGTTCACTCGTCACCGTTTAACGCACCGTTCATCGCTTACGCTATCATTCTGTAATCAGGCAAATCTCAGACGCGCTCCTTTCAATCCAACCAAGTTGTGTTTACTTGTTAAACACCGACTGTGAGTATACTCGAACCCTTTTTATCACGTTTTGGGTGTAACATACGTCTTATCAAATCAATCAAATCAAATGCTTAAACTATTTATCACTTGCGAATGACTGACTTACATATTTATACGTGATGCTAGTTACATATGTGCTAGGACTTTTACTCGCGAGGTCCCGCCTTTACTAGTATAGTACTATAGAACCCGACGGGGTCTAGTTAGGATGAATAGCAATCGCAATCGCAGTTCGAGTGACTTAGCTAGTAGTAATGGTCTTGTGTATATGCTATGTATCCCGTTTATGTATGTGGTAATTCGCATCACTTTTTATCTATTACGCTACTTCAACAAAACTTGTATACTCGCCAATACTTTTATATTGACGTTGTTTTAGCGTATGTTGCAGGTTTAGTCGCAGTTCGCATCAAATCAAGCTAGGAAGTCTAAAAACTCACCTAAAATCTAGGTTGTCGGATTTGTATTGTTCGAGAGGACAATAAATCTATGATAACTTATGTGATTGTATTTTTTGTTAGTATGGGATAACAAATGTAATAAATATTGTCGCTTTGTAGTTGTTATGGATTCTCTTGAGCAATCTGATTTGCCTAGTGCCGCGCCCCGGTGATTCCGCCAATGGTTGGGGTGTGACAATTTGGAAATGGTGGATTGACGTTTAGAGGAACAGGAGTTCAAGTTGGATCCCAAATAAACATAGTAGCCAGAGCTGGAGCATCTGGAGTCGGGGTAGCCACCCCAATCAACATTAGCGTAGGCAGTCAGCATGGTAGATGATGATGGTAAAATAAAAAGCCTTGGTCGATGGTGCCTTTGAGGTAGCAAAGGGTCCTCTTGAGAAACTGAAAATGAGGTTCTCTAGGAGCATGTATAAATAGACAGACCTGCTGGATGGCATAGGTGATGTCGGGTCGGGTGATAGTAAGATACTAGAGAGCCCCTGCTAAGCTCCTGTATAAAGAACCATTTGCACAAGTAGAGCCGCTGTCGGCGCTGAGTTTTGGCCCAATTTCCACAGGGGTGCTCACGGGTTTACAATTGGACATATTTGCACGAGACAAAATGTCAGCTGCTAAGTCGATTGAGACAAGAATAACCCGTTAGCTTGTTTTGTTACAACAATACCCAAAAAAATGTAAATTCCCAACTCAGTCATCCTGAATTCAGCTATGAGAGACTTAATAATGTGTTGTAGTAGAACATCACTAGAAGTAGTTAAAATAATATCATCCACATACAATAGTAGATAATCCATGTGATCCCCGTGGTGGTATATGAAAAGCGATGTATCACACACACTGCTTTTGAATCCACATTTGAATAGATATCCTGCAAAACATTGATACCTGGCCCTCGGGGCTTGTTTTAAACCATATAAAGATTTATTAAGTTTGCAAACATGTTTGGGGTAAGTGGAAGAGGTGAAGCCAGGTGGTTGAAACATGTATACAGTTTCCTTTGATTACCCGTGCAGGAATGCGTTTTTGACATCTAGTTGGTGTGTAAACCAACCCCTCGAAACAGCAAGGCTGAGGATAGTGCGAATGGTGGTAGGTTTGACCACCAGGCTAAACGTCTCATCACAGTCGACTCCTACTGTTTGGCTTTTACTATTTACGACCAGACGAGCCTTGTGGCGCTCTAGAGAGCCATCAACATGGAACTTGTGTTTGAAAAGCCACATGCATCGGAGGACAGGAACATCAGGTGGTTGCGGGATAAGTTCCCACGTGTTGTTGGCCAATAGAGCTTCATATTCATCGGTCATAGCAATTTTCCAGTTTGGGTTAGTAAGGGCGGTTAGATGGGACTTCGGTGGAGGGGAAATGGTGGGGGAAGTTTAGGTGTGTAGAGTAAGGTAGTTTAGGTTTGAAAATGCCAGAACGGGAGCGGGTTTGATGAGGGTTAGAAGGGGCAGGGGGTGTGATATGGTTCGGTGGGGATATGTGAGGGAGGTGGTAATTGTCACACCCTCAAAATCCACAGGCGGAGTACCACCACGAGGCGTGTGACATGACCAGGATCCAGCCACCAATTATACTGAGCATTGGTTAATAGTAAGAAGTTTCACCAACCATAATAGTTAGTAAACATCATAGTTTAAAGTTTTAAATGTTTAAGTTCAAATAACTGTTTAAATAAGCAGCGGAAGCATAAACCAAACAGTTTCTAAACAAAGTTCATAGTTCAAGATTATTTAGAACCCAATACATGGGTTAGACGACCACTACACATCCCCAAGCTGCAAGCTCCTGAGTCACTGTGTACCTGCAAAACATGCAGTAGGATATCAACAAAAAAATGTTGGCGAGTCCACGAGTTGTCCAGTTTTTAATTACCAAAAACTTGTTTCACCAGTTAATTTTATCCGTTTATACATGCCATGGGGAGCTACCCCATAAGTAAGCTACTAAACTGTTTTACAATACCGAATACTTGCTTAACCGTACGTTTCCGCAGTGCCCCGTTTGTCAATGTTCTATCATCATTGACGGTTTGCCTGAGTACATTAGTTCACTCCCGTTCCCAGTAACAAGGGTCGGTGTGAGGCTGGTTAGACCTAAATAGCGCTATCAACTAATAACCCGTTCGCCAGGCCCCGGTGACTAATCGGTATTAAATGGTAGGGACTTGAGTGATAGAGTTTCGTTTAGTGTTGCTCGTTTCATTCCGTATAAACAGTAATTAACTAAGAGTCCCATTTAAGGGAGGAAAGTAGGTTGGTATCTCTTACAAGGGGATAGCGTTGTTTAAGTTTCCGTTTCCCAAACCACCGGGAACGCATGCTTTAATAGTTATGAACTCACCTTGGGTTGCTCGGCAGATTAGTTTACTTGGTCACGCACGCTGGTCACCACACCCTAGCATGGTTACCAGTATAGGTCAGGTTGGGTACAGGCAAGTCACGTATATTCTACACATAACTTAACACACAGCATGCATAACATACAAGTATCCACTAAGTTATTGGGCCTGTTCTTATCCTTTAACAATCAATCAGCACGTAGCACAGTAGCATAAATACAAGCCCAAAGCAGGTTGTCACATTTGGTGGCCCAATAACCGAGTCGGACAGCCCAGTCGAGACCAGGTGGTCTTGACTCGAGATCATGCGGTCTCGAGTCGCAACCAAGGTGTCTCGAGTGGTGTTTATATGAGTAGCAGCCTTGGAGGTCTCGAGTTCAGTCTCGAGTCGAGATCATAAGATCTCGAGTCGAGACCTTGCTGATTTTGAGTCCTTGAAGTTTGTTTTCGAGTCGTTCATTCGAGGTCTCGAGTCGCAATCACTGCGGTCTCGAGTTGTCATTTAGATGGTCTCGAGTCGAGACCGGGGGTCTCGACTTACACACCTGATGACCGAAACCTTCTAGAACCTGTCCAATTGTACTATCCAATAGGATTTCATATTCATGATATTGTTTACTAACCAATACATTTGCACTAACATGTTTCCTTGTCTAATTCTCAACAAAACGGATCAAACAGGCATTTTTCAAATATTTTTCATGATCTTCAAGTAGTTCACCTTTTAAGTTTTCATATTAAGTCAAACATGTTCATCCTATATAACCATGCATTTTATGGACAAGAATCATAATACATAATCTAGATATCAAGATCATCTTGCAACCCATTATCGAACAAACATTTGTTTTATAACATCTAACATAATTCGGATGGTCATAACAATCCTAAACTATCATTCTTTTGCCATTCAAAACATCTTAACAAAATGTTATCCTACGAAGGTCATGTTCATCTTAGATATTAGAACCAAGCATGTATCATTAACAAATAAGAATCCATTAGATCAAGCAAACACTTTCATCATACATAAACAATAGCCACAATGCACATTATCACAAAATCAACACTTTTATCATGTGCTTGCAAAGAAACACTAACCGGCTAAGGATTTTGAGTGTAGAAGTGAGTAGGTTTGTTGTCCGATAATCCTCGAGTGAAGAACACAAGCTGATCCGAGAGCTTTGCCGCTGCCGTTTGGATCCGAGAGGTGGGGAAGGAGGATTATGGTGGTGTTTTAGGGTTTTAGTGAAAGAGAGAGAGAGAGAGAGAGAGAGAGAGAGAGAGTGGGAGTGAGTGTGAGGGAATGTTTGAGGGTTGGAGTGTCCAAAATAGGAAGGTGTCGGCTTATGTGGGGGTTTTATAGCCCATTCAAGGGCCATGCACCCTAATGGGTTTCCGAGTGGGCTTAAGGAGGTGCGGCCCAAACGGCCCAACTGTTCATTCGAGACCGAGTGGACTCGAGTCGGGTTCATGGTCTCGGCTCACTTATACATATATATACATAACTATACATCATACGTACACATTATTAACACATAGCACATCAAGATAAATCATAAACATTCATTTAATAATATGTACACGAAATACTGAAACAAGAAGGTTGTTCGGGAAAATCCAGAGTGTCACATTATCCCCAAGTTTTAAGAACTTTCGTCCCGAAAGTTAAGGCAGCCACTGTCAAGCTGGTGAGAACGTTTCAACGGGGTGTCACATTATCCCTCCATTAGTTTGGAATTTCGTCCCGAAATTCGGTTGTAGCTTCAGTGCTGGGAGTTTCATTAGGGAACAACTGGGGATACTTGCGCTTCATCTGGTCCTCCCACTCCCAGGTAAACTCTGGGCCACGTCGCGAGTTCCAACGAACTCGCACGAGAGGTATCTGGCTACGTTTGAGGGTTTTGATCTCTCGATCCGTGATCTCAATCGGTTCCTCAGTAAAGTGTAGCTGTTCGTCAATAGTGAGTTCCTTGAAAGGAATGATGAGTGTTTCATCTGACAGACACTTCTTCATATTAGACACATGAAAGACGTTGTGCACCGCACTTAGTTCTTCAGGCAGATTCAATCTGTAAGCAACCTTACCGATCTTTTCGGTAATTTCGAAGGGTCTGACATATCGCGGATTAAGCTTGCCCCGTTTTCCAAAACGAACCACACCCTTCCAGGGTGAGACTTTAAGTAGAGCCCGGTCACCGACCTGGAATTCTAGCGGTTTCCTACCCTTATCAGCGTAACTTTTCTGATGGTCACGAGCTGCCGCCAAGCGTTGTCTGATCTGGGCAATCCTTTCCGTAGTCTCGACTACAAGTTCCGGGCCGGTAATTTGGCTTTCGCCAACTTCCGCCCAACATAAGGGTGATCGGCATTTACAACCGTACAATGCCTCAAAGGGTGCTGCCTGAATGCTGGTGTGGTAGCTGTTGTTGTAGGAGAATTCTACTAACGGTAGATGTTTTTCCCAGCCCTTGCCAAAATCGATTACACATGCCCTAAGCATGTCTTCAAGTGTATGGATGGTGCGTTCAGACTGCCCATCCGTTTGTGGATGATAAGCGGTGCTCATGTCTAAACGTGAGCCAAAGGATTTGTGCATAGCTTGCCACAACTCAGAAGTAAAACGCGTGTCTCGATCGGAAATAATAGAGGTTGGCACTCCGTGCCTCGAAACCACTTCCTTTAAGTATACCTCTGCTAAGGTAGAGAACTTGTCTGTTTCTTTAATAGCCAAAAAGTGTGCAGACTTAGTTAATCGATCCACTATCACCCAAATGGTGTCATTTCCGCGTTGAGACCTAGGCAGGCCAGTAACAAAATCCATGGAAATTTGCTCCCATTTCGATTTCGGGATCTCTGGTTGTTGGAGTAGGCCCGATCGTTTCTGATACTCAGTCTTGACTCTCGCATAAGTCAAACATTTGCTGACATAGGTTGCTATGTGAGCTTTCATGCTAGGCCACCAGTATGTAGTTTTTAGGTCGTGGTACATCTTATCCGAACCAGGATGTACCGAGTAACGAGATTTGTGTGCTTCGTCCATCACAAGTTCACGCAGATTTCCATAAAGTGGGACCCATATACGTCCTGTCACATAGTAAGCGCCGTCTTCCCTTTGTTCTAGCCATTTCCTCGATCCTCGTAGGGACTCAGCCCTGATGTTCTCGGCTTTCAATGCTTCAACCTGAGCGTTTCGGATCTGCTTAGGGAGGTTCGAGTGGATGGTGAGCTGTAAGGCACGAACACGCTTAGGTTTGGTTTCCTTTCTACTGAGGGCATCGGCTACCACATTAGCCTTGCCTGGATGATATTTAATTGCACACTCGTAGTCATTTAGGAGTTTGACCCATCGGCGTTGCCGCATATTCAACTCCTTTTGTTCCATTATGTGCTGGAGACTCTTGTGATCGGTGTAAATCGTGCACTTGGTACCGTACAAGTAATGTCTCCAAATCTTGAGCGCGAAGACCACAGCTCCGAATTCTAAGTCATGGGTCGTGTAGTTCCGTTCGTGGATCTTGAGTTGTCGCGAAGCGTAAGCAATAACCTTCTCGCGTTGCATCAACACGCAACCAAGTCCTTGAATAGAAGCGTCGCAGTAAACAACAAAGTCGTCGGTACCTTCAGGTAAGGAAAGAATAGGAGCACTACAAAGGTTCTTCTTTAGTTCCTGAAAGGCAGATTCCTGAGCATCATTCCATTTGTAAGCAACACCCTTCTGAGTGACGGTCGTAAGTGGTTGAGCGATCTTTGAAAATCCCTTGATAAATCTTCGATAGTATCCTGCCAATCCCAAGAATTGGCGAACTTCGGTCGGAGTCTTAGGTATAGGCCAATTCTTAATGGATTCGATCTTAGCGGGGTCGACGTGAATCCCATCCCGATTGACTATGTGCCCAAGGAAATGGACTTCTCTAAGCCAGAAATCACATTTCGAGAATTTGGCGTACAGTTGCTCATTACGAAGGAGTTCGAGAATAAGACGCAGGTGTTGTTCATGCTCCTCTTGACTCTTCGAGTAAATTAGGATGTCGTCAATAAACACAATCACGAACTTGTCGAGGTAGGGTTTGCACACTCGGTTCATGAGATCCATGAAGATCGCAGGTGCGTTGGTCATTCCGAAAGGCATAACAAGGAATTCGTAGTGACCATAGCGGGTTCTGAAAGCAGTCTTAGAGACGTCCTCATCGCGGACTCTCAGCTGGTGATAGCCCAATCGCAGATCAATCTTGGAATAATAGCTCGACCCTTGCAGCTGGTCGAACAGATCGTCGATACAGGGAAGTGGATAACGATTCTTGATGGTAACCTTGTTCAGTTCGCGGTAGCCAATGCACATTCGGAATGTGCCATCCTTCTTTTTGACAAAGAGCACTGGGGCTCCCCAGGGTGACGAGCTAGGACGGATAAAACCTTTGTCCAATAGTTCTTGTAGTTGAGTAGAAAGTTCCTTTAGTTCAGCGGGGGCTAGTCGATAAGGTGCACGAGCTATAGGTGCCGCTCCGGGAGTTAGCTCGATTTGAAATTCGACCTGACGGTGAGGAGGGAGTCCAGGTAATTCCTCGGGGATACCTCGGGATAGTCGCGTACAATGGGGAAATCTTCAATCCTCTTTTCCTTTTCCTGGGTATCGGTGACAAGCGCTAAAATAGCGGTGTGCCCCTTCCGTAAACACTTCTGAGCTTTTAAGAATGAGATGATACTTGTAACAGCTCCACTTCTGTCACCTTGAACGATAAGGGGTTCGCCAGATGGACGGGGAATACGAACAACTTTCTCTTGGCAGAGGATTTCAGCTCGATGCTTGGATAACCAATCCATACCAATGACGATGTCGAAGCTTCCGAGAACGATGGGGAAGAGATCGATACGGAAGGTCTGACCAGACAATTCTAGTTTACAGTTACGAATAACGTGTGAGGCCTCGAGGTTTCTACCATTAGCTATTTCAACGATATGCTTAGAGCTTAACGGCGTAGGAGTAGACTTAAGCTTCTTACTAATACGTAGGGATACATAACTAGCATATGCTCCAGAATCAAATAATATGGAAACATAACGATCATCAAGTAGGAACTTACCCGCCACCACGTTGGGGTCGTTCCTTGCTTCACCGGCCCCAATCACGAATGCCCTTACATTGTTTCCAGCTCCCTGGTTGTTGTTGTTGTTTCCAGCACCTTGATTATTGTTGTTGCGATTCTGGTTCAGCTGAGGGCAATCCTTTCGCATGTGCCCTATTGCCCCACATTTGTAGCATTCACGGTTGTTTCCTTGCTGCTGCTGTTGCTGTGGTTGATGCTGATTCTGCCTAGCTGGGAACTGACTCCTGCAGTCTTTGGCTTCATGCCCCATTTTTTTGCATCGCAGGCACTGACCTTTGCTACACGCCCCATTGTGGTGTCGATTACACTTGTTACACTTAGGGTGGTTTCCCCGATAGCCACCCTGTTGCTGAGGGCCTTTGTTGTTTTTAGTTTTCCTTTGTTGAGTCGGGGTCTGAGTGGGGTTAGCTTCCTTGCTCTGATTTCCTTCCCATTTACGCTTGTTATCTCCAGAGGTTCCAACAATAGCATTTATCCTTTTGGGCAACTTGCCCTCCTCCACAGCCTGATCAGTGAGTTTGTGAGCAAGGCGGACCACTGGCTGAATGGTATTGAGGTTGGCTGAGGTCACATGGCTCTGGATTTCTGGGGCAAACCTTTGATGTACAATTCGATCCTTCAATACATAGGTCGAGACATGTTTGGGCAAAGTGCAGCATAGTCGTTGGACTGCTTGGTGTAGGTCTCAATCTCTGATCCAACCATCTTGAGCTCAAAGTATTCGTTTTCGAGCTTATGAATGTCATCCCTGTGACAGTATTCTTCCTTGATCATGTCCTTGAAATCTTCCCACGCAGTAGCATTAGCAGTTTCCAAACCAAGCATCTGAATCTGTGCCTTCCACCATGAAAGCATGTTTCCTTCAAGCGTACCAATCGCAAACTTTACCCAGTTAGCAGGGGGACACTCGCAGATAGCAAAACAGCTTCGGCCTTTTCAATCCAGTGCAGAAGGCCTATGGCACCCTCAGTGTCGTTGAAAGGGAGAGGCTTGCAATCCATGAAGGTTTTGAAAGTACAAACACGTGGTTGCGCAGGCGCTTGCTGACCTGTTGTGAGAAGCGAAGCGAATAGGCTTAGAGGTGAAAAGACGATGCGGGGGTAGGATCTAAACATCCTAAAATAACGAGTTTACCTCCAGGGTGAGCGGCGAAAGCTGCAGCCACCGTGTTGAGCAAGTTAGTGAATTGAGCCTGAGTCATGTTAACGTTTCCTCTTCCGCGTCCGCTCATTTTCTTCACAACCAGAGAACACGTTATGAGTGTGATGTCGTAATGTAGCGAGAATGAGATAGAAGAGGGGTGTATCTATCTAACTAGGCACACTAGTACGTATAGTGGAGCATAAAGCATAAGGTAAACAAGCAGGTAAACACAAGTCCAAGCTATGGGGTCTAGTGCGTTGAGTCTTGCCCTTGGAGTGTAGTGTCGTCACGAGTCACGGGTTATAGTCTGGTTTTTCTCAAAAAGACTTTCTTTTTAAAACTGAGTTCACTATAACCAATGGCTCTGATACCAATCTGTCACACCCTCAAAATCCACAGGCGGAGTACCACCACGAGGCGCGTGCATGACCAGGATCCAGCCACCAATTATACTGAGCATTGGTTAACAGCAAGAAGTTTCACCAACCATAATAGTTAGTAAACATCATAGTTTAAAGTTTTAAATGTTTAAGTTCAAATAACCGTTTAAATAAGCAGCGGAAGCATAAACCAAACAGTTTCTAAACAAAGTTCATAGTTCAAGATTATTTAGAACCCAATACATGGGTTAGACGACCACTACACATCCCCAAGCTGCAAGCTCCTGAGTCACTGTGTACCTGCAAAGCATGCAGTAGGGTATCAACAAAAAAATGTTGGCGAGTCCACGAGTTGTCCAGTTTTTAATTACCAAAAACTTGTTTTATCCGTTTATACATGCCATGGGGGGCTACCCCATAAGTAAGCTACTAAACTGTTTTACAATACCGAATACTTACTTAACCGTACGTTTCCGCAGTGCCCCATTTGTCAATGTTCTATCATCATTGATGGTTTGCCTGAGTACATTAGTTCACTCCCATTCCCAGTAACAAGGGTCGGTGTGAGGCTGGTTAGACCTAAATAGCGCTATCAACTAATAACCCGTTCGCCAGGCCCCGGTGACTAATCGGTATTAAATGGTAGGGACTTGAGTGATAGCGTTTCGTTTAGTGTTGCTCGTTGCATTCCGTATAAACAGTAATTAACTAAGAGTCCCATTTAAGGGGAGGAAAGTAGGTTGGTATCTCTTACGAGGGGATAGCGTTGTTTAAGTTTCCGTTTCCCAAACCACCGGGAACGCATGCTTTAATAGTTGTGAACTCACCTTGGGTTGCTCGGCAGATTAGTTTACTTGGTCACGCACGCTGGTCACCACACCCTAGCATGGTTACCAGTATAGGTCAGGTTGGGTACAGGCAAGTCACGTATATTCTACACATAACTTAACACACAGCATGCATAACATACAAGTATCCACTAAGTTATTGGGCCTGTTCTTATCCTTTAACAGTCAATCAGCACGTAGCACAGTAGCATAAATACAAGCCCAAAGCAGGTTGTCACATTTGGTGGCCCAATAACCGAGTCGGACAGCCCAGTCGAGACCAAGTGGTCTTGACTCGAGATCATGCGGTCTCGAGTCGCAACCAAGGGGTCTCGAGTGGTGTTTATATGAGTAGCTGCCTTGGAGGTCTCGAGTTCAGTCTCGAGTCGAGACCTTGCTGATTTCGAGTCCTTGAAGTTTGTTTTCGAGTCGTTCATTCGAGGTCTCGAGTCGCAATCACTGCGGTCTCGAGTTGTCATTTAGATGGTCTCGAGTCGCGACCGGGGGTCTCGACTTGCACACCTGATGACCGAAACCTTCTAGAACCTGTCCAATTGTACTATCCAATAGGATTTCATATTCATGATATTGTGTACTAACCAATACATTTGCACTAACATGTTTCCTTGTCTAATTCTCAACAAAACGGATCAAACAGGAATTTTTCAAATATTTTTCATGATCTTCAAGTAGTTCACCTTTTAAGTTTTCATATTAAGTCAAATATGTTCATCCTAAATAACAATGCATTTTATGGACAAGAATCATAACACATAATCTAGATATCAATATCATCTTGCAACCCATTATCGAACAAACATTTGTTTTATAACATCTAACATAATTCGGATGGTCATAACAATCCTAAACTATCATTCTTTTGCCATTCAAAACATCTTAACAAAATGTTATCCTACGAAGGTCATGTTCATCTTAGATATTGGAACCAAGCATGTATCATTAACAAATAAGAATCCATTAGATCAAGCAAACACTTTCATCATACATAAACAATAGCCACAATGCACATTATCACAAAATCAACACTTTTATCATGTGCTTGCAAAGAAACACTAACCGGCTAAGGATTTTGAGTGTAGAAGTGAGTAGGTTTGTTGTCCGATAATCCTCGAGTGAAGAACACAAGCTGATCCGAGAGCTTTGTCGCTGCCGTTTGGATCCGAGAGGTGGGGAAGGAGGATTATGGTGGTGTTTTAGGGTTTTAGTGAAAGAGAGAGAGAGAGAGAGAGAGAGAGTGGGAGTGAGTGTGAGGGAATGTTTGAGGGTTGGAGTGTCCAAAATAGGAAGGTGTCGGCTTATGTGGGGGTTTTATAACCCATTCAAGGGCCATGTACCCTAATGGGTTTCCGAGTGGGCTCAAGGAGGTGCGGTCCAAACGGCCCAACTGTTCACTCGAGACCGAGTGGTCTCGAGTCGGGTTCATGGTCTCGGCTCACTTATACATATATATACATAACTATACATCATACGTACACATTATCAACACATAGCACATCAAGATAAATCACAAACTTTCATTTAATAATATGTACACGAAATACTGAAACAAGAAGGTTGTTTGGGAAAATCCAGAGTGTCACAGTAATGAGTCGTGGGACGGGCCGGGTGTGTCTTGGGCTATGGGTGGAGGGGATGTGTGGGCCGCAAGTGGGCTGGATTGGCTAGGAGGTGTGTTGGGCGGGGGAACGTGGATAGGTGGTGTCACGAATGGTGTAGAAAAATAGGAAGGTTCAAATAAGAGAGGGTTCGGATTGAGGAAGTTATGGGTAGGTAGCGGAGTGGATGGGTTGGCAAGTGGAAAAACTTTTTTGTCAAAGGTGACATAACGGGAAAAATAGTTTTACCAGAAGCAAGGTCAAGGCATCGGTACCCACAATAGTTGGTAAGGTAACCAAGGAAGAGACATGCGACAGATCGGTGAGTGAGCTTATCTGGGCGGGTGGCCGAGGTGTTGGGGTAGCAAATGCATCCGAACACGCGAAGATGCTCGTAGGAAGGTTCCTGAAGGTAAAGGAGAGAGAGCGGGGTGCGGTTCTGGTGAAGTTTGGTGGGTAAGATGTTGTGAAGGTAAGATGCGGTGTGGATAACCTCGACCCAAAAGGTTAAAGGGAGGGAGGAATGGGTGAGCAGGGTAAACATGATTTCGTTTAACCGGCGAATCATGCGTTCAGCTTTGCCATTTTGTTGAGATGTGTGATGGCATGAGATATGAAGTTGAAAGCCATTTTGAGAGGTGAAGGTCTGAAGATTGGTGTTACCGAATTCGCCCCCATGTCACATTGTATTGCTTGAATAGGTAAACGAAATTGAGTCGTGACAAATTGGTGAAAGTGAGTGATTTTGGAAAAGGTTTCGGATTTAAATTTAAGGGGGTAAACCCGGGTATATTGTGTAAAGTCATCAATTATTACCAAATAATATTTATAACTCGCATGACTTAATATAGGAGAAGTCCACAAATCACAATGCAATAAAGAAAAAAGGACATAAAGTATGTGAAACAGAATCAGAAAATGGCAGACGTTTATGTTTAGACAATTGACAGGCATGGCAAAGAGAAGATGTCTTATGTTTATCGCAATAAATAAAATGGTGCGAACGAAGAAACTCCATAACCGGTTGACCCGGATGACCAAGTCGGTTGTGCCAAAAAGGATAATCTTGAGGAGAAACAAAGCAAACAGTAGCGGAAGCATTAGGAGTGAGCGGGTACAAGTCACCGGAACTATTGTGATGACTCAGGATCGTGCCATCCTTCAAATCCTTCACAGAAAAACCAAAAGGGTCAAACTCAATAGATGTGTAATTATCAATATTGATTGACGGACTAAGATGAGGTTCTTGAAAATGTTAGGATTAAATAGAATGTTTTTAAGGTATAAAGGTTTTGAGGCAAAATTACAGGTTGAGTGTCCAGAGCCCAAAACTGAAAGTTTATTACCATCACCAACAATTATTGATGCAATTGGTGCAAACGTGGAAAACGTGTTGATTTTATTTTTATCTAAAGAGATATGAGAAGATGCACCTGTATCGAAGTTCCATTGATCATCACCATTTCCTGAGTCTACAGAGAGAGCATGAACCGCATCAGCAAGTTGTGTTGGTTCAAGAGGGTTTACCTATCACTGCCCCCGACCCCACCCTGGGAGCGGGAGCCGCGAACCAGCCATATGGTATCGGTGTTTATTAATTTGGCGGCGGAAATTTTCATCAGGACCGCAGTTAGGAAATATTTTTATCAGAGTTAAACACCAAAATGTTTAAAATAGATAAATGAGATAAAACCCAAGTTTTGCTGATAATACATTTATAATAAACAAGTGGGACAAAACCCGATTTTCATTTGTAATATATTTATAGGGATAAACCCTAATTATTGAAAACATGATCTTCTTTTTATTTAGGTAACTTTTATAGCCACTTTTCTAAGCTTTCAGTGCTCTCCAACTGGCTTTTATTGGCTTTCACATTGTGTTACCTAAAACGTGTTCTAAAACATTTTATCAGCAAGAAATACTGATGAGTGCATTTCGGTTTAATCAAAATAGTTTTATCATTTCACAACATTGAGGGCAACCCACAATTACATTTGTTTATATCTACTCAATTACCACCCACGGTACTGTCAATCCTAACTTGTGGTCATGCTACTACTCACAGTGTAGTAACAAGTAATGTATACAAAACCCCAACATACCGATAGTAATTGTAGAATACAAATACTCAATCACTGTTAATTATACTTTAAAACAATTGAGGTTTTATAAAAACAATTTATGAAAAGCAGATGTACTCACATTTATAGATTTAGGTATTCCTACAGGCTTTCTGGTAATACTATAGCTTCCTGTTGTTTCTCCTGGTTATTATTTCCATGAATTTCTATGAATATATATATAATGCACATGTGTTAGTAAAATAACCCAATTCACATTAACCATACAACTCGAGACAGAACTCCAATGACTGAGTCAGGCAAAACCTTGACATGCATTACGGAGTCCTAAATCAATTGGGTGTAACACGAGACAGGATTCCAATGACTGAGTCGGGCAGAGCCGACATACGTTACTGATTGCTAAATCGATCGTGTAGGGTAATAACAGGGTTATAGTACTTACAACGAGGCAGAGCTTCGCTTATAGGGGGTATTTGGCTATGTCCTGGCTCGCCGCAGTTGAAACAGATGTTAGTTTTCCTTCTACATTCTCCCTCGGTATGTCCAGTCTTTTTGCAGAAGTTACAATGGTGTGTCTTCTTAAAATGGCGTCTTCCTGAATGCTTCTTGTTGTAGTTTCTGCAGGTAGGTTGCGCGATTGCTGGTTCCATTCCTTTGTCCTTGTATGATTTGTCGGAGCGGAGTTCCTTATAAGAGTAACTATAGGTTGTGGTTTTCTTTCGTTTGGAAGATGGAGTTTTGATACGAATGTCATGGCCTCCATTGATATTAGGGTTAGGGTTGAAGTGATGGGTATGCTTACAGTGTATAGTAGGATCTTCGTTTATAGGCACATAAATTTTAATAGCTTCAATGATCGAAGGTATGGCATTCGATATTCCTTGAGCTATTATATTTTCTATAGTGTTCCTATCCAAAGAATTTTCATTACTAACCTGAATTTCCTGATTACATGCAATTTTCTTTAACATCTGAATTATAAACATGTTCAGATATAATTATCACAGAACTAAGCAATTATATATAGCCATCTTTTGTTGCTCATATTACATTTAGCACAAATATAGTCATACCTATCAATATTATGCGTTGATATATATATATACACATATATACATATTATATTTTAACATTTTCTTTCACTATATATTTTATCAAAATATAAGGAAAATGTATATATTATATTATGTGTTGTTTCTTCCTTTGTTGTAATAACTTTTCTTTTTCTATATTGCTTAAATTCAACTATATTTTCAGAGCTCATGGCTGGATAGGAATTCAAAAATAAAGGTAAGGGTTTTATATGAAATTCTGAGATTTTCCGTCATTGACCCACTATTGTTCTTCAAGAGGTGGTGCTTGTACATATATTCTTAAGGTATCTTTTGAATTAAAGGTGGGTATCAAAATAGATCTTGAGTAAACATGCAGGTTTGTTTCTTCTGTTATATAAAAGCTTGTTTTTCTACAGAAGATATTTGATTATTATATTGTATATACTATCAAGAAATTTGTGTCTTGCATACAAATACGTATAATTATAAAGTTCTAAAATTTCTTGTAATATATACATATAATACCAAATTATAAGAATCCAATTACATAACTAATTGTATTGATTATCCTGTTTATTCCCATAACTTTGTTTATTTCTCTATACTAACAAAATAAATTCTTATTAAATTTATTGAACATAATATTTTGAAGTAAAAAGGGTAATTCATCAAAAGGAATAAATTAAATAAAAATATAAATTTTCTGGATTCTTTTAGAATAAGTTAATCTTGACAGGTTGACTCATTTTTTGTTATGACTTTTTTTGGACTTGATTCTTAATTTATCATATTTTTTTATTAAAGAATCATAATAGATAATACAAAGTTTAGCGTTACTAAATTTGATCATTAATATATTAAGTAGTGAAGTATTATTCCTATATTATAATATATATATGAATAAGTTGAACTATTAGATAAAAATCTTTAAGCCATTTCCTGTCGATATGTATGTGTTATATACATATATTTTAAATCATTTAGTTATACAAAACCAAATGCTTTTTTGTACTTATTTTTTTTCTATGTATGAAATATCATTTGTTCCATTAATACATGTTATAAAATATAAAATATTTTATCTATATATATATATATATATTTGTATACTTTTCATATAGATGAAAATGTACATGTGCTTATATGGATATAATATAATCATATGGAATAATATTTTCATAGAGTTATCATGAAAATTCTGTTTTCAATTATTGTATCTAAACAATAAGCATGTTTTAAGTATGCTAAAATATTATATTTTAACAAAATTAATACAATTATATGTTTTGTCAAAACTTTGACAAATATATATCTTTAAGTCGAGTTAAATTTTGGGTTATATCATAAATCATAAAATATACTGCTTGCCTCGAATAATACTTTATATTATGATATTTCAGTGACATCATATCTAAAGGGTGTTATATTTTATATTTTGGATTAAGATATTAATGTCAGTATCATAATACTATTATAATTTATATTGAATTGTATTCACATAAATATATGGGTATGATATATATCACGAAATTTAATATTAATATATTTATGAATATATCCCCTTTATATATTTATAGCATAACATACTGTAAGATACAAATAGGGGTTACACATCCTGAGAATTTAAATGACATAAAATTATTTAGGTATAATCCATATTATCTTAATATTTATATTATGATAATTTTCGAAGTATCATACCTGAATTGTGTTATCTTATATTAATATGGAGATATTAATGTTAATATCGTAATATTATTACAATGTCGTAAAATTTATATTGAATTATTTTCATACAGATATATAATATATCATAAAAATTGATAAGACATAACATTATTAATATATCACCTATGCATATATATATATATATATATATATATATATATATATATAGAGAGAGAGAAAGTATAATGTACTTCAGGGCTTAACCTACATTAACATACATGACAAAATATATAACGTGCGTTATTATCATAGAACGTGCGTGATTATAGTCCCATGCGTGATTATGTGGTCCCATGCGTGATTTATGTGGTCCTATGCGTGATTATGTGGTCCCATGCGTGATTATACCCCTGATCCAACGGTTACCATTGTCTCCTACGTGATGTATGATAAGGCTTTTTGTATGTTAACCTTTCTCTCTCTCTCTCTCTCTATATATATATATATATACACACACTTCTTTTTAAATATAACATAACTGTAAAATACAGATATGGGTAACATATTGGGAATTCATAATTCGGTAAATGACGTAAAAATCATAATAAACATATTAAGATTTTATGTTCAAAGGATGACATGTAAGGTAGTAAATTCCTAACATAAATGGTTACGGTTTAGGTATTGGAAGAACACCTAAAGGGCTTAAACCAGTGGCATAGCTCTGATACCACCTTCTGTCACAACCCCCGACCCCACCCTGGGAGCGGGAGCCGCGAACTAGCCAGATGATGTCGGTGTTTATTAATTTGGTAGCGGAAATTTTTATCGGGACCATAGTTAGGAAATATTTTTATCAGAGTTAAACACCAAAATGTTTAAAATAGAAAAATAGGATAAAACCCAAGTTTTGCTGATAATACATTTATAATAAACAAGTGGGACAAAACCCGATTTTCATTTGTAATATATTTATAGGGATAAACCCTAATTATTGAAAACATGATCTTCTTTTTATTTAGGTAACTTTTATAGCCACTTTTCTAATCCTTCAGTGCTCTCCAGCTGGATTTTATTGGCTTTCACATTGTGTTACCTGAAACGCGTTTTAAAATATTTTATCAGCAAGAAATACTGGTGAGTGCATCTCAGTTTCATCTAAATAGTTTTATCATCTTACAGCATTGAGGGCAACCCACAATTACATTTGTTTATATCTACTCAATTACCACCCACGATAGTGTCAATCCTGACTTGTGGCCATGCTACTAATCACAGTGTAGCAACAAGTAATGTATACAAAACCCCAACATACTGACAATAATTGTAGAATACAAATACTCAATCACTGTTGGTTATACTTTAAAACAATTGAAGTTTTATAAAAACAATTTATGAAAAGCAGATGTACTCACATTTATAGATTTAGGTATTCCTACAGGCTTCTTGGTAATACTATAGCTTCTTGTTGTTTTTCCTGGTTATTATTTTCATGAATTTCTATGAATTATATATATATATATATATATAATGAAATAACCGAATTCACATTAACCGTACAACTCGAGACAGAACTCCAATGACTGAGTTAGGCAAAGCCTTGACATGCCTACGGAGTCCTAAATCAATTGGGTGTAACACGAGACAGGATTCCAATGACTGAGTCGGGCATAGCCGACATACGTTACGAAATCCTAAATCGATCGTGTAGGGTAATAGCAGGGTGATAGTACTTACAATGAGGCAGAGCTTCGCTTATTAGGGGGGTATTTGGCTATAGCTTTGGCTTATAGAAATTGAGAGAGAAGAAATAAAATTCTATACAAAATGAAATGGCTGATCTCGGCTCCTTATATAGCCTGATCGTAGGCAGGTCGCGGCCCGCGAGGGAGTCTAGGTCGGTCGTAGGTTTGCTGAGTCACAGGGCGTAGTCTCGATACGTGTCAACCATGTGGCTCGTTTGTGTGCCAGACAAGGAATGGGGCCTCGCGCCCCGCGACGTATTCTGTTAACTGGGTCACGGCCCGCGAGCGACTCAGGTTACTTGTTTTATTTGTTATTTATTAATATAAAGGTTATTCGGGTCCGTTTCTCGCATACGGGATGTATTTTAGGACGTTAGGGATGTTCTAAGGGATCCTAGGGGGGTTGTTACATTACCTCAGTAAGATGTGCTGGTGCCGACCATTGATTGCCTTGGTTTTTTTGAGATTGGTGAGATGCCTGCGGCTGCCAAGGTTGAGACCAATTTTGGATGGGGTAAGGGCAATGAGGAGGGGTCAAATAGGGTGGAGCCCAAAATGGTGGGCAGTAAGGCTACTGTTGAGGTTGGTTTGGGTAGGGAGGAGGTTGGTTAAAGGAAAGATTGTAGGAGTGTTGGGGTGGGGTTGTTTGGTTGCGGCTGGAGTTGTTTGGGCCATGGTGTGCGTTAGGTGTGATATGATTTTATTGATATTTTAAGCCCATTTTACGCATTAATCAAGTTTAAAATTTATAAAATACGATATTATACTAACACTAAACACACACTTGGGCAAGTGCACCGATCGTGAGCGTAGTATAGTGTTGGTAAGATACCGAGGTCGTCCAAGGACACAAGAGCTTTTAATACCGGTTTATCCTCAACGTCTAATCAATCTAATTTTTTGAGAAAAGTTTTGAAACATGAAGATAAAACTAAAAATGAAAAGATAAAAAAAAAAACAGTTAGACAAGATAGAATCACTTAGATCTAACTCGTCTTTAATGTATCCTTTGATGATTTTCGCACTTTCGGACTTTTTAAGAGATTCTCTTAGTTATAGTAGTAGGCCCCTCTTTTGAAGGTGACGTTATCCTCAACCCAGTGGTTTGATTCAGCAGGGATACAATCCCCAAGGGTCGGAATATTGAAAGACAATTTGTGACAACCCAAGATTTCAAGGTTTTCCGTTAGGTGTTAATTGCTTACAATCCTGTTTTCATACTTGGATATGTGTTGAAACTTGATCATGATTGGTAAATTGTATGATTATTAGTTAATGGAACTTGTAAACTGTGTAAGGCCTTTAGACTTAGTCCATGACTTCATACTTTGCATTGGATTTTTGTCATCATTCTTACTCGACGAAACACTGGACCTTTCGCCACCTTCACCCGACGAAACCTCATGACTCAACGAAACATATGAGTTTCGTCATTAGAGGCCTTTCGCCATAAAAGGGCTTCGGCCCAGAATCATGTGAGGCCCAGTAGGTTGTGAGAATATCTTGACTGCTAATCACGAAACCCTAGTATCCTCCTCCTCTCTAACACCGACGGTGTAAGGAACTTCAAAAATGTCCTAAACCGACCCACAAGTAAAAACCCGGACCCCTTAAACCATACCGTGCATCAAAAATCAAGAAATCAAGAAATATGGTCTTCAGGCGGGCCGCGTAAGGATCAAGCTTAAGTTGACGCGGGCCGCGTCAATGTGGTGTTGACCGGATAAGCGTTCCGGATCCACGTGTTGTCCATGTGGCACACCTACTCGTGACCCAGCATGCCTACACGTAGACTAGGTGGCTACGCGGCCCGCGTAAGGATCGGCTGAGAGCTTACGCGGGCCCCGTGAGACTCAAATTCCAGCTATAAATAGAGCGGGTCATGAGCAGTCCACTATTGTCGAAATCAAAGTTCAAAAATGAATTCTCACTGCTCTAAAGTCGAAAATTCAATTAATATAGCGAGGCGCTGCTACGATACAGGGTATTAACTCGATCGCTGCTACGATTCAATGTCCGATCGAGTGAAAACTATCCAATGGATGTTTAAGTGCTGCTAAAAAATTAGGTTATACTTTGTCATTCGTCGTAAATTCGATGGATGTTTAAGTATTGCACTTTGTCATTCGTTGTGAAGGTTTTTAATCCCGCTTAACCCTGATTCTTCTTGAAACCAAACCTGTTGTGGAATTGGCTGATGGTAAGCCAATTGGAACCTCATATGTTCAGTAGGATGCAAACTCGACCTTGTGGGACAAGTGTTGGACATCGACCTTCCTCCTGCTATCCTTGGTAGTTTCAATGAAGTAGTTAGTATGGATTAGTTATCCAGACATCGTGCAGATATACCCTGTGAGAAGAAAATTCTGCGTATCCTCCTTCCTGGTAGGGAACCGTCGTCTGTTCTAAACTGTCAGCATGGTGTAAAGGTTAGCATCGTTTCAGCAATGAAGGCCCAGGGGTATCTACGTAAGGATTACCCTACTATGTTAGCAACTGTTACTGATGTTACGATTAAGGAAAAGAGGATCGAGGATCCACCAGTTGTTCGTGATTACTCTTAGGAAATCTCAGGTTTACTTCCACAATTGGAGAGAAGAATTTCAGTTGATCTCGCGCCAGATGCAGCCCTGATTACTCGTACTTCATACTGTCTTACACATGGAGGGTTGCAAGAACTGTTTAATCAACTACAGGAACTGTTGAACAGGAGTTTGGTCGGACCTAGTTTTTTTTCGCTTTGGGGAGCCCAGTTATACCCGTGAAGATAAGCCTTTTTGTATATGCACTGATTGTCGAGAACTCAGCAAGGTGACAGTCAAGAACCGTTCGCCCCGACCATGTAGTAATACCCTGTTGACCCGTTGCGAGGGACAAGCTTTCATTCGAGGATTGATTAACGAAACGAGCCATTATCAGATGGAAGTCTAAGGGGAGAATGTTCTTGGAGTGGCATAGTGAACGCAATACGGCCAGTGCGACTTTGTACACCATGACCATTGAGTTAATCAACACACCAGCAACTTTATTGACCGCATAAAACGACCGTGTTTATCGATGACGTTTTGGATCAATTCCATGATAAAGGAACACGCGTGGCACGGGATTCGAACCTGGAACCCACTGTTCAATAAACATCAGTCAAACCAGCTAAGCTACCTTAGGAGAAAGGAACATCATGGGTGACATTTGTAACTTATTTTAGAGCTCCTAAGGGAGGAGTCATTACGTGTGAAGTCTTGTTAAATGTAACATCTAGATTCGAGAGATGCATTTTGATCATGTAACCAACGAAGCGGGAATGCGCGTGGGTCGTGCTAGGATCCATTTTGTTAGAAACTGATTGACACCAAAGATTCCTTCGAGGGTACAGCAATTTCCTGGTCTCACTAGATACTACCGCATATTCATCACATGATTTTCGAAGATCGCGTAGCTTCAAACTCTTTAGCACAGCAGGGTGCGGTGTTCGTAGAAGACAAAACAGGAGGACGACTATTCAGCTTTCGAATCCCAACTCTGTAACACACTGAACATCGTCTTTTCCCGAGGATGCGGGTGATCTAGTGGTATATCATGCATGATGGTTCGAATCAGAGTCCCAATTACGCGCCGATGCAGCGCGAGAAGGTGACGACCTACGCAGTGGGATTACAAGGAGAACTGCATAAATCACAACCTGTGGTGGAAACCATGGTCTTTGGAATTAAGTTGGAGGCATTACTTGGACGGTACCCGATGCGTTACTTAGACCGATCACAAGGGCCTCCCGTGTACCCGTGATTCGAAAAAGCTAAACATATGATGACATCACTGGATGGAAATCTCGAGCGATTACGACAATGGAACCTAAAACACGTATGAGCATGCAGCTCACTATCGACTCTAGCCCATCTGATCAGATTCGCCTTGTTCTAACTGAAGCACTAAGGGAAGAGGAATTTCACGTTAGGTCCATGCGGGGCATGGAAGAGCAACTTCTAGCAAGTCGGACGATATTCGCTACCTCGTGGAACGAATGTGGATCTCATTATACAGTAACGGTAGGGGATTTGTGTTGAGCAAAGCACCCCGACCTCGATATTCTAGTCGTCTGGGTTTTGATGAGAGTCATTAGGAGTTATGAACCTTGTACTGGTGACCGGGCATGAAGGCCCACCTAGCTAGGTATGTGAATGATGTTTGACTCGTGGGAAAGTCAAGGTGAGGTATCAGCAACTAGAAACGTTCATATGGAAATGAGAACAAACTGCCATGGATTTTGTCACCGGGCTACCTAGAACTCGAAACGGAAACAGTATCACTTGGGTGATCGTTGATTGTCTCAAGTTACCAGCACATTTTCTTTCAATTAAGGAAACTGACAAGTCTTCACCGCAGTGAATGTTCCTCTGAGAGAGGCGGCTTTTAGGCACGAGGTGCCAGCTTCTTTTACCTTTTGATTTTGAGCCATACCTGATTTATGACCGGCAATACACAACACCCTTGGCCCACGTCTAGACATGAGCATTACTTGTCACTATAGGACAACCGGCCGGAACGACGAACCATCTTAACACACGAAGACATGCTGCGAGCATGTGCATGATTGACTTTAGTAAACACTTGGAAGGACACTTATCTTTGGGCATACAGCCGTTACCGTTTTAGTATGCATACAGCCCTGTTTGAGGCATTGCATGGATGATAATGCCAACCTTCTTGTTGGACTGAGGTGGATGACAACCTAATCACAGATCTAGGACTTATACTCGAAACTCTTGGGAAGATTGCATAGACCGGAAATTGTTTGGCGGCAACGCGTGACTGTCAGGAAAGCTGATAAGCTTAGGAAACACTGGGAGTTCGCTGTAGGCGAACGTGTCATAACCGAAAGTCTCACCCTGGGAGGGTGCGGCACGCTATTGAAAACGTGGCAAGCTTAACTTACGATGCGTTGGGACATTCGGATTCCTGGAACGAATCGGTGACATGGCTCACAAACTCGAGTTAACTGACGAATTGGAGAACGTTCGCGATGATATTTATGCCTCGAATCTAAGGCAGTGTTTATCCGATGAAACACTTGTGATACCTTTACCGGAGTCTAAGGTTAGCTGACCAGTTGTATTTATCAGGGAATCTATCGATAGCATAAGTCGTATGACAATCGTAAGAGTTCGTTGAAACTCAAGACGTGGACCGGAGTTCATGTGGGAACGAAAAGATCTGTTAAAGCTCTAATATCCTCAATTTTTCAAATGGTTGAACCAACTTTTGTAGTCATTGGCGAATTTCGGGACGAAATTCCCTTTCAAGTTGGGGATGATGTGGTACCCAGGAAAATCCACAGTCATCCTGATCTAACACCTTGCTGCTTGGGATTACCTGTTTTGGATTACTTATCAAATTTCGGGATGAAATTTCTTTCAAGTTGGGGATGATGTGACAACCCAAGATTTCAAGGTTTTCCGTTAGGTGTTAATTGCTTACAATCCTGTTTTCATACTTGGCTATGTGTTGAAACTTGATCATGATTGGTAAATTGTATGATTATTAGTTAATGGAACTTGTAAACTCTGTAAGGCCTTTAGAATTAGTCCATGACTTCATACTTTGCATTGGATTTTTGTCATCATTCTTACTCGACGAAACACTGGACCTTTCGCCACCTTCACCCGACGAAACCTCATGACTCGACGAAACATATGAGTTTCGTCATTAGAGGCCTTTCGCCATAAAAGGGCTTCGGCCCAGAATCATGTGAGGCCCAGTAGGTTGTGAGTATATCTTGACTGCTAATCACGAAACCCTAGTATCCTCCTCCTCTCTAAAACCGACGGCAACCTAACACTCACACAAGGCCCTAAACCCTAATAGTCATGTTACCCTCACAACTCGACGGCAACCTATTGTCGAAGTCCTCCTTCTTGCTCGAAATGTTTTGCATATCATTCTAATATACACTCCTCTACGGCTTCTCGGTTAGTAAGTTTATCATTGATCTAATTTATATCCATTGATGCTCTGTTTATGTGTTTATGCTACATTCGTTGATGTTTTGCTCTCATACTAAGGTGTATTGATTATGTTTGGATCTGATAATTAACTACAATGCTAAACCTAGGGTCGATCAGTATGATATTGATGAATCTGGTTGTGTGACTGTAATTATACGATGTTAAACTAGGGGTTTCATAATAGATGATGTTTGTGCTATTCGATCTATCCGGATATTGATTCCTGAATACTGTATGTTATTTATGATTGATGATGATGAACAACAATTGAGGCTTGTTTAAATGTGTAAAATTAACTGCTGTTTGATCCTATGATCAAGCCAAAGAAATGTGTTGAAACTGTTAGGTTAGAGGATTAGGGTTCGAGGAAAATGGGAAGGGACTAGGGATGTTTCGTCGTATTGGGTGTCGACGAAACTAGATGTTTCGTCATGATTGGGCTCGACAAAACTAGATGTTTCGCCGAAGTGATTAAGGTGTTAACTGTGTTGTTAGTCTGTGTAATAATGGGTAGTCTTGTGCACATGTTTAGGTGGGCCGATGACTTGCTAGACCCCACACTACTAGGATTAAAGGCATGAACTGTTTGGTGTTCGTTGAAACGTGAATTCATAGTGTGAACTTATATGAATACCTGCTAGATGATTTTCTTGATGATGACTAACTGTGATGTTGCATGAATTCTTATTACGACTTGCATGCTTACTAGAATGTGAACCGAATCACTTGACATGTGCTATGGAACGATATAAACTGGTATGGTGAATACAACTAAGACCCGGATACTTGCTATGACTAGCATAATGATATATGCTTTGCTTGGTTGCTACTTGAGTAATGTGTGCGACGAATACGTGTATTATAAGTATGCAAAACTGATTGTCTTTGGTAACCACGGTAGGGTTGGTTGATTAACTTGGAAACGGGTAACTTAACAGACCGAGCAAACCAAGGTGAGTTCACTGCTCTTTTTCCAAGCATGCATCCCGGGGAGGGATATCTGGTAATTGTTCCGGGGAGGAACGTCGGGTTATTGGGATGTTGGTTATTACACTCATTTCTATCATTTAAGACCCCTTACATCTACCGATAGTTTCCGGGGATGCGACGAGGTTATTAGTTGATAGCGCTATTAGGTTTGGCACCCTCACACCGTACCGGGGAGGACGGGTGTGAACTAATTACGTTGACCACTTGACCAATGTTTTGATAGAGGCATTGGGGTTGAGCAAAAACATCTTGTAGCCATCTGCGGTATTCGAGTTAATAACAACATCAAATCAAATCTGTGAAACGTTTTAATCTGGTAACTGGTATCTAAACACGTTAACAAAACTTTGAACTCACCAGCGTTGTCTGACACACTTGTCTGCATGCTTGCAGGTTTATAGGTTTATATCAATGGAACTTGCTGTCTGGGAGGCAGGAGTGGTCATGGGTCGAGATGCTTGGAATCGCAAGACAAGTCTAACGGTTTTGTACATGTGGTTTATGAAACTCTTAACAAATGATTTATGCTTCCGCTGTATACAATGAATTATGTTTAATGTTTTGTAACACTTTATGATAATGAATGAAAGTTTTATTTAAATATATGCTATAGTTCAGTGTGATTGGTGGCTTGGATCCTGGTACGTCACACGTCCCGCGGTGCCTCCGCATGTGGTAATTTGGGGGTGTGACACAATTAAGTAAGTTATTAATGCGAAAAGTGGGAGGCCCCTCTTTTGAAGGTGATGTTACCCTCGGCTAAGTGGTTTGATTCAGCAAGGATACAATCCCAATAAGCCGGTTTAAAGTATTAATAGTAGTTTACATATGAGGGGTTCAAGCCATTCGCACCCCTGCCATCCAATACCGTTGGGCATTGAAGGAGATCCTAGTAAGCTTGAACCAGGTCCTCGCAGGATCTATACACTGAACGAGACAAGAACTTTACCAAACCACCCTCCTAACCCCTTCCAGGTAGTTAATGCACTTTATATAGACCGTAAAGACACGAATGATGACATCATTTACTTTATATAGACAGTAAAGCAAGCTCAATACATCATGAAGAAATGGTAAAGAAAAGTCACCTTCAACATAAGAAACTAGTTATTAAAGTCATTAATATAAACCTAATTAAAAAGTGCCGAAAGATTAAAAATCAAAAGTAATACATAAAAGACTTGTTTTCACCAAGTGATGTAAGAGGCTTAGCCAAACATGGCCTTTGATTGGCAAGAACTCTTACGATCAATCTTAGATCCCGAGACTACTACACACTCTAAAGATGGATGATGGATGATGGTGGTGGGTGTTGGTGTTGTAGTCGTGGTGGAGTGGTGACAAAGTGGGAGAGTAGTGGTTTGCCAAGGGATGCCTTTGAAATGAACCAAGCACCCCCTTTTATAGCCAGAACAGAGCCCTGGCCACGGCCCCGTGTCCAGCCAACACGGCCCGTGGCCATCATCTTCTCTTCCTTCATTAATTGCAATTGTCAGCAGAGGGCCCCACACGACCTCGTGTCTCCTGGGCACGACCCAGTGGTCAACTCTTTGCTGTACTATTAAGATTCTGCAAATTTTAGTGTTGACCACGCCCCGTGTAGAGCTGGGCACGGCCCCGTGGTGGGCATAGAAGCTTCTGCAAGTTTGTCTTGTTATGCAGGCTCCTGACCACGCCCCATGCTCAGCTGGGCACGACCCCGTGGTCAGGTTTTGTTTCCTTGTTTTTGGATGCTGCCGAGGGGTCGGGCATGTCACTTTATTCCTTCTTTTTGCATTTATGTTGGTTTTGGCTGCTTATTTGCTCATTTTGTTCTTTTAAGCTCGTTTGGTCCTGTAAATTCAAAAGAAAGAAAGAAATATGCTTTTTCCAACATTATTCCTTCTTTTTGCATTTATGTTGGTTTTGGCTGCTTATTTGCTCATTTTGTTCTTTTAAGCTCGTTTGGTCCTGTAAATTCAAAAGAAAGAAAGAAATCTGCTTTTTTCAACATTAGTACTAAAAAGGGTTAGTTTTATGCCTCATTTGATGTAATTTATATGTTGCATTTTGCACACATCAGGCCACGATTGTGATTGTGGTTGGGCCGTGAGTTGTTTTGACGGTTATTTGGCCCACGGGTTGGGTAGTAGGGTGGATGAGGAGTTGGGCTTGGGTTCGGATGAGGTGGTGTGTGGGATTGTGAGGGTGGCGGTGGTGGGATGGCAGCGACAATAGCTGGGGTATTGGTAACAACATCTCGGGTTTTAAGACAACCAGCCTCAGAAATAAGTTAGTCAACAGCGTCCTCCCCCGACGGTGGTGATTGGTTTAGGATCAAGGCTATGATGTCGTACTCTTTAGGGAGACCTTTAACAAGGTGGAGGACACGTTGTTGGTCATTCATAAGGAATTCTAAGGCTTTAGGTTGGTCGGTCAACTCGCGTATTTTCTGACAATACGCTTCAAGGTTGGGCATAGAGGCAAGGGTTAGGTTGGCAAGCTCATGTTGTAGGGCTTGAGAACGGGGGCCTTTGTTGTTCACAAAAAGGTGTTTGACCCGTTGCCAAGCCTCTAGGGCTGTGGATTCATCAGTCAAAACACGGACGAGAAGATCATCCGAAAGGGTACCATAAATCCATTGTAACACAATTGAATCGATGTTCTCCCAAGCGGCAAGTTCCAGAGAATCTTTAGCGGGTGGCGGCATACCGTCAATGTGACGGAGCACATGATAACCCTTAGTGTGAAGCATAAAGAGTTTAACCCACGAGGCATAAGAGACTTTTGTACCATCTAATACACGTACCTTATGTTGAATGTTGCTGACCGTGTAAACTGGATGGAGAGGTTTATGGGTAGCATCACCGTGAGTGGCTGAAGCATCGGCTTTATCTCCCATTTGCAATGGAGGCTGATTGAAAAAGAAAAACAGGGTGAAGGGGAATGAAGACTGATCGAGATCAATAAAGGACGGTGAGGTTTGGATTGAAATTCAAATCCTAATAGGTGATACCATGTAAAGTAACTTAATCCCTTGGATTTCTTATTGATAAGAATAAGACACATCTATACTATACAATAAAAGAAACTATACTAGGGACACGTGGCATTCTATGAAGCAATCTCATATATATTGTTTTAATTTTTTTTAAACTAATTGACATATCTTTTATTATATCTCTTAGACTAATTTAGATAAACCATTCTAAAATTTAGATCTTTTTTCCTCCTTTTTCTCTTGAAGTCACCGAACTCCTTCCCTATATTTCTTTAAATATTTTTATTATATCTCCTAGACTAATTTAGATAAACCATCCTAAAATTTAGATATTTTTTTTCCTATTTTTTCTCTTGAAGTCGCCGAACTCCTCCCCTATATTTCTTTAATATTTACTAGGTTATGAAAAAGAAATTATGCTTTAAAAAAAACGTGTATTGCATGAACTAAATAAAACCATTTATTATACGGGTTAAATAAATTTATGTTATCTATTAACACATTGAGTCGTCAATACATGTCTTTACAAATTGACTTTGATATGACACTTATAAATCCAGTTAACTTAATTTTAAAACATATTTGTTTTTTTTTTCTCAAGAGTATATTAACTTTTTCTACTTATTGATGAATGTTAATTCAACTATATGTCTTTAAACATATAGTATGTTTATTGAAAAAAATAGACAGATAACATTTTATCTAATGTCACCATTTATGAAATATGTTATATGTGAAATTATTTTGTGTATTTACCTTTTGTTTGAATGTTATTTTTGTTTTCTTTTTCATAAATTATGCGTGAATATTAGGTATGTGTTTTTCTTATCTTCACTTTATGTTTACAAATATATTTTAGTTTTATAAATAGTGTATTAAATTTAAACTAAATAATAATTATAACTAAATATTAATTATCTATAAATTTAAACTACATAATAATTATAACAAAATAATAATTATCTATAATTAGGTAGGAGAGATTTTTATTATTTAGTATACAAAATTATATTTATTCAACTTTTTTTATTATTTTGTATATAAAATTACATTTATTTAACACGTAGAATACACAGGGTTTTAAAGATATAACTTTTTTTATTATTTAATTATATAAATTTATATTTATTAAAACCGTGTAATAAACGAGTTTTTTAAAAATATTTTCTTTTATTATTTAGTATAAAAAATACATTTAAATAATCCGTGTAATACACGGGGTTCTAATCTAGCATAATTCATAGAAAACAGATAATTATGACCGATAATTGGATGGGCTCAATTATCGGCTAACATAGAGTAGTTAAAATGATTGTCAACTTAAAATTAGTTTATTTTAAAATATTTTTTTTTGACATTTTTCTCTCTCTCTCCTTTTGTTTTTTTGTTTTGTTTTGTTTTTTTTTTTTTTTTTTGAACGGCGTTTTGACGGTTAGTAAGACTAAGCGGTATGGGGGCCGGCTTAGGCTAAAGGGTATGGTGAGGCTCATCCCCGTGTAGGCGCCACGTAGGCGGCTCGTGGGGGATGAGCCTCCATGCTTTTTGAGGGGGATGGAGGATGAGGCTACCCCACCTCATTATTTTATAATTTTCTAAGTTTTTATTTATTAAATTAATAAAAACTTTATAAAAATTAAAAATACAACATAAAACAAAATAAATAAAGTCATTTCATAACATAAAAAAAATTACATTTCCTAAAAATAAAAAAAACATTTCCGAAACATAAAAAACAAAAAAAAATTACATTTCCTAAAAACATAAAAAAAAATTACGATACGATTAAAAAACTAAAAAACCTACGACGTCCATTTTTTCTTCACCTCTTCTTTCATCCTCCGATAAACCTCGCGTTCATCCTCCGGAACCGAGTCGAGATCCAACCTCATGATCCTAAAATCCTCCGCTCGAGCATAGTCGGCCGACACGGTTTTCTTGTGAGTGTATTTTTCGGTCGCGAACTCTTTGAACGAACGGAATTCGTTTATCAAGTCGTCCATTTTCGCCGATGCCTTCGAGCCGACTCGTGAATGGGCAACACGTCATCGTCATCTTCCGGGTCGTCGTTTATGTCGATTTGACAACGACCGGTGGAGCCTCCCGCACTATAACTTCCGGACTCGGAAGTTTTAGTCCGTTTGGCGGTTGCGACCTCATTTGGAATCGGCGTCCATTTTTGTTCTTTCCTTACAACGTTCCATGCTCGGAAGTGCGGGAAAGGCTTTGAATTTTGAGAGTCCCACTTAGCGATAGCAAGGTTAAGAATGTCCGTCTCGTTACTCCCGCTAGGAGGACAAGTGTAAATTTGGTTATAAATTGCGTTAAAGTTATTGATGACCTTGCTCATTTTACGCCACTTGCCCGAGACGGCTTCTATATCGCGATCCGAGCCATGCTCCATAAGCTCGTGAAATCTAGCCGTTGTCTTCTTCCAAAAACTAGTACCCGTTTGATTGTTTCCTAAATTTTAAAAAATAATGCATTAGTAAAAATAAAAAATAAAAACTTTTAAAGTTTAAATTAAAAATTTTAACTTTGGTTCATACCGACTATCGGGCACGTAGAGGACTTAGCAAACGCCATTGCTAGCGCCTCCTCCTCTACTTTCGTCCAAGGTCTCCCCTTTGCTCTCGAACCGCTTTTTGACGCGGTTTCGGGTACGTTTTCAACCTTCTTCCCCTTCCCCTTGTTTTTTTTTCGGTTGAGCTCTTGCGGTGGCGATTCGGGGACGACTTCTTCATCATCATCATCGTCAAGTTGAACCGGTTGGAAAGTTGGCGGTTGCGATTGGAGTTCAAACGAGTTGCGTTGCATGATTTGTTGTAGTGCTTGGTATTGTTGGAGTTGTTGAACTTGAGACATTTGTGAGAATGCGTTGGGTGTTTGTTGGAAACCCGAAAAAGGAAATTGCGGAGCCCCCCACGAATGATCCATATTCGGAGTGTAAGCGGGAGTCGAAAAAAAGTTAGGTTGGTTCGGGTTGTGATTATTCGGGTTGGGGTTGTTTGGGTTGGGGTTGTTTTGGTTGAAAGGATTCATGATTAGAGAAAATGGTATAAAAAATATGGAGTGTTTTTTTATAAAAAAAGAAGAGAATTGGAGAAGAATGGGAGTAGAATAGGATAGAATTGTATAAAAATGGATGAGATAGAGGGTATTTAAATTGAAAAGTTGAATTTTTTTTTTTATATAAAAGAGCCGTTTGAAACGGCTATAAACATCAAGTGGGGCCCGTCTGAATCGGCTGTGGGGAGCCGTTTGGGCCGAGTCGAACCGGAGGGGGGCGGTGTGGGGGACCGGCGCCGGTCCTAGCCGGGGCTAGCCGGCCCCCATACCCTTTAGTCTTAGGCCCGGCGAGGCCCGGCGCCGGTCCCCCACACCGCCCCCCTCGCCCCATCCCGGCTTGACCGGCAGCCCACGCTCGAACTCGACGGGCCTCCTTTTCCTCTCTTCTCTCACAATAACCTATACATACATATATATACATAAAGGGGCTCATCCCCCACCCCCCTAGGTCCATCCCCTCCAAGCCACTCCTACGTGGCGGTGACGTGGCGGCCCATCCCTTGAGGATGGGGCACTCCATACCCTCTAAGGTGGCAATTTTAATGTGAATTTTGTTTTTTTTTTAAGTTTGAACAATAAAAGTTGGTTGCGGTCCACGTCCAACAATAACTTTTGCTTATTTTTGTAGCTCTCTTTTCCGTATTAAACTTTTTTAATTAAAAATAATAAAAAGTAGGCACTGAAAATGACAGTCGAAATAAAAAAACTAATCGTCAACTTTAATCACAAGGCTTTGTATGACTTGTAATTGAGTGTTAACTTGTTATCAAAGTAGATAAATTATATTATATAAAGTTAAGTTAAATAAATAATATTTAACATGTAATAACATGATAATACATGAAATTTGATTAGTTTTTAAGCTGGTTGGTTAATTATTTTTGTTACCTTTTGTGTAAAAACTAATAGTCGGTCTATGTATTAAGATTGTCCAACTAGACTGATACATCGTAATCACTATTAGTCATTTCAATTTTCATTATGTTATATGTTTTGTATTAGTTAACTAACGTTAACTAATAATATGTAGGAAGTGTTTTAAATATGACATGTAGCATTTAGAGATTTTTAATAAAAAGGTGTAAAAGTAATTCAATAATTAAGTTATTTTTAGAATATATATTTTTTTAAACAATAATAAAAGATTTTTAAGGAAGCCATATATTTTTTAACATTTCAAAATCGTCAGTTACATAATGCATACCTTAATTGTAATTCATTTGATTTTTTTTAGTGTGTTAAATAGTGTGTTTTACGTATTCTGCAATGATTAAATGATGTTTTATCATATTTGGTAAAACACATCATTCAAACTACAAAACACACAATTCTTTTAAATAGATCATTCTTACGTTAAAAAACATATGCTCACACAAACACCATACTAAAACACAGGGTGAATCACTATAAAATACATCAATCCTTAAAACACACGATTCAAACTATAAAACACGACGTCATATAAAACAAACCAGGCTGTCATATAAAACACATCATTACTAGTAAAACACATCAACTTCTTGAAACATAATTTTTTTAGATATATAACAATATGGTACTTATATTAAAGATAAAAAAACACTCATTATTATTGTTTAACTTTTTTTTTAAAAACAAATTACGTATAAAAATTATTAAGGTTTTCAAAAGATGACGTAAAGTTGCATGTGGGTTCCTAAATTTAAGGCACACTATATTTACTTTTATACCCTTAATCTAATAAATTAATCAATTTAATTAAAACAAATATTACAATTTTACCACTAATTTAATCTCATCCATCAATAACCTAATCTAATGGTTACGATCACTTCTTACACTTTTTAGAAAAACACACTTTCTAGAGAAACCACACCCTATGTTCTATACGACTATACTTTTTTTAAGGCGAAGAGACTATAATATTTTGCTATTTTTAGGCTAGAATCGAAAAACAAAAATTAGAGAGTGATTTTTTTAAGGGTAAATTACATTTTTCGTCCTTTATGTTTGTACCAGATTGCAATAGATAGCCTTTAAGTTCAATAATTACAGCCACAATCCTTTATTCGGAAAACTCAATACATCTTTCGTCCTTTAGCACTAACCAAGTTAAAATTTTCAATTAAATCTAATCAATTAAAGGTAGTTTTGTAATTTTACCATGTTTCTTCCTCCCTTCCTCATCCTCATGAGTGTTCTTCTTTAACCCCCACACAGGAACATCAAAAACCAGATCTGTAACATTTGCACTCCTTAAAAATCCAACACACACATGAAGAACAAGCACAAAATAAAAAATCACTTCCTCCTATTCTCCATAACAACGAAAACCTTTTCCCCTTTTACCTCCGGTTCATCTCGGACGACTTCATGTTTCCGATCTATTCTCTGGGCGAAACAATCTCACCGCCTCAATCTCCTTGCGTCCTCTCAAAGAATCGCCGCATCGATCCACACAACCCCAGCGTTATCTGAAAGTTTGAATGACTGTAAGTTTGAATGAACCCACACATTATTCTTTAATGCAATCTGAAAATCTATCAATCCAGATGTAAAGAAAAAAATAGAAGTATTGGAGAAACCATGTTTGCAAACAACTGGGCCATCAAAGAAAGTGTATGTGGGGGTTAAAGATCTTACCCGTCTATGTTGGGGACGATCAAGATTATGCGGAATCGTTTGATGTTTCTTCGAATTGGGGGAGAAATGATGTGAATTCGAACGTCGAAGAGTACAGGATAATGGAATATATTGTTGCTAGGGGGATTTGAAATAGGGGCTTCTTGTTTGCACTAAAGCAGTTACAGAGAACAACACAGTAAAAGCGGATTTGCTGATATCGATGTTACGCCCGTTGGTTTCGGTTTCTGGGGAGCCTATACAGCGATTGGGGGCGTACATGTTAGAAGGGTTTGTGGCCCGTTTATCTTCTTCGGGTAGTTTTATCTACAAAGGTTTGAAATGCAAAGAACCGACTGGCGGTGAGCTCTTTTCTTACATACTGTTACTCTATGAAGCATGCCCATATTTCAAATTCGGTTACTTGTCTGCAAACGGTGTGATCGCTGAAGCTACGAAGAATGAAGATCGGATTCATATAATAGATTTTCAGATTGCACAGGGCGGTCAATGGTTACTCTTATTCAGGCTCTAGCGGCTCGACCTGGCGGTCCACCAAGCCTACGCATCACCGCTATTGACATGCTAGAAACGCGTTCGCTAGAGGTGGTGTTCTTGATGTTCCTGTATGTGTATGGGGGTTAAAGAAGAATACTGATGAGGAATGGAGGAAGAAACATGGTAAAATTACAAAACTACCCTTAATTGATTAGATTTAACTGAAAATTTTAACTTGGTTAGTGCTAAAGGACGAAAGACGTAATGAGTCTTCCGAATAAAGGATTGTGACTGTAATTATTGAACTTAAAGGTTATCCATTGCAATATGATACAAACATAAAGGACGAAAAGTGTAATTTACCCCTTTTTAATAAGGGTTAATGGATTTGAACACCCCCAACTATTGCCATTCGTCCGATGGCACTTTCAACTTTCACTTTGTCTCAGACCACTCCCAACTTAACACATCGATTGTCATGGCACGCCCTCGTTAAATATTCACTAACCAGGTTAGTAAATTGAGCCTATGAGGCAATTTTATCTGATGTGGCATTTCCCTACGTGTCAATTATACTCTCATTCATCTTCTTTAACAATCCCTAATAAGAGCTCATTTCAAAAACTATAACAACTCTAAAATAAACCGACACCCTCGAAATATTTTTCCGACACTCTAAAAATATTTAAAATATCCCAATGTGTCCTAAAATACCTCCCATACGTGAAAATGGACCCTGAATACCTTTAATATTATTAAAATTAATTAAAAATCAATTTTTGGGGCTATCGCGGGCCGCGTAGACCCCTTAGGAATCTTACGCGGGCCGCGAGCGATCATCGACGCAGCGAAACCCTGAGCCGACACGTGTCGTGATCGTGTCAAGGCTAGGGGTGGTGACCGGTCAAGGCTAAGGTCTACGCCCCTATGTCGCGGGCCGCGTAGACCTAAGTCGAAGCTTACGCGGGCCGCGTGGATCACAAAATCAGGCCCTATAAATTGGAGATCTCGGCCTTCAGTCCCGAATCGCACCAAAACTTTCTTTCTCTCTCAATTTTCACATAGAGGGCGTTATACTCGTGTATAATACCCCTAAATAACGAAGTTCTGCTCCGTTGTAAGTATCATAACCCCTGGATACGTATTAGATACGTTGCCCGATTGATATAGGGTTCCGTAACGACTGTCGTGGTTCTGCCCGACGTAGTCGTTGGAATGCCGTCTCGGGGAGGGTATTACTAATGTTAAAATGGGTTATTATACTAACACGTATGTATTTGTGTAAATTATAGATAATTCTCAGGAAATCCTTACAGAAAACCTAAGACAGCAATGTGAGTAATCTCCTTTTTGTAAACAGTTTTTATAAAACCTTAATTATTTTACAATGCAATTTAGCAGTGATTGAGTCTTTGTAATTCTACGATTACTGCCGGTATGTTGGGGTTTTGTATACAAAATGTGAGACACGTTACCATTGGACGAAGAGTTAGCCAATGTGTAATATGACCCACCAGTCAGGATTGACAGTACTGAATGAGTAATTGGGTAGATGTAAACATTGTAATCGCTCTCAATACTGTTTAAATTAAATTAACATTTCTTGATTAAACTGGGATTCACTCACCAGTATTTCTCACTGACAAATTATTTTTAAAACGCGTTTCAGGTAACACAATGTGAAAGCCAATTAGAAGCCAGCTGGACAGCACTGAAGGCTTGGAAAAGTGGCTATAAAAGTTACCTAAATAAAGAATGCGTTTTATCTCAATAAAATGGGACTTGTCCCTATAAATCAGTTTGTAATAAAAACTTGGGTTTCATCCCAATATGTTTATTTATATAAAATGTGGTGTTTTACTCTGATAAAATATTTCCTAACTACGGTCCTGATGTAATTTCTGCTGCCAAATTAATAAACACCGATACCATCGACACTGAGTTTGCGGCCGCCCATTCCCGGGTCAGATAGGGGGCAGGGGTTGCGACAGAAGGTGGTATCAGAGCTAAGCCACTGATTCGGCCACAGAAATGTTCTGCTGACATTAAAATTTAATTTGTTAGGGAATAAATTACAGGAATACGTGCATAATTGTATTTCTTGTTATGTGTTATTTGATTATTTGTTAGTTTACAGTATGAGCGACCAAGGACCATCTGACGCGTACCGTCAATTGTCTGGTTCGCCTAGAAGCGAAGGTGCCTCTTCTCAGCCTGCCCTCTCAGGGTACTCTGCTGATACTGAAAAAGGAATATTCGTGTTTAAGGTTAAGTCTGAAGAGCCATTCCCTCAGAAAAAGAGAGGATGGTTCAGTAGGGGAGCCCATGAGCGTAGGAAACATATGAAAAAGTTACGAGACCAGAGAGCACTAGCAGCAGCCAAAAGAGAGACGGATGCCATACCCAAGACATGCTTAATAGGGGTATAGCCAACATCCATATCTTAGCCACCACAGCAGCTGACCCTAACCTGGAACAAATGATAGCACCCCAACCACAACCACCATTTCCTGACCAACCAATGGAAATAGAAAACCCTGAAAATCAAGTAGAAATGCATGACTTCAACCCGGAGGAAATACCTAGGGTACCCGCACCAAATCCCTTAGACCCAAATTACGACCCATGGTGGGACGACAATAGGGACTATGTGCAACGTTACCCGATACATGAAGACATGCCCATGCAAAACCTAGGATCCTACCCAGGGTTAAATCCTCTAGATCCCTATTACGACAACGATGTATACGTTAGGGAGATTTCAGAGAATCCTTACCCATTTCAGGCACCTACACCCCCATATCAGGAACCCGCACCCCAGATTCCGAACCCAGTCCTAGAACCTGCACCCCCAATGAGTGCAGACAATGTACAAGAACTTAGGACATTTGGTGAGGAAATTTTAGAGAGTAGTGAAAGAATGAGACAGGTGGGAGAGCGACTCGTCTGGAAGTACGACGAGCGCAATAAGGATTTCTGGATGAATCCATATCCATGAATGTAATGGTGGAGACGGTAGTAATAATAGTAATAATATAATAATAAAATATGTGTGTATGTGTAAAAAAAAAACTACGGATGCCTACTACTATTAGTGTAATTTTTATTTTAGTTGGTATTGTAATTTTAATTTCCAGTGTTGGTTTGTAGTAGATGCATATTATATAAAAATAGAGTAAAGTCGCAATGATCGATGTTTTTGACCAAAGTGCGTGTCATGGGATTGGCTATATTAAATATTATTTTGTGATATTAATGCGTGGTAAATGTTTAAAATTCAGATGGACTACGAAGTGAACCAGGAAAACCAGAATGATAACCACCCGAATAACGATAATCTGAATAATGAGAATCCGAACAACAATAACAATGGAAACCAAGTGGATAATAGTGCCATCCAACACATAGTGGCACAAAGAATCATAGATGCAATGCCATTTATTATTCAAACTGTTAAAGAAGCGGATAATAAAAGTAAGCATAGCAGTAAGCGACCAACTGAACCAGAAAACAGCGTAAACAATGGACCCGTACTTCAAATGCCCATACCCAAAAGAAGAAGAACCATGCCTTATGGTTGTTCTTATAAAGAATTCTGGTCCTGCAAACCAATAGAATTCTCGGGCAATGAAGGACCCATTGCAACTCTGCACTGGATAGAAAAGACTGAGGCTTTTATGAAAATAAGCAAGTGTGCTGAAGAAGACAAGATAATGTTTGCTTCTAATTTGTTTAAGAACTCAGCCTTAGAATGGTGGAACACTATCCTCCAGTCAAGAGGAAGTGATAGGGTATACAACATGGAATGGGAGGAATTTAAGAACATGGTAGAAACGAAATTTTGCCCTCCCAATGAAAAGGAACATATAGAAAATAAGTTTCTGAACCTTAGGATGACCGGGGTAGATAGTAAATGTTATACTACTACGTTCTTTAAATATGCCAGAATAGTACCTACCATTGCATCACCTGAACCTGTATTAATCTTCCGTTACATCTAGGGATTAATCGGGGAGATTAGATATGTAGTCAAGGCAGCTAGACCTCAAACCATAGAAGAAGCTGTAGAATTAGCAAACACCTTGACAAATGAATTAATCCGCACTAGAGAAGAAGACCAAAGGAAGAACCTAGCTCAAAGACTTACCTAGGAATTCCGATCTGGAAATTCCAACCGTGGGAAAAATGTAGGTTCCACATCTGCACCTTATTGCAAGTATTGCAAATGGAAGCATTCTGGAAGATGCTCCATATATTGTAATTTCTGCAAAATATCAGGACACAAGGAAGAAGACTGCAGGAAAAAAGCCAACAACAGGATATGCTACAACTGCGGAGAACAAGGTCATATCAAGCCAAACTGTCCAAAATTAGCTCCAGCCACAAACAACAAGAACACTAAAAATGCTAGAGCATTTGTTCTAACTGCAGATGAAGCCAAGATGATTCCAGACGTGATAGCCGGTACGTTTTTAGTTAATGATGTTTTTGCTAAAGTATTACTTGACTCTGGTGCGAACCAAAGTTTCATTAATACTTCATTTTGCAAACTTTTAAATAAGTCATTAACTAAACTACCACAAGAATGTCTAGTAGAGACAGCAAATGGAGAAAGGGTTAGGATTTCTGAAATCTTGCATGAAGCAAGAATAGAGTTTTTAAATCAAAAGTTTGTTGCAAACCTTTACCCAATGAATCTGGCAGGATTTGATGTCGTTTTAGGAATGGATTGGTTAATAGCCAATAAAGCCAGTATTTTATGTGATCAAAAGTCAATCCAAGTAAATTCACCAAAAGGTGAAAAGATCACAATTAAAGGAGATAAACCATCTAGATCCATGAAATTCATCTCTGTGATGAAAACTGGAAGCTATATAAGAAAAGGGTCTACAGTGTATTTGATTTCTATAATCACTAACACTAAAGGAAAAGAACTAAAAGACATTCCAGTAGTGTCTCAGTTTTCAGATGTATTTCCAGAAGAATTACCAGGACTACCGCCGGACAGGGAAGTTGAATTCAGAATCCATCTACTACCAGGAACAGCACCAATTGCCAAAGCACCTTAGCGTTTGGCACCTGCAGAAATGCAGGAACTAAAGAAACAATTAGACGAACTGTTGGAGAAAGGATTCATACAGCCAAGCTCATCGCCGTGGGGAGCACCAATTTTATTCGTTAAAATGAAGGACGGATCAATGCGTATGTGCATTGACTACCGTGAATTGAACAAGGTCACAATTAAGAATCGGTACCCATTACCAAGAATCGATGATCTGTTTGATCAACTGCAAGAGGCTCGATTTTTCTCAAAAATCGATTTAAGGTCAGGATATCATCAATTAAAGGTACAGGAAGAGGACATTCCTAAAACCGCATTTAAAACAAGGTATGGCCATTATGAATTTACTGTCATGCCCTTTGGTTTAACCAATGCCCCAGCCGCATTTATGGACATGATGAACCGAATATGTAAGCCATATTTGGATAAATTCATAATTGTTTTTATTGATGACATTCTCATCTATTCTAAAAGTAAGGAAGATCATGCAAAGCATTTGCGCGCACTTTTAAGTCTATTAAGAAAGGAAAAACTTTATGCTAAGTTCTCAAAGTGCGAATTTTGGTTAGAACAAGTACAGTTTCTTGGACATTTAGTCAATCATGAAGGAATTCATGTGGATCCCACAAAAATCGAGCCGATTACCAAATAGAAGACCCCTGAATCACCAACCGAGGTTAGAAGTTTCTTAGGATTGGCCGGTTATTATAGAAGATTTATTCGAGATTTTTCTAGAATAGCCATTCCTTTAACTAAGTTAACATATAAATCCATTAAGTTTGAATGGGGACCAAAACAAGAAGAAGCATTTAGAATTCTTAAGCAAAGATTGACTAATACACCTATACTAGCGTTACCAAAAGGATCTGGAGACTTTGTAGTCTATTGCGACGCTTCTAAGTTAGGTTATGGATGTGTGTTAATGCAACGCCAAAAGGTTATAGCTTACGCATCTAGACAACTTAAGAATCATGAAGAGAATTATTCAACCCATGATCTAGAATTAGGAGCCATAATCTTTGCCCTTAAGATTTGGAGACATTACCTTTATGGTAGTAAGTTTACCATATTCACTGATCATAAGAGTTTAAGGTATGTTTTCGGGCAAAAGGAGTGGAATATGAGACAAAGACGCTGGATGGAGATACTGAGTGATTATGATTGTGATATCCAGTATCATGCAGGAAAAGCAAATATAGTAGCTGATGCTTTAAGTCGAAAATATCATGAGAAGCCAAAAGGGTACGTTCTCTTAAATTAGATCTACAAGTAGATTTAAATGATCAAATTAGAAAAGCACAAGAATCCGTAATCAAGGAGGATACTGAAAAGTTAAAAGGAATGATTAAGGAATTAGAACAAGGAACAGATGGAATTTGGAGATTCCATAAGAGTAGAATATGGATACCTAAATTAGGGAACCTACGCCACCGTATATTAGAAGAAGCCCATAAATCTAAATATACAATGCATCCAGGAAATGATAAAATGTATCAGGATTTAAGAAAGAATTTTTGGTGGATAGGAATGAAAAAGGACATCGCAGCCTATGTTTCAAAATGTTTGACCTGTTCACAAGTCAAAGCTGAACATCAGAAACCTTCAGGTTTGTTGCAGCAGCTAGAAATGCTAGTGTGGAATGGGAATTGATAACAATGGATTTTGTTACTAAATTACCCAAAACAAGGAAAGGTAATGATACAATCTGGGTGATTGTAGACAGGCTAACCAAATCAGCTCATTTCCTACCAATGAAAGAAACTTTTAGTATGGAACAGTTAGCTAAATTATATGTAAATGAAATAGTTTCACTACATGGAATTCCTTTATCAATTGTTTCTGATAGGGATAGCCGTTTTACCTCTCATTTTTTGTCAAGTTTCCAAAAAGCAATGGGAACCAAGTTGAATCTAAGCACCGCTTACCATCCTCAAACAGACAGACAAAGCGAAAGGACAATTCAGACAATATAAGACATGCTTAGAGCTTGTGTAATTGATTTCGGAGGTAATTGGGACGATCACTTACCATTAATAGAATTTTCTTATAATAACAGTTATCACACAAGTATCAATGCTGCACCATTCAAAGCACTTTATGGACAAAAGTGCCGAACCCCAGTCTGTTGGGCAGAAATTGGGGAAAAGCAACTATCTGGACCCGAGATAGTGCAGGAAACAACCGACAAGATCATTCAAGTCAAGGAACGACTGAAAGCAGCACGTGATCGACAAAAGAGCTATGCAGATAATAGACGCAAGCCGTTGGAATTTCAGGTAGGAGATAAAGTATTGTTGAAAGTCTCTCGTTGGAAAGGAGTGGTAAGATTCATCAAAAGGGGAAAGCTAAGTCCCAGGTATGTTGGACCTTTTGAGATTATTAGAAGAATAGGACTTGTAGCCTATCAGCTACGACTGCCAGAAGAAATGGCAGGAATACATGATGTATTTCATGTGTCTAATCTCAAGAAATGCTTAGCTAATGAATTACTGATAGTACCTCTTAAAGATATAGAGGTAAACGAACAACTTAAGTTTGTAGAAAGGCCACTACAGATTGAAGACAGGAAAGTCAAGAACCTCAAGCACAAGAGGTTAGTTCTAGTCAAAGTAAAATGGGACTCCAAAAGAGGAGACCAGAATACACATGGGAGCTTGAATCAGAAATGCAAAGGAAATATCCACATTTGTTCCAGTAGATCTCGAGGACGAGCTCTAAAACAAGGTGGGGAGGATATAACAACTCTAAAATAAACCGACACCCTCGAAATATTTTTCCAACACTTTAAAAATATTTAAAATATCCCAATATGTCCTAAAATACCCCCCATACGTGAAAACGGACCCTGAATACCTTTAATATTATTAAAATTAATTAAAAATCAATTTTTGGGGCTGTCGCGGGCCGCGAAACCCTGAGCCGACACGTGTCATGATCGTGTCAAGGCTAGGGGTGGTGACCTGTCAAGGCTAAGGTCTACGCCCCTATGTCGCGGGCCGCGTAGACCTAAGCCGAAGCTTACGCGGGCCGCGTGGATCACAAAATCAGGCCCTATAAATTGGAGATCTCGGCCTTCAGTCCCGAATCGCACCAAAACTTTCTTTCTCTCTCAATTTTCACATAGTAGGCGTTATACTCGGGTATAATACCCCTAAATAACGAAGTTCTGCTCTGTTGTAAGTATCATAACCCCTGGATACGTATTAGATACGCTGCCCGATTGATCTAGGGTTCCGTAACGGCTGTCGTGGTTCTGCCCGACGTAGTCGTTGGAATGCCGTCTCGGGGAGGGTATTACTAATGTTAAAATGGGTTACTATACTAACACGTATGTATTTGTGTAAATTATAGATAATTCTCAGGAAATCCTTACAAAAAACCTAAGACAATAATTGTCACACCCCGACCATGTAAAACAACAAATCGTGGCGGAAACGTCGGGGAGTGTTGTAACAGAATCATTGTTTCATAACACATGGAAATTTGAAATTTTGTTCTATTGATTAAAAGAGTTACAATGTCTTAACAACAAGGAAACATAACATAATTAACTAGTCTTGCATCTTTTTTACTTGGTACGTCAGCATAAAAATGGCTATGAGATACATAGGTTTTATTGATTTAGGATTCATGACTTGTAAGTTTAAAGAAAATGTTTAACAAAAGTAGTCATGAACCTTGTAAAATGTTTTTCTTTTATAAATCATATAAAATTGATAAGGAAACATATGATATAAAAGAAGTATGTATGGTTATGTAAATAACCAAGTAAAAATGAATTAGTATAAAATGTGTTGTTTGTAAAACAATGTTTTGTAAAGATATGTTAATTGTGTAAAATGTAATATGTCAAATATGAAATGGTTTAAATAACGCTACGATATGTAATATCATAAAAGCACTTATATATAGGAAGTACCAGCGGCGTATCCACCATGCTTTTATCATATTACACACGTCTCGTTACTTAAATCACTTACCCAAACAAACCACCAATGTAAAAATGTTCATGTATAACTAAATGTAATGTATAGTGAATAAAAGCATTTATTGATTAAATGCATTTACTCAACCCTATAAGAAAGAAATGTACAAAACAATGCATTTGATAAATTATAATCAAAAGTTATGTTTTGTAAAATAATGCATGCTTTACTGATACAAACACTTATGCGGTAATGTTAAACGTCAACATCCAAGCCTTGAGACTGTAGGATAAACCCTAAAACAAAGTCAAAGGTCTACCTAGAAATGTATTCGGATTCGGTCGTTCCTTCCACCCAAACAAACCTAGGATTTCAGGAATGGGAGTTGTCTAGTCCTATGGTACCACTACCTACTACCGAGCGGCATGATCGGTGTTAATGAATGTATTAGTTTCGTTAAACAAACTAAATTTCATAATTATGTACGCGTCCATAATTATGTAACTCCTTGCATAGTCCGTACAGTGCATTTTATAATGTGTAGGGAAAAACCAAATGAACAAACCTGCGATGAGCGTGACTAGACCACCATAGGGTCCTTTTAATTAAATCAATAAATGATTTAAATAGACTACCAAGGAGTCTGTTCAACTATATCACCACATGTCATTCTTAACCAGATTCTGAATCAATCTTTTGACTTAGACCACTCAAAGGGGTCCCTTTGAATTATGGAATGGTGCTATATAATCCAAGGGTCTTAACGATTACGTAGAAGCCCATTAAGGATTTAGGGTAGTACCTTTGGATATCCTACTATGAATCCCTCATATGAAGGTATGGAAGATTCTACGAGGATTTGGATAATGAAAACAAAAACACAAAAGAAAACACATGAACTCATAATCACAAATTGGTTAACTTAATCTTTAATTTGTTATCATTTTGTTAATTTGTTTTGTTAATTGTGCACATGTATTTAAAGCACACCAGGTATCCAATTCGTGGATTTTGATTGGCACTTTAAATATTTCTAAGAATCTAACTATAAAGATAGGAAGATCTTAAAAAGAAAATTCTATTTCGATTATAAGGAATCGAAATGTTCGAATTAAGGCATACAAGGAATCCAATGAAGGACTCTGATTTGAATGATAACCATCCACAAGGATATAATTGTGAAGGTAAGAAGATCCCATATGGATTTTGTGATTTGAAAAGCGGGAGGTGTTTCAAAACCTTGCACTAGACGTGCTTAAGTCGATACAGGAGGTAAAATGATCATGAAGTTGAGGCGCTAGATATGCTAAGGCGACATATGAAGCAGAGTTTGAAGGTTAAGTCAATGTATGGGGAAAATGTTTTTGAAAACTATGCATGGGGTTCTTTTTTAAATGTGTTTAATGTTTTTGAAACCTTAAATAATACTTTTGAAATCATAAAGTAGGTGTATTGGATAAGTATATTTATAAAATGTTTTAAAATCATGCAAGATGAATTTTGAAATTATGTATAAGGTTTTTGAAAACATGAATAATGCTTTTGAAATCATGCACTTGATATATTAAGTAAATATACTATGTTAAAAATGTTTTCAAACTATATGGAATGTTTTGAAATCATAAAGGTTGTTTTGAAAACTTATGCTATGCATGTTGTTATGAAAATCAGGATGTAATGGGTATGAGATTGAGGAATATCCTTAGTTATCAAACCAAGGATTTAAAGGTACAGATGTGCAAAAAGCAGGATTACTCATAATGTCACTTATTTTCTGTACTTCGTTTCTTAGAATGAAACGAGTACTTAGAAATTTTCAAGGAAATCATGAGCAAACACAAGAATGGGAGATTCATAAGAGTAGTTTTGTAAAGAACATATTTCCTTGATGTAGGTATCATAGGGAAATGACATACACACATGTAACTACACTTGTATATCATAATTGTGAACAACGATTTATTTATAAACAAAACAGATTGTTTCAGGGTTCAACAAAAGATACAAAAGCATAAGATTCAAATTATTCAAAGCAGCAACATCTTATAATCAGCCAAATACTCATCCATGGGTCAGATTTGCATTAGCAAGCTTTGGGCATTTATTCACGAAATGACCCATCTTGCCATAGTTGTAGCACGATCCAGGTGGACAGCGTGCTTGAGCAGGGTTGGCTTGGAGTTGAGTAGCAGCAAGATTTGCAACAGCTTCGTTTTGGATAGCAAAGCGGCATACGTCAACCAAATGTCCCCATCGTACACAGTGGGTACATTTGAAGCATGGTGTTTGATCTGGATGATGACGGTTGCATCGATTGCACAAGGGAGCAGTTCCCAAGTATGGCTTCTTGGCTGGTGGTGCTGCCACCTGGCTAGGTTCTGCTTGATTTGGTGCAACGACTGGAGGATTCTTTGAGGCTTTATGCTTCCTTGACCTTTTCGAAGGCTTGGCTTCTGCTTCTTTCGATGCTTCTTGGGTGGCTTCATTATTGAGACGAGACATGGCGACACCTAAATCCACAGACTTCAGGATTACTTCGCCTATTCGCTGGGCAAATTTGGCAGTTGCTCGGACATTTGAGCGTTGCTGCGATGAAGAGACATTCTGGAGGAAATGAAAGATATAGGAGGAAACAAGTGAAAAACAGAACGACAACGCATAGAAATTGCGATCATTTGTTTGTTACCTAAGGCAAACAAATGAGACGGTGATTAATCAAAGTAAACGGATCATATTAATGTATCACTGAAGACATGCTTGCCTATAAGTGAACACTCACCCCAAGAGTTCCCAGGTAAGAGTGACTGGTCCGATACTGCGGATTTGTACGAACACTCTAGCCTTAGACAGAAAACTCAGAGTACAGGCATTCACCCTTACAGTTTGCACGTGTTCACATTATAAGACCCAAAATTTGATGAGATTTTGAAAACTTAGAGGGTTCAAAACCTAGTAATCAATCATCCTAGAACAGATGATTGGTTTTCGAAGTGGATTCGAAATTTGTGTTCTTGTTGTGGTTGTCGCCTAAGGATAGGTGACGGTATTGTTTTATGACTAAATGCAAGTAAACTCGCGTTAGGGTCCTAGGAAGGTTATAGACTAGGTCAAAGCATTACTAATAACCTAATTCCCTATAACCATGAGCTCTGATACCAACTTTTCTGTCACACCTCGACCACGTAAAACAACAAATCGTGGCGGAAACGTCGGGGAGTGTTGTAACAGAATCATTGTTTCATAACATATGGAAATTTGAAATTTTGTTTTATTGATTAAAAGAGTTACAATGTCTTAACAACAAGGAAACATAACATAATTAACTAGTCTTGCATCTTTTATTGTCACTAAGGCCCGAGTCTGCCTAAGTGTATCTTGATCAATCCTATGCATCATTTCCTTAAACACATGTGAAAATAGGTACGTCAGCATAAAAATGCCTGTGAGATACATAGGTTTTATTGATATAGGATTCATGACTTGTAAGTTTAAAGAAAATGTTTAACAAAAGTAGTCATGAACCTTGTAAAATGTTTTTCTTTTATAAATCATATAAATTTGATAAGGAAACAGATGATATAAAAGAAGTATGTATGGTTATGTAAATAACCAAGTAAAAATGAATTTGTATAAAATGTGTTGTTTGTAAAACAATGTTTTGTAAAGATATGTTAATTGTGTAAAATGTAATATGTCAAAATTGAAATGGTTTAAATAACGCTACGATATGTAATATCATAAAAGCACTTATATATAGGAAGTACCAGGGGCGTATCCACCATCCTTTTTTCATATTACACACGTCTCGTTACTTAAATCACTTACCCAAATAAACCACCAATGTAAAAATGTTCATGTATAACTAAATGTAATGTATAGTGAATAAAAGCATTTATTGATTAAATGCATTTACTCAACCCTATAAGAAAGAAATGTACAAAACAATGCATTTGATAAATTATAATCAAAAGTTATGTTTTGTAAAATAATGCATGCTTTACTGATACAAACACTTATACGGTAATGTTAAACGTCTACATCCAAGCCTTGAGACTGTAGGATAAACCCTAGAACAAAGTCAAAGGTCTACCTAGAAATGTATTCAGATTCGGTCATTCCTTCCACCCAAACAAACCTAGGATTTCAGGAATGGGAGTTGTCAAGTCCTATGGTACCACTACCTACTACTGAGTGGCATGATCGGTGTTAATGAATGTATTAGTTTCGTTAAACAAACCAAATGTTATACCAAATGTAAGCAAATTTTATGAAAATAATGTACCTAGTATGCTAAGTGAACATACAAGGTAGAAATGTAAAACAATGTGTCCATATGCTACGAGAACATATGCAACAGGAATGCAATGTAAAAAAAATGTACTAAGTATGCACTAAATGGACATACATAGCATAAAATGTAATGTAAAATAATGTACTAAGTATGCACTAAATGGACATACATAGCATGAAATGTAATGTAAAACATTGTACTAAGTATGCACTTAATGGACATACATAGCAAAAACACAATGAAATCATGTACTATAAGTGTACCAATGAACATAGCAAGTATAGGATATAAAAACATGAAAAGCACGAAAGTAACAAGTAGGCACATGTGTTTCACCCCAAAACAGTTGAAAACAGTAAAAGAGGGGGTTATGTACTCACTTGAGGGTGCTTAGAAGTCTTAAACAACAACCAAGCAAAGCTAGAGGGATCACGGAATCAAACGGCACCTAATATAGGTAACTATGTAAATAAACGGACCTAAATCGGAATATCAGATAAAATGAGGTTTCGTAAACCAAATGAGTATAGGAACTCATGTAATATGGTTTAACAAAGCCTACATTCTAAATCGAAACCTATCCTAAATGCTTACGACCCATTACGACCCGTCTAGATAGCTTACGCTACTTTAACGTGTCGTTTGGGTAAAACGCGTTCGGAACGCCTAACTAGTCCTGTGACAAGTATTATATGCCTTAAAATGTCTAATAATGTTACCTAATCAGTTTAGATGTCAAAATTTAGGTTACATATGCTTAAAATGAATTTGTGCGTAAAAAGGGCATTTTGGTCATTTTCCTAAGGCATATAAACTACCTATCATACAACTAACTAAACGAAGTGACCATAAGGTATAACCTCGGAAGGTTATTCCCTATACAACTATGGTCACCTAATGTGTTTGGTCGGATCCTAATGATCGACCAAACGGGTCGGGTTCGAAAGTCTAAGCGGTTGTTTAGACCGCTTATCTTATGACCCTATATAAGCACTAAACCTAAAGTGACGAGTTAAACATGTTAAAACATGTTTAACAAAGTTAGAAAACAAGTTTGATATCAAAACAAACGGTTTTGATACCCAAGAATAGTTTGGTTGCAAAATACGCATAAACGCGCATTTTAACCGAAACTATGACTCGTCACTAAACCTAAATAACGTGGTAATCAGTAGGTATAGTCACAAAGGACTATGACCATCGTGATTACGCTCACGTTGCGAAGTTCAAACGAACTTCGTGTTGACCAAAACGAGGTCAAAGCAGAAAGTCAAACACTATTTGACTTTCATGCTTGAAATACAAGAACAAGCATGAAGGAAAACTTCCAAAAGGTCCAAGAAATGGAAGTTTGATCTAATTATTCTCAGGTATGGAATGTTAGAACTCCAACTTAGAGAACAAATTAGATCAAGGTGTCGGTTTGAAGCAAATGGGGTTGGGTATTTATAGAAAACCAAGAACCATTAAGATCGTTCCTCGATAAACGAGCATTAATCTGGACCGTCCAAGTGGGCACAAGGTTTTGGAATACTAGGGGTGCCCCAAAACCATCAAATGGCATTGAAAATGTTACAAAATAGCCCCCAAACTTCAAGTTAAGTGCTGAAAATAACCTGCCATTGCTGAAAATTGAGTTTCTGCCCAGATGTGATGGTGGCGTGCCGCCACAGCCACACCATATGGTGGTGGTGTGACGCCACTGACCCCCAGTTTCAGCAAAGTTTGAAAAATGGCAAGAATGGTCCCTGCAACACTTGTGAGCCATTTTCGATGCGTTTAAACCCCGTTAAACCCATTTCAAGGCTCTAAATGAAGTTAAAGTATAGGGAACTCAAAATATGCTCAAAAACATCTCGGATGTCGGTTCGTTTGGTCGTACGGTTGCGTTGTTCGGTTAATTACCACGAAACACGAACGGACGCGGAAAACGATCTAAACTATGCGACGAATGGAATTTTATCATGCCAATCACTAAAATAAAATATTTTAATGATTACATAAATTTTTGGATGTCCGGATGTATTCAGAACGTAAGATATGCGCGAAAATGCAAACTTATGCACTTTTTGACGCTTTTAGTCCCTGAATGACCAAAAAGTTTATTTTAGCACACCAAACCCCTCAAAGACTATTTATAAGCTATGTAAAGGATATTTAGGGTATGTTTAACTTATGACCAAGTTCCGGAATGTTCGTTACAGTATGAATCGGCGTACTTTCGCAGTTTGTCGAAATTAGTCCTTATAAGCGAATAAACTTGATTTTGCCACACCAAAGCCTTCAAAACTTATTTCTAAGTTATGTAAAGGTTATTTAAGGTATGTTAAGCATATGTTGATGTTCCGGAGTGTTGGTCGCGTTAAACTGATTACGTTTACGCATCAGTGCGCTTATAACTTTCCAGAAGGCGATTTGGAGCTCGAAATCGAAAGAGAATTGATATGTGTTAACGATACACATATTTATACAAATCCCAAGTATGAAACACAATATTTCATTGATTTGGTATTTGTTTGATGGGAGTGGAGGCACAGGTGTCACAGCAATGTGAGTAATCTCCTTTTTGTAAACAATTTTTATAAAACCTTAATTATTTTACAATGCAATTTAGCAGTGATTGAGTCTTTGTAATTCTACGATTACTGCCGGTATGTTGGGGTTTTGTATACAAAATGTGAGACACGTTACCATTGGACGAAGAGTTAGCCAATGTGTAATATGACCCACCAGTCAGGATTGACAGTACTGAATGAGTAACTGGGTAGATGTAAACATTGTAATCGCTCTCAACACTTTTTAAATTAAATTAACATTTCTTGATTAAACTGGGATTCACTCACCAGTATTTCCCACTGACAAATTATTTTTAAAACGCGTTTCAGGTAACACAATGTGAAAGCCAATTAGAAGACAGCTGGACAGCACTGAAGGCTTGGAAAAGTGGCTATAAAAGTTACCTAAATAAAGAAGGCGTTTTATCTCAATAAAATGGGACTTATCCCTATAAATCAGTTTGTAATAAAAACTTGGGTTTCATCCCAATATGTTTATTTATATAAAATGTGGTGTTTTACTCTGATAAAATATTTCCTAACTACGGTCCTGATGTAATTTCCGCTGCCAAATTAATAAACACCGATACCACAGACACTGAGTTCGTGGCCGCCCGTTCCCGGGACAGATAGGGGTCGGGGGTTGCGACAAAAACCCTAATCCTAAATTATAACATCAGACGCACCTTGGAGCAACTGAAACATCATACGATCCGGCCGATTTCCCTGAAGAAGAAGCCCTAATATTGAATCAAAATGAGCTCCTCATCTACGTCTTCATCCACAGTATTCAAAAACCCTAAATTGTTTAAGGTTGATTTGGAGGGTAATGTGTATTGCATCACGACGTTGTAGTAGTTATTCGAGTTGTTGGACGGAAAACTGTGCGGCAAGGTCAACAATTTTATGGATGCTCTCATTGGCCGGTATGTTCCACCTTAACTCCAAGTATTTTGCTTGAATTGAATTGATTGTTAACTGCAGTGTTGTTGGCTTTTGCAGAGATCAGACTGCAAGTTCTTCTTATGGAAAGAAGATTTCGACAAAATATTCAACCAACATGCATCCCAGGGCAGGTTCAGTGCTGAAGACCTGAAATATGAAAACATGGTCTTACAGAATAAGCTCTTAGTAGAAGAGAATAGGTGGTTGAAAGCAAAGATATCCGGAACAGAGTCGAAATGGAACAAGCAATATGTGTTAACCTTGTTTATTGCCATTAGCATAGTGTTGTATATGTTTAGGTAGTATGAACTGTGTTCTTGTTGTAATTGTACACTTCTGATGAAATTTAATGCAAAATCCTAGTCCTTGATTGTATATATCTGCACATGTATTGATATTACCAGATTAGTCAACATATCCAAAATGTATTTTGATCAACAAATGTCAAAAGTCATGATATAACAAGAAACATACCTCTAAATGGTCTGCACATATGGCTGCACATCTGTAATGATGATGACTGCACATATAGCTGCACATCTGCAATGCATAATGGGTCTGCACATCTGCAATGCATAATGACCAAAAGTTCAATGAGTAATGACCAAAAGTGGAATGTCTTATGACCAAAACTGGACATACAGGCATAGCTGCACATCTGCAATGCATAATGACCAAAAGGTTCAATGAGTAATGACCAAAAGTGGAATGTCTTATGACCAAAACTGGACATACAGGCCTGAATTACCAAAACTTGTAGTTTGACCAATCAATGGTCAAAACTGCAAGTGTCCAAACTGTAGTGCACAAAATTGCAAGTGTCCAAACTCCAATGTGTAATGACCATATCTCCAAACTGTAATGCACAAAACTGCAAGTGTCCAAACTCAAACACATATAGTCTCTAATGACCAAATCTGTGTATCTTGACCAATCAATGGTCAAAACTCCATTTGTCTAAACTGTAATGACCAAATCTGCAATGTGTAATGACCAAAACTGCATAGTATAATGACCAATCAGTTTAATGCATAATGACCATAACCAAGACTTATACCATTACATAACCAATAATTATAACATCACCAAAAGTTATCCTAAAGAGTTTTAACATCACCACAAGTTATCCTAGAGAGTTATTACATCACTTAAAGTTGTCCAAACAGCCAACAACACAAAAAGGTCATAAAGACCACGAAAAAGTCAAACATGTCCAGTTATCACATAAAAGTCATACTATGACTTTTTAACTGTTGCCTTATATGTTCCCTTTCCATTTGACAGTTGACTTGACAGTTGACTTTTTAGTTGACTTCTGGCTTGAAATTTTGTTTCCCTCCTGGGTAGATGGCTGAGTTGTTCCTTGTGAAGCTACTGGAGTAGATTGCTGAGTTGTTCCTTGTGAAGCTACTGGAGTAGATTGCTGAGTTGTTCCTTGTGAACCTACTGGAGCAGATTGCTGAGTTGACTTCTGGCTTGACTTTTTGGGTCCCCTTTGTCTCTTTTTAGCAGACCCTACAATATAAAAATCAAAAGGAGTTAAAGCCTACAATATACACATACAACTGTCACTAAAACAAGTCATTCACCTGCAGTATATTGCTGATTTCCCACTTCAGTACATTTTCTCTTGTTGTGACCTCTACCCCCACAAATACCACAAGTCATTATCACCCCCATGCTTGGTAAGTTTCCCTGGTCTCTTTGGATCCTCGTGAGGATCCCTCTTTCTATTCTTCTTAGGCCTCCCAGGTTGAGATCTTATTGGTGATGGATCCATAGGGTGGTGAATCTTGGGCCAATACCTTTCACTAGGTATTGGAGGGATTGAGAATTCATAAGCCTTCATGTATGTGTCTTTGTGGTAACACACATCAACATACTCTTCTGCATTTTTATGTAAAAACCCAGCTACTACACAAACATGTTTACATGGATACCCCCTCAAATCCCATTTCCTACATGTGCATCTTCTATTATCTAGATCAAATGAAACATCATGAAAATCCCTGACTTGAAACACATGGTATGATGAGGGATACACCTCACATCTATAAGCAGCCTGTTTTGAAAAATCAATCTTTTCTTGGATTTTAGGGCATATAACAACATCCCTGGCACTCATTTCTGTTCTTTTAGTAACCAGCCTACTCATGACCCGAATCCTTATGTCCTCTAACATGTGTATAATGTGTTTTGACCTTGCATTGATGATAAAGCCATTAAAAGTTTCTTCCATGTTATTTACTATAACATCACATTTTGTGTGAGTGTTCAAATAACACTTGTTGAACCAATTGGGATTTTGCTTCAGTAAGGCCTCTACTGCATCAGGGTTTATGGTCCTCATCTCTTCAATGGCTTGCAAGTAATTAGCTTCACAATAGGCCCTAGTTGATTTCCAAAATAGCTCCTTCAACTCTTCATCTTTGTATGTTTTGTACCAGTTAGCATAGATGTGTCTTGCACAGTTTATATGCTCTGCCTTTGGCCATACCATTGCAACAGCATTCAACAGACCCTGCAAAAGCAATACAACAGTGTCACAGATAAGTGATGAATAAGCAAATTATTGGTTAGGGAGATCTACCTTTTGCTGGTCAGATAAAAATGTCCATGATTCACAATCATCAGTTACTCCCAAACATTGCCTAAGCTCATCCATAAACCATTCCCAACTCTCATTATTTTCCCCTTTAACTACTGCCCATGCCAAAGGAAACATTTGGTCATTACCATCCCTTCCCACAGCTGTTAACAACATCCCTCCAAGGAATGTTTTAAGAAAACACCCATCTAAGCACAATACCTTCCTGCATCCTACTAAAAATCCTTTTTTGACTCCATCAAAACAAGCAAACAGTCTAAAGAAAGTTTCACATGTGGCCTATGGATCTAGATTAATGAAACCTGGTGGAGCAGTTTCTAACCTAAAGGTTGATGATGGATTTGCTTTCTTTAGAACTTCCAGGTAAGAACCAATTTTACTGTAATGATCTCTCATTGAACCATGAAGCTTCTTGTGTGCACTTGATTTAGCCTTGTAAGCTAACCACTTAGTAATAATTACCTTAAACTTCTGTTTAATTGCTGCTTGAATCTCCTTAGCAGACCAATTTGGCTTGGCCCTGAACAAAGGAAGGAACTCATCCCCTAAGAACTTGGCAGTTAGCTGTCTATTCTTGATCATGTTTCTCTGGCAGTTGTGTTTGTTCTTCACACTTTTAATCATGTAACACTCTTTGGCTTTGTTTAGTAAACAATATAGATAGAAGGGACACCCTGGTACACACTTCACAACTAAACGACCTTTTTCCTTATTATCACTCTTTGCAATGATCAGATTCCTTCCATTAGTCACAGCATATCTTCTCACTGCCTCCTTAAAACAATCCCATGATGCAAACCGTATTCCAACTTTCCATGTAAACTTTTTCCAGTTGGTGTGTTCATTTACACTTGGAGCAGTTTCTTTGTACTTCTTACCTCTAATATCATCATCCTCACTCTCACCAGGAGTAGCAACATCACCATCAGATTCCTCGTAACTACTGTATCCCTCTACATGTGCACACCCTGCATCATTAGACTCACTCAACTTACCTTCTTTTTCATAAGGTTTAGTACACTTTTCAACTAACTTCTTTTTAGCTTCAAGTTCATCCTTATTAGCTCGTTTAATGGCATCTTGTGACTGTCTCCATTCAGCATCTTCTCTGTCTGAATCTGAGAAAGTTATTTCATCATGAACCTCATCTTCATTACCATCCTCAAGAAAACCATCATCTTCATCTGAACTTGACTCTTCTGTCCCATTTAAGTCAGCTTTATAGTCACTGTCTTCACTGTCATCTTCATCTGCACACTCTTGTACACTATGCTGCTTATCAAAACCACTCCCTTCTTCCATTAAAACCTCTTCTCCAATAGGCTTCTTTTGCAAACCATCTGTTTATTTCGATACACCCTCTTGAACAATAGACTCCTCATCCAAATCAAATGCCCATGTAGCCTCTTGTACACTAGGCTGATTATTCAAACCAACTGGTTTATCAGCAACAGCCTCCTTTCCTGAGGCAGTGGATCCAGATCTAGGGACTTCAAGTACAGGAGTGTTATCACTTTTGTCAGATGCCCTACTCACTCTACTGACATGGACTACTTTCTTTTTGGACTGGGTTACAAGTTTTTTGGGTCGACCTCTTCGTTTAATGGGTTGGGAACTGGATTGGGCTTGTGGTTTACTGGGTGGTGAATAAGATTGGGCTTTGGGTTTACTGGGCTGGGACATGAATTGGACTTCTTGTTCATGGGTAATTGGACAGACTTGAATAAATTCCACCATGAATGGTTCAGACCATGTTCGAGCCTTTAATGCAATCTCCATAACATCATTATCATCTGCAAAAATCTTGAATTCACCAGTATCAGCATTTAATCCATACATGTAAAAATCCCTACTTTCATAACACCCAGAATCCATTGCATACTCTAACAACTCAAAGTATGCAATGTGATCAACATCCATACGCATCAACTTAGATTGACCTCCAATATATTGAGGTTGATCAAAACTAAAATCCAATGTTCCACCATACCATAGCATCACATCGATAACCTCCATCAGTGCAATCAGTGAACAATACCAGAAATTTTTGGCAGAAAACGTACCTCGATCAGATTAGGGTTTGAGCGCCATTGATCGCCATTGATGAACTTGAGAGCTTCTGATATGTAATTATCTTGGTTTGAGTGAAGTGTTATGTAATTTGGGGATTATAAACTTCATCGAATCATTGGTGTTCCACATAAGCTCATGTATGACACGTAGGACATGCCACATCAGATAAAATTGCCACATATGCTCATTTTACTAACCTGGTTAGAGAATATTTAAAGAGGGGGTGCCATGACAATCAATGTGTTAAGTTGGGAGTGGTCTAAGACAAAGTGAAAGTTGAGAGTGCCATTGGCCAAATGGCAATAGTTGGGGGTGATTAAATCCATTAACCCTTTTAATAACCAACAAAAGTCCAATTACCTTGGTAAACTTAACGGTAAAAGGTCACCCTGTCCGCGAAAACAGACGGCGCTAGTGACCTTGCCCGGCACCATTCCAGAGGAAACCCACTGTGACAAAATACCTGACTCAACCAAAAGCATTTTTTTCTCTATGCGAGACTCGAACCATAACGTCCACATTGAACGGTCATGGGGTTGCCAATGGCAATATTAGATTATTACTTAAACTTGTTTTGTTTATGATTATTTTCCACCCTTATGATTTGGTCTAAATGACGTACTGACTGTTTTCCTTTGTGCTTACAATTATATGGTAACAATTGGACAATACCGATTAGAGAAATTTTAAGATTGATATCAGTGTTTTGGTCAAAAATATGATCAAGGATAATTTAACTAAATCTGTAAAGTGAGGTAAAGTGCTTAAATATAGTCCATGTGTAGTTTAGGTGGTTTACGACCGGTAAACAAAACCCGGGTCACGGCCCGTAAACTTTCCGCGTGTCATCTTCTGCTCTAGGGTTTCCAATCTTTAGGTCGGTCCACTAACTTGGAGCCTACGACTCGTAATCCGCACTCTTGTTCATGGCCCGTAACCATGTGGCTTGGCCTGCCTTCTGTGCAACTTCAGTAATCTCCAATTTTGGCCCGGAACCCACTTAGGAACTTGTAACACACTTGGAAACAACCATTTAATCAACTCCAAGCAATTTTTACACCAAACAACTATCAAAATACGGGTTTAAACACGATGAAAACATGTTGTCTTTTAGACACATCAAGTACTAATAATGAAGGTATTTGAGTCCACCAATGCTTACTATGGTGGAATTGCAAGATTTTTATAAATTGTAAATGGTCATTGTCTCATGTACGAGAAACTAAAAGGAAAACAATGTTCGTTTGCGTATGCCTACTACAGTGTCTTTCATTCTTTTTATAACATGCATGATTCTGCCAAAGAGAAAAGAAGACGCTTCACATCTTTAACAGGTGACGAGAGCACTTAAAATAGTGATCTTGAAAAGGCATCGCCACCAACTGTAAAACGGGAATGACACCCACCGTGACGTTTGGTTATGATTAATCTAAATGTTGCAAGGTGAACTGATTGGCGACCACCGTGGCAAACCCGTTCCGTTCTTGAGGACAAGAATGTTTTGAAGCGGTAAGGAATAATACGCGGCACTAATGATTCCATACCCAAGTCATCCAATCCATTCATGCTCAACGTGGATGGTTTTTAGTGCCGGTGTTATGCTCCAATATTTTTAGTTCGTAAGTAGCAGTTGTAACTTATAGGCCTATAAAGACTATTTGTCTTAAGCATATATAGATATGAACGAAAATTATTAAAATCTAATTATTTCTTTATAATTTTTTCTCGCTTCTATTTAATTTCTTTTGACAATTCGATATTTAAGTGCTATGAGGACTCAAGGGCTTGCGTGTTCCTCCTCCTCCTATTATTATTATTATTATTATTATTGTTTTGGTAAAAAATTACCGAAGCAATTAAGTGATCAAATTAGTTAAGTGAGGTAGTGTGCTAGAAATATGTGTGAAAAATGTGTTAACCAAATTAGATATGAAAACAGTTCCAGGATACGGCTCAGGATATAGAGCTGTATCTATGATCAAACAATGAGCAAAAATGTAAAGGTTGACACGTGATGTACGAGGAAAGCCCTTGATCAATCTAGATCGCCGGCATAAAACCTCGGGAGCTGACAATCGCAGCTGCCTTGTTCTTCTATTGCTTCAAATATGAGTATACAGTGCAGGATGTGGTGCGGATCGGCTATGTGTTACAATGTAATTTGAATACAAGTGTTTGAGTGTGGTGTTTACGGTGAGCTAGAGAGTAAAAGTGTTCGAGAGTGTAAGTGTAAAATTGCGTGACTTAAACTGATCCGCCCCCATCTATTTATAGTAAAGATAATGTAACATACTATCCTAAACTTCCGGGATCCAGCGAATATTCCCACTCGAACGTTGAGGACCAAGTCTTTCGGGTTCAACGGCTTCCTCATAACAAATACGCCCGAGTCTTGAGGAGAAGAAGTCCTGATGACCGTTAGTAACTTACAGCCATTAACCTGCACGTGTTTAATTTACTCAACCTTAGGATATCGCCCAGGATGTTAGCAATATCCCCGTCCAGTATCCTGGTCACAAATAAACAATTAAAAGCGGGATATTAGTCAGGATATGTATGCTTAGAAAATGAGCCATAACAATTGTCCCCAAATATATCGGTTGGTGTACCAATCCAACGGATATATTTCAAAAGTCTTATCCCATAATTCAAGGCATTTAAAACGAAGCGACGGTCGAGATCACATCGTAACCCCCAACACGCTTTTTGCTCAATGGAGATCCATAATGCCCCTATATCTTCTCTCTTCTTGTTTGAAAAGCAGATATCTTCAACAGAGCCTTCAGGTAATTCTCCATTTCTCATTTACTTTCTATCAATTTTCATCGTATTATTCGTAATGGATGCCGAGACCTTCTCCCAGCAAAATCTCCTCAAAAATCCCGAAAAGGAGGTCTGTGCTTTTGACAACGCAGACATCGCGGCTTTGAGAGCTTCCGGCGCTTTCCCCGATAACACGGTCTTTAGACCGTTCGATCGGTCAATTCGATCGGATGTTTCTTCCACTGAATGGGTTTGCTTTCCAGCATATCGTTTTTCGCTAGGTCTTCGATACCCTTTTCCCGAATTCATGATGCAATTCTTCCGAACCACCGGCATCTCTTTTGCTCAAACCATGCCCATGGTTTGGAGAGTGTTAATTGTACTTAACCAAATCAAAAACCTTCATTGCCCCGATCTCCGCATCAAGGATCTGCCTATTGCTTATCGCCTCCGATCCCACGGCTCTAGCCGGTTCTTGCTTTTCTCGACCTCTAGCAAACCCCTTATTCTTAAAGCTACCAAAAACGAAGACGGATGGCAACGCAAGTTTTTCTTTGTCAAACGAGATTCCATTGCTGAGGGTGCCAGCCTTCCGGTGGAATGGTTAACCACCGGTAGGGTCATAAATATTCTCATGGACCGTTAGGTTTTTATCTTCTACTAATATCCTTCTTTTTGATCCTTATGCAGTAAATTTCAAGGAAGTAGCTCCCCCTACTGCGGAATCAGAAGAAAGAATCAATACTGTTTACCAGTTACCTGCAATAGACAGGACTTTCACCACACACGTCCCGAGTTCCAGTCAATACTCGTCATCTGAAATGTCTGGTAAGGATTACTTTTAAAATAATTAGCTAACACAGTATAATAATAAAATAAAGAGTAATAATGATGTAAAACTTTTCCCTTTATGTAGCACCGGCCAAGATCCCTGAAGTCTTTGACCTCGACGAGTTGGACAGTTATTCTGATTAGATTCAGGTCAAGAAAGAACCTAGTCCCAAGGCCACAGCCTCATCCAAACCCAGCAGTTCCAAAGCCATCATTATTCCCAAACCTTCACCGGCTACTAAGCCCCGGAGTTCAAGTTCCCGCAAAAGGAAGGAGCCTGATTCCCCTGTCATTTCTGACATATTTCCTTATGAGAAGCACGGGTTCATTGAAGCGAGCGGGTTTATGACTTCCTTTCTTAACCAGGTTAGTATTCTCATATCATATCCTGCGGTTTACATCATTTACAAAGATTTATCAATATTAATACCTGTCCTCTTACCTTCGCAGGGTCTTGAGCGTCTGGTTCACCTATATCAAGAATCCTGCAAGCTTAACAAGACGCTTGAATCTAAGCTAAAGGAAGCAGAAATCACAATCTCCGATCAAGGCATGATTGCAGCCGCCAAATCTCGTCATTACGAGGAGAAATTCAAAACTATGATTCAAGAACACCAAACTGCTCTCAACAAAGCCACTCTTCAAGCCCAGGCCGATCTTGAAGCTGCCCATGTGCAATATGAATGGGATATGGTCAGCTACCGAGAAAGCCTTAAGAGTTCCGTCGTCATTTCTCTCCTCCAAGCCAGGTTGAAGATGGCCCATGAAGCCAAAACATTAGGTTTTGAATGCCCTTCTTGGGATGTTGGTGCCTGGGAGACCAAGCTAAAGAACCTCGGCGGCACTTCTTCCAAATCAGCTATCGAAGTGTCTTCCAAAACAGTTGAAAAAGCAACCGATGCTGAGAAGGATGCTGAGGTGGATCCCAAGACGGATGCTGCTGAAATCATTATGGACGAAGAAGGCACTACCCCCTAAAGCTTATTTCCTTTAAATTGTTTGAACAATTTTATGTCCTATGAACAATTTTTATTTCTGTATTAAAACAATCTGATAGCCGAAGGTGGATGGGTCCCGGGTTTTTCAGGATGAAGCCCTTGGTCATCGGTTAATATAACTTGTTTTGAATGTCGTAGCGGTTGAAGGTGGACATGTTTCGTTTTGAGATAAGACCTTCAACCGTTACGTAGGTATGGTAAAACTAATCGTGCTTTTGGCGGATGGGCCTTGGTTTAAGGTGAAACCAAAAGCATAACTTTTGATTTGTTAATAATATAACTATCTCTTGACTTATTTGTTGTTGCCTTACATTACTTAATGTAACTCTTAGCTTTGTAAAAATTTTGCATTGTTATCTTATGAAAATATCCTGATCAATATGCTCAATGATATATAACAAAAACTGTTATCAGATTCGTTCAACTTTGTAGAAAGCTTTTTAAAGAGTGAAAAACAGTCCACTTTTTCAAAACTTGTTTTGATAACACTTAAATGATCAAAGTTTCAAACCAGTATTAGTTTCAAATATTTTGAGAAGTATTTTGAAAATATATTTTGAGAATATATCCCGAGAATTGATCCTAATTAGGATGTTTAACCTTTTACCCAACCTAGTATTGTCAAAAACTCAAACAACGTTTACAAAGGAAAGATCATACCAGGAATAGGATATAACCCTATTATCAAACCTCAATCCCTTTGCAACTTTTCCAATGAAGATGTCCCCTGTGTGAGATACTTAGTGCATTAGTTCCGAGCCTTATCTTTTGAGCTTTACATCATTGCTTTAGTGGGAATGTCCCCAGTGTACAATGTCTTCAATTACTTAGAAATCTTCTGGATATCAGTTCCCATTGTATAGACAATTTTTCATGTTACAGGGGTTAAACCCAAGAATGCACTGGAGATAAATTCATTGTATCCTGGGGAAAATCCCAAATTTTCGTGCGCTACAGGCGGGAGTGTATAAACTCCAAGACTTAGAAAGGTGAAAACCTTTAAACCTTAGAGAGTATGAAAATACCCTTTCGTGAGAGAGGGTGATCAATCCTCATATACCTTTAGGATTCAGGATATAGCCAACAGTAACGAAATTGTCAGCCACTTTTACATGGACTGGTCCCGCCACCTTGAACTATCCCTGAATAACTTGCGCTCCAGGCGGGGTGTTTAAACCCAATTCGGAAGAAAGGTGAATACCTTTAAACCTGTGAAGGGATCAGGATCCCTTGTACGTGAGAGAGGGGGCCAATCCTCTAATCTTCTGAAGTATCCTGAGTGAGCATCCTGGAGTTATATCCCGAAGCATATACTGCAAAACATCCTTAAACTAAGGTGGGTGTTAGCTTGGCTAACACCCCTCCGATGCTTAAGTTAGTATTGGGTTTCAAAGAATAAATTAAACCAAACATATTTAAAATAGATAGAATTCATACCATCCTGAGTTAGAAATTAAATTCTAAACTCACTTGAAATAAAGCTTAAGGTGTATAGCATTCCAAGATCTCGGTAGCATATCCCCTTCCATATTCTTGAGTCTGTATGCTCATTTCCCTGCTTCTGACTCAACTTCATATGGTCCTTCCCATTTTGGAGCTAGCTTGCCATCGGCAGGATTAGTGGTATTTTGAAAAGCCTTTCTTAACACCCAATCTCCAACCTTAAATCTTCTGGTTCTAATATTCTTATTATATGCTCTGGATATTCTTTGTTGATATGCTGCCATCCTTAGCCTTGCTGCATCCCTTTTTTCATCTATAGTATCCAAATCCTGACATAAGGCTTCAGGATTCTGTTCAGGATCCCGTAGGGTAGATCTTGCAGTAGGTATTGTCATTTCTGTTGGAATCATTGCTTCTGCTCCAAATACCAAGGAAAATGGGGTTTGGCCTGTTGCATTCTTTACCGTTGTCCTATCAGCCCACAAAACAAAGGGTAATTCTTCTGCCCATCTTCCTTTTTTGGCTCCAAGCCTCTTCTTTAAGTTATTGACAATTATCTTGTTTGAGGATTCTGCTTGTCCATTCGCTTGAGGATGTACTAGAGTAGATGTTATCATTTTGATTCCCCAACTTTTGCAAAAGTCAGTAGTTCTCTTGCTTATAAACTGAGAACCATTGTCACAGATTATCTCGGCTGGTACTCCAAATCTGGTCAGGATATTTCTCTTTATGAAGGATACAACTTCTTGATCCCTGACTTGGACAAATGCCTCGGCTTCAACCCATTTGGAGAAATAATCTGTCATTGCCAACATAAAAACTTTTCCTCCCGGAGCTTTTGGAAGCTTTCCCACTATATCCATACCCCACTTCATAAATGGCCAAGGGGAAACAATAGGATATAATGGTTCAGCAGGCTGATGCAGTATTTTACTATGTCTTTGACATGCATCACATCTTCGAGCATATTCTGCGGCATCTTTTCTCATTGTTGGCCAATAATATCCTGTCGTTGATACTTTTGAGAATAACGACCTGCCCCCAGTATGGTTACCACAATCCCCTTCATGTATATCCTGAAGTACTTCTTTGGCTTCAGGATCCTCCAAGCACCTCAAATATGGTCCTGCGAGAGATTTCTTGTATAAAACATTATTTATAATAGTGAATCGTGATACCTTCATCCTAAATGCCTTAGGATTTTCATTTCCGGGGATGTGTCCTTCTTTGAGATATCTCATGATTGGAGCCGTCCAAGATTTAGGATCCTCGTCAGGATACTCTGCTCCAGGATCCTGAATACCCGCTACTTCTTTACCCCGAGGATTCGTTGCAGGATGCAAGACATGTATTATTGGTATTTGGGTTCCTTCCGGTATCCTGATCGATGATCCCAGATTTGCTAAGGCATCTGCTTCAGCGTTATCCTCTCTTGGTACCTGTTCAAGTGTAAAAACATCGAAATATCCTGCTAATTTTTTGAGAATATCGAGGTATTCGGTTAATTTCTCACCCTTAACTGCATAGGATCCATTAAAATGGTTAGTAATTAACAAGGAGTCAACATATACTTGCAAATTCTTGATACTCATATTCTTGGCCAATTCTAATCCTGCAATTAAAGCTTCATATTCTGCCTCATTATTAGTAGCAGGAAATTCACACCTAATAGCCTGGGGTAATATGTCCCCCTGTGGCGATTTTAGTAGTATACCTAAACCTACACCTCTTATATTGGATGCACCATCAGTATATAATGTCCAGGATCCTGAAGATTCTCCTAATTGTTGAACTTCTAGGTCTACTTCATCCTGAATATCACTACTGAAATCAGCCACAAAGTCAGCTAAAGCCTGAGACTTTATGGCATTTCTAGGTTCGTATACTAAATCATAAGCACTTAACTTTACTGACCACTTGGCCATCCTGCCTGACATCTCTGGTTTCCTAAGCACATTTTTGACAGGATAATTCGTTTTAACATGGATTCTATGTGTCTCAAAATAATGTCTAAGCTTTGTCGATGCCATGACTAGAGCTAATATCAATTTTTCTAAATGAGAGTACCTAGTTTTAGCATCTAACAAACTTTTACTAACATAATAAACAGGATATTATTGACCTTCATGGTCTTTTACAAGAACGGCACTTACAGCATTCCCTGATACAACGAGGTATAGGGATAGTGGTTCACCATTTTCAGGCTTCATCAATAGAGGTGCAGTTGAGAGATACCGCTTCAAATCCTGCAAGGCTGCTTCATAATTTGCTCCCCATTCAAATTTATTATTCTTCTTGAGGATATCATAGAATTCCTTGCATTTTTCCGAGGATCTTGAGATAAATCTATTCAAAGCTGCTACTCGGCCTGTTAACCGTTGTACTTCCTTCATATTCGAGGGTGATTTTATATCCAGGATAGCTTTGATTTGCTCTGGGCTTGCTTCTATCCCCCTCTTCGTCACCATATATCCTAGAAACTTTCCTGCCCCCACTCCGAAATGGCACTTAGCAGGATTCAGCTTCATGTTGTACTGATCCAGGATATCAAATACTCCCTTGATATCCTGGAGGTGATCCTCAGCTTTTTTAGATTTTACCACCATGTCGTCAATATATACCTCCATGGTGTCCCCCAGCTTATCTTTGAACATCATGTTTACTAATCTCTGGTATGTTGCACCTGCATTTTTCAAACCGAAAGGCATGGCAGTATAGCAATATATACCTGTTGGTGTCATGAAAGCAGTATCCTCCTGATCCGAAGGCTCCATTTGAATATGCTGAAATCCTGAGGATGCGTCCATGAACGTTAACATTTCATGTCCAGCAGTAGCATCCACCATTGCATCGATATGAGGGAGAGGAAATGGGTCTTTAGGACAAGCCTTGTTCAAGTCCGTGTAGTCTACACAGACTCTCCATTTCCCGTTTTTCTCCTGTACCACAACTATGTTTGCTAGCCATCTTGGAAACTTGACTTCTCTGATCATCCTGGACTTCAACAATCTTTCAACTTCCTCTTGGATAATCGCATTCCGCTCAGGAGCAAATTTTCTTCTTTTTTGCTGAACAGGCTTGAATGATTTGTCAATTCCAAGCTTGTGAGTGATAATGTCTTTGGATATGCCTGTCATATCCTCATGCTTCAAGGCAAACGTTGACATCCTGCATTTCAAAAAGTTAGTTAACTGCTCTTCAATATCCTGAGGGATATTGGTTCCTACGAGCACCGAGATATCAGGATTATCCTGATCCAGGATAATTCTCTTCACATCCTGCTCCGAATCCTCCACGATATCCTGGGCCCGCATCTTTAATTGCTATGCTGTACTAGGCTTAATTGAGGGTTTCATCGAGGATGAGTAGCATTCTTTCGCTTCTTGCCGATCACTTTCAACCTTGACAACTCCCCACGGGGTAGGGATCTTGATGCATTGGTGATATGTCGATGGCACAGCCTTCATATCGTGAATCCATGGTCTTCCCAGTATGATGTTATAGCAGGATAAGGAGTCCATCACACAGAAGCGTTGTATCGAGTTGACCCCTTCAACATACACTGGTAACTTTATCTCCCCTACGGTATTCCTAACTTCTCCACTGAAACCAACGAGCACAGTGGACTTCGAAGTAATGTCCATCGGAGATACATTCATCCTCTTCAATGTTTCCAGCTGAATTATATTGACAGAACTACCGTTGTCTACCAGTATCCTGCGTACAAAATGGTTAGCCACATATAATGTTATTACTAAAGCATCATGGTGAGGATCCTGAACAGTATCCCTGTCATCACTATCGAAAGTGATCACTTTATCAGTTGTGAGGGTAGTCATTCTGACTGGTCTGTCTCCCTTCTCACTCTTAGCTTCCTTTGCATGTCTCTTGGCCGCCGAATACGAAGTCCCACAAATGTCGGATCCTCCTGAAATAAAGTTAATTATCTTGGCATCTGCTGGGGGTGATGCTGCTCGTTCAGGATCCTTCTCGGGATCCTGCCCTTTATTCTTCTTTTTTCCCAGCAAGTCCTTCAGATACCCCTTGCTTAACAGGTAACTTATCTCTTTCCTTAAAGCAATGCAATCCTCGGTCATATGTCCGAAGTCTTCGTGGAAGGCACACCATTTGGATTTATCCTTCCAATCAGCTTTCTGCTGGTTCTTTCGAGGCCACCTAGCTTTGTCCCCTAAACCCTGCATAGCATACATTAACTCAGGTATATTAACAGAAAAGCAGTATTCGGATAAGTCAGGATATTCATCAGGATCCTCGTCTTCAACAACATTCACTTTCTTGTTATCATTTCTGCCATATGGCCTGGAGCGATATGGCTTATATGAGGTTTCTGATTTCCTGTTAGTTGATTCATAGGTTGAGGTAGAATTCATCCTCTCCTGCATCTTCTTGTCATCTTCCAAACGGATATATCTCAAAGCCTTGTTACGAGCTTCGTCGAGATTCCTGCAGGGATTCATTACAAGATCCTGATAAAACTGAGAATCCTTTTGTAACCCCATCTTAAAAGCTTGCACAGCTGTTGCAACAACAAGATGTGGGATATCCAAGGATTCTCGACTGAATTTGTTCACATAATCTCTCAAGGATTCCTGAGGCCCCTGAGTTATCCTGTAAAGATCACTGGTTAGTTTCTCAAAACTCCGACTACAAGAAAATTGACTGTTAAATAAATTAACCAAATGAGCAAACGAAGTAATTGAGTGAGGAGGAACGTTTAACAGCCATTTTAAGGCTGATCCTGTCAGAGTAGAACCAAATCCCTTGCATAAGCATGCTTCCTTGAGCTCCGGAGGGATAGGGTTAATCTCCATTCTTTCCCTATACTGGGCAATACGCTCTTCAGGATCCGTAGTCCCATCATACAGCTTCATGTTGGGAGTTTGAAATCTTTTTGGGATTTCAGCATCATAGATAGGATATGCAAAGCGGGATATCCTGTGGCTGTCTTGGGATACTTCCGGAATTGGCTGGACCACTCCAGGTACACTGGATATCATGTCCTTCAATTTCTGGAGCTCCCTGGTAAATGTTGACGTCATACCTGCATCCTGCAAAGAGCCATTGTTGTTAGTAGCAAGAATATTATTATTTGACACATTACCGTTCTGAGGATTTTGGCCATATCCTGAAGCATATCCTGAACTTCTCACAGTCGATATCCTGACCGAAGAGGGTATCTCAGGGGTATGATTCTGAGAATGGCTTGGGACGATATTCCCCCTATTATCCTCAGTGTAAACTGCGGAACTGAAGTTCAAAGCCCTGGGCTGTATAGGAGTGACAGTTTCCTCAACAGGTCTGCTCGAGCTAGCTTTTAAGAGTTGTATTTCTCTTAACAGCATTTGGTTAGTCTCCTGTTGCTGCCTCATTTGTTCCTGCACACTTCCAAATAAAGTCAAAATTTCATCGTTAGAGTCTAAAACGGGAGCAGATCCCTGGACACTCCGAGTAGGGATAACATCTTGAGATTGTGAAGAAAACGGCATCCTTGGAGGAGGTGGTGGAAGCATCGAACCAGTAGTAGCAGAGGTTGTAGCAGACATAGTGGAAGAGCTCATGTTTGATCTTGAGGCCATTGTAAACAATGTGGCAAAAAGTTTTGAAAATAGAAAATCGATTAATGATTTTACAAAGATTTTTAGTAAAAGTAGCACCACTTGCCCCACGGTGGGCGCCAAATTGTTTTGGTCAAAAATTACCGAAGCAATTAAGTGATCAAATTAGTTAAGTGAGGTAGTGTGCTAGAAATATGTGTGAAAAATGTGTTAACCAAATTAGATATGAAAACAGTTCCAGGATACGGCTCAGGATATAGAGCTGTATCTATGATCAAACAATGAGCAAAAATGTAAAGGTTGACACGTGATGTACGAGGAAAGCCCTTGATCAATCTAGATCGCCGGCATAAAACCTCGGGAGCTGACAATCGCAGCTGCCTTGTTCTTCTATTGCTTCAAATATGAGTATACAGTGCAGGATGTGGTGCGGATCGGCTATGTGTTACAATGTAATTTGAATACAAGTGTTTGAGTGTGGTGTTTGCGGTGAGCTAGAGAGTAAAAGTGTTCGAGAGTGTAAGTGTAAAATTGCGTGACTTAAACTGATCCGCCCCCATCTATTTATAGTAAAGATAATGTAACATACTATCCTAAACTTCCGGGATCCAGCGAATATTCTCACTCGAACGTTGAGGACCAAGTCTTTCGGGTTCAACGGCTTCCTCATAACAAATACGCCCGAGTCTTGAGGAGAAGAAGTCCTGATGAGCGTTAGTAACTTACAGCCATTAACCTGCACGTGTTTAATTTACTCAACCTTAGGATATCGCCCAGGATGTTAGCAATATCCCCGTCCAGTATCCTGGTCACAAATAAACAATTAAAAGCGGGATATTAGTCAGGATATGTATGCTTAGAAAATGAGTCATAACAATTATTATTATTATTATTATTATTATTACTAGGTTAGAACCCCGCGTATTACACGGGTTGATTAAATATATTTTTGTATAATAAAAAAGTTACATCTTCAATTACCCGTGTATAACATGAGTTGAATAAGCATGTGTACAATATAATGTAATCAGTTAACACACACAGTCGTCAAAATACGTTTTTGGTAAAAATAACTTTGTTCTTTGTTTTTTTATTTTTCTATTATTAGGTTATAAACTTGTGTATTACAAAAAATTATAACATTTTACTTTGTTGCTTTTAATTTATTAACAGGTTAAAAACGTCTGTGTTACATGTGGTCGGATCAATAAAATATTAAATAGTTATTATTATTAAGTGTAAAAAATAAAAAGCCTTAGGCCCTCAGCCACCGCCATTAAAGACTTTTGAGTATGAAATGAATCTATTCACAATTCAAAGAAACATAAATTTTGCACCAAAATATACATTCAGTCCATTAAATCCACTTATGTCTTCTTTTCCCATTCATGACCCATTGCTTTGTACCTAAATATTAGTTTTTATTCTTCCCCGTTTAATACATGTAATCTCAATCAAGTAATCAAAATTAAAGAGGAAAACAATTACTAAAAATAATATACACTTTTCATTTTGAAATCACATACAAAACTAACGTGAGACTATCAACCTGCAAATATGCCTTGTTTGGCATTTAGTCAGCGAAACGCGGGCTGGATCTCTCCTCTGAGTGGATGTTGATAGCTCGGAATGGAAAGGGGCTTGCTCCATGTGAATGGCCCCATAAATTTAAGAGATCCAATTGTGTTTGGACTTCATCTCCGGTGAAAACAGAGGCAATTTTGCTTAGGTTTCAGGCAGTTTTGCGTTTGCACCACATCTCCGTTCCATTTTGCGAGTCATTTGATGTCGGTCATTAAACGATAGTGGGACGAACCCTCACATGTTAGGCATGTGAGGGAAATAAACTGAGATAATTAACTTGGTTAGTCATAAGGGATTAAGCCAGCAACAAAAAGAAACTTAAAGGATATTTTTAGCAAGTTTTAAACATTAAGGTTGGAACCTGCAAGTTTGAGGAAACATAAAGGATGTTTTGTGCAATTTACTCGCAAAATAATAAAATAAAGATAAGTATAAAAATTATATTAGAAGATAAATATAAATATAGATATATAGTTATAGATAAACGTCGACTTAAAATATGGGATAACTTGATAAATTATTTTAAAACTTGTAATTTTTAAGATAAAAATAAACATAGATATATGGCGGGAAAACTAAAAAATAGATGCATCTCATATCGACACGTGTCCATCAATTGGTTTCTTTTATTATATGTATAGATATATTATTATTATTATTATTTTTATTTTTTATTATTATTTTTTTTTTTATTAACACGCTGAAGTTGAAGAGGATAACCCAAAAATGCATGAATTGTCATCACTTCAACTTAGACCGGAAGGAGTGGTTTGGCCCATTCCCACGGGGATGAGCCTCCACGTAGGCGCCACGTAGGCGGCTCGTGGGGGATGGGCCTCCATGATAATTGAGGGGGATGGAGGATGGGGCTACCCCACCTCATTATTTTATAATTTTCTAAGTGTTTAAATTGAAAATGGATGAGATAGAGGGTATTTAAATTGAAAAAGGATGAGAGAGAGGGTATTTAAATTGAAAAAGGAAATATAATATTCAAGTGGGGCCACGGCAAGACCGGCGAGAAGCTGCTGGGTGGGATGGAGGGGGGTGGTGTGGGGGACCGGCGCCGGTCCTTGCCGGGCCTAGCCGGCCCCCACTCCTTCCAGTCTTACACATTCTGTAAGAGTTATCCAAAAGCTTTTTCGTGGACAGATATGATCAATGACGTTGGCGTCAGTTTGCTGGCATAACCAATCAATTTATATGTGTAATATTATAAGTATATTTGTCTCTCTCTCTCTCTCTCTTTTTTTTTTTTTTTTTTTTCAAAACTATTGAAACTTTTATTTCAATTCAATTTTCCACCAAAAAAACTTGCCAAGTTACATCAAAATAAAAGGTAGACTGGCAACAAGTTGCGCCGCCACCCCTTTCTGAATTGCAAACCCTAACCTTCCAAAGACAAACCCCTGCCCGCCTGGGGTTGAACAATTGCTGTGGATAACCCGTTGGACCCTGGTCAAAAAGCGAATAGCTTCTGGCGCTAGGGAGCCAAATGTATCAAAGGCAAAAGGGACAAAGACATGTTGATTCTCTGAGCAAGCTTTAGCATGTTTATCCACTTTCTTTGATTCTGCCTTTCTTGCTGCTTGTCCAGCTACAAACCCGTTTTCCCTTAAACCAACCAAAGGGGAAACTCCCGTAAGGTCCACACAAGCATGTTTCCCCCCAGCCCAGCCAAAGACAAGCAGATCCGTTGGTCGCAGAGTAGATCTCCCTTCCATAGGGTCCGTGAGAAAATTCACAGGAGCCTCTTTCTTAACAGAAATCCCAGCTCTTCTTAGGATGTCCCACAAAGCATCCCGAACCCAGTCATGCTGATATTTGAATCCAGGGAGATCTTTACAATGAACTGCGTGTTCCCCGTATTTATCCATACAAGCTTTACGGCATATCAGACAGGTTTCATCTTCCGGGTACATAGGAATCATCAACCGATATTTGTCTCATAGCTCGAATTTAGAAATTAGAAAATAATATTTGAAAGATACTCTTTACTTGTTAATGAGGCAAGTGATGAGCAATTTATATCAAGTTAAATGCCTTTCAATGATAAAACGTATCTCCTTTTGCTTGTCCCAACTCTTTGGTTAATCTTTGTCTTCTTCTCACGAAGATGATTGTGTCGGATTAGAATTTGCCTTCGGTCCACCATGATTATTTTGTTGAATTATAGTTTTATTTTAGAGAGGTATGATGTGTAACTTTCAATACATGCTTTAATTGTTTGCATCTTATGCTGCAAGATTTGTTTTTTTTACATATTCAGACGTGCTGGTATTTCTGCTAAAAAGAGACACTCGCCAATTTCTTAATTGGTTGGAAGGTAGATCTACCCTTCGACCAGCTGACATTCTGGTATTTGAATGGGTAGGAGGAAAACATGCATGTGTGAATCTAACAGGGGTTTCCCCGTTTATGGGCTTAGGGGGTACTGCTTTCACTGTGGGTCAGACTGCTTTAAAGGCTGCTTCGGGTAAAGTGACCAAACACGAGAAAGCGTGCCTTGACAACCAGCATGTGTTTATCCTATTTGATTTTGATACTTTTGGTTTCCTGGCGCCAGAGGCTGTGGACATTCTTAGTCGAATTAAAAGGGTCGTGCATAGTAATGTTATGACCACGAGATCTATGGACTTAGTTTTTAAAAAAACTTAGTTTTTCTATTCAAAAAGGGGTAGCGGCACAATTTGTTGCCCGTTTACCATCTATCTCGATGTAAATTTATAACACGATAATTCACAAGGATTTATTTTGAAAAAAATATATCACTTTGGCAATGATCATTCACTCCGCCACTATCTGGTTCATCAATTCGAGAATAATAACTGAGGTTGCGTCGGTGTTCCCGTGGAAACCCCGCCAAAACCGAAACTCAAACTTGCAAACACTCTTTCCACCTTTTTTAGAATGAGAACTTTCTTGTATTAGACTACCTTACTCCTTAAATTGAAGAGTCCAGTTGCTCTATTCCGACCAGACCATTTTTTGGTTGTAAAAGTTATTTTATGTCACCTGTCACACCCCGACCACGTAGAACATACAAAACGTGGCGGAAACGTCGGGGAGTGTTGTAACAGAATTAATGTTTCACAACCATGGAAATTGAAGTTTCGTTTTATTAATCAAACATGAAAGTTTACATTGTTTTAAACAATAACCAAAGAGTACATAACATAAATTAACTAGTTCTTGTCTCGTTTTAAGTCACTAAGGCACAGGTCCGCCTAAGTATGTCTTGATAAGTCCTATGCATCATCTCCTGAAAACACATGTGAAAATAGGTACGTCAGCATAAAAATGCCTGTGAGATACATAGGTTTTGTGAAAATAGGATTCATGACTTATGTTTGAGAAAATGTTTAGTCATGAACCTTGTAATTTGCTTTGTCTTGTAAATCGTTTGAAAAACAATAAGTTCAGATGATATGTATAGATAAAAGAATAATGTATGGTTAAATGAATAACCATGTAATATGAGTTTGTATAAGATAAGTTGTTTGTAAACAATGTCTTGTGAAAAGTATGTTATTTGTATAAAATGTTATATGTCTCAAATTGAAATGATTCAAATAACGCTACGATATGTAATATCATACAAGCACTTATATATAGGAAGTACCAGCGGCGTATCCACCATGCTTGTATCATATTACACACGCCTCGTTACTTAAATCACTTACTCAAACCAAACCACCAAGATGTAATGTTTAACAATTGTAGAAATGTTTATGTATAGTCAAATATCTATTGTTAAATGTAAATCATGTCAACAGATGCAAATGGTTCACACGGTTCAACAGTTACAAACGGTTCACATGGTTCAACAGTTACAAACGGTTCATGTAATCAAATGGTTACAACGGTTCACATATTCAAATAGTTACAACGGTTCAAAATGTAATATAATGTGTTCATATGCTGGATGAGCATATGCAACAAAATGTAATGTAAAACAATGTACTAAGTATGCACACAATGGGCGTACCTAGCATGAAATGTAATGTAAAACGATGTACTAAGTATGCACACAATGGACATACATAGCATGAAATGTAATGTAAAACGATGTACTAAGTATGCACACAATGGACATACATAGCATGAAATGTAATGTAAAACAATGTACTAAGTATGCACACAATGGACATACATAGCATGAAAAGTATTGAAATCATGTACTATAAATGTACTAATGAACATAGCGAGTATATGATGTGAAAACAGGAAAGCAATGAAAGTAACAAGTAGGCACATGTGTTTCACCCCAAAACAGTTTGGAAAACAATAAAAGAGGGGTCTATGTACTCACTTGAGATTGCTCAGAAGTCCTAAGATAACCACCAAGCAATGCTAGAGATCACGGAATCAAACGGCACCTAATATAGGTAACTATGTTAATAACCCGGACCTAAATCGGAGGATCGGATAGAATGAGGGTTCGTAAACCAAACGAGTATGGAGACTCGTGTAATATGGTTTAACAAAGCCTACATACTAAATGAAACCTAACATAAGTGTTTACGACCCATTACGACCCGTTTAGGTAGCTTATGCTACTTTAACGCGTCGTTCGCGTGAAACGCGTTCGGACCGCCTAACTAGTCCTATGACAAGTAGAATATGCCTTAACATGTCTAATATTGTCGCCAAATCAGTTTAGATGTCAAAAGTTTAGGTTACATATGCTTAATTACCAATTATACATGAAAAGGGTATTCTGGTAATTTATCTAAGGCATATAAACTACCTATCATACAACTACTTAAACGAAGCGACCATAAGGTATAACCTCGGAAGGTTATTCCTTATATACTATGGTCACCTAAGGTGTTTGGTCGGATCCTAATGATCGACCAAATGGGTCGGGTTCGAAGGTATAAGCGATTTATTAGATCGCTTACCCTTACGACCCTAGACAACGTGGTAATCAGTAGGCATAGTCACAAAGGACTATAACCATCGTGATTACAATCACGTTGCGAAGTTCAAACGAACTTCGCATTGACCATAAACTGGTCAACGCAGAAAGTCAAACAAAGTTTGACTTTCGGACTCGAAAAACAATAAAAGAACGAAGGAACACTTACAAAGGGTCCCCGAATGCTAATCTAGATCAAAATAGCTCAGGTATGAAACAAAGGTTTCAACTTAGAGCACATTAGATCAGATTCTTGTGAGGAAAAGTGAAGGGTGGAGGTGGGTATTTATAGTTTTCGGTTCACCGTTAGGATCGTTTCTTGGAGAAGAGGGAATGATCTAGCCCGTACACTTGTCGAAATGTTGTGGTAACTGATTTTGGCCACCACAAGAGATTAACATGTGGCACTTGGCCTTTGGGGAGTGTTTAAGGGCAGTTAACAGCTGAGAAAAACGTTTTGCTGCATCTGGCCCCTGCTTGCGCACCGCAACACTCCCATTGTTGAGGTGCGCAAGGACCAAGTTTGGCAGATTTACAGTTTTGGTCCCTGCTGTGTAATAGGCTCATTTCCGACACGTTTAAGGCCCGTTAACCCCATTTCAAAGCTCTAAAATGAAGTTAAAGTATAGGGAACTTAAAATGTGCTTAAAAATATTTCAAATGTCGGTTCGTTTAGCCGTACGGTTGCGATGTTCGGTTAATTACGACGGAATGCGCATAAGTGCGAAAAACGATCCAAATGGCGTGACGAATGGATTTTTCTTATGCCAAATACTAAAATAAAATATTTTAGTGCTTACATAAATTTTTGGATGTCCGGATGTATTCAGAACGTATGTTATGCGCGATAGTGCAAACTTATGCACTTTTTGACGCTTTTAGTCCCTGAATGACCCACAAGTTTATTTTAGCACACCGAACCCCTCAAAGCCTATTTCTAAGCTATGTAAAGGATATTTATGGTATGTTTAACTTATGGTCATGTTCCGGAATGTTCGTTACAGTTCAAATTGGCATACTTTCGCAGTTTGTCAAGTTTAGTCCCTGTAAGCGATATAACTTGATTTTGCCATACCAAAGCCTTCAAAACTTATTTCTAAGTTATGTAAAGGTTATTTAAGGTATGTTAAGCCTATTTCACTATTCCGGAGTGTTCGTTGCATTAAACTGGTTATATTTACGCATCCGAGCGCGTATAACCTTCCAGAAAGCGATTTAGAGCTTAAAATCGAACAAGAGTTGATATGTGCAAAAGATACACATATTTATACAGATCCCAAGTATGAAATACAATATTTCATTGGCTTGGTATTTTTTTGATGGTCGCAGTGACCCAGGTGTCACAGTCTCCCCTACTTTAGGAAATTTCGTCCCGAAATTTATTCGTACGAGTCTATTTGTGACTTTGTGTCAAATAACCACCAGAGATACAAGGCATAATACTGTCATTTCCTTAATGGACAATCTTCAGAAACGAAAATGAACAGACGGAGTCATTTTCCTCAACGAGTATTTTTCAGAAGCGGAAATGAAGGAATAAACAAACGGGGATTCATTTCCTCAACGGACAATCTTCAGAAACGTAAAATGAACTTACGGAGTCATTTTCAACGGGTGCTTCATCAGAAATGGAAATGAAAAGGAGAAACAAACGGATATTCATTTCCTCAACGGACAAATCTTCAGAAACGAAAATGAACAAACGGAGTCATTTTCAACGGTGCTTCATCAGAAATGGAAATGAAAAAGGATAGTCAAACGGATATTCATTTCCTCAACGGACAAATCTTCAGAAATGAAAATAAACAAACGGAGTCATTTTCAACGGGTGCTTCATCAGAAATGGAAATGAAAAAGGATAGTCAAACGGATATTCATTTCCTCAACGGACAAATCTTCAGAAACGAAAATGAACAAACGGAGTCATTTTCAACGGGTGCTTCATCAGAAATGGAAATGAAAAAGGATAGTCAAACGGATATTCATTTCTTCAACGGACAAATCTTCAGAAATGAGAATGAACAAACGGAGTCATTTTCAACGGGTGCTTCATCAGAAATGGAAATGAAAAAAGGATAGTCAAACGGATATTCATTTCCTCAACGGATAAATCTTCAGAAACGAAAATGAACAAACGGAGTCATTTTCAACGGGTGCTTCCTCAGAAACGGAAATGAATAGAGTTAACTTCTAGGCACATGACAAAGCTCGCTGTGGTTTCTGTGCACTAAATTCCATAATTATGTATGCATCCATAATTATGTAATTCCTTGCATAGTCCGCACAGTTTGTTTTGTAATGTTTAGGGGAGGAAAATCAAACCTGTGATGAGGGTGACTAGACTACCATAGGGTCCTTTTAATTAGATCGACAGATGATCTTATTAATCAGGCCACCAGGGAGTCCTTTCAGCTATATCATCACATGATGTTCCTAACCAGATTGTTGGATCAATCTGTTTAACTAGACCATTCAAGGGGTCTAATTATGGAGTAGTACTTTATAACCCAAGGGACTTAACTACAACGTAGAAGTCCATTAAGGATTTTAGATAGTACCTTTGGGTATCCTACTATGAATCCCTTATACAAAGGTATTGAGGATTCTACGAGGATTTGGATAACAAGACTTGGATCACACAAAACATAAAAAAAAATGAACACATAAGCACATAATCACATAATTGTTATTTTGTTATTGATTGTTATCAACTTGGCGTCTTGTACTTCGTTTTCCTTGGAAGAAACGGATACTTAGGATTTTCGTGGAAAAAAAAGAGATCATAAGATGGAAAAATTTTGGGGGTAGTTTGCTTTACAAGGAATACGATTCCTTGCTTGTCGGTATTGTAGGGGATATGTTCTTTATACATACAACCACATAAATACATTGCAATGTAAATAAAAGATTTATTTATAAACAATGATAACAACTGTTTCATGGACCATGACAACAAAAGAAAATAATACATAAGACGTGATTATTTCTAAACGATGTTGTCGGTCAGATGCTCATCCCTGTGCTGGATTTGCATTAGCAAGCATTGGGCAATTTCTTCGGAAATGACCCATCTCGCCACAGTTAAAACAAGAACCTGGTAGAAAACGACCTTGAGCGGGATTGTTGCCAGCTTGGTTTGGTGCAGCTGCAGCTGGGCAGACTCTTGCTGTATGGCCTATAAGTCCACAAGTTTGGCATTTGCGGCACTTTACATTGGCATGATGATGGAGGCTACATTGGTTGCACAAGGGTGCAGTTCCATTGTATGGCTTCCTAGCAGGGGGTTGAGCTGGTTGGTTGGGGACGGCTTGACCATTGTGAGTAACCATGGCGAAGCTCTGAGAAGCCTTTCGCTTCTTTGACTCCTTAGGGGATCCAGTCTGTTCATCCATGGTCTTTGATTCCTCGATTGGGTTCGATTCCTCGACCGGTTTCTTGTCACCTTTTCGGAAAAGTTTACCTTTCCTGATCTTTGATTCGGTCAAGGTTGCAGATAGCTCAATGGTCTGTCTAACTGTAGTAGGGTTGCTACCAGTCACAATGTCTTGTATTGAGTCAGGGAGGCCATCAATGTACTTTTCGATTGCCTTATCCAAAGGCGTGACCATGTTTGGGCATAACAGACTTAACTCCTCATAACGGTCCGTGTAGGCTCGATGCTCACCGCTATCTTGCTCAAGATTGTCGAATGCCCTTTCCAAGGCCCTGATCTCGTGACGAGGACAGAATTCCTTCATCATAAGGGCCCTAAGTTCAGCCCATGTCTGTGCTAGAGCAACTTCTGCACCACGATCTCTCATAACCCCGTTCCACCACGTAAGGGCCCTCTTCTGGAACACACTCAAAGAAAACTCGACCTTGCGATTGTCAGGACACTGCACGTGGCGGAAAGTATTCTCAATGCTCTCGAACCATTGAAGAAGCCCAGTCGCTCCCTCAGAACCACTAAACTTGAGTGGTTTAGCCGAGTTAAAACTCTTGAAATTGCATGGACCATTGTTGTTGTTGTTGGCTTGGTTCCATTGAGCAAAGAGGTTTGGGAATTGAGCAGCCATTTGCTGCGCAATGATTTCTGCCAGTTTGGCAGTCGCTATCTGGTTTTCGCGTCGAGGAGGCATTCTAAAAGAGGAAAACATGAAAGGAAACGAGTGAGAGAATTAGACGAAAGAATGCGATGAAACAAATCTGAGAAAGCAAGGATGGTGGTCATTTGTTTGTTACTACAAAGCAACAAACGACCCCGGTGATTTATCAAAGTAAATAGGTCAAAAATAATGTATCGCGAAGACATGCTCGCCTATAAGTGGACACTCACCCCAAGAGTTCCCAGGTAAGAGTGACTGGTCCGATTATGTGGATTTGTACGAACACTCTAGCCTTAGACAGAAAACTCAGGGTACAGGCACCCACCCTTCCAGTTTGCACGTGTTCACATTATTTAGACCAACTTTGACGGGATTTTGAAAATTCAAAGGGGTTCAAAACCTTATAACTGAGGGTTCAAAACCTAGTAATCAATCATCCTAGAACAGATGATTAGTTTTCAAAGCGGTTTTTGAAATTTATGTTCTTGTTGTGGTCGTCGCCTAAGGATAGGTGACGGTATTGTTTTATGACTAAACGCAAGTAAACTCGCGTTAGGGTCCTAAGAAGGTTATAGACTAGGTCAAAGTATTACTAATAACCTAATTCCCTATAACCATTGGCTCTGATACCATCTTTTCTGTCACACCCCAACCACGTAGAACATATAAAACGTGGCGGAAACGTCGGGGAGTGTTGTAACAGAATTAATGTTTCACAACCATGGAAATTGAAGTTTCGTTTTATTAATCAAACATGAAATTTTACTTTGTTTTAAACAATAACCAAAGAGTACATAACATAAATTAACTAGTTCTTGTCTCGTTTTAAGTCACTAAGGCACAGGTCCGCCTAAGTATGTCTTGATAAGTCCTATGCATCATCTCCTGAAAACACATGTGAAAATAGGCACGTCAGCATAAAAATGCCTGTGAGATACATAGGTTTTGTGAAAATAGGATTCATGACTTATGTTTGAGAAAATGTTTAGTCATGAACCTTGTAATTTGCTTTGTCTTGTAAATCGTTTGAAAAACAATAAGTTCAGATGATATGTATAGATAAAAGAATAATGTATGGTTAAATGAATAACCATGTAATATGAGTTTGTATAAGATAAGTTGTTTGTAAACAATGTCTTGTGAAAAGTATGTTATTTGTATAAAATGTTATATGTCTCAAATTGAAATGATTCAAATAACGCTACGATATGTAATATCATACAAGCACTTATATATAGGAAGTACCAGCGGCGTATCCACCATGCTTGTATCATATTACACACGCCTCGTTACTTAAATCACTTACTCAAACCAAACCACCAAGATGTAATGTTTAACAATTGTAGAAATGTTTATGTATAGTCAAATATCTATTGTCAAATGTAAATCATGTCAACAGATGCAAATGGTTCACACGGTTCAACAGTTACAAACGGTTCACATGGTTCAACAGTTACAAACGGTTCATGTAATCAAATGGTTACAACGGTTCACATATTCAAATAGTTACAACGGTTCAAAATGTAATATAATGTGTTCATATGCTGGATGAGCATATGCAACAAAATGTAATGTAAAACAATGTACTAAGTATGCACACAATGGGCGTACCTAGCATGAAATGTAATGTAAAACGATGTACTAAGTATGCACACAATGGACATACATAGCATGAAATGTAATGTAAAACAATGTACTAAGTATGCACACAATGGGCGTACCTAGCATGAAATGTAATGTAAAACGATGTACTAAGTATGCACACAATGGACATACATAGCATGAAATGTAATGTAAAACAATGTACTAAGTATGCACACAATGGACATACATAGCATGAAAAGTATTGAAATCATGTACTATAAATGTACTAATGAACATAGCGAGTATATGATGTGAAAACAGGAAAGCAATGAAAGTAACAAGTAGGCACATGTGTTTCACCCCAAAACAGTTTGGAAAACAGTAAAAGAGGGGTCTATGTACTCACTTGAGATTGCTCAGAAGTCCTAAGATAACCACCAAGCAATGCTAGAGATCACGGAATCAAACGACACCTAATATACGTAACTATGTTAATAACCCGGACCTAAATCGGAGGATCGAATAGAATGAGGGTTCGTAAACCAAACGAGTATGGAGACTCGTGTAATATGGTTTAACAAAGCCTACATACTAAATGAAACCTAACATAAGTGTTTACGACCCATTACGACCCGTTTAGGTAGCTTATTTCGGATGTCGGTTCGTTTAGCCGTACGGTTGCGATGTTCGGTTAATTACGACGGAATGCGCATAAGTGCGAAAAACGATCCAAATGGCGTGACGAATGGATTTTTCTTATGCCAAATACTAAAATAAAATATTTTAGTGCTTACATAAATTTTTGGATGTCCGGATGTATTCAGAACGTATGTTATGCGCGAAAGTGCAAACTTATGCACTTTTTGACGCTTTTAGTCCCTGAATGACCCACAAGTTTATTTTAGCACACCGAACCCCTCAAAGCCTATTTCTAAGCTATGTAAAGGATATTTATGGTATGTTTAACTTATGGTCATGTTCCGGAATGTTCGTTACAGTTCAAATTGGCATACTTTCGCAGTTTGTCAAGTTTAGTCCATGTAAGCGATATAACTTGATTTTGCCATACCAAAGCCTTCAAAACTTATTTCTAAGTTATGTAAAGGTTATTTATGGTATGTTAAGCCTATTTCACTATTCCGGAGTGTTCGTTGCATTAAACTGGTTATATTTACGCATCCGAGCGCGTATAACCTTCCAGAAAGCGATTTAGAGCTTAAAATCGAACAAGAGTTGATATGTGCAAAAGATACACATATTTATACAGAACCCAAGTATGAAATACAATATTTCATTGGCTTGGTATTTGTTTGATGGTCGCAGTGACCCAGGTGACACATCACCACAAGAGTTCAACACTTTCGTAACTTTTACAATAATATATTTTGATTGTTTAGTGTTTACATAAACTTTTGCATAATATCAAAACATGTCAAACGACTTAATGAGAACAATGAAAGTAAATTATTGTTATTATTTAATTTAATTATTATTATTACTACATATACATTTTGAAGCTGAGGAATAGTCTTCCTTATTGAACCAACATATTTTTAATTTAATTTTATTCCCAGCTTAAAATTACGGTTTCGTCCTTTGTTTAAAATTATGTTTTTGCCCCTAATTCAAAATAAATTTATATTTTTGCCATGGCTCAAAATTTACGCTTTTGCACTCAGTTCAAAAACCCATTTCTAATTCTACTCCCAGTTTAAATTTACGGTTTTGCCCTCTGTCTAAAATTACGCTTTTGCCCCCCGTTCAAAATAAAAAATATGTTTTTGCCCCTAGCTCAAAATTATGATATTGCCCCCAAGTTAAAATTACGTTTTTGCCCACACTTCAAAATAAAATTATGTTTTCCCCCATAGCCCAAAATTATGATTTTGCTCTCAGTTTAAAAATATGATTTCGCCCCCAGTTCAAAATATTTTTACGATTTTGCCCTCTGTTCAAAATTATGATTTTGCTCCCATTTCAAAAATTACGATTTCTCCCCCAGTTAAAAATTATGATCTTGCCATCGTTTTGTTTTTTTTTTTTTTTGCAAAACTATAGTACTGTTTTATTTTGCTTGGTTGACTCAATGTAACTTTTATTGTGTCAAACAGTTGTCTAACACTCGCTCTTTGGTCCTGACAAATTAGTATTTTACCCCCTGCTCAAAATTACAGACCTGTTATTGTTTTAATTTTTTTAGCAAAACTATGGTAGTGTTTTTGTTTAATTGGTTGTCTCGATGTATTTTTTAGATCGTGTTATAAGTGGTATGTACAAGTAACCTAAATACATGCATACATGTTATGAAACTAAGAAATATTTGATTTAACGCCCTCCATCGCGAGCGGGCATAGGTGTAACTTTTATTTGTCCAGACATGCCTGGTGCATGCTCATTTGTACTGAAAAATTACAATTTTGCTACCAGTTTAAAATTATGGTCTTTCCATCGTTTTAGTTTTTTTTAGTAAAAGTATGGTAGTGTTTTTGTTTTAATTGGTTGACTCGATGTAATTTTTTTGAGATCGTGTTATGAGTAGTATGTACAAGTAGCCGAAACACAAACATGCATGTTATGAGAGAGAAATATTCGGCTTATTGCCCCGCAATGCGGGCGGGGCAAAACCTAGTTTAATTACAAAACAGAACACTCTTCTATATCACCTTTTTGAAAAGGCAAAAACAAAGTTATTCCATAATTCCCATTTCTCAGGTACAAATATCGAGCAAGTGCACCCACATCTCCTCCATCCAAGGCGGCGCGTGCATACCACGCCTCTGTTATAAATGGAAAACACTAATAAGTGGTTAGCAACGGTGGCAAGCATATGGATCCAGTGCAGCTCCGGCGCCTCCTACACCTTCGGAATATACTCTTCCACCCTCAAATCAACTCAAAATTACGATCAAACCACTCTAGACACCGTCTCCGTCTTCAAAGACATCGGCGCCAATATCGGAATTTTATCCGGTCTACTCTTCGACGCCGTTACCGTTAACCACCGCCGGTCAGGACTTCCGTTAGTCTACGTGGCCGGAGCTGTTCAGTGCTTTACCGGTTATTTCTTAATGTGGTTATCCGTCACTGGAGTTATTAACAAGCCGCACGTGCTTCTCATGTGCCTCTTCATGTTCATTGCAGCACACGCTCAGACGTTTTTCAACACCGCAAACGTCGTCGTTTCCGTTCGTAACTTCCCGGATTATAGCGGAACCAGCGTTGGGATTATGAAGGTAATTGTTTCCATGTGTAGGGGCATTATTGTATTTTTATTAAAAGTTTGTTACAACTAACTAGAGGTGTAAACAAGTCCTTAGCCTCGAGAGCTACTCGTTATCGGCTCGGTTAAAAACTCGAACGAGCCGAGCTTTGACGAGCCCGAGCTCGAGCCTGAATTAGAGCTCGTGTAGTTATTGGGCCCGAGCTCGAGCCTGAAATACAAAGCTCGTTTAGGCTCGCGAGCCTAAACGAGCCCAAACAAAAATTTATTTATTTTTTATATAATATAATAATAATGATGATAACATTGGCGAGCTGAGCTCGAGCCGAGCTTTGGCTCATTGAAGCGAGCTCGAGCTGAGCTTTTTGTTCGTTTGAGGTTGTTCTCAAAATAGCTCGAGCCGAGCTCGAGCTTTGGGTTTTACTCGCGAGCCGAGCCCGATCTCAAATAAATAGGCTCGAACCGAGCCGAGCTCGAGCTTGAGCTTCATAAAGACATGACGAGCCGAGCTCGAGCCCAGTCGAGCTCGGGCTCGGCCCGGCTCGTTTACACCCCTACAACTAACTAACAGTAGTTTGATTGTTTGTTACTGGATTTATTTTATATTTTTATTATTGTTAAAATTGAAGGGTTTTTTGGGGTTGAGTGGAGCGATATTAATTCAAATCTACCAGACGTTATTTAACGGCAAACCAACAACCTTTTTACTTATGCTTGCTGTGTTTCCGACACTTGTGTCACTCGCACTCATGTTGTTAGTTCATGTAAACCCTTGTAACACGAGCAATGACAAGCCTCATTTGAATCGCTTCTCGTTGATCGCGCTTATTATCGCGGCGTATCTAATGATCATGATCATATTGCAAAATGTTTTTGCATTCCCATTATGGGCTCATATTGTTACAGCAATTATTCTTTTGGTTTTGGTGTTATCCCCTCTTCAAATAGCTCACACAGCTCGAACAAGCGAATTACAACGCGAACAAGGACCACCGTCCCTTGACATGGCTCCACTGATCATGACTTCTGAGGGTCAAGATGAGGTTGAAATGAATTTGTTACAGGCAATGGGGACGATCGACTTCTGGTTGTTGTTTCTAGCTATGGTTTGTGCATTGGGGTCAGGGTTAGCCACAATCAACAACATAACTCAAATAGGCGAGTCACTTGACTACTCGACGGTTGAGATCAACACGATGGTTTCTTTATGGAGTATATGGAACTTTCTTGGTCGGTTTGGTGGTGGATTTGTGTCTGATTGGTTCCTACATAGATACGGGGGAGGGAGGCCGTTGTTTATCTGCCTTACGCAATTAGCGATGGTTGTGGGCTATTTGATCATCGGTTTAAGTGGGAATTTGTACATTGGATCGGTGATTGTGGGTGTTTGCTACGGATCACAATGGTCTTTAATGCCTACAATCACTTCGGAAATATTTGGGGTGAAACATATGGGGACTATTTTCAACACCATTGCCGCAGCTAACCCTATTGGTTCGTATATACTTTCTGTTCAAGTGATTGGCAACATTTATGACCAAGAAGCACAAGCCAGAGGCGGGTCTTGCCACGGGCTTCATTGCTTTATGCTTTCGTATTTTATATTTGCCGCAGTTTGTGGTTTCGGTGTTATTGTTTCCTTGGTGTTGTTTCTTCGAACAAGGGGGTTTTATGCTTCAATTTTGCAAAGACGGTTGAAGCATTTGCAGGGTAGTTAGAAACATAAGATTCAATTTGTATGTTATTCATCTGTATATTTGGATTTACATTATTCTTTTCGAGAGTTCTGTCAAAGCATAAATGGAAATTAAAACTGTAAAGTTCATTTAGGTTTCTAGGAGAACTTTCTGTTCAATATTTTTTTATGATCAGTTTTAGTTGTAACCAAATGTAATTAGGGGGGTTAAGTAACTTGCTCGGAAAACTCGACTTAATTCAGCTCAAGCCAAATTGTCTCGGACACATTTTAAAGTCGGCGCAAGTGAGCTTCTTGGATCGTTTGAGTAGAAGAGCTCATTCAAAATAACCTCAATCGATACAATAAGCCAATGTGAATCTATGGGTGTGCAATAACCGAACCGAAAACCGACGAAACCAAACTAAAATTAACCGAAAGTCGGCTATCGGTTATTTTTTTAACCATTGGTTAACTGAAATTTATCAAACCGAACTGAATCATTTATATTTTCATATATTTCTAGTTTTTATACTTTCATTTCATGTATTTCATATTTTATACATTCATTTCATGTATTTATACCTCCATTTATTTATTTATACCTCAATTTCATGATTTAAACACCTATTTCATGTATTTTATGCTCCATTTCATTTATTTATAACCGAGCCGACTAACCGATGACTTCGGTTACGGTTACGGTTAATGCTAATAACCGAACCAAACTGGGCCGTACACACCCCTATGTGAATTTGTGATGTTTAGAAAGGCCCAAATAAGAGAGTTCAATTGTCCAAATCGAAGTTCAACTTGGACATTTGCACTCTCTTATTAATTGGGTATAACAACACTAACGTATATAGTTGATAGTCTCTATCTAAAAAAATTAACCTGACATAATACTAGGCCTGGGCAATCTTGGCCCAAACATTTGAGGTTGGGTTCTTTTGGACTAGTATAATTGTTTTGGTTATTTTGGGTTAAGTGTTATTTCGTAAAGGGTCTAGATGGGCAATGTGCCAATAAGAAATTGAGATAAGGGTCAGTTGGGCCATCAAAAAAGAAGCGACCGGTCAGATTGGGTTTGATCTTATTTTCCCAACCGGTCAGATTGGTTTGATCTTATTTTCCCTTGTTGGTTTTGGTCTTTTTTTTTTTTTTTTTTTTTTTGTTTTTGTAATTGAACAATTTGATGGACGTATTTTAGATTTTGATGTATAAGTGTTGGTTTTGCTTTTTGATTTTTGGTTGCTGCTCTCTACTCTACCTGAAGGTTTTGTTCTTCCAATTGCCATTTTAGTCTCTGAGGTTTGGTCCAAATTCCCATTTTAGTACAAATCATTTTTTTCCTCCTCTGAGTCCTTGACTTTTCCATTTTCTTGCCATTTTGATCACATTGCCTAACTCAGTCTAAAAATCTGGTTATAACCAGGGGTATTTTTGACATAACTGTTGTGTAGTGATAACCAGGGGTAGTTTACAACATAATTTATAAACCTCATAATAATTTATAAACCTCTATTCAAAAGGGGGTGGCGGCGCAACTTGTTGCCCGACTACCTGCCATTGCTTTGTAATTGTCTTTTTTCGTGTGGAATGATATTAATATATTTCCTCAAAAAAAAAAAAAAAAAAAAAAAAAAAAAAAAAAAAAAAAAACTCTGATTATAACATGGTTTTTAGACTAAGTTAGACAATGTGATCAAAATGACAAGAAAAATGAAAAGTTAAGGACCCAGAGAAGAAAAAAAAACTATTTGAACTAAAATGATAATTTGGTAAAAAACTCAGGTACTAAAATGGCAATTTACTCTTTTTTTTCTTCTTAAATTGACCCACTTTGATCCGTATCTATATTTGTCAAAGCGTGTTTTAATCTGAACCAAAATAACCAGTTTTAAAACAATCCGTCCTGATCTGCACCCAAATAGTGATAGCTTCTTTTTGTGGTGCTTACTTTTAAACATATTTGTGGTGTTGACTTTTTAAAACATAAGGGTAGGTGGCTAAAAAGATAACCAATAATGTTTTTTATTCTTTTTGAGTTAAATGCCCGGATAGTCCTTGTGGTTTGACATTTTTTCACCTTTAGTCCATAACTTTCTAAAATTACTTCTATAATCCTCAACTTTTTAATTTTCGTTCCCGGATAGTCCCTGGCGCAGATGAAAGTTAATTTTTTCAGTTAAGTGAGTGTGAAATTACTAAATTGCCCTTGTTTATTAAAAAATAACTTAAAGATAAAAAAAATATATTTAAACCCCCTCTCCCCTTTCTCTCTTCCTCTCTCTAGTTTTGGTTATCAAAAATCAAACCACCACCACCACTTCATCTTCCCCACCCTTACCACCCTTTACCACCACCTGCAACCTTACTCCGCCATCTTCTCCGACAACCGGAGATCGGGGATTCCGGCCAGCTAAGCACAAGTTCTGTCTCCTTCCATCCAAAAAGAGGTGTGCATACCAACACTGTTTTAGTCAAATCTCCTCCCTTGTGGGGGGTGGCGACATTCATCATCATCCATCCAACATCTGCAAAAATAAAAAAACCACACAAACTTTCTTCAGAGCTTTCTCTTTCCCTTTCATGATTTTGTCATCTGTGTGTTGTGTGTGTGATGAATCTATTCCTATGGCCCTACTACAATCATCATAGATGCTAACTTTCCTCTTCCAAATCCCAATTTCTCATCCCCAGATGCCATTTTTTTCTTCCCACCCACCACTATCTTTAAAGGTTCCAAACTTTCCTCTTCTTCACCACTTTCTCTCACTTTTAACGGTCATCAATGGCTGCCACACCCACAGAAACCCTAAATCTTGAAATCAATTAAGTGGGTCAGTTCAAGATTCTTCCTTTACTTCATATATATATATATATATATATATATATTTGTTTATATTTTCTCTGTTTCTTGCTTTGTTAAGTTGTATTGAAGCATAAAGCTTCAATTTTTTTGACATTTATTGAGTGTAATTGATTAGATGATACATAATTTGCATAAAGATCGATCTGGGTGGTCTTATATTTGAGAAATTTGGCGGAGTAATGTTGCAGGTGTATCATTACGAAATTATTGCATAAAATGTATCCTTCATTTGACTGGTAAGATGGCGGAGTAATGTTGCAGGTGTGGGTGTGGTCGACCGGAGAAGATGGCGGAGTGGTCGGAATCCCCGATCTCCGGTCGTCGGAGCCGAATCAGAAAGGGACGAGGGGTGTCGGTGTATGGGGGTGGGTGTTTGACTGGTAAGATAGACGACCGGCAACCGGCCGGAGCCCGGAGGTGCACTGGTCACCGAATCAAGAAAAATGAGATGGTAGTGAAGGGTGGTGAGGATGGGGAAGATGAAGTGTTGGTGGTTTGATTCTTGTAGACCAAACTAGAAAGAGGAAGAGAGAAAGAGGAGAGGGGGTTTAAATATATTTCTTTTTATCTTAAGTTATTTTTTAATAACAAGGGCAATTTAGTAATTTCACACCCACTTAACTGAAAAAACTAACATTCATACGCGCCAGGGACTATCCGGGAACGAAAATTAAAAAGTTGGGGACTATAGAGGTAATTTTAGAAAGTTAGAGACTAAAGGTGAAAAAATGCCAAACCAAAGGGACTATCCGGGCATTTAACTGTTTCTTTTTCCATCCCTCTCTAATTTTTTTTCTATTAGTTTCTAGTAAATTCCGAAACTTCATAATAGTAATAGTAATAGTAATAGTAATTGTAATTGTAATTGTTATTGTTATTGTTTGGCAATTACCTTGGAGATTTGTTACTAGAATTACTTTAGCTAAATATCAAATGTGTTATTGTTATTATTATTGTTTGGCAATTACCTTGGAGATCTGTTACTAGAATTACTTTAGCTAAATATCAAATGTGTTACATTTTGATTCTGCTATGGTTTGCAATTACTTTTTCATGCCCATTTTCTGAAAGGATGTTAACTTTTTTTTTTTTGAGAAGTTACAATAGAATGACTATAAGTGCCCCTCATGTCAAACAAGATAAATGGATGGGTTAAATGATCGTAATTGATTTGAGACAAATTGGAAACCAAAGTGACCAATAAGGTGAAATTAATACCATTGGATATTTGGATTAAAATCATTACTCTGTTCAAACCACAAAAACTAAAATCTAGGTTTACTCTAAGACGATGTGTAGTCATAAAGCCTTTTTGGGGGTGTTATGCGATAAGTGGCACGCCACCATAGAGGAGCTTTATAGAGCATTATATCACTAGAGCGTGTGGTCATAAAGCCCATACCTATCATTACACAATTATTAATTTTCATTTTTTTATAATTATTTCTAACTTATAAAATTAAAGACCATTTCACTAAATTAAAAAACATCACACTAAAAAAAAAATTACAATAAAATAAAATAAAAAAACTCAAAGGTTATATTTTTTTTCGATTCGCTCCTTTTGTGCCAACGCCATCTTCAACGCTTTTCCGGTTAGGCGGTCGTGCGGTTTCGAGTAGAATTCAAAGTCATGAACCCATTGTCTATCCCGCATAATCTCGGTCACTTCCCGGTTCTCTTCCATACGTTTAGTCCCTAGTTCGTGTATGTCTTGAAGGCGTCGGTTTATCTCCGAAAAGGCATTAGTCATTTCGGATCCCATCGACGATGACTCGGCCCTTTTCGATCTTGCACCGCTTCTTCTTCCGGCGGGTCGTGGTAGCTCTTCCGCCGACTCTTCCTCCGGAATATCATCGTTTACGTTGGTGTTTCGAGCGTCGGAGGTTGGCGTTTCGGGTTCACCCGACTCGTTGGTTTTTGATCTCTTTGGCAACCTTTTATTTGCCGACCGACCGGTATTCGTAGGGACGTCTGTCACACCCCCAAAATCCACGAGCGGAGTATCACCGCATGGAGGCGTGACTGACCAGGATCAAGCCACCAATCATATTGAACAACGTAATTAAAAAAAATAAAGCCAACCACAATAAAATTGGTGTCCAAAAAAAGTAACCAACTTTAAGTTAACAGCGGAAGCATAAAATGTAAAACCCAAACAAACATAAGTAATAAGTTCATATAGTTTAAATGTTTAACATGGGACTCAACAGTCCATGTCCCACAACGACCACTCCTCCCTGTGCAAGCTCCATAAGCACCTAACAACCTGCAAGGCATGTAACAACGAGTCAACCACAAAGTTGAGCGAGTTCACAGTTGGTTGTTTAGTTTTATATGTTTGTTTCGAAAACCATAAGTTGTTTCGTAAACCATGAGTTAACCAGTATCTTTGTTTCCCAACCCATATCCATAATCAGTGGGGGCTTCCCCATGTGAACCACTAGACCGTTACCATATCGACAACTGACGAAAATAAGCTGTGCCCTAAGTCAATGTCTATCATCATTGACTGAGTGCCCAGATCCATTAGTACACGCCCGTCCTACCGGCAGGGTGTGAGGCTTGTCAACCCTAATAGCGCTATTAACTAATGACCCGCTCGCCATTGGCCCGGTGATTAACATTGGCATCCTACCCATGGAGGATGGCGGTACATATCCTACCCAAGGAGAATACGCATGATTAACATTGGCATTCTACCCATGGAGGATGGCGGTACATATCCTACCCAAGGAGGATATGTAGGTTCCGTTTTAATTCTTTAACCCATTCCAAACCACCGGGAATCCCATGCCTTAGAAAGTGTGTGAACTCACCTCGGTTTGCTCGGCGGATACACAAAGAGGTCAATCAAGCTGCTAGTGGTCAACCACGTCCTAACATGGTTACCATACAAGTTAGGTTTAGGTTCAAGTAGTGCACGTAGGTTTACACATAAGCTAACAAGCTACAACACATAACGATCATGGCATACACATAGATCACATTAACAGTAACAATCAAGTACATATAAAACCCAAACTTGTGCGATTTAGATGATTCTACAAATAAAACCCAATCGATGTCCGGCCCAACCTGTTGTGCGATCGGTACAGCCTTGTGCGATCCACAACCGATTGTGCGATCCATCTCAACCCAGCCCAATAAAGCATGCAGTCCATACTTGTGCGGCCCAAACATTTAACAGTTAACTAATCTTGTGCGGTCCATTTAACTTATGCGATTGGGTTTTGGGCTGTACGGCCCAACAACGTAACAAGGTTTAATATATATAGTGCGGCCCAATATATTGTGCGATTGGCACCATCTTGTGCGATCCACAATATATTGTGCGGTTATGCAAGACTAGATTGTACTATGTGCTTCACTCAGTTGTACCTAGCTTGTGTGGTTGCCCTTGTGCGATCCAAGAGCTTGTACGTTCAGCTCTTGTGCGACCAAGGGACTTGTGCGATCAGATCAAATATTAGGTGATGTGATCTTGTGCGACCAAACAAGCTTGTGCGATTAGTTATGCATTTTCCTTAATTCATGCAAGTCAGTTACACATTCCATAATTATCCAATTTACAGCAATTAAATTCTCTATCATATTTGTAGTAACTTGTAACATAAATCAAGATCTAGCAATTTATTCAAACAGATCAAACAGTGTATACCCTCTTGATTTTATATAAACCCTAGCTAACATGAAGAATTCATCATCACCAAAACCGGATCATAAAGCATTATTAACACTTAAATCCTATTTCATCATGCAACTATCAATACAAACATTATGCGATTTAGATCAAGCATACTTGTATATCATCGTTCCCTTCTTTATACCAATCAACTAATCACGGCACATTCAAACGAGATCAACATAAACCATCATTCAAATCTACTAACAGAACGGTTCTATCATAACCCTATTTCCAAATCAACCATCAAGACTTCTATCGATATTACGACTAGCATTTAACCCTAGTTTTCTTATGAGATCATAGCAACCACAACATGATTATCCTACAATCAAACAATGATGAAATACTAACCGATGGAAGGGTAGGGCAGGATTGTTTCGAACAAGAAGACCTTCGAGAGGGGGGGGGGGGGCTGCCGTCGGGTTCCAGAAGAATGAGAAGAGCTTAGGGTTGATAAACTTTGGATGCAAGATAGTTATGGAGTTTATATATTGACATCCCTTGGTGCCATACGAAAACAATAGGGGCCGGCCCATCATGGGCTGCCCTTTGGGTCTTGGATTTGGATCATAAGTTGGGCCGAGAAGAAGGAATGTGCGATCGAGGTATGTGGCCCAAAAAGGAATTGTGCGATCGAGCATATGTTGTGCGATTAAGATTCGTTATACACTTATATTTATAATACAACCAAACATAACATGTAACATTCCACCTATAATCATTCCATTAAAAACAATATATCAATTAACCACACAAGGTTCACACATGCCACATCAAGCGCAAATATAAAATCAAGCGTAGCGAAAGGATCCAAATTATGAGTTGTCACATCATCCCCAAGTTGAAAGAAATTTCGTCCCGAAATTTAGCACGTACTCACTGAGGAAGCTAGTTAAGTTGTATGGTTTTCCTGGGGTGTCACATCCTTCCCCCGTTGGTTTGGAATTTCGTCCCGAAATTCCGCAGTAGCTTCAGCCTCAGTAGTGGTTTCACTGTCTCCGAACAACTGGGGATACTTGTGCTTCATCTGGTCTTCTTGTTCCCAGGTAAACTCTGGGCCACGACGGGAGTTCCATCGAACTCGGACAAGAGGAATTCTGGTGTGCTTGAGAATCTTCACATCTCGGTCAATAATATCTCCTGGTCCCTCGATAAATCGCAGCTGATCGTCGATAGTGAGCTCCTTGAGAGGAACTATGAGGGTCTCATCTGACAGACACTTTTTCAGATTCGACCCGTGGAAAACGTTGTGAACTCCGCTGAGTTCTTCGGGTAGGTTCAGTTTGTAGGCCACTTTGCCTATTTTCTCTATGATTTTGAAAGGTCCGACATATCGCGGGTTGAGTTTGCCTCGTTTGCCAAAACAAACAACACCTTTCCAAGGTGAGACTTTGAGTAGTACTCGATCCCCAACCTGGAACTCGAGTGGTTTCCTGCGCTTATCAGCATAGCTTTTCTGATGGTCACGAGCTGCCGCCATTCGTTGTCGAATCTGAGCAATCTTCTCAGTTGTGTCTACCACAAGTTATGGGCCAGTGATTTGGCTGTCACCAACTTCTGCCCAGCAAAGTGGTGATCGGCATTTACGTCCGTACAATGCCTCAAACGGAGCGGCCAGGATACAGGTGTGGTAGCTGTTATTATACGAAAATTCCACTAAAGGTAGATGTCGTTCCCAGCCGTTACCAAAATCAATCACACATGCCCTTAGCATGTCTTCAAGAGTTTGAATGGTGCGTTCAGACTGCTCATCCGTCTGCGGATGATATGCCGTGCTCATGTCTAGACGCGAGCCAAAGGATTTGTGCATCGCCTGCCACAAATCAGAGGTAAAACGCGGATCTCGATCAGAAATGATGGAAGTTGGCACCCCGTGCCTTGAAACTACTTCCTTCAGGTAGATGTCTGCTAGAGTAGAGAACTTATCCTTTCCTTTGATAGCCAGGGAGTGTGCAGATTTGATTAGTCGATCCACTATCACCCAAATGGTATCGTTTCCTCGTTGAGATCTAGGTAAGCCAGTAACGAAGTCCATGGAAATTTGCTCCCATTTCCATGTCGGGATCTCTGGTTGTTGAAGTAGGCCTGATGGTTTCTGGTACTCGATTTTGACTTTCGCACAAGTCAAGCATTTACTAACGTAGGTTGCTATGTTGGCTTTCATACTAGGCCACCAATACGTAGTCTTGAGATCGTGGTACATCTTATCCGAACCAGGATGTACCGAGTAACGAGACTTGTGTGCTTTATCCATCACAAGCTCACGTAGGTTACCATAGAGTGGAACCCAGATGCGCCCTGTCACGTGATAAGCACCGTCTTCCTTTTGTTCTAACCGTTTCTTCGATCCCCGCAGGGACTCAGCCCTGATGTTCTCTGCTTTCAATGCTTCAACCTGAGCATCTCGTATCTGAACGGGAAGACTAGAGTGAATGGTAAGCTGTAACGCACGTACACGCTTAGGTTTAGGCTCCTTCCGACTGAGGGCATTGGCTTTGCCCGGATGATACTTGATCGCGCATTCGTAATCATTCAAGAGCTCGACCCATCGACGTTGTCGCATGTTTAACTCCTTTTGCTTGAAGATATGCTCGAGACTCCAGTGATCGGTGTAAATGGTGCACCTGGTACCGTACAGGTAATGTCTCCATATCTTAAGAGCAAAAACCACTGCTCCCAACTCCAAGTCGTGCGTAGTGTAGTTCCTTTCGTGAACTTTAAGTTGGCGTGATGCGTAAGCAATGACCTTGTCATGGTGTATCAACACGCAACCAAGTCCTTGGATGGACGTGTCGCAATAAACCGCGAAACCGTCTGTGCCTTCAGGCAGTGAGAGAATTTGTGCGCTACAAAGTCTATCTTTTAAGTGTTGTAACGCAGATTCCTGTGCATCACCCCAACGATAGGTGACACCCTTCTGAGTTAGTGAGGTGAGGGGTTGCGCAATCTTGGAGAAATTCTTGATGAACCTTCTGTAGTAGCCTGCCAATCCCAAGAATTGGCGGATTTCTGTTGGTGTACGGGGTGCAGGCCAATTCCTGATTGAGTCAACCTTGGATGGATCAACGTGGATCCCATCCTCATTCACCACGTGGCCTAGAAAATGGACTTCACGAAGCCAGAAGTCATATTTCGAGAACTTAGCATAAAGCTGCTCTGTTCGAAGAGTTCCAGAACAAGTCGCAGCTACTGCTCGTGTTCCTCCTGACTCTTAGAATAGATCAGGATGTCGTCGATGAAAACAAGTGACATATTCGTCAGGTTAGACTAGATTTGAATGTCGCGTCTGAGAATCCATATCAGTCGTATCCATTTCAAAGAACAGTATCTGTGGTATCATCATATTCATGGCCTGATGCTCATCGAGTAATGTTCGTAGAGTGTAACTTGTCCAAGCGAATGTCCGCGGGGGTTGTTGTTAGGATCACATAATCCCAAAAGTATATCAAGTATGGATGTGGGAACATAAGTAAGAGTAGGCGCAATGGATGAGTAAGCGTTTAAGAATCCACAACAGGGGTTTACATAAGGTCGAAGGTATAGCTGGTCATACGCAAGTTTGGTATAGTTAGGTTAAAGTATCTCGTTGATCAAACATAGCTGTCAAGTAAGCAATCAAGTTAGGGGGAGTTCCTTGGGTCATACGAATGATTCCAAAATACGTCTGCGTAGTCGTGGGGTTCCAAAGGAAAGACGTGAAAACGTGCTCAAGTGAGTATGATCGTATCAACAATACATCACCACCCTCAAGGTTTCAAGGAGTGATCACCAATGATCGAAAGTCGAGCCTTCCAAATTCTCTAAGCTAAAGCGTGTTCGTTCCAGTGTCTCGTCATGGAGAAGCGAGAACGTGATGTCACTGTGGTAAGAGAGTGATGCTTTGATCTAAGCCAATGATAGAAATTAAACAAAGCATTAATCGACAATCAGGTGTTGGTACAAAGGCTAGTGAGAAGATTCCGCATATATACATGGAAAACTATTATGGAGTTAAAATACGACTCTTGTAGTGTAAGGTGGGTCAGGTAAACGTATAAATTATCGTGTTCGCCGGTGGGTTGAGTGATCCATATTTCCGTCCCCAAATGTTCTGAAGACTATTTCACCCGTAATGGCATTCATTCGCTAAGTTGGGTATACGAGAGAGCTAATCAAGTAGAATAAGAATAAACCATCCAACAGGGTAATAAGGTAGTCTTGCGATTGGTGAAAATCGTGGTATGGTTGTTGGTGTTTCAATAAATCGGTTGTCAATCGAAGCGATAGGGAATTAATGAGGTTCATGCGAAGAATCGAGTGAAAACAGGGGTCCAACAATAACCGAAGGATTTGACCAGCTAATCTGTTGTCTAGAAGTAATTTCCAGTAGTGGTGTAGGGCGGCATGGCACAAAAAGGAAGTTCGTTGCATCGCGGTCGCGCGAGTGTATCACTTGTCCAAAACAGAGTTTGGTAGGTAAGGTTTCGTGTTGCATAACGACAAACGCATGTAACTATGACTGATTCGCTTCTGGCGACGATGACCGGTGAAGGTGATAAAGTTCGTCAACAGGGATGCGTGGGTTTAGTTCTCCTAAGCCCGAGTTCGTGTAAGCCAGGTCTGGTCTTCGTGAATGTTGATGTACAAACCGACTGTACGGTGGGTCAGATGGCGTCGTCATGTCGAGGTAAACGTATGAGTAGATAGAATGCATACACAGTCGTTGTAGCGGGGTGACAAGAAATCAGGAAAGTATTTGACCACCACTTGTCAAATTTCAAGTAAACAATTGTGTGTCATAAAGAACACAGTAGGGCTAATAGACAACATGCTGCTTTCCTAGTTAAGCATACCATAATATCACACCATACAAAAGTAATCTAGCAAGTAGGTAATATAAACTTAAATCATACCACCTAGTGTGTTGAGCCTTGCACGTGGAGCGAAGCGTCGTTGTGGATTGTTGAGCACTGTACAGGTTATAGTCTGGTTTTGTCAAAAAGCTTTTCCTTTTTTAAAACCAAGTTCACTATAACCAATGGCTCTGATACCAATCTGTCACCCCCCCAAAATCCACGAGCGGAGTATCACCGCATGGAGGCGTGACTGACCAGGATCAAGCCACCAATCATATTGAACAACGTAATTAAAAAAAATAAAACCAATCACAATAAAATTGGTGTCCAAAAGAAAGTAACCAACTTAAAGTTAACAGCGGAAGCATAAAATGTAAAACCCAAACATAAGTAATAAGTTCATAAAGTTTAAATGTTTAACATGGGACTCAACAGTCCATGTCCCACAACGACCACTCCTCCCTGTGCAAGCTCCATAAGCACCTAACAACCTGCAAGGCATGTAACAACGAGTCAACCACAAAGTTGAGCGAGTTCACAATTGGTTGTTTAGTTTTATATGTTTGTTTCGAAAACCATAAGTTGTTTCGTAAACCACGAGTTAACCAGTATCTTTGTTTCCCAAACCATATCCATAATCAGTGGGGGCTTCCCCATGTGAACCACTAGACCGTTACCATATCGACAACTAACGAAAATAAGTTGTGCCCTAAGTCAATGTCTATCATCATTGACTGAGTGCCCAGATCCATTAGTACACGCCCGTCCTACCGGCACGGTGTGAGGCTTGTCAACCCTAATTGCGCTATTAACTAATGACCCGCTCGCCATTGGCCCGACGATTAAGTCGATATAAAAATGAGGGACTTCATGATAGAGTTTTGTCTAGTAAGTTTAAGGTTGTTGTCCTACCCAAGGAGGACGAACGTACGTATTCTACCCAAGGAGAATACGCATGATTAACATTGGCATCCTACCCATGGAGGATGGCGGTACATATCCTACCCAAGGAGAATACGCATGATTAACATTGGCATCCGACCCATGGAGGATGGCGGTACATATCCTACCTAAGGAGGATATGTAGGTTCCGTTTTAATTCTTTAACCCATTCCTAACCACCGGGAATCCCATGCCTTAGAAAGTGTGTGAACTCACCTCGGTTTGCTCGGCGGATACACAAAGAGGTCAATCAAGCTGCTAGTGGTCAACCACGTCCTCACATGGTTACCATACAAGTTAGGTCTAGGTTCAAGTAGTGCACGTAGGTTTACACATAAGCTAACAAGCTACAACACATAACGATCATGGCATACACATAGATCACATTAACAGTAACAATCAAGTACATATAAAACCCAAACTTGTGCGATTTAGATGATTCTATAAATAAAACCCAATCGATGTCCGGCCCAACCTGTTGTGCGATCGGCACAGCCTTGTGCGATCCACAACCGATTGTGCGATCCATCTCAACCCAGCCCAATAAAGCATGCAGTCCATACTTGTGTAGCCCAAACATTTAACAGTTAACTAATCTTGTGTGGTCCATTTAACTTGTGCGATTGGGTTTTGGGCTGTACGGCCCAACAACGTAACAAGGTTTAATATATATAGCGCGGCCCAATATATTGTGCGATCGGCACCATCTTGTGCGATCCACAATATATTGTGCGGTTATGCAAGACTAGATTGTACTATGTGCTTCACTCAGTTGTACCTAGCTTGTGTGGTTGCCCTTGTGCAATCCAAGAGCTTGTACGTTCAGCTCTTGTGCAACCAAGGGACTTGTGCGATCAGATCAAATATTAGGTGATCTGATCTTGTGCGACCGAACAAGCTTGTGCAATTAGTTATGCATTTTCCTTAATTCATGCAAGTCATTTACACATTCCATAATTATCCAATTTACAGCAATTAAATTCTCTATCATATTTGTAGTAACTTGTAACATAAATCAAGATCTAGCAATTTATTCAAACAGATCAAACAGTGTATACCCTATTGATTTCATATAAACCCTAGCTAACATGAAGAATTCATCATCACCAAAACCGGATCATAAAGCATTAGTAGCACTTAAATCCTATTTCATCATGCAACTATCAATACAAACATTATGCGATTTAGATCAAGCATACTTGTATATCATCGTTCCCTTCTTTATACCAATCAACTAATCACGGCACATTCAAACGAGATCAACAGAAACCATCATGCAAATCTAATAACAGAACGGTTCTATCATATTCATAAATTGAAACCCTATTTCCAAATCAACCATCAAGACTTCTATCGATATTACGACTAGAATTTAACCCTAGTTTTCTTATGAGATCATAGCAACCACAACATGATTATCCTACAATCAAACAATGATGAAATACTAACCGATGGAAGGGTAGGGCAGGATTGTTTTGAACAAGAAGACCTTCGAGAGGGGGGGGGGGGGCTGCCGTCGGGTTCCAGAAGAATGAGAAGAGCTTAGGGTTGATAAACTTTGGATGCAAGATAGTTATGGAGTTTATATATTGACATCCCTTGGTGCCATACGAAAACAATAGGGGCCGGCCCATCATGGGCTGCCCTTTGGGTCTTGGATTCGGATTATAAGTTGGGCCAAGAAGAAGGAATGTGCGATCGAGGTATGTGGCCCAAAAAGGAATTGTGCGATCGAGCATATGTTGTGCGATTAAGATTCGTTATACACTTATATTTATAATACAACCAAACATAACACGTAACATTCCACCTATAATCATTCCATTAAAAACAATATATCAAATAACCACACAAGGTTCACACATGCCACATCAAGCGCAAATATAAAATCAAGCGTAGCGAAAGGTTCCAATTTACGAGTTGTCACAATGTCGGCCCATTTGGCGCTATTCCGAAGAATTTGCCAACACTTTAAGTACGGGAAATTACCTTGACTTACTTGATACTCGATTAAGGCCGCTTGTGTAATGTCCTCGTCCTTTTGGCCACTTTTCCATCTGGCTTTTACCCGTTGGTAAATGGATTATGTCGCAGCCCCGACCCCTACCCGGGGAGCGGGCGCCGCGAGCCAACACAGAGCTGGTGGTATGGGTGTTTATTAATTTGGCAGCGGAAATGAGACATCAGGACCGTAGTTAGGAAATATTTTCAGAGTTTCAAAACACCAAACTTTTATAATAAATAAATGTGATAAAACCCAAGTTTCATTGATAATACATTTTTAGGGATAAATCCTAATTATTGAAAACATAAACTACATTTTGTTTAGGTAACTTTTATAGCCACTTCTTTAAGCCTTCAGTGCTCCATAGTTGGCTTCTACTAGCTTCACATTAAGTTACCTGAAACGCATTTTAAAAAGATTTTATCAGCAAGAAATACTGACGAGTGCATCCCAGATTAATCAAAACAAGCTTTTATAACTTTACAGTATTGAGAGCTATTACAATGTTTATATCTACCAATATACTCATTCAGTATTTGTCATGTTCACAATTCCATGACTGTGGTCATGTTACTCATTGGCTAACTCGTCGTCCAATAGTAACGGATTACTAGTAGTGTATACAAAACCCCACATACCGGCACTAATTGTAGAATACAAAGACTCAATCACTGTTTAGTATAATTGAAAACATTGAGATTTTTGTAAAACAATTTGGTAGAAAAAGAGAATGACTCACATTGTAGACTTAGGTGTTTCTATAGCTTCCTGGTGGTGTTCCTGATTATATTCTATAAAAAATAAACAATGCACACATGTTAGTAAGATAACTCAAATCACATTATCCATACAACACGAGACAGAACTCCAACGAATTTAGTCAGGTGCATTACGGAGCCCTAGGTCAATCGGGCAGGGTAACGAATTAGTGATCGGGGGTTAAAATACTTAAAACGAGGCAGAGTTTCATCTTTTAGGGGTATTATATCCAATAATTTCCGCACTATATGTATGAGAGAGAAAAGAAAATGAACAAATGACAACTGAGGCCGAACGTCTCCTTTTATAAGCCGATTCTGGGGTTTCTCGCGCCCCCCGAGCCCCTTACTTGTTCCTTTCGCGGCTCGCGAGCCAGACCTAGCTAGGGCTAGGTCTGGTTAGTCACCAGGTAGGTCTCACACATAACCCGGACACGTGGCGCAATCTGGTTCTGGCACCCAACTCTCGGTCCCGCCGCGTGACTCATTTCTTTCTCTCTCTTGCGGCTCGCGAGCGACACGAAATTCTTGTCTTATTTGATTTTTATAAAGATTAAGGTTAAACGGGTTTATTTACGTGTATTCGGGGTATATTTAGAGCGTTTAGGGGTGATTTTCGAGGGTTGTTATATCCTCCACACCTTACTTTAAATCTCGTCCTCGAGATCTACTGGAACAGGTGTGGATATTTCCTTTGCATTTCTGATTCGAGCTCCCATGTATATTCTGGTCCTCTCTTTGAATCCCATTTTACTTGACCAGAACTAATCTCTTGTGCTTGAGATTTTTGATCTTTCTATCTTCCATTTGTAGTGGTTTTTCTACAAACTTAAGTTTCTCATTTACCTCTATGTCCTGAAGAGGTACCACTAATTATTCGTCTGCTAAGCACCTTTTGAGATTACATACATGAAATACATCATGTATTCCTGCCATTTCTTCTGGTAGTTGTAGCTGATAAACTACTGCTCCTATTTTTTTTGATAATCTCTAAAGGTCCAACATACCTGGGGCTTAGCTTTCCTCGTTTAACGAATCTGACCAATCCTTTCCGTGGAGAAATTTTTAACAATACCTTATCTCACACTTGAAATTACAATGGCTTTCGTCTGTTATCTACATAATTATTTTGACGGTCTCATGCTGCTTTTAGTCTTTCCTTGACTTAAATAATTTTGTCCGTTGTTTCTTGCACTATCTCTGGTCCAGATAGTTGTTTTCTCCAATCTCTGCCCAACAGACTGGAGTTCGGCACTTTTGTCCATAAAGGGCTTAAAATGGTGTAGCATTGATGCTGGTATGATAGTTGTTATTGTAGGAAAATTCTATTAATGGTAAATGATCGTCCCAATTTCCCCCAAAATCAATTACACAGGCTCTAAGCATATCTTCCATTGTCTGAATTCTCCTTTCGCTTTGTCCGTCCGTTTGAGGATAATAAGCTATGCTTAGATTCAACCTGGTTCCCATTGCTTTTTGGAAATTTGTCCAAAAATGAGAAGTAAAACGGCTATCTCTATCAGACACAATATATAAAGGAATTCCATGTAATGAAACTATTTCATTTACATATAACTTGGCTAACTGTTCCATACTAAAAGTCTCTTTCATAGGTAAGAAATGAGCAGATTTGGTTAATATGTCTACAATCACCTAGATTGCATTATTACCTTTTCTTATGTTGGGTAATTTAGTAACAAAGTCCATTGTTATCAATTCCCATTTCCATATTGGCATTTCTAATTGCTGTAATAACCCTGAGGGTTTCTGGTGCTCAGCTTTAACCTGTGAACAGGTTAGATGTCACACCCCGACCACGTAAAACAACAAAACGTGGCGGAAACGTCGGGGAGTGTTGTAACAGAATCATTGTTTCATAACACATGGAAATTGAAATATTGTTTTATTGATTAAAAGAGTTACAATGTCTTGACAATCAAAGAAATATAACATAAATAACTAGTCTTGCATCTTTTATTGTCACTAAGGCCCAAGTCCGCCTAAGTGTATCTTGATAAATCCTATGCATCATATCCTGAAACACATGTGAAAATAGGTACGTCAGCATAAAAATGCCTGTGAGATACATAGGTTTTGTGAAAATAGAATTCATGACTTATGTTTAAGAAAATGTTTAGTCATGAACCTTGTAATTTGCTTTGTCTTGTAAATCATTTGAAAAGTGATAAATAAACCTAATGATATATATGTATAAAAGAATAATACATGGTTAAATGAATAACCAAGTAAAATGAGTTTGTATCAGATAAGTTGTTTGTAAAACAATGTATTGTGAAAAGTATGTTATTTGTATAAAATGTTATATGTCTAAATTGAAATGATTCAAATAACGCTACGATATGTAATACCATATAAACACTTATATATAGGAAGTACCAGCGGCGTATCCACCATGCTTGTATCATATTACACACGCCTCGTTACTTAAATCACTTACTCAAACCAAACCACCAAGGTAAAATGTTTATGTATAATCAAATGTCAAAATGTTTTGTGTATATCAATGTCAAAATGTTTATGTCTAATGTAAATCATGAATTGTGTATATCAATGTCAAAATGTTTATGTCTAATGTAAATCATGAATTGTGTATATCAATGTCAAAATGTTTATGTCTAATGTAAATCATGAATTGTGTATATCAATGTCAAAATGTTTATGTCTAATGCAAATCATGTAATGTGTATCCAAAATATCATGTATGGTAGGTGAAATATATCAACTAAACCATATGTAAAATGCACAAAAACAAGGTATTGAAGTAAAACATGGTTTAAATCAAAGTTATGTTTTGTGGAACAAATGCATGCTATACTGATATAAACATCTATGCGGTATTGTAAAATGCATACATCCAAGCCTTGCGACTGTAGAATAAACCCTAGCACAAAGTCTAAGGTCCACCTAGAAATGTATTCGGATTCGGTCATTCCTTCCATCCAAACAAACCTAGGTTTCAGGAATGGGAGTTGTCAAGTCCTATGGTACCACTACCTACTACCGAGCGGCATGATCGGTGTTAATGAATGTATATTGTCCCATTTAAACAAACCAAATGTCATACCAAAATGTAAGCATGTGATGAATAACAAATGTACTAAGTATGCACACAATGGACATACATAGCATAAAATGTAATGTAAAACAATGTACTAAGTATGCACACTATGGACATACATAGCATAAAATGTAAAGTAAAACGATGTACTAAGTATGCACACAATGGACATACATAGCATAAAATGTAATGTAAAACGATGTACTAAGTATGCAACAAAGGACATACATAGCAAAAACACAATGAAATCATGTACTATAAGTGTACTATTGAACATAACAAACATATGATATGAAAACATGAAAGGCACGAAAGTAATAAGTAGGCACATGTGTTTCACCCCAAAATGTTTGGAAAACAGTAAAAGAGGGGTCTATGTACTCACTTGAGATTGCTCAATAGTCCTAGGATAACCACCAAGCAATGCTAGAAGATCTCGGAATCAAACGGTACCTAATATAGGTAACTACATTAATAAACCGGACCTAAATCGGAGGATCGGATAGAATGAGGGCTAGTAAAGCAAATGAGTATGGGAAAGTCATGTAATATGGTTTAACAAAGCCCACATACTAAAATGAAACCTAACCTAAGTGCTTACGACCCATTACGGCCCGTTTAGGTAGCTTATACTACTTTAACGCGTCGTTTGCGTAAAACGCGTTCGGAATGCCTAACTAGTCCTATGATAAGTAAAATATGCCTTAACATGTCTAATATTGTTACCAAATCAGCTTAGATACCAAAAGTTATGTTATATATGCTTAAAATGAATTTTTGCGTAAAAAGGGTATTTTGGTAATTTACCTAAGGCATATATACTACTTATCATACAACTACTCAAACGATGTGACCATAAGGTATAACCTCGGAAGGTTATTCCTTATACAACTATGGTCACCTAATGTGTTTGGTCGGATCCTAATGATCGACCAAACGGGTCGGGTTCGAAAGTATAAGCGATTGTTTAGATCGCTTACCTTACGACCCTATATAAGCACTAAACTAAGAGTGACGAGCTAAGCATGTTAAAACATGCTTAACTAAGTTTAGAAAACAGGTTTGGTATCAAAACAAACGGTTTTGATACCTAAGAGTAGTTTGGTTACAAAATACGCAATAACACGCATTTTGGCCGAAACTACGACTCGTCACTGAGCCTAGATAACGTGGTAATCAGTAGGTATAGTCACTAGGGACTATAACCATCGTGAATATGCTCACGTTATGAAATTCAAACGAAATTCGCATTGAGCATAAACTGGTCAATGCAGAAAGTCAAACAAAGTTTGACTTTAACTCTAAAACGAATGAAAAGAACGAAGGAACACTTACAAAGGGTCCCCGAAAGCTAATCTTGATCCAAGTAGCTCAGGTATGAAGCAATGGCTTCAACTTAGAGCATTCTTAGATCAGATTTGTGGGTTTTGTAAGTGAATGGGTTGGGTATTTATAGGATATGCAGGACCGTTAGGATCGTTTCTCGAGTACCGTGCTTTGATCTTGTCCCTACACTTGTTGCAACCCTATGGTAACTCAAATTGGCCCCCCATTATCAGGAAGAGGCAAGTGCAAAAAGGATTAGGAGAGTGTAACAGCTGTTAATAGCTGTTTAAACAAGTTTCTGCTGTCTGACCCCTGCTTACGGACCGTAAGACTTAGAACCTTACGGCCCGTAAGGACCTTGCAGGTCTGATACTTTCAAAAATGGCAGAACAGGCCCCTGAAGCTCCAAACTTGCTATTTGATGCATTTTTGACACGTTTAAGCCCCGTTGACCCCATTTCAAAGCTCTAAAATGAAGTTAAAGTATAGGGAACTTAAAATGTGCTCAAAAATATCTCGGATGTCGGTTCGTTTGGCCGTACGATTGCGTTGTTCGGTTAATTACGACGGAAGTCGTAACGGACGCAAAAACGGTCCAAATTGCGCGACGAATGAATTTTTCTTATGCCAAACACTAAAATAAAATATTTTAGTGCTTACATAAATTTTTGGATGTCCGGATGTATTCAGAACGTAAGTTATGCGCGAAAGTGCAAACTTGTGCACTTTTTGACGCTTTTAGTCCCTGAATGACCCAAAAGTTTATTTTAGCACACCGAACCCCTCAAAGCCTATTTCTAAGCTATGTAAAGGATATTTATGGTATGTTTTACTTATGGTCATGTTTCAGAATGTCTGTTACAGTTCAAATTGGCGTACTTTCGTAGTTTGTCAAATTTAGTCCCTGTAAGCGAATTAACTTGATTTTGCCATACCAAAGCCTTGAAAACTTATTTCTAAGTTATGTAAAGGTTATTTAAGGTATGTTAAGCCTATGTCACTGTTCTGGAGTGTTTGTTGCATTAAACTGGTTATATTTACGCATCGGTGCGCGTATAACCTTCCAGAAAGCGATTTAGAGCCCGAAATCGAACAAGAATTGATATGTGCAAACGGTACACATATTTATACAACTCCCAAGTATGAAATACAATATTTCATTGATACGGTATTTGTTTGATGTCCGTGGAGGCACAGGTGTCACAGTCTCCCCTACTTTAGGAAATTTCGTCCCGAAATTTTATTTAGAGGAAACTTGTGAGAGTTTGAAGCATGAAGTTGAAAAGACCAAACAACACTGGTTAGAGTTCTTGAACTTCTAGTAACTTTAAATAACATCAAGCTTGTAATATAGGAGGGACACTTATATACAAGTCTATTAAGCGTCACTGGTGCGTCCACCATACCTCCTGTACATTATTCACATTTCGTTATTGTTGCCACTATCGGTTCTTACACATAATAAATCTTACTGTGGTTTCCGTGCACTGAACTTCGTAATTATGTATGCATCCATAATCACGTAATTCCTTGCATAGTCACGTAGTGCATCTTAAAATGTGTAGGGGAAGAAAACAATGAACGGGCATGTGAGGATTGTGACTAGACCACCATAGGGTCCCTTTTATTAAATCAATAAATGATTTTAATAGACAACCAAGGGGTCTTTTCAGCTTATATCATCACATGTCATTCTTAACCAGATTTTTGAATCAATCTTTTTGACTAGACCACTAAAAGGGTCTCTTATGAATCATGGAATGGTACTATATAATCCAAGGGTCTTAACTATTACATAGAAGCCCATTAAGGATTTAAGGTAGTACCTTTGGATATCCTACTATGAATCCTTCATATGAAGATATGGAAGGTTCTACGAGGATTTGGATAATGAAAATAAAACCACAAAAGGAAAAACATAGCACAAAAACACATAACCACAAAATTGTTTATCTTGATCTTTAATTTGTTATCATCTTGTTAATTGTGCACATGCATTTAAACCATACCAGGTATCCAATCCGTGGATTTTGATTAGCACTTTAAATATTTCCAAGGATCTAACTATAAAGATAGGAAGATCTAAAAAAAATTTCGATTTCGTTTATAAGGAATCGAAATGTTCGAATTAGGGTATACAAGGAATCCAATTAAGGACTCGGATTTGAATGGAAATCATCTACAAGGGTCTAATTGTGAAGATAAAAAGATCCCATGTGGATTTTGGGAATTGGAGAGCGGGAGGCGTTTCAAAACCTTGCACTAGACGTGCTTAAGTCAAAACATGAGGTAAAATGCTTATGAAGTTGAGATGCTCGATATGCCAAGGTGACATATGAAGCAAAATTTGAAGGTTAAGTCAATGTATGAGGAAAATATTTTTTTGAAATCATAAATTAAGTGTATTAGATAAGTATATTTATAAAATGTTTTAAAATCATGCGAGATGAATTTTGAAATTATGTATAAGGTTTTTGCAAATCATGAATGATGTTTTTGAAGTCATGCACTTGATATAAGTAATTATATGGTATTAATAACATTTTGAAATCATGAAGGTTGTTTTTGAAAACATAGACAATGTCCTTGAAATCATGGAGGTTGTTTTTGAAAACATATGTTATGCATGTTGAAAGAAATCAAAACGTAAATGGGTATGAGATTGAAAAATACCTTAGTTTTCTAACCAAGGATTCTAAGGTACAGATGTGCAAAAGCACGATTACTCATAATGTCACTTTATTTCTTGTACTTCGTCTCCTAGAATGAAACGAGTACTTAAAATGTTTCGAGGAAATCATGAGCGATCACTTGAAAGGGAGAATCACAAGAGTAGTTTGTAAAGAACATAGTTCTTTGATGTAGGTATCATAGGGAAATGGTATACACATATGTAACTACACGTGTACATCAGAATTGTGAACAATAATTTATTCATAAACTGAACACATTGTTTCCAAGTTCAACAAAAGAAACAAAAGTAACAGATACAAATTATTTAAAGCAGCAGCTTCTTCTAATCAGCCAAATCCTCATCCAAGGGTTGGATTTGCATCGACAATCTTTGGGCATTTGTTTCTGAAATGGCTCGTCTCTCCACAGTTGTAGCAAGTACCAGACGGAAAACGAGCTTGAGTAGGGTTGACTTGGAGTCGGGTAGCAGCAAGGTTTATAGCAGCTTTGTTTTGGATAGCAAAACGGCATATGCTAACCAAATGTCCCCACCGTCCATAGTAGGTACATTTGAAGCAGGGTAAGCGGTTTAAATGATGACGGTTACATCGTTTGCACCATGGGGCAGCTCCTAAGTACGGCTTCCTAGCTGGTGGCGCTGCCATTTGGCTAGGTTCCGCTTGATTAGGTGTAACTGCTGCGGGTTTCCTTGAAGCCTTACGCTTCCTTGATTTTGGTGCAGGCTTGACTTCTGCTTCCTTCGGTGACTCTTGAGTGGCTTCATTGTTGAGACGAGACATGGCAATGCCTAAATCCACGGTCTTCAGAATCACTTCGCCTATTCGTTGGGCAAATTTGGCAGTCTGCTAGGATATCTGCGCATCGTTGCAATGAAGCGACATTCTGAAGGAAATGAAGGATATAGGAGGAAACAAATGAAAGGTTATCGGCAAATGAAACAAAATGACAACGCATAGAAATTGCGATCATTTGTTTGTTACCTAAGGCAAACAAATGAGACGGTGACTAATCAAAGTAAGCGGGTCATATTAATGTATCGCGAAGACATGCTTTAGCCTATAAGTGGACACTCACCCCAAGTGTTCCCAGGTAAGAGTGACTGGTCCGATTATGTGGATTTGTACGAACACTCTAGCCTTAGACAGAAAACTCAGAGTACAGGCATCCACTCTTCCAGATTGCACGTGATCACACTATAAGACCCAAACTTTGACGAGGTTTTGAAAATTCAAAGGGGTTCAAAACCTTATAACAGAGGGTTCAAAACCTAGTAATCAATCATCCTAGAATAGATGATTAGTTTTCAAAGCGGTTTTGAAATTTGTGTTCTTGTTGAGGTCGTCGCCTAAGGATAGGTGACGGTATTGTTTTATGACTAAACGCAAGTAAAATCGCGTTAGGGTCCTAGGAAGGTTATAGACTAGGTCAAAGCATTATAATAACCTAATTCCCTATAACCATGAGCTCTGATACCAACTTTTCTGTCACACCCCGACCACGTAAAACAACAAAACGTGGCGGAAACGTCGGGGAGTGTTGTAACAGAATCATTGTTTCATAACACATGGAAATTGAAATATTGTTTTATTGATTAAAAGAGTTACAATGTCTTGACAATCAAAGAAATATAACATAAATAACTAGTCTTGCATCTTTTATTGTCACTAAGGCCCAAGTCCGCCTAAGTGTATCTTGATAAATCCTATGCATCATATCCTGAAACACATGTGAAAATAGGTACGTCAGCATAAAAATGCCTGTGAGATACATAGGTTTTGTGAAAATAGAATTCATGACTTATGTTTAAGAAAATGTTTAGTCATGAACCTTGTAATTTGCTTTGTCTTGTAAATCATTTGAAAAATGATAAATAAACCTAATGATATATATGTATAAAAGAATAATACATGGTTAAATGAATAACCAAGTAAAATGAGTTTGTATCAGATAAGTTGTTTGTAAAACAATGTATTGTGAAAAGTATGTTATTTGTATAAAATGTTTTATGTCTAAATTGAAATGATTCAAATAACGCTACGATATGTAATACCATACAAGCACTTATATATAGGAAGTACCAGCGGCGTATCCACCATGCTTGTATCATATTACACACGCCTCGTTACTTAAATCACTTACTCAAACCAAACCACCAAGGTAAAATGTTTATGTATAATCAAATGTCAAAATGTTTTGTGTATATCAATGTCAAAATGTTTATGTCTAATGTAAATCATGAATTGTGTATATCAATGTCAAAATGTTTATGTCTAATGTAAATCATGAATTGTGTATATCAATGTCAAAATGTTTATGTCTAATGCAAATCATGTAATGTGTATCCAAAATATCATGTATGGTAGGTGAAATATATCAACTAAACCATATGTAAAATGCACAAAAACAAGGTATTGAAGTAAAACACGGTTTAAATCAAAGTTATGTTTTGTGGAACAAATGCATGCTATACTGATATAAACATCTATGCGGTATTGTAAAACGCATACATCCAAGCCTTGCGACTGTAGAATAAACCCTAGCACAAAGTCTAAGGTCCACCTAGAAATGTATTCGGATTCGGTCATTCCTTCCATCCAAACAAACCTAGGATTTCAGGAATGGGAGTTGTCAATTCTTATGGTACCACTACCTACTACCGAGCGGCATGATCGGTGTTAATGAATGTATATTGTCCCATTTAAACAAACCAAATGTCATACCAAAATGTAAGCATGTGATGAATAACAAATGTACTAAGTATGCACACAATGGACATACATAGAATAAAATGTAATGTAAAACAATGTATTAAGTATGCACACTATGGACATACATAGCATAAAATGTAATGTAAAATGATGTACTAAGTATGCACACAATGGACATACATAGCATAAAATGTAATGTAAAACGATGTACTAAGTATGCAACAAAGGACATACATAGCAAAAACACAATGAAATCATGTACTATAAGTGTACTATTGAACATAACAAGCATATGATATGAAAACATGAAAGGCACGAAAGTAACAAGTAGGCACATGTGTTTCACCCCAAAATGTTTGGAAAACAGTAAAAGAGGGGTCTATGTACTCACTTGAGATTGCGCAATAGTCCTAGGATAACCACCAAGCAATGCTAGAAGATCTCGGAATCAAACGGTACCTAATATAGGTAACTACATTAATAAACCGGACCTAAATCGGAGGATCGGATAGAATGAGGGCTAGTAAACCAAATGAGTATGGGAAACTCATGTAATATGGTTTAACAAAGCCCACATACTAAAATGAAACCTAACCTAAGTGCTTACGACCCATTACGGCCCGTTTAGGTAGCTTATGCTACTTTAACGCGTCGTTCGCGTAAAACGCGTTCGGAATGCCTAACTAGTCCTATGATAAGTAAAATATGCCTTAACATGTCTAATATTGTTACCAAATCAGTTTAGATACCAAAAGTTATGTTATATATGCTTAAAATGAATTTTTGCGTAAAAAGGGTATTTTGGTAATTTACCTAAGGCATATATACTACTTATCATACAACTACTCAAACGATGTGACCATAAGGTATAACCTCGGAAGGTTATTCCCTATACAACTATGGTCACCTAATGTGTTTGGTCGGATCCTAATGATCGACCAAACGGGTCGGGTTCGAAAGTATAAGCGATTGTTTAGATCGCTTACCTTACGACCCTATATAAGCACTAAACTAAGAGTGACGAGCTAAGCATGTTAAAACATGCTTAACTAAGTTTAGAAAACAGGTTTGGTATCAAAACAAACGGTTTTGATACCTAAGAGTAGTTTGGTTACAAAATACACAATAACACGCATTTTGGCCGAAACTACGACTCGTCACTGAGCCTAGATAACGTGGTAAGCAATAGGTATCACTAGGGACTATAACCATCGTGATTATGCTCACGTTATGAAGTTCAAACGAACTTCGCATTGACCATAAACTGGTCAATGCAGAAAGTCAAACAAAGTTTGACTTTAACGCTAAAACGAATGAAAAGAATGAAGGAACACTTACAAATGGGTCCCCGAAAGCTAATCTTGATCCAAGTAGCTCAGGTATGAAGCAATGGCTTCAACTTAGAGCATTCTTAGATCAGATTTGTGGGTTTTGTAAGTGAATGGGTTGGGTATTTATAGGATATGCAAGACCGTTAGGATCGTTTCTCGAATACTGTGCTTTGATCTTGTCCCTACACTTGTTGCAACCCTATGGTAACTCAAATTGGCCCCCCATTATCAGGAAGAGGCAAGTGCAAAAGGGATTAGGAGAGTGTAACAGCTGTACAGCTGTTTAAACAAGTTTCTGCTGTCTGAACCCTGCTTACGGACCGTAAGACTTAGAACCTTACGGTCCATAAGGACCTTGCAGGTCTGATACTTTCAAAAATGGCAGAACAGGCCCCTGAAGCTCCAAACTTGCTATTTGATGCATTTTTGACACGTTTAAGCCCCGTTAACCCCATTTCAAAGCTCTAAAATGAAGTTAAAGTATAGGGAACTTAAAATGTGCTCAAAAAAATCTCAGATGTCGGTTCGTTTGGCCGTACGATTGCGTTGTTCGGTTAATTATGACGGAAGTCGTAACGGACGCAAAAACGGTCCAAATTGCGCGACGAATGGATTTTTCTTATGCCAAACACTAAAATAAAATATTTTAGTGCTTACATAAATTTTTGGATGTCCGGATGTATTCAGAACGTAAGTTATGCGCGAAAGTACAAACTTGTGCACTTTTTGACGCTTTTAGTCCCTGAATGACCCAAAAGTTTATTTTAGCACACCGAACCCCTCAAAGCCTATTTCTAAGCTATGTAAAGGATATTTATGGTATGTTTAACTTATGGTCATGTTCCGGAATGTCTGTTACAGTTCAAATTGGCGTACTTTCGTAGTTTGTCAAATTTAGTCCCTGTAAGCGAATTAACTTGATTTTGCCATACCAAAGCCTTCAAAACTTATTTCTAAGTTATGTAAAGGTTATTTAAGGTATGTTAAGCCTATGTCACTGTTCCGGAGTGTTTGTTGCATTAAACTGGTTATATTTACGCATCGGTGCGCGTATAACCTTCCAGAAAGCGATTTAGAGCCCGAAATCGAACAAGAATTGATTTGTGCAAACGGTACACATATTTATACAACTCCCAAGTATGAAATACAATATTTCATTGATACGGTATTTGTTTTATGGCCGTGGAGGCACAGGTGTCACATTAGACATTTAGCAACATAGTTTGCTATATCCTTTTTCATTCCTATCCACCAGAAATTCTTTGTTAAGTCTTGATACATCTTATCACTATCGGGATGTATCGTATACTTAGACTTATGGGCTTCTCTCGAATTCTGTGGAATAGGTTTCCTTGTTTAAGTATCCAGATCCTTTCCTTATTGAATTTCCAAATTCCATCTGTTCCTTGTTCTAATTCCTTAATCATACCTTTTAAACATTCAGCATCGCCCTTGATTGTTGTTTCCTATACCTCTCTAATTTTCTCATTTAAATCTATCTGTAGATTTAATCTTAGAGAGCGTACTCGTTTCGGCTTTTCATGATACTTTCGACTTAAAGCATCAGCTACTACATTTGCTTTTCCTACATGATACTGGATATCACAATCATAATCACAAAGAATTTCCATCCAACGTCTCTGTCTCATATTTAATTCTTTTTGCCCAAAAACATATCTTAAACTCTTATGATCTGTAAAGACAACAAACTTACTACCATAAAGATAGTGTCACCAAATATTAAGGGCAAAAATTATGGCTCCTAACTCTAGATCATGGGTTGTATAATTATCTTCATGTTTCTTAAGCTGTCTAGAGGCATAAGCTATAACCTTTTGATGTTGCATCAGCACACATCCGAATCCTAACTTAGACGCGTCACAATAGACTACAAAGTCTTTAGTTCCTTCTTGTAACGCGAGTATTGCTGTGCTGGTTAACCTTTGCTTTAAAATCCTAAAGGTTTCCTCCTGTTTTGGTCCCCATTCAAACTTAATTGATTTGCAAGTCAGTTTGGTTAATGGAATGACTATTCTAGAGAAGTCTTGAATAAAACGTCTATAATATCCTGCCATTCCAAGAAAACTTCTCACCTCCGTTGGTGACTCAGGGACTTTCCATTTGGTAATTTCCTCGATTTTTGTGGGATCCACATGAATTCCTTCATGATTAACCAGATGTCCAAGGAATTGCACTTCTTGCAACCAGAATTCGCATTTTGAGAATTTAGCATAAAGCTTTTCTTTTCTCAATAATGTCAGAAGCGTATGCAAATGCTCTGCCTGATCTTCCTTATTCTTGGAGTAAATCAGAATATCATCTATGAAGATAATGATGAATTTATCCAGGTATGGTTTACATATCCTGTTCATCATGTCCATAAATGCAGCCGGGGTATTGGTTAAACCAAATGGCATGACTGTAAATTCATATTGACCGTACCTTGTTCTAAAAGCAGTCTTAGGAATGTCCTCTTCCTGTACTTTCAATTGATGATATCTTGAGCGTAAATTGATCTTAGAAAAGAATCGAGCTCCTTGAAGTTGATCGAACAGATCATCGATTCTCGGTAGTGGGTATCGATAGTCAATGCACATACGCATCGATCCATCCTTCTTCTTGACAAACAGTACCGGTGCTCCCCATGGCGATGAACTAGGTCGTATAAAACCTTTGTCAAGTAGTTCATCCAAATGTTTCTTCATTTTCTGCATCTCCGTCGGTGCTAGTCGGTATGGTGCTTTGGCAATTGGTGTCGTTCCTGGTTTTAGGTGAATTCTAAATTCAACCTCTCGATTTGGCGGTAATCCAGGTAATTCTTCCGAAAAACGTCTGAGAATTTAGATACTACGGGAATATCTTTTAATTCTCTTCCTTTAGTGTTAATGATTATGGAAATCATATACATCATTCCTCCTTTCCTTGCATAGCTTGCAGCTTTCATCACAGAGATGAACTTTGTTGACCTGGTTGGCTTATCTCCCTTGATTGTGATCTTTTCACCACTTGGTGTAGTTACTTGTACAGACTTTTGATCACATAAAATACTGGCATGATTGGCTTCCAACCAATCATTCCTAATACGTCATCGAATCCGGCTAGATTCATTGGAAAAATATTAGCAGAAAAATTATGGTTTAGAATTTCTATCCTTTCTCCCTGCAGGATTTCACTTATCTTAATAGAATCTCTATTTGCTGTCTCCACCAGACAGTCTTGTTGAAGTGTAGTTAATGGTTGGTTGAGAAGTTTGTAGAAAGAAGTTTTGATAAAACTTTGGTTTGCACGAGAGTCAAATAATAGTTTAGCAAAAATATCATTAACTAAAAACATACCGACGATCACATCCGGAATCATCTTGGCTTCTTCAACTGTCAGAACGAATGCTCTGGCATTCTTCTTGGGTCCTTTGGTTGACTTAGCTTTGCTGGTTGTCGCTAGAGCTAGTTTCGGACAGTTCCGTTTGATATGACCAGCTTCTCCACAATTGTAGCATAGCCTATTGCTACATTTCTTCCTGCAGTCTTCTTCCTTATATCCAGAAATTTTGCAGAGTTGCCGTATATTGAGCACCTTCCTGAGTGCTTCCTTTTGCAATACTTGCATTTAGGTGAAGAGGAAGAACCTGTACCTTTCCCACGGTAGGAATTACCGTAACAAAATTCTTGGGTAAGCTTTTGAGCTAGGTTCCTTCTCTGGTTTTCCTCTTGTGTACGTACTAACTCATCAGTCAGGGTGTTGGCCAGTTCTACTGCTTCTTCTATGGTTTGGGGTCTAGGTGCCTTGACTACGTGTCTGATCTCACTAATTAATCCCCAGATGTAACGGGAGATTAATACTGGTTTTGGTGAGGTTAAGGTTGGTACTATCCTAGCATATTCAAAGAATATGGTAGTATAACCCTTGCAACCTATTCTAGTCATTTTAAGATTTAAGAACTTATTGAAAATCTGTTCTTTTTCATGAGAAGGACATAATTTTCTTTCAACTATTTCCTTAAAGTTGATCCATTTCATATTATAAACGTTGTCACTTCCTCTAGACTGAAGAATGGTATTCCACCACTCTAGAGCTGCATTCTTAAAAAGATTAGAAGCAAACATAATCTTATCTTCATCTGCCCATTTACTTATTTTTATGACTGCTTCTGTCTTTTCTATCCAGCGCAAGGCTGAAATGACTCCTTCATTGCCTGAGAATTCTATTGGTTTACAGGCCAATAATTCTTTATAAGAACAACCATATGACATGGGTCTTCTTCTTTTTGGAATTGGATCTTGGATAAGTGGTCTGTGATTTTCGTTCACGCTGTTCAGTAGGTGCACGTTTACTTCCAATTACAGATTTATTATTTTCTGCTTCTTTAATGGTCTTGATAATATATGGCATAGCATCTATAATTCCTTGTGCTACTATATGTTCAATGGAACTGTTATTCACTTGGTTCCCGTTATTATCATTATTCTGGTTTTCCTGATTTCTTCGTTGTCCATCTGAATTGTAAACAATTACCAGGTATTAATATCACAGAATAAGATTAACACAAACAATCACGCAAGCAGATTGATCAAAACGTCAAGCATTGCCACTTACTCTTTTTATATATATCTATATATTCATCGATTACAAATTACTGTTAGTGCATTCATCTGCCGACTTCGTCTTATATCGAGTCTCAGTTGCGTTGCGGATCTGAACAAGTGTGACATCATTTTATACAATGATGACATCATCAATATGACATCATCATTGCATCACCTCACTAGAAGACAAATTAGATTGCATGTTTGAAATGGAATCTTAATTTCTGATTTCGCTCGTAAGTGATTCCGCCCGGAATCTTAATTTCTGATTTCGCTCTTATTGTCAATATGTCATTTCGGGCGGAATCAACACAACTATAAATAGGGGTGTGTTCATGTCATTTGTAATGATTCCAGATTTGATACCGAGGTGCTGCCGGTTTATTCTCTGATTGTAAACATTGTTATTTCAATATACAAGAGGATTAAAGTGTGAATCAAGCTGTTTTAACATCCGTTTCTCTGTTTCCGCCTCTGAAATGGATTTGAGCTCTTCCGAACGACTCGTTTGGGTCGCAATCCGACCCTACAAGTGGTATCAGAGCTCAGGAAGAAGAGTTCTATACAATTCAGCTGAAAATTCTGTTTCTACACCATTCTTTTCACAATTTTTCAAGTTTTCACGGTTAAAATCGGACAAAATTTTCATAGATTATGTAAAATTGCATATTAACAAATCCTTGAAAGTTTCATGCTAAAATACAGCTTAAAAATGGGTAAAATTGATGTTCGAAGTGATTCCGCTCTTGTGATTCCGCTCGAGTTTTGTGACTGATTCCGCTCCAAGTTGTATGTCTCAGCTTAAAATTGTTGATTCCGCTCCAGAGATTTTCTGATTCCGCTCCAAAACTGCCATACTTCTGATTCCGCTCCAACATTATTTTCTGATTCCGCTCCAGAGTACTAAATCTCATATTCCGCTCCAAGATTAATATCCTGATTTCGCTCCAATTTATCATTTCGGGTCTTGAAAATTGAAGTTCTGGTTGCATCGTTTTGATCATAGTCATCAGTTTTTGCATGAAAAATACATTGAGTTATGTGAAACATTAAACAAATATGCCGGAAATTGAAGTTCATTCTCATAAACAAACGTTGTGAGTTTCAATGCATATATAAAAATTATCGGTAATAGGTTCAGGTCACGAGAAAGTTCACTTGAGTTGTGAGTTGTTGGAAATTGAAGTGTCAGACCATGTGAATCTATTGCAATTTATATCGATACATGTAATCATCTTTGTTCAAGATTTGAGGTCCAATAGAATTCGAACAATATCTGACATTAAACATTTCCATGTGATAGTCATTGAGTAGTGTGAAAGCCCATGTGTATTCGGTTAATAAAGAAAACAAGTCAGTGGAATCTTTTACATTGTTGTCGGCTGCATGTGAAGTGATAAGTGTCAGCGGCCCAATCAAAGTCATACATATACCGAGCCCATTCAAAGTCAACACATAATCGGCCCAATGAGATGTTGTTTAGTTTAAGAGGATTGGAAAGCCCAACAGAAGTGAATTGTTTGTCTAAGTGTCCTCGGCCCAAATTGAAGTCATTTCATTCCAATCAAGTCTAGTCATTCAGTGATTTCACTTCAAAAACATTAGAACGAGTTCGCGAATTTTTGACACGAGTTCTAGACTGATTCAACCGTTACCAATGTTGTAGAAGGCGCTAGGCGCTAGTCGGGCGGTGAGGTACAGCCTAGGGATTAATCGGGATTAATAGGGATTAATCGGGATTAATCGGAATGGGATTTTTATATGTATTTTTTCAAAATTATATATATATACCCAATAATATAAAAATAATACTTCAAAATTCACATAAATACTTCAATTTTCAGATAGTATGGTTCGATTTTGACTGATTTTGACCAATTCTGACCGCCTAGGGCCGCCTAGGACCGATTTTATCCGATTTTTCCGATTTTGACCGATTAATATAGGCCGATTAATCCGATTTTTGACCACCTAGGACCGATTTTCACCGATTACGACCGCCTACGACCGACTTTGACCGATTACCGATTAATTGGACCGACTAGGTTAAAATTAGTCAGTGGACTACCGACTAGCGCCTAGGCGGCGATTAATCGGCCGCCTAGGCCGATTTCTACAACACTGACCGTTACACACGTTCACATTTTTTTTGGTTCGATAAAACTGTTTGTTTGTTCGTTTTCATTCAGGTGTTTTCCCGAAGTATATCAAATTTTCCGAAGACATGGAAGAGGAATTCTACAACGCGTTTGCTACACCTGTTGCTCCCGTTACTGCTGCTGAGACTTTATACAGTGAAAATGAAACGGGAACACATCAGAAACCACCAAAGCTGATGTACATTGAAGATTTTCAGGGATGGAAAAATCGATTTGAGAACTGGGTGCAAGCTTACAAGTTTGATGCATGGTGTTCGTTGGAGAAAGACTATGAGAAACCGAAAAACGAACGTGGACTTGAAAAGGGTTTCAGTGACTTTACGGAAGTTGACAAATTGAAGTATACTAGTGAGAAAATGATGATCAGTATTCTTCAACAGGCAATTACCGAAGATATATTTGTTTTGCTTCAACATGGTAATACAGCTAAGTCAATTTGGGAAGCATTGATTCAGAAATTCAAAGGAAGCGCAGATATGATTAAAAACAAAAAGGCGTTATTGAAAAAGTCGTTTGATATGTTTTCAGCTTTCGACCATGAAACTACAAAGCATACCATTGATAGATATTGTCATCTAGTCTTAGAAATGAAAAGATTTAACATTGAGAAAGATGATGATGAGTGGGTCGATAAACTAGCTGAAGCACTACCACAACAAAAGTGGGGAACTTATTTGATGATTTTAAAACACACAAGAAAGTCTGAGAATATGAATCCGGCACAATTCATTCAAAAGATTGAAGAGCAGGAGCTGGATATTCAGAAAACTGCTATAATGACGAATCCAAATGCCAAACAAGATGTCAGTTTGTATTACAGAGGGAACAAGTTTGAGGCTACTCCCAGTCCTAGTCCAAAGATTCAAACCGGTTTCAGTGCTGACAGTTCGTCTGGAACAAAGAGTAGCAATGTGACTCAAAGTGGTGGATATTCTTCATCATTCTCAAGTTTTGATCCAAACAGCACAACATCAAGTTCTGAACGACAAAACTCAACAAACCTTCAGTGCAATGTTACCTTAAACATTCAAAATGGTCAGAATCTGTCTCCGGAAGTTGCCAAGCAACACATGGCATCACTGGTTGCTATGTTAGAATCTTACGAAAGTTTGATCGGTGGGAAGATTGGTAATCCTATGCTTACTAAAGAGGATTATGACCAAATTGATGCTGAAGAACTTGAGCTGATGGATATAAAATGGTGCTTAGCGAGTGCTTGGAGAAGAGTTGAAAAGTTTCAAGAAATTACTGGCAGAGATGAATTTCGAGGAATGGCTACCTCTCAGTTGGGTTTTGACAAATCGAAAGTTACTTGTTTCCGTTGCAAAGGAAAGGGACACTTCAAATGGGAGTGCAAAAATCAAGAAGCAACAGGGAATCAAGAAAAGAACAATTATTATCAGAAATCAATTTTTCATCAGATTACTCAACAAAAGGAACCACAAACTGCACATGCTAAACCAATTGTGGATGAAAAAAGGAAAATGATTGAAGATGCAAATAGAAAAGCTTATTTCGGTATCATTGATCAAGATGATGAATTTGTTGCTGAAGGATTTAGCTGGGATAAATACATTCCAACCGATTCAGGCTTTGTTGCTAGAATTCAGGGTGAAGATGAGACTAATCAGAAAAGAATCCCGATTTTTCCAGATCTTGGAAGCGATGTGGATACCGATGATGAGGAAGAACATCTCAACAGAGCTAGAAAAGGCATTGATCCTACTAGTTTTAATTTGTTTTTTGCAGATAAAATGGAGATGCTGAATCAGTAGAAGATTGCCAGAATGAAGAAAGAGCTGGAAGCAGCAAAAATCCAAGCTGATGAAAAGACAAAGACAGAAGCTGGAGAAGCAAATGTTGAACCAGTGACTGAGAAAGTAGTTGAGAAAATCGTTGAAGTGGAGAAAGTGGTGAAAAAACTTGTTGAAGTTGAAAAAATAGTTGAAGTTGAAAAATTAGTCGAAGTTGAGAAACTTGTCGAAGTATAGAAAATCGTCGAAGTAGAAAAGATCGTTGAGGTTGAAAAGATAGTTGAAAAAGCGGTTGAAGTTGAAAAACCATGTGTGAAGTGTTCAGAATCTTGCAAAGTTTGTGAGGAGAAAAATAAGAAGATTGCTGAATTAGCGAAGATTAAAGAAGATTTACTATCTGATGTGAAGTACATTAAGGAATCTAATGATGTGCTGAATAGAACAGTTGATGGTCTGAAAAGGACAAAGTCAGAAATTGAAAAAGCAAATGACAAAATGAGTGCAACTTTAATGACAAAGCAGAGCGTCATCAATGATTATATTGAAGATTGTGCTAATCTGAAGAAGGAGCTGGAACTTGATAAGATTGAGAGTGAAAGGATTAAACGATTATTGTTGAGTTACACTACTTGTGATTATTTGATTGATCGTGTTTATCCTACTGTTGCAGGTCTGGAAGTGTTCATGGATAAAAAGACTGAAGATACTGATACTGGTAAGAAACCAAGTGTCAAGTATAACAGATGTCCGCCCCCGATCCATGAAACTTATTCTCCCAGGAATCCTAATGAGGAGCGTCTAAAAAAGGCAGTCAACATCAAGTTAAAGTCTGAAATCATTGATGAATTACCAGACAATATTGATGTTACATTCACAGCGTCTGACACTGATCATGAGTCTGAGTTAGTAAAGAAAGTTGTCGATCAGGTGTTAGATATGGATGAAGAGTTAAAACCGGAGTCTGAGTCTGATAGTCCGAGTTCATCAGAAAAGAGTCCGAGTTCACCGGTTAACAGGGTTTACAATAGAGAATTCCTGTTATCAAAATCTAATTTGAATGACGGGTCAATCAAAGTGGCATATACTTTGTTTGATTCAGACAAATTATATTCTGATGAGTAATTTCCAATAAGAAGTGTAAAAACTGAAATGATCAAACATGTTTTCAAACTAACAGAAATTAACATATCTGAAATAAAAGATTTAAATCTTGTTGAAAAACCTAAAAAATACACTTCAAGAGTTCAACAGAGATTGAACAAGAAAAAAGGTTACGGTTCTGGTTATGGTTTTCAAAAGAAATCAAACCATAATGGTAATCTCAAAAAGAAAGGTCTTGGTTTCAATTCTTCAGAAAATTATAAAAATCAGAAAACTTATAAATCAAAAACAAAATTTGTTGCAGGTGGAAGTTGTGAAGATGAGCAGAAGAAACCATTCTGGAAACAGTCCAACCAAGAGTTTCTTGCTGAGGTAAAGAGGAATGTGAAGAAGTTTGCTCAAAGAGTTGACAGAAGGACTTGCTTTAAATGCAAAAAAGTTGGACATATTGCTTGGAATTGCCAACAGTCCAATAATACAAAACAGGAAGTTACTTCTAACTCAAAACTGAAAGAAAAACTTGTCTTTGAGAAGAAACAATCAACTGAGAAATCGAAAGTGTTTGAAAATTCAACTTCTGAAGAAGGTGAAAGTTCAAAACGGTTTTACAAAAGAAGAGTTGATTTAACAAAACAAAAATGGGTTGTAAAATTTGAAAGAAGTTCTGAAAATGAATCTGATTCCATAAAATCAGAGGAGTCATGTGTTGAGAAAAAGATTGATAATTCCGTTCCTGAGTTGAACGAGGAAAACTTTCCGTCATTGACAAAAGATTATTTGAAATCAAAAGGTAGGGTTGAGATTTCAGATCAATTCTTTGCTGATGAGAAAGAATTTGATGCTGAAAAGGTGTTTAATGGAAATGTTAAACATATTTTTGGTAAGATGGTTGCAGGAAAAGTGAAAGGAGCTAAAGAATTCTACAAATCAAAGTGCTGGTGGGACAGATGTGTTCCAGAATCTCCCAAGGATGGTCAGCCTTGGGGGAAAGTTTTTCCAAACTAAAAATTCTGACTTGCCGGAGCTCCCAGGTTGGTAAGAGTGGAGCAGGTATCGGCATCTTTCTTAGCAAATGATCTTACAAGTGGTACAGTTGGTAAAGTACAGGTGGTATATTTGAATTGTTATATTTTGATTTACAAGTGGTTGAAGAAGGTTTTCATCTTCAAATGGTTAATCAAGGTCATTAAGTTTAACTTGATTGGACCATACTTACAACTGGTATTTTGGAGAACAATGTGATGAACCCCTAACCTACAATTGGTAAAATCAAACTTATTTTCCGGAAAAACCATTTGATTAAAACAAACTTAAGTGTTTTGAAATCACAATGGGAAAATAGTTTGTTGTGAGGGGGAGTTCTGATTGTTTATGCCAAGTGGATGGCGAATTGAAGCGATTTGATATCAGTTGTCATTTTCTTGTATAGTTTGTTTTCAAATTTTCTAAAATGTGTTTGCATTTTAGGGGAGTAAAAATTTTCAGAAAATCCAAAAACATTTGAAAATTTGAAAAAGCCAAAAACATGATAAAATAAAAAATGAGTTTTGTTGTATAAAAGAGGAAATGATAGTACATTAGTGGACGATCACAGCATGCTAAAGAAATGGAAAGTTAAATAGTGATAAACGGTCTCACTGATGATGTGTCAGTAGGTTTTTGCACATTTAGTAGATTGTGACGAGATATAAACCTAAATTCAAACTTGCTTATATCGTGGGTAACATCTCTCGGATATATGCGTAACCCCCGAAATCTTGTTTGAAGGACCCCTCTTTCTGAGATACTAGGTCTTTATGCTTAGTGATATCTGGGGTATTATCCCGGGACTTCTGATAATGCGGAAGCAATGGCCTAGTCCCCGGAGAATACTTTACGCTTGCTTGAAATATAGCGCCGCCCTAAGCAAAAATAGACAATAAAATTGCTAATTAATGCTGTTGTAAAAAAGATCCTCTAAAGGGGACCCACCAAAAGTCAAGCCGTCATCTCTCTGCTGAACGAAAGTTCTGACCTGAGCTCTCACGGTTTCGCAATCAACCCCTTACAGATATCATCTAGGTATACTCACCTGTAAGACTGAATATTGGGATCTGGATACGGGAGTATATTCTGAGGTGGGACACGCGAATAAGTTTAAGTGCTTAAGACATTAATCTCGTATCTCGAAACAGTTGAACTTTGTGTGAAAATTTAAGTGGATCAGTATACTGACAATCTAAGTGAATCGTTTAGAACTTAAAATGATTAAAGCTTAACGGTGTTGGTGATTTGTCTCAAAAACTGATATGATCCTGTTACGCAAACTCACAAAAATATTGTTTGTAAATATTTCATTTCTGCATTTCATTTCTGTTATATAAAAAATCCAAAAAGATTTTCGGTGTGTTTTAGCATAAATTTTGAAAAATTCAAAAAGATTTTAGACAACTGATGTTGAAAAGCTGATTTTCAAAATTCCGAGTGCTGAACATGACGAACAGGTTTGGGAAAGTTTGTTTGAAGATGTGTGAAATGAAAATGATATATATTCATGTGATTCATCAGAAATTGACATGATAAATCTTTCTATTCAGGGTTGTGTCTTCAAGAGTTTAGCAAAGTTTCTAAATTTGTTATATCTTATCTTTTATGAAACTTATGTTTTGGGTAGAGAATATGCAGGTGAGTCAGGTTGCGATACCTGAACCTATGAAAGCCAGACTACGATCCCAGTACAAGTTGAGGGGGAGTCTGTTAGAGAAAGAGAGTCTGAAGATGCAAGAGCTAGGAGCCAGAGATCCTGAAAGAGAATTGGAGATAGGATAGAGCCAGTTAGAGTGAAGGAAGCACAAATACTGATAAAGACTGAAGATTGAGAAGACTCGACACTTAAGACTCGTCAACATCTGAGGGGGAGTCTGTTAGTGCATTCATCTGCCGACTTCGTCTTATATCGAGTCTCAGTTGCGTTGCGGATCTGAACAAGTGTGACATCATTTTATACAATGATGACATCATCAATATGACATCATCATTGCATCACCTCACTAGAAGACAAATTAGATTGCATGTTTGAAATGGAATCTTAATTTCTGATTTCGCTCGTAAGTGATTCCGCTCGGAATCTTAATTTCTGATTTCGCTCTTATTGTCAATATGTCATTTCGGGCGGAATCAACACAACTATAAATAGGGGTGTGTTCATGTCATTTGTAACGATTCCAGATTTGATACCGAGGTGCTGCCGGTTTATTCTCTGATTGTAAACATTGTTATTTCAATATACAAGAGGATTAAAGTGTGAATCAAGCTGCTTTAACATCCGTTTCTCTGTTTCCGCCTCTGAAACAGATTTGAGCTCTTCCGAACGACTCGTTTGGGTCACAATCCGATCCTACAATTACAACTTAAAATTAAACACACTAGTAATTATGCATCGATAGATATTTTAGTCTATCTATTTTTTTTTATCAAAGTATAAAAATACACACACATATATATATATATATATATATATTATACTAGGTGCTGGCTTGTCTAATACTGCATCTCACGCTCGTCATACTTCCAGATGAGTTTCTCTCCTATCTGACGGATCCAATTTCCTTCTTCCACTAACTCTTCGCCATATGAGCGAAGTTCCTCCACATTTCCTTGACTCATGGGTGGTAGTGGTGCTGCTACTGGGTCAGGGTAACGTGGTATGGGTTCTCCATAAGGGTACGGGTTGTTTAATACATCCTGAATATATCTGTCGTCATTCCACCATGGGTGTAAAGGGTTCAGGTTGGTATACTGTGCTATAGGGTTAGGTGCGGGAATTCTAGGGATCTTATTGGGGTCAAATGCTGGGATTGGGAATTGGTTCTCCTGGTTTGGTTCTAAATCCATTGGTTGGTTAGGGAACAAAGGCAGAAGTTCTGGTTCAGCTACTTGGTTAAGATTAGGGTATGCTGCCGTGTTTGCTAACATATGAAAATCAGCTAACTGCCTATCAATTTCCTCTTCCCACAAGGGTCTAGCTTCCTGGTTTTGAGTATTCCTCTCTCTATTTTCCTCCTCCCATGATAATATAATTCCCTGGGTTTGGGTATTCATTTCTCTATTTGCTTTTGCTATTGCTCGTTGTTGCTGGAGTTTTCTCATTCCTTTCCTCCTTTCGTGCGCTCCTCTACTAAACCAGCCTCTCTTTTCAGGAGGGAATGGTTCCTCAGATTGTGCCTTAAAGATAAAGATTCCCTCCTCAGTATTAGCTGAGTATTCTGAGGTTGGCTGGGATGAGGTTCCTTCATTCTTTGGGGAATTAGGCAATTGACGGTAAGCGTCAGATGTACCTTGCTCACTCATACTGTAAACTAACAAATTGTCAAATAACACAAAATAATAATATACATATTTACACAAAATCATACAAGTTATTTCTTAACACAATTGGTTAAATTTAGGTATTAGCAGAACACCTAAATAGCTTAAACTAGTGGCATGACTCTGATACCACCTTATGTCGCAGCCCCCGACCCTACCCCGAGAGCGGGCGCCGCGAGCCAACACAGAGCTGGTGGTATCGGTGTTTATTAATTTGGTAGCGGAAATGAGACATTAGGACCATAGTTAGGAAATATTATCAGAGTTTCAAAACACCAAACTTTTATAATAAATAAATGGGATAAAACCCAAGTTTCATTGATAATACATTTTTAAGGATAAATCCTAATTATTGGAAACATAAACTCCATTTTATTTAGGTAACTTTTATAGCCACTTCTTTAAGCCTTCAGTGCTCCATAGCTGGCTTCTACTAGCTTCACATTAAGTTACCTGAAACGCAATTTAAAAAGATTTTATCAGCAAGAAATACTGGCGAGTGCATTCCAGATTAATCAAAACAAGCTTTTATAACTTTACAGTATTGAGAGCGATTACAATGTTTATATCTACCAATATACTCATTCAGTATTTGTCATGTTCACAGTTCCATGACTGTGGTAATGTTACACATTGGCTAACTCGTCGTCCAATAGTAACGGATTACTAGTAGTGTATACAAAACCCCACATACAGGCAACAATATTGAAAACATTGAGGTTTTGGTAAAACGGGTTGGTAGAAAAAGAGAATGACTCACATTGTAGACTTAGGTATTTCTATAGCTTCCTAGTGGTGTTCGTGATTATATTCTATTAAAAATAAACAATGCACACGTGTTAGTAAGATAACCCAAATCACGTTATCCATACAACACGAGACAGAACTCCAACGAACTTAGTCAGGTAGAGCCTCGACATGCTTTACGGAGCCCTAGATCAATCGAGTAGGGTAACGAATTAGTGATCGGGGGTTAAAATACTTACAACGAGGCAGAGCTTCGTGTTTTAGGGGTATTATACCCGATAATTTTCGCACTATATGTCTGAGAGAGAAAAGAAAATGAACGAATGACAACTGAGGCCGATCATATCTTTTTATAGGCTGATTCAGGGGTTTCTCGCGCCCCCGAGCCCCTTACTTGTTTCTTTCGCAGCCCGCGAGCCAGACCTAGCTAGGGCTACGTCTGGTTAGTCACCAGGTAGGTCTCACACATAACCCGGACACGTGGCGCAATCTGGTTCCGGCACCCAACTCTCGGTCACGCCCCGTGACTCATTTCTTTCTTTCTCTCGCGGCTCGCGAGTGACACAAAATTCTTGTTTTATTTGATTTTTATAAAGATTAAGGTTAAACGGGTCTGTTTACGTGTATTCGGGGTGTATTTAGAGCGTTTAGGTGTGATTTCCGAGGGTTGTTATATTCTCCCCACCTTGCTTTAAATCTCGTCCTCGAGATCTATTGGAACAGGTGTGGATATTTCCTTTGCATTTCTGATTCGAGCTCCCATGTGTATTCTGGTCCTCTCTTTGAATCCCATTTTACTTTGACCAGAACTAATCTCTTGTGCTTGAGATTTTTTATCTTTCTATCTTCAATTTGTAGTGGTTTTTCTAAAAACTTACAGTTTCTCATTTACCTCTATGTCCTGAAGAGGTACCACACTAATGATTCGTCTGCTAAGCACTTTTTGAGATTACATACATGAAATACATCATGTATTCTACCATCTCTCTGGCACGTTCGTAGCATGATAGCCCCATTTTCTTCTGGCAGTTGTAGCTGATAGGCTACTGTACTATCTTTTGATAATCTCTAAAGGCTCCAACATACCTGGGGCTTAGCTTTCCTCGTTTAACGAATCTGACCAATCCTTTCCATGGAGAAACTTTTAACAATACCTTATCTCAAACTTGAAATTACAATGGCTTTCGTCTGTTATCTACATAATTATTTTGACGGTCTCATGCTGCTTTTAGTCTTTCCTTGACTTGAATAATTTTGTCTGTTGTTTCTTGCACTATCTCTGGTCCAGTTAGTTGTTTTTCTCCAATCTCTACCCAACAGACTGGAGTTCGGCACTTTCGTCGATAAAGTGCTTCAAACGGTGCAGCATTGATACTGGTATGATAGCTGTTATGGTAGGAAAATTCTATTAATGTTAAATGATCGTCCCAATTTCCTCTAAAATCAATTACACAGGCTCTAAGCATATCTTCCATTGTCTGAATTGTCCTTTCGCTTTGTCCGTCTGTTTGAGGATGATAAGCTGTGCTTAGATTCAACCTAGTTCCCATTGCTTTTTGGAAACTTGTCCAAAAATGAGAAGTAAAATGGCTATCTCTATCAGACATAATAGATAAAGGAATTCCATGTATTGAAACTATTTCATTTACATACAACTTGGCTAACTGTTCCATACTGAAAGTTTTCTTCATAGGTAAGAAATGAGCAGATTTGGTTAATCTGTCTACAATCACCCATATTGCATTATTACCTTTTCTTGTCTTGGGTAATTTAGTAATAAAGTTTATTGTTATGAAATCTCATTTCCATATTAGCATTTCTAATTGCTGCAATAACCTTGAGGGTTTCTGGTGCTCATCTTTAACCTGTGAATAGGTTAGACATTTAGCAACATAGTTTGCTATATCCTTTTTCATTCCTATCCACTAGAATTTTTTTCTTAAGTCTTGATACATCTTATCACTACCGGGATGTATCGTATACTTTAGACTTATGGGCTTCTTCTATGTAGGATCGTATTGACGACCGAGTGAGTCAATCTGAGCTAATATACGACAGTTTGAGTGGCGGAAACAAACAAACTGTTTTGAATCAAAAAGAAATGAGTAGAAACAGAGTTATATCACTTTAATACGATCTTCTCATTCATATATGACTTGACAAATCGGCAGAGTAACTTTACACTTCTGAAGGAACTGTTACAAATGAGAAGGATTAACTGCCTATTTATAGGCTTTACCTTTCGCTTGAAATATGAACATTTCTGTTCAAGCGAAACCACAATAATCAGTTTCGCTTGAAACATACACTTTAACTTTTTCAAGCGAAAGCATAATAAACAATATAAAATTCTATTTCCATGCAACTTTCTTTTGTTTACGTATGACTTTGTAATAACATGATGTCATCTTGTGATGTCATCTTGTGATGTCATATGGATGATGTCATCATCAAGAATGATGACATCATTCTAGTTCAGATCTGCAACGAAACTGAGACTCGATATAAGACGAAGTCAACAGACATATGCACCAACAGTCTCCCCCTTGGATGTTGACGGAGTCTTTAGTACAAGACTTTAGTACGTCAAAACTTCAGTCTTAATCAGTCTTCACGCTTTCCAAAATGTTTGACGCTAAGCATCCTTCAAACTCTCTCTTTCTCTTCAATCACCATATAGCTAACAGACTCCCCCTTAAGTTGTTCCGGGATCGTAATCTGATATAGCACTCTCTATCTTCTCAACATTAGCAACTTTCACAGATTCAGGACCATCTCCTGGCTCTCCGTAGCAACAAGATCAGGAACCTGGCTTTTACGTCTACAGACTCCCCCTTTCGACAAGCTGGGATCGCAGTCTGGAATTCACTAGCTGCATACCTGCATATACTCTAACCAATAGTAAGATTTGACTTTATGCTTACCACTTGATTTTAAAATGATTAAAATTGGTTTCAAATTAATGATCCATTTATCCATTTCAAAAACATTTCTCGTTTCAAACAACCTTTCCCAAACTTCAGTTCTTCCTGTTTAGCACTTAGAATTTTGAATATCAGCTCTCCAACATCAGTTGTCGAAAATCTTTTTGGCTTTTTCAAAAAATTTTATACTAAAACACACTAAACTCTTTTTGGATTTTTATGAAATGAAATGTAAACCAGTAAAGAAATATATACAAACACTATTTTTGTGAGTTTGTGTAAGAGGACCATATCAGTTTCTGAGACACATCACAAGCACCATTAAGCTTTTAATCGTTTTAAGTTCTAAACGATTCACGTTGATTGACGATATAATTGTCCTCTTAAACTCAATCTAAAAACTTTCGAAATGCTTACCAATACGTTAGGGTATATTAATTTTGCACTAAGTTCTTATGGACCCCATGATCTCAGCATATCCCCTCATCATGCAATACACTAACTCAAGTAATGCCTTTAAACTTTCATCAACTGTGATATGTGCGAAAACAACGCAGAACGTTTAAACATTAACAATCAGGTCGATACTTCCGTATACGCACAGAAAGTCCAATGTTTAAACAAAATAAGAAAAATAAAACAAGTTGAAGTTGTTTAGGCTTTAACCACCAGGTCGATACTCCCGTATACACAGAGGTGATCCAAAGCTTAAACGAAACACCAAAGAAAATAAAGCAGAACGTTTAGGCAACAACATCCAGGTCGATACTCACGTATACGCAGAGGATGTCCGATGCTTAAACAAAATAAAGAAATAAAACAAGTTTAAATCTTTGCAAAATGAAATGCACAATCACAGTGACTTTTCAGCAAAGTTGTGAAAGTTCACAGACTTAACCAGTTTTATGTCTTTCGACAATCAGCGATTACTGAGTAGGCACACAATCAAGAAAGACAAAACTAAGTACTATGCTTTCGACCATGTTTCCCACTAGAACTAGGATTTTTCATTTAAGTTTGTATCGTTATCGCAAATCTACTAGTCTAGCTGAGCCTATCGTCACATCTTTAGTGAGACCGTTTATCACATTTGACATTTCATTTCTTTAGCATGCTGTGATAGTCCAACTGATCTACTATCATTTCCTCTTTTATACAACAAAACTCATTTTTCATTATATCATGTTTTTGGCTTTTTCAAATTTTCAAATGTTTTTGGATTTTCTAAAATTTCTTACTCCCCCTAAAATGCAAACACATTTTAGGAAATTTGAAAACAAACTGTACAAGTAAATGACAAACTGATATCGAGTCGCTTCAAATCGCCATCCACTTGGCATAAACAATCAGAACTTCCCCTCACAACAAACTATTTTCCCATTATGATTTCAAAACACTTAAGTTTGTTTTAATCAAAAAATGGTTTTTCCGGAAAATTAGTTTGTTTACTAATCATTCGTAGATTCGGGGTCACTTCATCACATTGTTTTCTTTCACAATCCACTTGTAGGATTAACACAACACAATCACTTGAAGAAAAGATAAATCAAGTACAACTTAATGTCCCTGATTATTCTTTTGATAGTCGAAATATCACAGTTACCAACCTGTGAATTTCTCAAGAAAGATGCCGATTCCTACTCCCCAATTACCAACCTGGGAGTTCCGGCAAGTCAGGTTTTTTTTTTATTTAAACAGTTTCACCCAAGCCTGACGGTCCTTGGGTGCTTTTGAATTCTCGTTCAACAATGGTGGAAAATTTGCATCATCCATTGTTAAACCAGAATTCTCTACTTTTACCTCAACAACTGGCTCCTCTGGTTTTGATGAACCAGAATCATTGCCTGAACGTGGCTTGTCTGACTTTGATGAGCCAGATTCATCGCCGACATGTGGCTCCTTTGTTTCCAAAGAAACAGATTCATCGCCAGTAACTTTCTTCTTCTTCTTTCTCTCTTCTGTCCTCAGATTTATATCTGATGAATTCATCTTGCTTGACTTTGCAGTCGAGGAAAGTGATTCATCAGAACTCTTATTTTTACCAACAGATGAACCCGAGGACAAAATCCTTTCAAGGTACTCTCGAGCTTTCTTTCTTTTCTTTCTCAGTCGGTCTTTTTGCCCTTGTGAAAGTTTCACTTTCGGTTCTTTCACTACTTGTTGTTTCTGTGCTCTGGGCTTTTCATAGACTTTGACTGATTTTTTCTTCCCTACTTTTTGAGATTCAGCCCTCGATCTTTCCATTGATCTCATTGGGCAATCCCTGGCAATATGACCTTTGATTTGACATTCATAGCATCTCCTCGTCTCAAATCTCTGACTCTGGCAGTTAACAGCAATGTGTCCTTGAAAACCACATTTGTAACACACTCTGTTATCGTACCATTCTCCACCCTCAAACCAAACACTCAAATCATAACACTGATTTGATTTGTAATACTCATCATTTTTCTGTTTTCTATCATTGTAATGATTTGACTTTGAAGAATCTTCATCCCATCTTCTCCTATAAGCTTGATTTGACGTTTGAGCACTGTTGTCAAACCTGCACCACTTATTACCAACTTTTTGTGAGTTTTGGTTTTTCAATTTTTGTGGTTTTTTATCTTGATTGAATGATTGAACTGATGAGCTTTTATTGTTGTTTTGAAAATTTTTCGAATTTTTAACATTTTGTTTTTGTACTACATTCTTCTTAACAGGTTTTTGCTTTGAGCATTCACCTATTTCAGTCGAATGTAAAACAGTTTCTTTAAATTTTTCTTTTAATTTCAAAAATATTTTTTGTTTTTCATTTTCATCATCAGTCTTATCATTACAATCCTCAATTATGACTTTGTCATAATTTGTGACATTATCACTTATTGGAACTGAATTGATCGGTTCTGGACACACATATGATGCAGAAGTCACAAAACCTTTCAACTTATTTTCTAAATCAGCAATTTTATTTCGATCACTTTCAGCTTCTTTTTCAAGCTGAATGATTTTAGCAAGATGAGAATTTATTGCAATTTGTTTTTCAAGATTATTTTTACCAAAAATATCTTTCTCATCTTCTAAAATCTTTATTTGACTTTGAAAATCTTTTTCAAATTTTAATTTTTCATTTTCAAAATTTTCAATTTTTCCTTTTAAAATTTTGTTTTCTGCTGTCAAATTGTTCACATCACTAAGCAGTTTGACATTTTCAGACTTCAAACTCTCACAAATTTCTCGCATTTCAAGAATCTGTTTATTATCAGATTCTTTCTCATCCTTCAAGCTTTTGATTTCCAATGTTAAACTTTCTACATTCTTCAGAAGTTTGACATTGTCTGTTTCTGATTTTTCGCATTTCGAGCATTTTCCATTCATCTCTCCTGAATCAGACCTCAATTTTCTAATCTTTTGGAACTCAAGTTCTTGAGCTTCAATCTTTTCGATGAAACCACTAAGATTCAGATTACCAAAGCCTGGAGTGTTTTTCAACTTCATCAGATAAGTACCCCACTCATCCTTTGGTAAAGCATTTGCCACTTTGTCTTTCAATTCCTCATTGGTCTTGATTATATTCAATTTCCTCATCTCCATAACTAGAATGCAATATCGATCAAACAATTCTTTTATAGACTCTCCCTTGATACCCGTAAAACTATCAAATTCCTTCTATGCAATATCTGCTGGATTCGGAACACGATACGACTCACAATCCATGTTTCATTATTGAAAAATTTTTCAACAATAGATTTTCGAATCACAAACTAAAATCAATTCAATCACAGTGTCAATCCACTGAATCAGATGAATATCCGATTAAGTAGCAAAAATCCGATGACAACAGATCAGGTGGGAATTCGCTCGTGCGAGTATCCGATGCTTGACAAATTACCTGAAACACAAACAAGTAAAATTGATTAGGATTTTAGAATAGGTGACAACTGGTTCGGATTTCCACTCGATTTGATGTACTTTAAAACTTTGAACAAGTAAAATCTCTAGAATCCGGATTGTTACCCTATTGAATGGCTCACAATGTAAACAAACAAATCACATGCAAATATCTCATGAATTGCTACATAAATTCAAAAACTTCACGTGACAGAACTTGCATGCACTCAACTTGTAAATGACCAACAATTTTAAAACTGATCGACAACCTTTTATGAAATCACATGCACAACTCTCATTGGGCCTTTTGTTTAAAGTGGATCTTGGGCCAAGAACACTACTGACAAAACTTATTTGTTCACATGCAATATCTGAAATTTGGGCCTTATCTAATCAAATCACATGCAGCCGATATATCTAACAAGTATGATTGGGCCAATTAATTCAGATCACATGCAAACTTTGACTTAATCGAGTAAATTTATCAAGTGTCCAACAAATTTTCTTAATATGAATGTGATTGGACCTCAATATTGTAATGGCAGACAACAATATTCAATGTTTATCGAAACTCATAAGATCACATGTACATCTAACAACCTCACATGTGTCTGACAAGACTTTATCAAATCTCAATGAATTCAATCTTTATGAATGTACCGATGACTAATGTCAGACAATTTCAAATTGAATAAAATATTCACCTAACGTTTCTTATAAAATTGTCTAAATGATCAAACCGATGCAATCTGACACAATTCTTAGACGAACTAAACAGCTTTCACGAAACTTGATGCACTTTTCACGTGAATTCTGATTTTCGAAAGAATCAAACTACACTTTATCAGAGTGCAACAACAAAAGTGACAGACAACTAATATCTCGCTGATGTACACAGATAAGATCACATGTATTCTGACATAGAACTCGTGATTTTAGTAACTTCTAACAGTTTTTCAAGTAGACACAGACACAGGTGTTTTTCAAGCGAAAGCACAGCAAAAATTCAAGCTAAACCTCAGAATATTCAAGCGAAAGCCTTAATATTCAAGCGAAAGCCTGTGTTTCCAAGCGAAAGCCAGCTGTTCGTTCAAGCGAAAGCCAGTTTTTAGGTCATTTTTACACGATTTTCTTTGAATTTTAAGCTGATATACTCAAGGGTTTGTTAAAACTCAGTTTCACACACTTTGTCCAAAACTCAGTCCATTTTGTCCGTGGAACAGTCCAGAAATCAGATTTTTTGTAGAAAAAAACTTTGATTCAGGTATATTGGCTCATAACTGGCTCTGATACCAATTGTAGGATCGTATTGACGACCGAGTGAGTCAATCTGAGCTAATATACGACAGTTTGAGTGGCGGAAACAAACAAACTGTTTTGAATAAAAAAGAAATGAGTAGAAACAGAGTTATATCACTTTAATACGATCTTCTCATTCATATATGACTTGACAAATCGGCAGAGTAACTTTACACTTCTGAAGGAACTGTTACAAATGAGAAGGACTAACTGCCTATTTATAGGCTTTACCTTTCGCTTGAAATATGAACATTTCTGTTCAAGCGAAACCACAATAATCAGTTTCGCTTGAAACATACACTTTAACTTTTTCAAGCGAAAGCATAATAAACAATATAAAATTCTATTTCCATGCAACTTTCTTTTGTTTACGTATGACTTTGTAATAACATGATGTCATCTTGTGATGTCATATGGATGATGTCATCATCAAGAATGATGACATCATTCTAGTTCAGATCTGCAACGAAACTGAGACTCGATATAAGACGAAGTCAACAGACATATGCACCAACATTCTAGAATTCTGTGGCGTAGGTTTTCTTGTTTAGGTATCCAGATCCTTTCCTTTTGGAATTTCCAAATTCCATCTGTTCCTTGTTCTAATTCCTTAATCATACCTTTTAAACATTCTGCATCGGCCTTGATTGTTGTTTCCTGTAGCTCTCTAATTTGCTCATTTAAATCTATCTGCAGATTTAATCTGTTAGAGCGTACTCGTTTTGGCTTTTCATGATACTTTCGACTTAAAGCATCAACTATTACATTAGCATTTCCTACATGATACTGGATATCACAATCATAATCACTAAGAATTTCCATCCAACGTCTCTGTCTCATATTTAATTCCTTTTGCCCAAAAACATATTTTAAACTCTTATGATCTGTAAAGACAACAAACTTACTACCATAAAGATAGTGTCTCCAAATCTTAAAGGCAGAAATTATGGCTTCTAACTCTAGATCATGGATTGTATAATTATCTTCATGTTTCTTAAGCTGTCTAGAGGCATAAGCTATAACCTTTTGACATTGCAACAACACACATCCGAATCCTAACTTAGAAGCATCACAATAGACTACAAAGTCTTCAGTTCCTTCTGGTAACGCGAGTATTGGTGTGCTGGTTAACCTTTGCTTTAAAATCCTAAAGGTTTCCTCCTGTTTTGGTCCCCATTCAAACTTAATTGATTTGCAAGTCAGTTTGGTTAATGGAATGGCTATTCTAGAGAAGTGTTGAATAAAATGTCTATAATATCCTGCCAATCCAAGAAAACTTCTCACCTCCGTTGGTGACTCAGGGACTTTCCATTTAGTAATTGCCTTAATTTTTGTGGGATCTACATGAATTCCTTCATGATTAACCAGATGTCCAAGGAATTGCACTTCTTGCAACCAGAATTCACATTTTGAGAATTTAACATAAAGCTTTTCTTTTCTCAATAATATCATAAGCGTATGCAAATGCTCTGCATGATCTTCCTTATTCTTGGAGTAAATCAGAATATCATCTATAAAGACAATTATTAATTTATCCAGGTATGGTTACATATCCTGTTCATCATGTCCATAAATGCAGCTGGGGCATTGGTTAAACCAAATGGCATGACTGTAAATTCATAATGACCATACTTTGTTCTGAAAGCATTCTTAGGAATGTCCTCTTCCTGTACTTTCAGTTGATGAGATCTTGAGCGTAAATTGATCTTAGAAAAGAATCGAGCTCCTTGAAGTTGATCGAACAGATCATTGATTCTCGGTAGTGGGGATCGATTTTTAATCGTAACCTTATTCATTTCTCGATAGTCAATGCCATACGCATCGATCCATCCTTCTTCTTGATAAACAGTACCGGTGCTCCACATGGCGATGAACTAGGTCGTATAAAACCTTTGTCAAGTAGTTCGTCCAACTATTTCTTCATTTCTTGCATCTCCGTCGGTGCTAGTCGGTATGGTGCTTTGGCAATTGGTGCCGTTCCTGGTATTAGGTGAATTCTAAATTCAACCTCTCGATTTGGTGGTAATCCGGGTAATTCTTCTGGAAAAACGTCTGAGAATTTAGATACTACGGGAATATCTTTTAATTTTCTTCCTTTAGTGTTAATGATTATGGAAATCATATACATCATTCCTCCTTTCCTTGCATAGCTTGCAGCTTTCATCACAGAGATGAACTTTCTGGTTGGCTTATCTTCCTTGATTGTGATCTTTTCACCACTTGGTGTATTACTTGTACAGACTTTTGATCACATAAAATACTGGCATGATTGGCTTCCAACCAATCATTCCTAATACGACATCGAATCCGGCTAGATTCATTGGAAAAAGATTAGCAGAAAAATTATGGTTTAGAATTTCTATCTTGCTCCCTGCAGGATTTCACTTATCTTGATAGAATCTCCATTTGCTGTCTCCACCAGACAGTCTTGTTGAAGTGTAGTTAATGGTTGGTTGAGAAGTTTGTAGAAAGAATTATTGATAAAACTTTAGTTTGCACCAGAGTCAAATAATACTGTGCTATAGGGTTAGGTGCGGGAATTCTAGGGATCTCATTGGGGTCAAGTGCTGGGATTGGGAATTGGTTCTCCTGGTTTGGTTCTAACTCCATTGGTTGGTTAGGGAACAAAGGCAGAAGTTCTGGTTCAGCTACTTGGTTAAGATTAGGGTCTGCTGCCGTGTTTGCTAACATTTGGAAATCAGCTAACTGCCTATCAATTTTCTCTTCCCACAAGGGTCTAGCTTCCAGGTTTTGAGTATTCCTCTCTCTATTTTCCTCCTCCCATGATAATCTAATTCCCTGGGTTTGGGTATCCATTTCTCTATTTGCTTTTGCTATTACTCGCTGTTGCTGGAGTTTTTTCATTCTTTTCCTCCTTTCGTGCGCTCCTCTACTAAACCAGCCTCTCTTTTTAGGGGGGAATGGTTCCTCAGATTGTGCCTTAAAGATAAAGATTCCTTCCTCAGAATTAGCAGAGTATTCTGAGGTTGGCTGGGATGAGGTTCCTGTAACAACTCTCATCAAAAGTCCTAATTATTATTTTAATTTGGCCAATAGGAAACCCTAATTGAGAAACCCAAGTGATTCTGAACAAACCCTAAAATTTTCAGAACAATAGGAATCAGGATCAGGGCCCCTAAAACTCAAGGGGGGATATATCCTAGTTAACGATTATCTAAAATACTCGTTGTCAAAATTCGAAATTAAGAAACTGTCAACTCAGCAAAGCTAGTCCCAACCGTGGCTACCCTATAACCTACTTTCAAACCATACGCATCGTAGGGGTTTAAAGCCTACGATGCGCAAGCCTGTTAAAGTCCCCTACGCATCGTAAGGGTTCTAGGCCTACGATGCGCATGGCAAAATTTGGGTATAAATAGAAGGCCTCGGGACTTGAATTCTGTCTTTGAAACGACGTAAATTCGGTTTACGTAGGCCGAGTTATAACAGAAACTGTCCACAAAACACACACTAATCACGAAGTGCTGCCGCAATCAGGGTAATAACTCGATCGCTATTACGATTCAACGTCTGATCGATTATAACTATCCAACGATTGTTTAAGTGCCGCTCAAATTGAGTTTATACTTTGTTATTCATCGTGATTTCGACTTGAATGTTTGAGTGCTGTTCGAATTCGGACTATACTCTGTCATTCGTTGTGAATCCGCTGAATTGTTAAGTATTGCACTAATAAATCGTTGTGAGGGTTTAATCTCGTGAATTGTCGTAACTGCTGTATTAGTTACTAACCTGTTTGTGTGTGCATTATTATTTAAATTAGGTTAATCAAGGCTAATCAGTAGGCTTATACCCTGCTCGTTAAATCTACAATGTGAGTCATTCTCTTTTTATCAAATTACTTTCAAAATCATGTTTATTTTCAAAGGTTATAATTACAGGGATTAAGTTTATGTAATCACCAAATTACAGCCGGTATGTGGGGTATTGTGCACATTACTACAGTTGTTATCACTTTAGGTGGGCGAACATAAATTAGTGATATTCGTCATTCATTGGGGCAGCCAATGGTGATATGACCACAGTCACCGAAAAGAGTCGAGTGACAAATACTGTGGGTAGTTGGTTTGATATCAGAAACATTGTAATCTCTCTTAATACTGTAAATTATAAAGAGTCGTTTTAGCAAAATGAATGATTCACTCAGTATTTCCCTGCTGACAAAACCTTTTTCAAACATGTTTCAGGTGATCTGTTGTGAGCAAAGGAAAAGTGCTGTGGAGCACTACAAGCTTAGAAAAGTGGCTCAATGTAAATAAATAAAGAAACATGTTTTGAGAGAAATAAAGGATTTCCCAGTGAAATCACTTATTTGTAAATTATGGGAATTATCCCTATATTATATATAAACGAGCAGTTTTAATAATAATCGATCCTGTTTAAAAAGACTTCCGCTGTCACTAAATTAGATACCATCGGATTTCCTGCCTCGCGGCTCTGGACCGGGTCAAACCGGGGCCAAGGGCCGTGACAGGAAAAAGGTGGTATCAGAGCCACTGATTTAAGCTTACTATTGATTTTAGCCTATTAAAATAATTAGGAAATTTAATTGCTATTCTGTGAAAATATGTTTTATTAACTGATTTATTGTTGAGTTACAGTATGGGTAAGCAAAAGATTTCTGCTATCTACCACAAATTAGATACTGCACCCACAGAAAAAGGAACCTCTTCCTCCAAACACCCAGCAGATCTGGAAGAAGGGATTTTTGTCCGTAAATCAAATTATGAAAATCCTCTCACCCAAGATAAAAGAAATTTGATTCTTAGGAAGGGAAAGGAGAAAATAAAGAAAACCCAAGTCAAGAAAGTGAGGTTTAATTCAGAAATTCAGGAATTAGGCAATAGGTCACCTTGGGAAGATACATTAGATGAAAAATGGGCAAATCTCTATATGCTAGCTACAGTAGCAGAGAATGCAAACCTCTAAAATAACAATAAGCCTGTTCTAGTAGAAAATTAATCTCCAGTAAATAAATAAATTATCGTGTTCTCTTTCCCGTAGTCTTTTGTACAAATCAGTATGCAATAAACTTTAATGTTTATTTGTTAAACTTTGTTCCAAAGTTTTAACTTAGCATTTTTGTGCATTTTGCATATATGCTATCCAACATGAGTGAGATATCGGAAGCATTTCAGAATCTCAATCTCTACCCAGTACCAATTGAAGTCTCCCACGACTTTACTGGTTATATTGCTGACATAGAGGAACCCCTGGAATTCCAAGCTCCACCGCTGGAAAAAGCAAAATTTAAAAAGAGAAGAAGATATGTAGGATGGAGGAAAGTGCGCAGGAGAAAGCCAGTTACTAGAAAACTCCCCAAAATAGAAAACCCTATAGAAAAAGGAAAAGGAATCGAAATCGGAGAAAGTTCTAAACCAGCAGAGATAGAAATCAGGAAAGATTACAAACAAAAAGGAATAGAAATTGGAGAGAGTTCTAGACAAACTGAAGATATCACATTTCAAGACGAAATAGACCGTCTACTGGCAAATTGTGATGTTATTAGCCCTATCCATAATAATCTATATCCTTACATGGCCGAAACCCAACTTCCTGTAAATCTGGAACCAGCTATTCCAGACCCACTAATCCACACTCGACCTTTAGGTCAAATGGAAGAATGGTGGACAAATGACTGGCAATTCGAAAATATCGTCAACAGTCATTATTCTTTCCTTCCACAGTTTGATCCAGAACCTATCCCTAATCCTCCAATGAGCAACGAAAACTTAGCCGAACTCCGTCAGTTCGGTGAAGAGCTGATAGGTACAGGGAATAGGCTCCGGGAAATGGGGGAACAAATTTCCTGGAAATACGACGAAAGGGAGCGTCGCTACTAAACTGCCAGTTGACCAAAGAATAGTGGGGTTGGGAAGAATGTTTGTATAATAATAGTAGTAGTCGAATATAACTCTGTAAAATGGGAAATAAAACATTGTAAGATAACCAGTGTGTATGGATGCCTATATAATATATAAATCAAAATAGAAGTCGAAACATCGACGATTTTGGATATATATCTGTGTTGTAAGATTTTATGTGCTTCTGTGTAATTGTTTTATTTACAATCATTTGATACTAATAGTTATATTTATAATAATTATCAGATGGAAAACACTAGTAATGAACCAGTTAATGAAGGGAATCAATCTGAACAAAATCAGGAAAACCAGTATATGACTAGACAAGATATTGAAAATATCGTCACTCAAGGGATAGCTAATGCTATTCCAGCAATCGTGGCTGCTGCTCAGAAACCTGTTGAACCACAACAAATCATTCCTAGTAAACGTACTCAGGAAGACAATAGTAGTCATAGTGTAAATGGAGGCGGCAATCATGACGATAATAATCCACGACAGGCTCCACCTCCTAAGAAAATGAAAGCCACAACACCTGGTTGCACTTTCAAATAATTTCTTGCTTGCAAACCTGTTGAATTTGCAGGTAACGAAGGAGCAACTGCAGTACTGCGTTGGTTAGAGAAAACCGAAGCAGTAATTGCAATAAGTAAGTGTTCCGAAGAAGATCAGGTTATGCATGCGTCCAATTTGTTCAAAGAAGGGGCACTAGAATGGTGGAACACCATACTACAAGCAAAAGGAAGAAGGATGGCTTATGCTTTAAACTGGGAAGAATTTAAAATTCTTGTAGAAAGAAAATATTGTCCTGAATATGAAAAGGAACAAATGGCAAATAAGTTCCTAAGCCATCGTATGGTAGGCGTAGAGTGTCGCGGTTATACTTCGACATTCTTTGAATATGCTAGAGTGGTACCAACACTGGCTTCGCCAGAACCGGTACTCATTTCCCGTTACATTTGGGGATTAATTAGTGAAATTCGTAACATTGTTAAAGCTGCGAGACCTCGCACTATTGACGATGCAGTGGAACTAGCTAATACCCTAACGGATGAACTAATGCGCACAAGAGAAGAAGATCGAAAGACGGAATTGGCTCAAAAGATTACCCAAGGATTTCGTATGGGTAATGATAATAGGTTCAAGAAAAGAGGAAGGAGACAATCTGCACAACCGCCTTTTTGCAGCAATTGCAAAAAGAATCATTTTGGAAAATGCAATGTAATCTGCAACTTCTGCAAAATGACAGGACATCGTGAAGAAAATTGCAAAAAGAAAACCATAGTCTGCTATAACTGTGGAGAAACAGGACATTACAAAACAGAATGTCCTAAATTAACTAAAACCACAGACAATAAAGGCAAAACAGCTGATGGAACAACAAAGAAGAATGCCCGAGCATTCCAGCTAACCACTCAAGAAGCTGAACTAATCCCTGACGTCATAGCTGGTACATTCTTGGTCCACAACGTTTATGCAAAAGTATTATTTGACTCTGGTGCAAACCAAAGTTTTATCAATACTTCATTTTGCCAAGCCCTTAACTTACCCTTAACCACTCTTAGGCAAATTTTTACAGTCAAAACGGCAGACGGGAATTCTGTTAACATAAATAAGGTTTTGCAAGAAGGAAAAATAGAACTGTTAGGCCATAAGTTTTCTGCAAACCTGTTACCTATGAAGTTAGCTGAATTCGATGTAGTGTTAGGAATGGATTGGTTAGTAGCCAACCATGCTCGAATTCTCTGTGATAAGAATTCCATAGAAATTCAGTCACCTACCGGAGAAGTAATTAGGATTACAGGTGATAAACCACGTAAGCCTATGAAGTTCATATCAGTAATGAAAGTTGCTAATTATGAACGAAAACAAGGAATAGTATATATGATTTTAGTAATCATTAGTACTAAGGGTAAAGAACTTAAGGAAATTCCTATAGTCTCAGAATATCCGGATGTATTCCCAGAAGATTTACCAGGATTACCTCCAGACAGGGAAGTAGAATTTAGGATTCATCTAATTCCAGGAACTACACCGATAGCCAAGGCACCTTATCGGTTAGCACCTACAGAAATGTTAGAATTGAAAAAGCAATTAGATGAATTACTAAGTAAAGGATTCATACAACCTAGTTCATCCCCTTGGGGAGCTCCAGTGTTGTTTGTGAAAAAGAAAGATGGATCGATGAGAATGTGTATTGATTATAGAGAATTAAATAAAGTTACAATTAAGAATCGATACCCACTACCTAGGATTGACGATCTTTTTGATCAACTTCAAGGTGCTAGGTATTTTTCTAAAATAGATCTAAGATCTGGATATCACCAGTTGAAAGTACAAGAAGAAGACATACCTAAAACTGCTTTCAGAACTAGGTATGGCCATTATGAGTTTACAGTCATGCCCTTTGGACTAACAAATGCCCCAGCAGCATTTATGGACATGATGAATCGGATCTGTAAACCATACTTGGATAAATTTGTAATCGTATTTATCGACGATATACTTATTTATTCCAAAAGTCAGGAGGAACATTGCTAACATTTGCATGCACTCTTAACTTTGTTAAGAAAAGAAAAGCTTTATGCCAAATTCTCAAAGTGTGAATTTTGGTTAAAGGAAGTGCAATTCCTAGGACATATGGTGAATCACGAAGGCATTCACGTAGATCCTGCTAAAATAGAAGCAATCACTAAATGGAAGGTCCCACAAACAGCTATGGAAATTAGAAGTTTTCTAGGCTTAGCTGGATACTACAGACGATTTATTAAGGATTTCTCTAAGATAGCTGTACCTTTGACTAAGTTAACCTGTAAAGCCGCTAAGTTTGAATGGGGACATAGGCAAGAAGAAGCTTTTAAGATTTTAAAGCATCGATTGACGAATGCTCCAATTTTAGCATTACCCGAAGGAACCGAAGATTTTGAAGTATATTGTGATGCTTCAAAATTAGGATTCGGATGTGTATTGATGCAACGCAAAAAGGTAATTGCGTATGCCTCCCGGCAGTTGAGAAAGCACGAGGAGAATTATACGACTCATGACTTAGAATTAGGAGCCGTAATTTTTGCCTTGAAAATTTGGAGACATTATCTGTATGGAAGTAAATTTACTGTTTATACAGATCATAAAAGTTTAAGATATATATTTGGGCAGAAAGAGTTGAATATGAGGCAAAGAAGATGGATGGAAGTTCTAAGCGATTACGACTGTAATATTCAATATCACGAAGGAAAGGCAAACGTAGTTGCAGATGCCTTAAGTCGTAAGTATCAAGAAAAACAAAAGCGAGTCCGTGCTCTTAGATTAAATCTACAATTAGATTTAATGCAACAATTAAAGAAAGTTCAGGAAACAGCAATCAAGGACGATGCTGAAGGAATGAAAGGTTATATAAAGGAACTAGAGCAAGGAAATGATGGAATTTGGAGATTCCACAAGAAACGAATTTGGGTACCTAAGCAGGGAGAATTAAGAAATAAGATTTTAGAAGAAGCCCATAAATCTAGGTATACTATGCACCCTGGAAACAATAAGATGTACCAAGATTTAAGAAAAAATTTCTGGTGGATAGGAATGAAAAAGGATATAGCAAAATATGTATCTAAATGTCTTACTTGTTCACAAGTAAAGGCCGAACACCAGAAACCTTCAGGACTACTACAACAATTGGAAATGCCTGTATGGAAATGGGAACTTATAACAATGGATTTTGTTATTAAGTTGCCTAAAACAAGAAAAGGTAATGATGCGATTTGGGTAATTGTGGATCGATTAACCAAATTAGCTCATTTTCTACCAATGAAGGAAACCTTTAGCATGGAAAGGCTAGCCAAGTTGTACGTAGACGAAGTGGTATCTTTACATGGAGTCCCACTCTCCATTGTATCAGATAGAGATAGTCGTTTCACTTCTCATTTTTGGAAAAGTTTCCAGCAAGCTATGGGAACTCGACTAAATCTGAGTACTGCATATCATCCCCAAAGAGACGGACAAAGTGAAAGGACGATACAAACTCTAGAAGACATGCTTCGAGCATGTGTAATAGATTTTGGTGGAAACTGGGATGATCATTTACCATTAATTGAATTCTCCTATAACAATAGTTATCATTCAAGCATTGAAACTGCTCCATTTGAAGCACTGTATGGAAGAAAGTACAGAACTCCAGTTTGTTGGGCAGAAATAGGAGAAAATCAATTGTCAGGTCCTGAGATAGTGCAAGAGACGACCGACAAGATTACTCAAATCAAGGAAAGGCTGAAGACTGCTCGAGATCGTCAGAAAAGCTATGCAGATAATCGCCGCAAGCCGTTAGAATTTCAAGTCGGAGATAAAGTACTATTGAAAGTTTCTCCTTGGAAAGGAGTTGTTCGATTCGGTAAGAAAGGAAAGCTAAGTCCCAGGTACGTAGGACCATTTTCTGTGATCCAACGTATAGGCTCAGTTGCTTATCGTTTACAACTACCAGAAGAGTTAGCTGGAGTACATGATGTATTTCATGTATCCAATCTCAAGAAATGCTTATCAGATGAATCTCTGGTAGTACCTCTTCGAGATATAGAGGTAAATGAAAAACTGAAAATTATTGAGAAACCTCTTCAAATTGAGGATCGAAAGATTAAGTTTCTCAAACATAAACGACTAGTTTTAGTCAAAGTTAGATGGGATTCAAAAAGAGGAGCCGAATATACTTGGGAGCTGGAATCAGAAATGAAGAGAAAGTATCCTCATTTATTCCAGTAAATCTCGAGGACGAGATTTTTATTAAGGTAGGGAGAATGTAACAACTCTCATCAAAAGTCCTAATTATTATTTTAATTTGGCCAATAGGAAACCCTAATTGAGAAACCCAAGTGATTCTGAACAAACCCTAAAATTTTCAGAACAATAGGAATCAGGATCAGGGCCCCTAAAACTCAAGGGGGGATATACCCTAGTTAACGATTATCTAAAATACTCGTTGTCAAAATTTGAAATTAAGAAACTGTCAACTCAGCAAAGCTAGTCCCAACCGTGGCTACCCTATAACCTACTTTCAAACCATACGCATCGTAGGGGTTTAAAGCCTACGATGCGCAAGCCTGTTAAAGTCCCCTACGCATCGTAAGGGTTCTAGGCCTACGATGCGCAGGGCTGACCAAAATTTGGGTATAAATAGAAGGCCTCGGGACTTGAATTCTGTCTTTGAAACGACGTAAATTCGGTTTACGTAGGCCGAGTTATAACAGAAACTGTCCACAAAACACACACTAATCACGAAGTGCTGCCACAATCAGGGTAATAACTCGATCGCTATTACGATTCAACGTCCGATCGATTATAACTATCCAACGATTGTTTAAGTGCCGCTCAAATCGAGTTTATACTTTGTTATTCATCGTGATTTCGACTTGAATGTTTGAGTGCTGTTCGAATTCGGACTATACTCTGTCATTCGTTGTGAATCCGCTGAATTGTTAAGTATTGCACTAATAAATCGTTGTGAGGGTTTAATCTCGTGAATTGTCGTAACTGCTGTATTAGTTACTAACCTGTTTGTGTGTGCATTATTATTTAAATTAGGTTAATCAAGGCTAATCAGTAGGCTTATACCCTGCTCGTTAAATCTACAATGTGAGTCATTCTCTTTTTATCAAATTACTTTCAAAATCATGTTTATTTTCAAAGGTTATAATTACAGTGATTAAGTTTATGTAATCACCAAATTACAGCCGGTATGTGGGGTATTGTGCACATTACTACAGTTGTTATCACTTTAGGTGGGCGAACCTAAAATTAGTGATATTCGTCATTCATTGGGGCAGCCAATGGTGATATGACCACAGTCACCGAAAAGAGTCGAGTGACAAATACTGTGGGTAGTTGGTTTGATATCAGAAACATTGTAATCTCTCTTAATACTGTAAATTATAAAGAGTCGTTTTAGCAAAATGAATGATTCACTCAGTATTTCCCTGCTGACAAAACCTTTTTCAAACATGTTTTAGGTGATCTGTTGTGAGCAAAGGAAAAGTGCTGTGGAGCACTACAAGCTTAGAAAAGTGGCTCAATGTAAATAAATAAAGAAACATGTTTTGAGAGAAATAAAGGATTTCCCAGTGAAATCACTTATTTGTAAATTATGGGAATTATCCCTATATTATATATAAACGAGCAGTTTTAATAATAATCGATCCTGTTTAAAAAGACTTCCGCTGTCACTAAATTAGATACCATCGGATTTCCTGCCTCGCGGCTCTGGACCGGGTCAAACCGGGGCCAAGGGCCGTGACAGTTCCTTCATTCTTTCGGGAATTAGGCAATTGATGGTAAGCGTCAGATGTACCTTGCTCATTCATACTTTAAACTAACAAATTGTCAAATAACACAAAATAATAATATACATATTTACACAGAATCACATAAGTTATTTTCTAACACAATTGGTTAAAATTTAGGTATTAGGGTAGTGGGGGCGGTGCATATTTTGTCCGTGATAGAAAAGTATCACGCGTGATACATTGATGGAAGCTACCGCCACTGTTTGCTCATCACGAGTTATGGCAAAAGTCCGTGATAATGTTAACGCGTTATGGAATTGTGAGTGATGGAACATGTGAGGGGGTGTGAGGGTTTATTGTGGGTGTTGTGAGTGATGACCATTGCCACTAAAAAATGTTGTGAGTGATGGAAAAATGGTTGATGACATGGCGGAAATTGATTGGGTGATGTGAGTGATGAGTGATGACCACCCCACCCCCTTAGCAGAACACCTAAATAGCTTAAACTAGTGGCATGGCTCTGATACCACCTTCTATCGCAGCCCCCGACCCTACCCCGGGAGTGGGCGCCGCGAGCCAACACAGAGCTGGTGGTATCGGTGTTTATTAATTTGGAAGCGGAAATGAGACATCGGGACCATAGTTAGGAAATATTATCAGAGTTTCAAAACACTAAACTTTTATAATAAATAAATGGGATAAAACCCAAGTTTCATTCATAATACATTTTTAGGGATAAATCCTAATTATTGAAAACATAAACTCCATTTTATTTAGGTAACTTTTATAGCCACTTCTTTAATCCTTCAGTGCTCCATAGCTGGCTTCTACGAGCTTCACATTAAGTTACCTGAAACGCGTTTTAAAAAGATTTTATCAACAAGGAATACTTGCGAGGGCATCCCATTTTAATCAAAACAAGCTTTTATAACTTTACAGTATTGAGAGCAATTACAATATTTATATCTACCAATATACTCATTTAGTATTTGTCATGTTCGCAGTTCCATGACTGCGGTCATGTTACTCATTGGCTAACTCGTCGTCCAATAGTAACGCATTACTAGTAGTGTATACAAAACCCCACATAGCGGCATCAATTGTAGAATACAAAGACTCAATCACTGTTTAGTATAATTGAAAACATTGAGGTTTTGGTAAGATAGTTTGGTAGAAAAAGAGAATGACTCACATTGTAGACTTAGGTGTTTCTATAGCTTCCTGGTGGTGTTCCTGATTATATTCTATTAAAAATAAACAATGCACACGTGTTAGTAAGATAACCCAAATCACATTATCTATATAACACGAGACAGAACTCCAACGAACTTAGTCAGGCAGAGCCGCGACATGCGTTACGGGGCCCTAGATCAATCGGGTAGGGTAACGAATTAGTGATCGGGGGTTAAAATACTTACAACGAGGCAAAGCTTCGTGTTTTAGGGGTATTATACCCGATAATTTTCTCACTATATGTCTGAGAGAGAAAAGAAAATGAACGAATAACAACTGAGGCCGATTGTCTCCTTTTTATAGGCTGATTATGGGGTTTCTCGCGCCCCGCGAGCCCCTTACTTGTTCCTTTCGCGGCCCGCGTGCCAGACCTAGCTATAGCTAGGGCTAGGTCGATCTGGTTAGTCACCAGGTAGGTCTCAGACATAACCCGGACACGTGGTGCAATCTGGTTCCGACCAAACTCTCGGTCGCGGCCGGCGACTCATTTCTTTCTCTCTCTCGCGACACGAAATTCTTGTTTTTATTTTTATTTTTATAAAGATTAAGGTTAAACGGGTTCGTTTACGTGTCTTCGGGGTATATTTAGAGCGTTTGGGGTGATTTTCGAGGGTTGTTATAGATTGTAAATTTGTACACTTCTTGTTGATATTGGTACACTTGCCTAATTTTGAATCCGCCGGTCGGTATTCGTCTCCCCTACCCGTGAGCTCGAAAAAAAGTTATCGGATTCGGTTCCAAAAGATGATTTTACTTTGGTTGTTTGCTAAAAATTAAACAAATAATTAATACAAAAAAAATAAATAAAATAAAACAAAAAAAAATATACAAAAAATTAATACAAAAATATATCCTATTTGGGGGTCCTCCGACACGTCGATCCAGGATCGGGCCGAATGCTTGAGACGACCCCATTCCGTCCGTGTTTTGATTCGGGTTCCAACCGTATAGATTTGGGTCCCATGAGAGTGGTTGGTTCAGTAGGTTCATGAACCCGGTATTATGTTGATTAAAATCGACAAAACCGGATCCATGTGGGGTGGGTCGAATGGGAACCGGAGACACGGGACGGTTAGGATTGCTACTTTGGTTCGTGTCCGCACTTGAACGCGGAGGAATAAAACTGCATTTGAAGAGTTTCATTGTATAAAAATTCTAGATTTTTATAAAAAAAGGTAGAGATAAAGAGGGTTTGAGAGTGTGTTGAGCGTATTGGATTTTATAAAAATAGGGGAGATGGGGCTTTATTTATAGGAGATATGGAATTTTAAATTGAATTAAAGTTTTTTTTAAATATATGAACGTTTGCAACGGTCAAATTTTTGAAAATCCATTTTGAAACGCCACGATGCTCATAACGGGAAGAAGGATTGAAACCCCCATAGCGCCCCCTGTATTGGTGTTGGACAGCGTTATGGGACTCCATAGCCCACTTGTACGTGATATACCGCCCCATTACACTTAAACTAAGAAATCCTTTACTATGGTTAACTCTGTTCATGATGTCCCCACTCTTCAAATATATGGTTCAGTTTTTTCAAGCTTGTTCCCACATTTTAAAACTCACATTGCCCTTTCATATTTATATCATCATGGGTCCATTAATTATTTAGGTTTCAGTATTCCATTGGGTAGGTATAAGCCTTAACATGTGTTTGGTAAGAGCATTACAATGGTGGATGTGCCCCGCATCCGCGTGCCACATCAATTTAAACCATTAACACTTCAAACCTTATTTTTCTTCTATTAATAAACCATTTCAAATCTCCACATCACACCCTACTTTTTACCCCTTTTTACACTAAAAAAACAATTGTGAGTGGGTGGTCCCCACTCCGTCCAAACCAAACCAGTCCGCTCCACTGGACCACCTCCTCTAACGGTTTTGGACCATTTGCTTTGGTTTGTTTGAGGAGACCACCCCAACGGATCACCCGTTGGGGGTGCTCTAAGTAACAATGGTTATAGTTGAAAGATATAAAATCAAATAAAATAAAACTGTCTAGGGTCTTAAATTTTATAGATTATTCCAGTCAATCAATACACTTTGTTTTTAAGGTAGATTTTGAAATTGGTGCAAGTAATTAAACTATTAACTCCACTATTTGAGTTCTAACGTTTAGGAGATATATGATGCTTGAATGTAGGTGATTCTTCAATGGGTAAGGGGATCATAGTCGGGTTCCATCCTTGATCTGATGTCCTATTCTAGCCTAAGTTATTTTTCGCTTAAGTTATCGGTTAGTAGCTTGAAAACCGAACCAACCCTCGTCTCATATAATCGAACCTCCATGTATTCGAAACTAAATGGTTTCTTAAAGCCTATAACTGAAGTCTTTCGTTTAGGTTCCGTTACAACTCAAAACCGATCCATGCAGACCTATATTAAGGTGTTTATGATGAAAATGGTGGTCAGATGATTGAGGGATCGAGGTAAAGAAGTCGATGGGTGGAGGTGGACGAAGATAATGAGGGGATGGAAGTCGACATGGGCGGAGGTGCCCCGGTCCTCCTGTTTGTTCGCTTCGTAGTAGTAATTTTTCCCAAAAAATTCAAAGAAGGTTATATATATTAAGTCTGGTTCCCTATTTTTTAAACTTTCGGCCTCTCGTATTTAATAGGTCAAGCTACATCACTAGAAGTCGACGTCGATGATTGTGTTGTAAGCGGATAAAGGGGGTTGTGGAGAACATGACATGTTGATACAGGCGAAAATTCTTGAGCACTTAGCTATTTATTAGATGTTCTGATTTGTTAATCTATACTTAATAAATAATAAATAAGTAAACGATATTACAAGGTGTGTCAAAATTTATTTTTACATTTTAAAATCTTTAATTATTAACTATTAATTTTTTTTTCTTTCAAGCTGTGCACACATGGTCCCAACACCTAGTTGATATTATCACGTGTGTAATATATGAATGCCAGCACTCTTCAAGTTTCTATCGAATATGAAATAAATACAGGACCAACTGAATGCCTCTTGGCCAAAACAAAATACTCCATTTGATAATGGAAAACAGCAAGTGGTTATCTACAGTGGCTAGCATATGGATTCAGGTCACCTCCGGCGCCACGTACACCTTTGGAATATACTCAGCCACCCTCAAATCCAGTCAAGGTTATGATCAGACCACTCTAAACACCGTATCCGTCTTCAAGGACATCGGTGCCACTATCGGGGTTTTAGCCGGTCTACTCTACAGTGCGGTAACCTCATCATCTCGTTTCGGGTCTGGACTTTGGCTGGTCTACTTGGCCGGAGCGGTTCAGTTCTTTGCTGGTTACTTTCTAATGTGGTTGTCTGTGACCGGAGTTATTGACAGGCCACATGTGTGGCTCATGTGTCTCTTCATGTTCATGGGCGCACACGCTCAGACTTTCTTCAACACCGCAAATATTGTCGTTGCTGTTCGTAACTTCCCAGATTATAGTGGAACTAGCGTTGGCATTATGAAGGTAACTAATTCTTTCAATCTTATGATTGTTTCGGCCGGAATCTTTGTTCCGATCACTATCTTATAGTTATATAATCTTCCTTTAATCGTAGTTAATACTTGATATAACTATAGTAAATCATATAGGGGAATTTACCAAATTAGCCAAGAATAAACTTTGACCACCAAATTAGCCATTTGATGCCTCCTTGGAGCAGGGCATCACGGATTCAAATGTGCGGAATGCCTCTTTCAAGACCCCTCATGCCTCTTTAAATATGGAAGTGACACGTGTCTCAATGATTAGGTAGACTCCTCCAATGCCCCTCAGCAGACTCATCCAATGCCTCAGCAGACTCTTCCAATGCCCCTCAGCAAACTCTTCCAATGCCTCAGGTATGAGTTAAAATTTTATGTGGGACCTACCACCCACTTCATCTTCACCACCACCGCCACCCCTACCACCACCACCGCCACCGCCACCGCAACCGCCACCGCCACTTCATCTTCAAGATCCTTCATGAGCTCCAACACATCAATAACTTCATATCCTTGCTCTAAAACACTGTTCTTAAATTCTTTGCGAAGTCAATTTTATGGTGAATAATCTGCATTATGTATGAATCTGAATAAAGTTGCATTATATGCTGCATTCGGTCTATGCAAGAACGTGGTCCCTATAACTTCAGTTTTTATTAATACTATTATTTTCGAATTCAAAGATTAGTAATATATTTTATGGTGGTGGTGGTGGCGGCGGAGGCGGTGGTGGCGGCGGCGGCAGTGGTGGTGGTGGCGGTGGTGGTGGCGGTGGTGGTGGCGGTGGTGAAGATGAAGTGGGTGGTAGGTCCCACATAAAATTTTAACTCATGCCTGAGGCATTGGAAGAGTCTGTTGAGGGGCATTGGAAGAGTCTGCTGAGGCATTGGATGAGTCTGTTGAGGGGCATTGGAGGAGTCTACCTAATCATTGAGACACGTGTCACTTCCACATTGAAAGAGGCATCCCGCACATTTGAATCCGTGATGCCCTGCTCCAAGGAGACATCAAATGGCTAATTTGGTGGTCAAAGTTTATTCTTGGCTAATTTGGTAATTTTCCCAATCATATATTCCAGGGTTGACTTCTTGTTAACTCAGTTATTGGCTGATAATAATCCGAACTGATCCACTTTTAGCCGATAATAGTCTGCGTTAAAAATAGCTTAACGGAATTAAGTTTTTTTTCCGAATTACAAACCGATTTTAGGGCTTTTGATTAGAATGGAGATACGCGTTGATTGATGTAAAATTAACCTCGAACTACTGCCACAAACGACGAAAACAATGCTTCAATTCGGGTGTTTAAACTTCCAATTAACAAAAATCAAACCGTTTGGAGCACTGTTTCAAGGTAAATTTTACATAAATCAAGTCGTATCCTCATTCTGAACAAAATCCTTAAACATCGGTTTGTAATTCAGAAAAAAAGTTAATTCCGTTAAGCTATTTTTAACAGCGGACTATTATCGGCCAAAAGTGGAACAGATCGTATTATTATAAGCAAATAACTGAGTTGAAATTATTATTAGCAGATTGAGAAAGCTGATATTATTTAAATCCAATGTAAGATAAGGGTAGGTGCCTAAAAAGATAACAAATAATGTTTTTTTTTTCTTTTTCCATCACCCTCTAATTTTTTTTCTATTAGTTTCTAGTGAATTTTGAACTGCATAACATTATTATTATTATTATTATTATTATTATTATTATTATTATTATTATTATTATTATTATTATTATTATTTGGCAATTACTTTTTCATGCTCATTTTCTGAAAGGATGTTAACTTTTGTTTTGAGTTAATTGCCCGGATGGTCCCTGTGGTTTCACGTTTTTTCATGTTTAGTCCCCACCTTTTGGAAATAGCAGATATGCTTCCTATGGTTTGTCATTTTGTTACTCGGATAGTCCCTTGACATTTACTCAGGGGACTATCCAAGTAACAAAATGACAAACCATAGGGAGCATACCTGCTATTTTCAAACTAACTAACATCTACTCAGGTACTATCCGAGTAACAAAATAACAAACCAAAGGGAGCATACTTGCTATTTTCAAAAGGTGGGGACTAAATGTGAAAAAACATGAAACCACAGAGACCATCCGGGCAATTAACTCTTTTTTTTAAGAAGTTACAATAGAATGACTATAAGTGCCCTTCATGTTAAACAATATAAATGGATGGGGTAAATGATCGTAATTGATTTGAGACAAATTGGAAACCATAGTGACTAATAAGGTGAAATTAATACCATTGGATATTTAGATTAAAATCATTACTCTGTTCAAACCACATAATTATATCATATTGTTATTTGTGGGGCATATTGTTATTATACTAATTTCTTTAATCCCCTGTTGTTTGTGGGGCATATTATTATTATATCATATTAATATATCCAATTTATTAATCTATACATAAGTATAGATAAATCCGTAATACATAAAATTTTTATCTTATACTGTTGTAGTATTTTATTTATTTATTTTTATTTTCATGTGTGACATTAAATTTTATTTTTTAATCATTTATGATCAAACCAAATTCGGTTATATACTTGTAGACCTAGATTGTCTAATCTAACCAAATAATTTGTTTGCGAATAACTACACACATGTATCTCTAAATTTAGCAATATTATTATTTATTAATAATATTAGATTAATATCCAGTTATTATTATTAATATATAACACATGTGGTGTCCAATAAAAAAAACTTTATTGCGAATATAACTCTTTATTCAATGAGTTTATACCGCCATGCCAATAAAGCTATAAAAATAAATATGGTATATAGTTTAAAATTTAAATTATATTTTATAGAGTAAATTGCCAAAATCGTCTCTGAGGTTTAGGTATTTTTGCCATTTTCATCCAAAACAACTTTTTTTGTACCATATAGTCATTCATTTTAGAATTTTTTGTTATTTTCATACAAACGTTTGACTTTCTTGCCAAAATCGTCCTTGAGATTTGGGATTTTTGCCATTTTTATCCAGATGTTTGATAGAAAAAATAAAGCAAATTAGATGTTTGAATTAAAATGGCAAAAAATCTCAAAAGTGACGGATTATATGGCACAAAAAAGTTGTTTTGGATGAAAATGACAAACATACCCAAACCCAGGGACGATTTTGGCAATTTACTCTCTTTTATATAATTATCCTATATATTAATTCTCCAACTATTTGAACAGTAACAAATAAAAAAATAGCATTATCCTAATAACTGAAGGAAGCACCTGAAGAAGTAATGAAACCACATGGCAGAGAATAGTATCACCCGGTCATTGGTTCAAATGGGCGGCCGCCCCTCCCCCATTGGACCAACCAGTTTATTATTTTATACACACTTTAAAATTACGTTTTTGCCCTGGATTAGTGTTTCTCTGCCATTGGTTCAAATAGGCGGAGAGCAATACCCATTGGACCAACCAGTTTATTATTTTATATCTACTTTAAAATTACGTTTTTGCCCCCAGTTAAAAAATACGGTTTTGCCTCAACTTCAAAATATGTTTACCCTTTTGCCCCGAGCTAAAAAATATGATCTCGCTCTCGGTAAAAAAATTACGCTTTTACTCTCAGCCAAAATTACGTTTTCGCCCAAGTTCAAAATAAAATTTTGTTTTTCCCCCGACTCAAAATTACGATTTTACACCGGTTTATTATTTTATACCTACTTTAAAATTACGGTTTTGCCCACAGTTTAAAATTACGTATTTGCCCACAGTTCAAAATAAATTTATGTTTTTGCCCCAGCCAAAATTTACGAATTTCCTCTCGGTTCAAAATTACGATATCACCCTCAATTCAAAATTACGTTTTTGCCCACAGTGCAAAATAAAAATATGTTTTTCCCTACCTAAAAATTAGAATTTTACCCTCGGAATTTTTTTTTTTGATTTGATAGAAAAAATAAAGCAAATTAGATTTTTGAATGAAAATGGCAAAAAATCTCAAAAGTGAAGGATTATATGGCACAAAAAAGTTGCTTTGGATGAAAATGACAAACATACCCATACCGAGGGACGATTTTGGCAATTTACTCTCTTTTATATAATTTAGATTATACTTTAATTTATTTTTGTAATTTAATATCAACAATAATTAAGTTAAATAGAAGATATTTACATAACTTTTTAAGTTCACATTTGAACGATGATATAAATTAACGGGGTGAGCTTTATTTGGATAAAAAACAATAAATTAAATAAGGAAAAAAACAAAAATGCCCCTCATTAAATTGACTTTTTTGATGAAGTTAATGGGCTGGATGAAAATGCCAAAAAAAATGCAAAACTCAGGAATAAATGTGAAAAAATTGTTATTATTATTATTGTGATTGTTATCTATTGGTAATTAGTACATTATTATAATTATGAATTATTATTATCTAAGTCACTAGGTTATAGTCTATGCGTTACACGGGTTTACGTAACATATTCTCTTTGTTCAGACCCGGACCGGCCGGTCGGGCCGGGTTCAGTGCTAGCGCCGGGCCGGTTCACCTTTACGAACCGTTAATGCAGTAGACCGGCAGTTTGGCAGGTGGTTGCGGTTCGGCCGGAAATTGGTTGAAGGTTGGACCGGTCCCCGTACAAAAATACGCTTCTTTTTTGTGTCACACTTATAACATCCATTGCTTCTTTTTGTCTTCAAACCCTTCAGCGGGTGAACTGAACTTGATATTCATTGGTTTGTTCCTCTTGGTTTCCTCGAGATCTATGTTATTGTTTGTGTGTATTGTGTTTGTGCTTGAAAGGAAGAAGGAAAATGTAGGGATTGTGTTTGTGAATGAAAATTAAAGAAGGTAAAAGGTTGTCTTGGGTAGGTGAAAAGAAACGCTTAGGGGCTGTTTGTTTGCATCTGAATGAAGCCATTCAGAGGCTTACCTCTGAATCGGTCAGAGGCTAGGCTGTTTGGTTGATTAAGATTGTGCCTCTTAATGATTCAGTACCCCTCTGAACCATTCAGCTCAAAATCATCGCTGAATGAAACTTGAGACAAAGATACCCCTAAACAACACAGCTTCATCTTCTTCTCCCACAGCCCCATCGCCTCCACCACGGCAGCCTCCACCACGCCGCCCTGCTCCTCCACGGCAGCCTCCTCCTCCACGGCAACAACAAACAAGACACCGTGCATCCATTCACCATCACCGTCACCGGAATCGCAACAACAAACAAGACACCGTGCGATGATAATAATATTAGGAGCCGGTTCTGTTTATGAAACCGACGTCTTACTTACCGAATTGCAGAACGATCGATGTGCCGCATCCGTTTGAATCGCTCGATCATTTCAGGTTGAACTGGCGGTTGTTATTGGTAAAAAGAACTGAAAATTGAAGAACAAGAACTGAAAATTGAGGGAGAAAGATGGAAAAAAAGGGGATGCATTTAGGGTAATTGGTGTTGACCGATCTTATGTTTCACTTGTTTGATTTTGCAGGTGAGACCAGGTGGTGTTATAGTAATTGATAATGTGCTTTGGCATGGAAAAGTTGCTGACCCACTGGTAAATAAACAAACATCGTGTGTGTGTGTGGTAGAAGAAAGAGGATCCAAGGGAGTGTATATAATAATAATTAGGTATTTAATTTTATTGAGAGGGGTAAAAATGTCATTTTACACAGTCCTTCAGATGTGCAACCAAACAGCACTTTACTGGTTCAGCACTTACTGGTTCAGAGCCTCTTACCCATTCAGACCTCTTATTCATTCAGCACTTATTGGTTCAGATGTTGCCAAACAGCCCCTTAATTTGGGTGTGCATTGTGTTTGTGTTTGTGTTTGAAAGGAAGAAAAGAAAATGGAGGGATTGTGTTTGTGAATGAAAATTAAAGAAGGTAAAAGATTGTCTTGGGGTAGGTGAAAAGAAAAGCTTCATTTGTAAATATACATATATAATACAAGATTTCTATGTATTATATATGTATATTTACAAATGAAGCTTTTCTTTTCACCTACCCCAAGACAATCTTTTACCTTATATATATATATATATATATGGAGAGTATCATGAGAAAACTAGATATAAATGAGAAAGCCAAAAAACTAACCAAAAAAGCACTAAAAAGGAGGGGGGAGCCTTTTAATGAAGGAGGGGGGACTTTTAATGAAGGAGGGGTAAAATTGGAAAAAATATATATAACTTTTCAAACATTTCCCATTTCTCCATACGTTATCATTTTAAAACAAAAATGGCACCATAAGATCACAAATTTTTGTATCTTTCATTCAAGTATATTCGAGCATATTTTTTATGACATAAAAAAATTTATGGTGTCGTCTTGTTTTCAATACTATTATTATAGTAGTGCACATGTGCAATATAACATGTACTACAATTGGATTACATGCTTAAAATTAGTTTTTTGAGTCTAGTTTAGCTTTTAGGGTTAGTTTTTTGGAAAAATTACAAGTTTTGTCCTTTATCTTTATAGTACTTTACAGGCGGTGTCCTTTTTTTCAAATGTTGACAGGCGGTGTCCTTTATAGGGAATTTTGTTGCAAGTTTTGTCCTTTGAGCCTAACCCAGTTAGATTTTTTTGTTAAATCTGATCATGTGCAAAGCACATGAGGGCATTTTTGTAATTTCACCTGAAAGGACTAAATATGTAAAATAAAAATGTCATCTCTCTATCACTTAGACCACCCACCGACCACCACCATCACCACCACCGCCATCTCCCACCACCACCACCACCACCGCCATCTCCCACCACCACCATATAAAAACAGAATTTTTTGGGGGAATCATGAGAGTGTTTTGAATTTTCCCCAAATTTAGATGGAGTATGGAGATGCAGAAACTATTTTTTTAGAATTAGGAAAGTTTCTAACAATTTATGGCTGCCATTTTTTTCGAACCAATACCTGAAAACAACCACCGTCTTCCTCATCATCAACATCATCATCTGCATCTTCGACCTTATGTCATCACCATCTTCATCAACGTGGCCAAACAACTGAACAATCTTCGCGAAATTCCACCACCGCCACCGCCGTGAGCGGCGTCGGCGCCGCCTGTCGTCGCCGGTGCACCACCGGCTCTGTCAACTTCGGTCGGCTGTGATCTTCGTCGGAACTGAGAGAGGGACGAGAGGGTGAGGGGTTTGTCGGGTATCTCGTCGCCGGCAGCCGGACCAACAGGAGAGGGAGAGAGATCGAGTGAGTGGGGTGGGGGTATGTCGGACAACAAAGAAAGCAGGAGGAAGAAGAAATCTACTCGACGGAGTGAAGAAGAAATGGGGATGATTGTTCTAGGAGTGAAGGAAGATGAAATAATACAGGTGGAATTATACGTATATATATAATTTTTTTTAAATATTTTTTAAAGAATAAGTTACAAGTTTTGTCCTTTAAATAAGTAAAAAGACTAAAATACCCTTGGGTAATCAGATTTAACAAAAAAATCTAACTGGGTTAGGCTCAAAGGACAAAACTTGCAACAAAATTCCCTATAAAGGACACCGCCTGTCAACATTTGAAAAAAAAGGACGCCGCCTGTAAAGTACTATAAAGATAAAGGACAAAACTTGTAATTTTTCCTAGTTTTTTTGAAGGTTTAGGATTAGGATTAGGTTTTTGGGTGTGGGGGGATGGGGGTTTAGGTTTTTGGGGGGTGGGGGGGGGGTTTAGGTTTTTTTCGGGTTTATGTTTAGGGTTTAGTTTTAGGTTTTCGGGAGGGTGGGGGGTGGGGGGGGGGGGTTTAGGTTTTTGTGGGGTGGGGGGGGGGGGGGGGTTAGGCTTTTGGTGGGAGGGTGAATTTAGGTTTTTGGGGGGTGGGGGGTTTAGGTTTTTGGGGGTGTCGGTGTGGGGTGGGTTAAGTGGTTTAAGCTTTATGTATTAGTGCACATGTGCAGTACAACAAAAAAAAAAAAGTTTTTTTTTTTTTTTTTTGAAATTTTTTTTCCATACATAAAAAGTATCGATTTTTTTAAAAAAAAAATTGTAAAAAAAAAAAAATTGGTATGTTTTTAGGTTTTTTTTAGGCTTTTTTGGTTAGTTTTTTGGTTTTCTCATTTAAACTAGTTTTCTCATGATCTATCCCCTATATATATATATATAGACACACACACACATCCGGTTCTAAAATCCGATTCAACCGGTCCTACCAGTGAACCGGTAAGAACACCGGTTCAATGTCCGGCCCGGTTATGAAATCATTGCCTTCAATATAATTAAGTCTGTTCATGATGCCCCACTCTTTGAATATATGGTTCATATTTTTCAAGCTTGCTCCCACGTTTTTAAACTTTCACATTGTCCTTTCATATTTATATCATTATGGGTCCATTAAGTCTTAACATGTGTTTGGTAAGAGCATAACAACGGTGGATATGGTGATCCATCCCAACATACCGCCTAGTCTGCGTGCCATATCAATCTAAACCATCACCACTTCAAACCTCACTTTTCCTCCATTAATAAACCATTTCAAACCTTCATATCACACCCTACTTTTTACCCACTTTTATACTAAAAAACAATTGTGAGTGGGTGGTCCCCACTCCTTCCAAACCAAACCAGTCCGCTCCACCAGACCACCTCCTCCAACGGTTTTGGACCACTTGCTTTGGTTTGCTTGAGCAGATCACCCCAACGGACCACCCGTTAGGGGTGCTCTAAGTAACAATGGTTATAGTTGAAAGATATAAAATCAAATAAAATAAAACTGATTAGGGACTTAAATTTTGTAGATTATTCTAGTCAATCAATACACTTTGTTTTTAAGGTAGATTTTGAAATTGGTGCAAGTAATTAAATTTTTAACTCCACTATTTGAGTTTGAACTTTTAGGAGATATATGATGCTTGAATGCAGGTGATTCTTCAAGGGGGAAGGGGATCATAGTTGGGTTCCATCCTTGAACTGATGTCCTATTCTAGCCTAAGTTATTTTTAGCTTAAGTTATTGGTTAGTAGCTTGAAAACTGAACCAACCCTCGTCTCATATAATCGAACCTCCATCTAACCGAAACTAAATGGTTTCTTAATAACAAGTATAATGAGTTATGCTAAAGTATCTTGCATAACAAAATTCGTAATTTAGTTTTAAAATATTAAAGTGAGACGACAAATTATTAGTAATCTAATAACTGGATTTTTTTTATTGACAAATTATTAGTAATCCAATAAGTCGAATTTTTTTTATATTTAAAAAATTAAATTAAGAAGACAAATTATTAGTAATCCAATAATTGGATTTTTTTATTCTTCTTTTTTAGTTAAACTAAAATTACCATCCGCCGCAATGCGGCGGGGATTCATTAGTTATACATCATATTAGATGAAATGCAAATGTTTTTTATATGACCGCGAGCCTGTGTGTAAAACATAGAAAAGAATAACTAAATCGATCCCTAACCCGCGCGTTGTGATAGACCTATCAAAGGAAAAATAGTCGCCCTGCGATGGTCCTGTCAAACGGAAAAGTAGATGAAAAAACGTTGAACCCCACATGCACGTTGTGACGAGTTAACTCAGAAAATTTAGAATGAAACGTTAAACGGAAAATTTGAGAAAGGTGTAAAGTACAAGAGATCAAAATTGCAAGTAAAAATGTGTTGGGGTTAAATTGTAAAAGATAAAAAAACTTTGAGTTAAAAACAAAATAATCAAGAGGTTAAATTGCTAAAGATGGAAATTTTTGAATTACAAGTGAAAAATAAAATTAGTTAAAGGGGTTAAATTACTAAAGATTGAAACTTTAAACTTAAATTGTCAAGGATTGAAACTTTAAACTTAAATTGAAAATTTTATTTTTTTTTGAAAAACTCCCAAGGCCAACAATACAACTACCTTATGTATAAACATGTTAGTTATTTATAACTTTGTAATGGTTGGGCCACGTAAATATACTTAGGGCCATATGCATGTAATAGGAATATTGGATTTTAAAAATCTCAACTATTCGTCATTTACTGCCAACAGTCCCAACTTTAACTTAGGGCCATATGCATGTAATAGGAATATTGAATTTTAATAATCCCAACTATTCGCCGTTTAATGCCAATAATCCTAACTTTAAAAATAACCACTAGCAGTCTTAACTTTTAACATATTGGCCTATAATAGACCCTGACTAATAGAACCCTAACACCGTTAGTCTCCGATCGTCGTAAAAACATTATTTGACCAGAAAACTCATTTTGGCCGGAAAACTCAACATTTTCGTCCTAAAGCTCTTTGTAACCTTATTATGGACATTTGGGAACCCTTTTCTAGTAAAAGCCCCAATTATTAAAGTTGCCGGAAAACTTCTTTTTCGTCGGAAAACTCAACTTTTTGGCTGAAAAACTCAACATTTTCGTCCCAAACCTCTTTGTAACCTTAGATCGGACCTTTAGAAACCTTTCTCTGGACAAAAACGATTTTGCGGCAAACGGAGACTAACGGTGCTAGGGTTCTGTTAGTCATGGTGGCCAATTTGTCAATAATTGGGACTGATAGTGATTATTTTTGAAGTTGAAACTGTGGCGGCCAACGAAGAATAGTTAGAATTATTAAAATCCAATATTTCCATGTAATAAAATTGTTTCGCTGCATTATTGGGTTTCAAACAACGTTTCAAACAAGGAGAAATAAAATAAAATAGTTACTTTGGACTCTTGCTTTTGCTTCTCTAAGATCTTAAATTCTAGAGAAAAGATTATACGTATACTTAAAGTTGATACATGAGTTATAAGATTGAAAATTTTTGTGACGAAAAGGCCCCATTACTCATTATTCGTTTTTGGCCCTCAATAAGCTTGAGGCGACCCTGGTAAGCACAATTTGGCTTGGTTATGAGCTTTCACCAAAACCGAAACCGACATATTTAGTTATTAGAGTTTCTTAACTAATCGGTTTCAGCCAATCATTTTTTGTGTCGGTTATGGGTAATTAACTACTTTTTTTATAAAGAGAAATTGTGTGGACCATAAATTGGTTTTCAAAAGGCTCAAACTATTGACACAGCAAAGGTGCCTATTTGCACACTTTAGGGTTTATATACGCTGTGTATAGACCTATACGCAGCGTATAGGGTTGCATAAAAATCAGTGTCTGACTGAGTTCAGTTCTGATCTGGCTACTCCTATATGCTGCGTATAGGCCTATATGCAGCGTATATAAAGGGTCAAAAAGACAATATTTTATAAATGTTTCTAAAAAACCACCTTTATATACGCTGCGTACAGGCCTATACGCGGCGTATATAAAGGGCCAAAAAGACAATTTTACCCCTGATTTGGGCTGCGTATAGCCCCCAATTCAGGGTAAAATGGGTTTTTTTTTTTTGCCAAACTTACCCCACATATATGCCACATACAGGGCTATACGTGGCGTATAGTAAAAAAAGACTATTTTACCCCTAGATTGGGGGTTATACGCAGCCGAAACCAGGGGTAAAATTGTCTTTTGACCCTTCATATACGCTGTGTATATGCCTATACGCAACGTATATAAAGGGTGGTGTTTAAAAAAATATTCATACAATATTAATCGTTTTAGTAAAGCTTTGTAAAAAAAGTTTTCTATTTTAAATAAATAAAAAAGTAAGTATTTCTTACAAATTTTTTTATACAACATTAATAATTTTTATACGATAAATATTGTATCGTATAAGTGTAGTATATGTCATCTATTGACCTCGTATAAGCCTATAAGTCTCGTATAGACCTCGTATAGGCCTACGAATGTAGTATCGTATAGCATAGTATATTATAGTATAGTATCGTATCGCATAGCATAACATAGCATAGCATAATATAGGTATAGTGTAGTGTAGTGTCGTGTCGTGTAGTGTTGTGTAGTGTAGTAGTGTGTGGTGTGGTGTGGTGTGGTATAGGCCTATACGGGACCTAAACTACACATATACGAGACCTATAAGCCTATATGGGACCTAAACTACACATATAGTCCTATACGAGACTTATACTACACCGATAGGCCTACGTGAGACCTATAATAAATTCATAGTCCTATACGAGACCTATAAGCCTATACGGGACGTATACAAGACTTAGACTACACCATATGATACGATACTACACCTATAGGCCTATACGAGACGATACTACACATATATGCCTATACATGACTTATACTACATTATACTATAAGATACGATACGATACGATATGATACGATATTATATTACATGTATGGGCCTATACGAGATTTATACTACACTATATGAATATATGATACGATACTACATCCATAGACGTATACGAGACCTATATTATACTATACGATAGAATACTTAACAATATTTTTACTACACTATACAATACGATACGATAGGATACAATATTATATTACACGTATAGGCCTATACGAGATTTATACTACACTATAGGATACAATACTACCCATAGGCCTATACTAGACATATATTATACTATACGATAGAATACTTAACACTGTTTTTTATTTATCTATTTTTAAAAATTATTTATTATAAAAGTTTGCTAAAACGATTAATAATGTATAACAATGTTTCTTAAAGAAACCACCATTTATATACGCTGCATATAGGGTTATATGCGGCGTATATAAAGAGACAATTCCCACATCATATTAGAGATTCTCTTGGAAATTGAAAAAGGTGGCTATACGTTGCGTATAGACCTATACGTGATGCATATAAAGCTAGGGTTTGATGTGTAAATAGGCATTTTGGTGTGTAAATATATACACCCTTTCAAAAATACAAGTCTAAGATTAAGTTCTTTATAAATTTATGGAATAATCATTTCTCAGTCGTGAAATAACTAAACTGGTTGATTTAAACTAAATTAAAGTTCATCAATATGCTAACAAACTTGAATAGATACTTGATTGAAAAAAATGATATATCTCTTCTTTTTCACTTGATTTTAGAAATAAACTAAATAACTAATACTAAGTCTTATTTTATTGAAGTCTTAGTTTAATGAATATATATTCAACATAAAAACATGAGTTATATAAAAAAATTAAAGATATATCAATTCGATTCGGTAAGGTTATTTTCGGTTATGAAGAACACAACCATATTGTTAACTTTTTTTTCCTAAAATTATAGGGTTTTGTGGGGCTGAGTGGAGCAGTACTAATTCAAATCTACCACACATTGTTTGGTGACAAACCAACCACCTACTTACTCATGCTTGCTGTGTTTCCAGCACTAGTGTGTCTTGCTACCATGTCTCTCGTTCACGTAAACCCTTCAAACACGAGCAATGACAAACCTCATTTAAATCGCTTCTCGTTGATCGCACTCATAATCGCCACATATCTAATGATCGTAATCATCCTTCAAAACATCTTCACATTCCCATCATGGGCTTACATTCTCACAACAACTGTTCTTGTGATTATGGCATTGTCACCTCTTCAAGTAGCCCTCACAGCTCAAAGAAGCGAACAAGGATCACCATCCCCTGTCATGGCCCCATTGATCATGAATTTAGAGGATCAAAATGAAGTTGAAATGAATCTGCTACAGGCAATGATCACAGTCAACTTTTGGTTGTTGTTTCTAGCCATGGTTTGTATAATGGGGTCAGGGTTAGCAACAATCAACAACATAACTCAAATAGGTGAGTCGCTTGACTATTCAACGGTTGAGATCGACACAATGGTTTCTCTAATGAGTATATGGAATTTTCTTGGTCGCTTTGGTGCTGGATTTGTGTCTGATTTGTTCCTACACAAATACGGCTGGGGAAGACCGTTGTTTATCTCCCTTACACAATTAGCGATGGTCGTGGGCTATTTGAGCATTGGCTTTAGTGGGAACTTGTACATTGGTTCGGTAATTGTGGGTGTTTGCTACGGATCACAATGGTCTTTAATGCCTACAATCACTTCGGAAATATTTGGGGTGAAACATATGGGAACTATTTTCAACACTATTGCCGTGGCCGGCCCTATGGGTTCGTATATATTTTCTGTTCAAGTGATTGGAAACATTTATGACAGGAAAGCACAAGCAAGTGGGGGGCCGTGCCACGGGCTTCATTGCTTTAGGCTTTCGTTTTCTATATTTGCGGCGGTTTGTGGTTTTGGTATTATTGTTTCCTTGGTGTTGTTTCTTCGAACAAGGGGGTTGTATGCTTCAATTTTGCAAAGAAGGTTGAAGGGGTAAGTTAGAAAGAGCTCTTGCGTTGGATTCAATTTGCATGTTATATTTCTATATGCTAAGTTAATAAGGATTATTTTGTAATGGAATCATGTTCCATCAAAGAAAGAAGATGGGGTTTGGTTCAAGTCCATCATTAAAAGGAAATAGTGAAATATATTTTTTACTAGTTTCGTAGCATATGATATATTTGGATTTATGTCATTATGTATGAGTTCTATCAGCATAAAATGGAATTTGAAATTTTAAAGTTCATGGAAATTGAAAGGAAGTTAATCTGTTTAATGATCTTTCATGATCAATTTTAGTTGTAGCTTAATGTGATAAGGAAGGTTAAGTAACTTGCTCGGAAAAACTTGATTAAATTTGGCTCAATCCAAATTGACTCGGATAGATTTTCAAGAGTCTATGCGAGCGAGCTCTTTAGGTTGTTTGAGTAGAAGTGCTCATAGAAAATAACCTCAATACAATAAGCCAATGTGAAATTCTGAATAGAGTAAATTACTGTTTTGGCCCCTGTGGTTTAGCCAATTTAATCCCTTTTAGGTCAAAAATAAATATTTTAACATATCAGACCCCGATGTTGCATTTTATAACGGTTTTGGCCACTGACACTAACTTTGTTACTTTTTTGTAGTTAAGTGTAAGGGTAATTAGGTAATTATATAACTTAGTGGTTGTTTTTGATAATTATAAAGTTCTTTTAGGGACAAAAACAGTAATTAACTCTTTAATATTTAAGAGATTATTAATGCAATTAATCAAGTTTTTTTTTATTTTTTTGTTAATTTCACGATTATTATTTAATAAATTATGTTTTATATATACGAATAAATGTGTTTTTTTATTAAGCGTTTGTTTTTTATAAACGTCATTTTTAAAATCATTTGTTTTTTTTAACTTTTTTTAAACCGTATCGTTTTTAAATTATATCTTTTTAAACCGTTTGTTTATTAAAATCGTTTTTTAGTTGTTTGTCTTTTAAAGTTTTTTTAAACAATTCATTTAACACAGTTCTTTTAAAAATCTTTTTTTTTTACTTTTTAAACAATTCGTTTTTTTAAGTTGTTGAATATTAAATGCAAATCTTTTTAAACCGTTCCTTTTAAAACCGTTTTTGAAACCGTTCATTTTTGAAACTTTGTATTCAGTTTACTTATAGCCGTTAGGAAAAATGAACTTCAGAAAATGAACGATTTCTAAAATTAAAGGAATTTAAAAACGATCGATTTTAAACAAACGAGTGGCTTAAAAACGAATTTTTAAAAAAGACGTTTATAAAAAAAAAACAAAACCTTAAAAAAAATAAGTTAACAAGTGTAGGGTTTTAAAAAACATACCAATTTAATGAACAAAAGGTTAAAAAATAACGAATTTTAAATAAATAAATGCTCCAAAGAAATGGAAGATTTGAAAAAAAAAACCACTCTAAAAAAAGTTTGAAAAATAAACGATCTTTTGCAAACTTTTTATTAGAATGTTTCATCTTTTTCCGAATATTACATTTCTTTTGTTTTTTATACACGTCGTTTTGTAAAATTTTAAAAACGAACAACTTAAAAAGGAGTTGTTTCAAAATGTTTAAAAACAAATGATTTTAAAAAGAATGGTATGAAATGACGTGTTTAAAAAAACTTTAATAGACAAACGACTTTAAAAAGAACGATTTTTTTAGAAAACCAAACAGTTTAAAAGGAACAATTTTTTAAAATGATATTTATGAAACAAACGGTTAATGCAAATACATATTTATTTGTATATTTAAAACGTGTTTTGTTAAATAATAATCGTGAAAATAATGAAATAAAAAATTACTTGAGTAATTGCATTAATAATCTCTTAAATATTAAAAGAACTTTGCAATTATCAAAAACAACCCCTAAGTTATACAATTACCTAATTACCCTTACACTTAAATGCAAAAAAGTAACAAAGTTTGTGTTAGGGGCCAAAACTGTTATAAAATGTAATCTCGGGGTCTGATATGTTAAAATATTCCTTTTTAGGCTGAAATTGCTAAACTGACTAAACCACAGGGGCCAAAACAGTAATTTACTCTTCTGAATATGTGATGTTCAAATAAAAAGTCCAAAATGTGAGTGTAACTATAATTAGTTACAAGAGTAAATTATCATTTTAGTCCCTGAGGTTTGACTAAAATTGCCACATTAGTTCAAATAGTTTTTTTCTTGCCATTTTAGTCCAAATAGTTTTGTTTTCTACCATTTTAGTCCCTGACTTTTGCCATTTTCGTTGACCACCATCACCACCTCCCACCACCCACCCTATTACAACCTTCTATCATCGCCACCACCTGTCTGCACTATCACTACCCACTCACCCACCCCACCACCATCACCACCCACCATCTCCACCACCACTGGCCACTTTTCCGCCACCCACGTCATCAACCAACACCACCACCATCACCGTAAAACCAACAACCATCGCCATCATCTTCACTGTAAACCGGCACAACACCATCCCCATACCATCGCACCTGCAGAAAAAGAAAGAAAAATGTGGTTTATCCAAAATCCACCTAAGTTAACGAAATTTTTTGAATGGAGTTAGTGGGTTGGATGAAAATGACAAAAAATGACAAAACTCAGGGACTATAATGACAGAAAACAAAACTATTTAGACTAAAATGACAAGAAAAAAAACTATGTTGATTAAAATTGTCTAACCACTCCTAACCTAAAAGAAAAGAAACTATATTAAAATAGTTATAGAAGGTATAAACACAAATATTAATTTCTTTCAAAGATAATTGAACATTCTATTATCATTTACAAATATACTAGGTTATCATCCGGGATTGCAAAATTTAATTTTAAATACTCAAAGTGTATAATTTAAATAAGTTAAATAATGTGACGTATTAGATAAGTTAATCACAAAGTGCATATCTTGTTTTTGGAGCATTCTATAAGCATAGAAGTTTCGCAGATTCGTGTCGTGGATTCAAAAGTAGATAAACGTCAAATAATAATGCCAAAATTGGACTGCTTCCCGGGCAGGTAAAATTAATTGATATTAATTGAATTATGTCGTTGAATAAAATGAAAAGACATGTTTTCAAACGTTATTAAGTGTTTAAATAAATAAATTAAACTTCGGTGTCCATACTATGCTACCATGCGGTACCAAAGGCGGACCCAGGATTTTAATTATTGTGGAGACGATCAAGACTTTTGCCGTGAAATAACACTATTTTTTTTCATGGGGCGTGTCACACCCCCAAAATCCACACGCGGAGTACCACCGCCTGGAGGCGTGACATGACCAGGATCAAGCCACCAATCATATTGAACAATGTAAATAGCAAGTGCAATTCAACCAACCAATATGAAAGGTGTTCAAAAACCAAAGTATAGTATCAATGTTTAGCGGAAGCATAAATGTAAAAACCCAACATAAGTATTAAGTTCACAAAGCGTAAATGTTTATCATGGAACTCAACAGTCCATGTGCCCACAACGATCGCGCCTCCCGTGCAAGCTCCAAGAGTACCTATGGTCCTGCAAGGCATGTAACAGAAAGTCAACAACTAGTTGAGCGAGTTCACTGTTGGTTGTTCAGTTATAGTAATCGTATTGTAAATCGTATGTTCAATTAGTGAACCATGTTTCGTATGTATTTGTATCGCGGCCCTCTAGGCATGTTGGCGAAGATTAGTGGGGGGGGGGGGGGGTTTCCCCTGTTCTCTAGACTAGGTATATTTGTATCGCAGCCCTCCAGGCATGTGTGCGAAGTTTAGAGTATGGTTCGCAGCCATTCCAGGCATGTGTGCGAAGATTAGTTCTATTATCGCAGCCATTCCCGGCGTGTGTGCGAAGAGAAGTATATGTATCACTTGTCTAGCAGTACCTACCAATAACCTTCCTCTCCCGAGGCCTATGGTATGTAATTCCGATAACAATTTAAGCATAAGAAATCATCCAAACCCATTCCCAACCCCGGGAATCCCATGCCTTGGTAAGAGTGTGAACTCACCTTGGTTTGCTCGGTATGCTAAAGGAATACACGCTCACAATTAATCAATCACGACCTATAGTACGCACATATATATATAATCAGTTTCGAGTTCGCAATGTTTCACATGCAATCTATGTCACAAAGTGTTCACGCATTTCTCATCAAGTAGCATATATCAGTTGGTTCATGTTCGCCCAGTCATACTCCATATAACTGAGTTCTTGGTAATATCTAACATGGTTAATCAATTAACATGCTTGATGGTTTTAACAGACTTAACCAGGTTAATGTATTAAGCAAAGATAACAAACTTTCAGAATTAACAAGCGTAACATGAGTAATAACTAACAAAGTTAATAAAGTTAACTGAGTTAATAAACTTAACTCAGTTAATAGGTTAATCATAGTTACATGTTTAACAGAGTTATAACTAACAGAGTTAATGAGGTTAACTAGTTAATAGAACTAACAGGGCCGAAATCCCCCATGTGACGAAAACACTGAGTGTTTTCGTTAGTCCTTGTGTTTTCGCTGATCTCAATCATTATCAACAACAGTTACGGAAAAACCCTAATCCTCACTAACAGTTTTCGATGACTACAACAACAATGATCAATCAGAACTAATGCTGTCGTTTAAATAGTCAATCATCTGTACAATACAAATCGTCATTCAATCCAAATCATTGGAGTTTATTGAAGTAACATGCGATCACATACTGTCAATATAAATTCCCAGACAACATACCATTCACGAAGATCTAGATGCTTATCAATCATCATGCAGTCTTAAAGTCATAACAGTACCAGACCTAACCCACATGCAAGTCTGAACCTAGCCGATCATATGATTTTATCTATTTGGCTGCACATGCATCACATCACTAATGGTCAAAAGGGGTTTACATATAATAGCCGACAACCAAACTCCTAGTCCTAATACAATTGGACCAAAATCATCATAATCATCACTCATGCATACAATACTCCCACTGACAATCATCATTAAATGTCCACATGATTATGTTTGGTTGCATATGAGCCGCCATATTTATATTCAGACTATTACATTATGTGCAACCGTGTAATCATGCAATCACATTCAATTCACACAAAATCACAGTTAACTTTGATAAAGAATCACTAACCCAAAGCCTTAATCGATCAAAGTGATGTCTCGGAATGGAGAAGGATGCTCACAGCCGTCACACAAGAATAGGGAGAGCAGGTAAGGAGTGACTAGGGTTTTGTGATTAAATTCTAATCGTATAGATTATAACAGAATTTCTATCGTTGTTCGCTACTGGGCCAAAGCCCATCTTGATTTCGCCAAGATGTGGGTGACGAAAACACTTGGGGTGTTTTCGTCCAGCAATGTTTTCAGGAGGTGGGGTGTTTTCGGCTATGGGGGTTGATTTCGAGAGTTCCATGTTTGCTATTTTTAACTCCCCAAACACCATATTAATACAACACATTATAATTAACATAGACGCTCATAATGCACAACAATATGAAACACACTTAAAGCACACCATATATATCATATCAATCAAACACGGTTTGGCATATTACAAATGCGTACAGTTGTGAAACAAACAAGTCGTGCAAACAAACCACTTAAACAATTAACGTGCAATAAATGCGAAAATGGAAATCTTGGAAACTCAAGTTGTCACATTATCCCCAACTTGAAAGAAGTTTCGTCCCGAAATTTAGCACGTGGTTACCGAGGGAGCTAGTTGTGTTGTGTAGTTTACTGGTTTTCCTGGGGTGTCACATCATCCCCCCGTTGATTTGGAACTTTCATCCCGAAATTCTGTGGTAGCTTCAGCCTCAGTAGTGGTTGCACTGTTTTCGAACAACTGGGGATATTTGAGTTCCATTTGGTCTTCTCGTTCCCAGGTATACTCTGGGCCACGACGGGAGTTCCAACGAACTCGAACAAGAGGTATTCTGGTGTTCTTGAGGACCTTAACATCCCGGTCCGTGATTTCAACTGGTTCTTCGACGAAATGCAACTGTTCGTCGATAGTGAGCTCCTTCAAAGGAACTATTAGGGTCTCATCTGACAGACACTTCTTCAGATTCGACACGTGAAAGACGTTGTGAACTGCACTGAGTTCAGCTGGCAAGTTCAGTCTGTAGGCCACTTTGCCTATTTTCTCAATGATTTCGAATGGTCCGACATATCGCGGATTGAGCTTGCCTCGTTTGCCAAAACGAACCACACCCTTCCAGGGTGAAACTTTGAGTAGCACTCGATCCCCAACCTGGAACTCGAGTGGTTTCCTGTCTTTATCGGCATATGCTTTCTGACGGTCACGAGCTACCGCCATGCGTTGTCGTATCTGAGCAATCTTTTCTGTGGTATCAACTACAAGTTCTGGACCTGTGATTTGACTATCACCCACCTCTGCCCAACAAAGAGGTGACCGGCATTTACGTCCGTACAATGCCTCAAATGGAGCAGCTTTAATACTGGTGTGGTAGCTGTTGTTGTACGAGAACTCCACCAACGGGAGATGTTTTTCCCAGCCGTTGCCGAAATCGATTACACACGCACGAAGCATGTCTTCTAAAGTTTGAATAGTGCGCTCAGATTGCCCATCTGTCTGAGGGTGATAAGCTGTGCTCATGTCCAAACGAGAGCCAAAAGATTTGTGCATTGCTTGCCACAGTTCTGAAGTAAAACGTGCGTCACGATCAGAGATAATAGAGGTGGGCACCCCGTGCCTCGAAACCACTTCCTTCAAGTAAACGTCTGCTAAAGTAGAGAACTTGTCTGTTTCCTTGATAGCCAAGAAGTGTGCAGACTTTGTGAGTCGATCCACGATCACCCATATAGTGTCATTTCCGCGCTGAGATCTGGGTAGGCCAGTAACAAAATCCATGGAAATTTGTTCCCATTTCCATTGTGGTATCTCAGGTTGTTGGAGTGGGCCTGAAGGTTTCTGGTATTCGGCTTTGACTCTCGCACAAGTCAAACACTTGCTAACGTAAGTTGCTATGTGAGCTTTCATGCTAGGCCACCAATATGTAGTTTTCAAGTCGTGGTACATCTTATCCGAACCAGGATGTACTGAGTAGCGAGACTTATGAGCTTCATCCATTACAAGCTCGCGTAAGTTACCATAGAGTGGGACCCAGATGCGTCCTGTTACATAGTAGGCGCCGTCTGCCTTTTGTTCTAACCGTTGTCTTGAGCCGCGTAGAGCTTCAGCCCTGACGTTTTCTGGTTTCAATGCTTCTACCTGAGCATCTCGTATCTGAGAAGGAAGACTAGACTGAATAGTGAGTTGCAACGCTCGTACACGCCTAGGTGTAGTATCCTTTCGACTGAGGGCATCAGCCACCACATTGGCTTTGCCCGGATGGTACTTGATAGCACATTCGTAATCGTTCAGTAACTCGAACCATCGACGTTGTCGCATGTTCAACTCTTTCTGCTTGAAGATATGCTTGAGACTCCTGTGATCGGTGTAGATGGTGCACTTGGTGCCATACAGGTAATGTCGCCATATCTTGAGCGCAAAAACAACAGCTCCCAACTCTAAATCATGTGTAGTGTAATTCCGTTCGTGAATCTTAAGTTGGCGCGAAGCATAAGCAATGACTTTATCCCGTTGCATCAACACACATCCAAGACCTTGGATAGATGCGTCGCAGTAGACTACAAAATCGTCCGTGCCTTTAGGCAATGAGAGGATAGGTGCGCTACAAAGTCTATCCTTTAAGTGCTGAAACGCTGTTTCCTGTGTATTACCCCAACGGTAAGCAACACCTTTCTGTGTCAGTAGTGTAAGCGGCTGTGCAATCTTTGAGAAGTCTTTGATGAACCGTCTGTAATAACCCGCCAAACCCAAGAATTGGCGTATTTTGGTTGGTGTGCGAGGTGCAGGCCAGTTCTTGATCGAATCTACCTTGGATGGATCGACATGAATCCCATCCTTGTTTACCACATGGCCTAGAAAGTGGACTTCACGAAGCCAGAAGTCGCATTTTGAAAACTTGGCGTACAGCTGTTCCGTTCGAAGGAGTTCCAAAATAAGTCGTAAATGATGCTCGTGTTCCTCCTGACTCTTGGAATAGATCAGGATGTCGTCGATGAAAACAATGACGAACTTGTCAAGATAAGGTTTGCACACCCTGTTCATAAGATCCATGAAAACCGCAGGCGCGTTTGTTAGCCCGAATGGCATGACTAGAAACTCGTAGTGGCCGTAGCGTGTTCTGAATGCTGCTTTGGAGACGTCCTCATCCCGGACTCTCAGTTGGTGATAGCCTGACCTCAGGTCAATCTTCGAGTAATAGCTCGACCCTTGCAACTGGTCGAATAAGTCGTCGATACGTGGAAGAGGATAGCGATTCTTCACGGTCACCTTGTTCAGTTCGCGGTAATCTATACACATGCGGAAAGTACCGTCTTTCTTCTTCACAAATAGTACTGGAGCTCCCCAGGGCGAAGAGCTAGGACGTATGAAACCCTTTTCCAAGAGTTCTTGCAATTGCTTAGACAGTTCTTCCAGTTCAGTTGGAGCTAAGCGATAGGGTGCTCGAGCTATAGGTGCTGCTCCTGGAGCTAGCTCGATCTGAAATTCGACCTGGCGATGAGGCGGTAACCCAGGTAACTCTTCAGGAAACACTTGAGGAAAGTCGCGTACAACTGGAATATCCTCTAACTTCTTCTCTTTCGTCGATGTATCTGTAACGAGTGCTAAAATAGCTGTGTGGCCCTTTCGCAAACACTTCTGTGCCTTCAAGAAGGAGATGATGCCACTCACGACACTACTCTTGTCGCCTTGAACTTCGAGAGGTTCTTTTCCAGTACGAGGAATACGAATGACCTTCTCCTTGCATAGGATCTCTGCTTGTTGTTGAGATAACCAATCCATACCAATGACGATATCGAAACTACCCAGAGTTATAGGAATGAGATCGATAGAGAAAGTCTGACCAGCGAGGATAAGATTACAACCCTGAACTATGTGTGTGGCCTCTAGACTTTTACCGTTAGCTAACTCTACGACATGTTTGGTGTTCAAAAGTGTTGGTGCGCGTTTAAGCATTTGACTAACTTTCAGAGACATATAACTGGTATCCGCACCCGAATCAAATAATACAGTAACATAAAAGTCGTCGAGAAGAAACTTACCCATAACCACATTAGGATCGTTCCTTGCATCACCCTGACCAATCACAAATGCACGACCCCTAGCACCATTGTTGTTGTTGTTTCCCCCATTGTTGTTCCCATTGCCCTGATTATAGTTGTTGTTATTCTGATTCTGGTTTAACTGGGGGCAGTCCCGCTTGAAGTGGCCTTCAGCCCCACACTGAAAGCATCCCCTATTGCCACGCTGTTGTTGTTGTTGCTGGTTTCGTGGAGCTGGTGGCTGTTGTTGCTGGTTCTGATTCGCAGGCCTTGAGCTCCTCCAATCTTTAGCTTCATGACCTATCTTGAGACATATCTGACAGCGGCCCTTGCGACACTGACCACTGTGGTGTCTGTTGCACCTGTTACACAGTGGGTGAATTCCCCGATACCCACCCTGCCCCTGACCACCAGAAGACTGCTGACTCGGACTCTGGTAATCATTAGTCTTGCGCTGCTGCTGTGCTTGAGACTGAACGGTAGCTGAACCCCTGCTGGAATCCCCCTCCCATTTCCGCTTATTGTCACTGGGAGTAGCAGGAGTAGCTGAAGTGGTAGCGGTAGTAGTAGCGCTGATACGTTTAGGCAGCCTGTTCTGTTCCACTGCCTGGTCGGTGAGGCGATGAGCTAACTTGACGATCTGTTGAATGGTGCCAAGATTCGCTGAGGTTACGTGACTTTGAATCTCTGGCACTAGACCCTTGAGATACAACTCGATACGCTTAATGGGAGGGTCTACCATAGTGGGACATAGAATAGCCAACTCATTCGATCTTTTGGTGTACGCTTCAATTTCCGATCCCGTCATCTGCAAATTGTAAAACTCTACCTCCAGCTTATGAATGTCATCACGGCTACAGTATTCCTCTTTGATCAACTCCTTGAAATCATTCCAGGGTGAGGCGTTAGCAACTGCCAACCCTAACATCTGATCTTGCGCCTTCCACTAAGTCAGCGCAATGCCTTCTAGAGTACCAGTGGCGTACTTCACCCTGCGAGCATCAGGGCATTCACACATCTCAAAAATGGACTCGAGCTTTTCAAACCAATGGAGGAGTCCAACTGCTCCTTCCGTGCCACTGAAAGTAGTAGGACGACAGTCCATGAAAGTCTTGAAGGTGCAAACAGGTGGTTGACCTGTTGTGTATAAGAATCAGGACAAGGTTAAACACAAGAGTTGGTTTAGGAGTGTAGGATCTATAGATCCTAGTGTGAGTTACAACTGCAGGGTATACCTCCTGCTTGTGCAGCTGCAAGTGCCGCAGCAACTTGTTCGTTAATGAGAGCCGTCAACTGGGCTTGTGTCATGTTAATGCGTCCAGCCATGATCTTCATAGCAAAGATAACATAAGTAAGAGAGGTTCGCGATGTGACAACCCGCACTAAACCAGGTATCCGTACAACTTAATTATTGATTAATTACTGCTTGATTACTGTGCTTGTTTGAACTAGCTGATGAACTGCTACTTGAATACTGATACATGAACTTACTTGCATCATACTTTATTTATCGTCACTACATTATTTACATGCTGAACCCTAGTGACAAACATGATGCACAAAAAGCACAGTAGCACTAAACGGATACACAGTGAACATGCTGATATAACCAGCATCAGGCAGACACTGCCTCTAAGGCCTGTTAAGAGCCTCAAATATTTTGCTACACTAATGGTGAGTGTAGGGATACAAGTGTTGTAGAACTGCGTCTCTAGGGATAAGATACACTGATTGGATGTGCCTAAAACGTACTTTAAGTACAAAACACAGCACTTTAATAATTAATCCAGCTTCTAGCTGACTAGTAAAGTGCCAAAACATGGGAAAAATATTACTAGACACTTTCTAAAGTGTTGGAAACAAAAGGTGTCACTAAAAATAACAATAACGACACTTTAAAGCTTTAGTAACGCTTTAACGGATTATTATCCAACCGGACAACCGGACTATACCCGGAACATGAAAACATTGTTATTTTTATTATTACTCTTTTTTTCTGAGCCAGTTAGGGTCCCTGATTACCCTAACACCCGTTAAAACACACTATATATTACTAACGGAGTTTAACACTTAGTTAACCTACTTAACTTAACCTTTACCCCAACTAAGCTAGTTAAAATCGAACTAACCCCCCCCCCCCTTCTCTAACCGGCCCCAAACCATGGGGGACACACATGGTACAAGCTTGATTATTTAAATCCTAAATGTCTAGTATCAAGATAACACATTTTCCATTGGGTAAAACTCTTAAGTGTTGCCTATAAGATAATCACTAAGCATAACATAATCACCATCATTCAACACCAACTCACCATACTCTCTTCCTCTCCCTTCACTCTCGGCCGAACCCCACTCTCACACCCATCCATTTTTCGAGTTTGGTTCTTGCATTCCATCATCATACACACATCAAAGGTCGCATATTAGGAGTCTTAGTGCACTCGGAACACGAAGGACCTCGTTGTTTAGCTTTTATCCACGCGTTTTTCATCAAGATTCTTCCCTAGCCCCGAGCTAGAGGTATAATGTTTAAAACTCACTCTTGAACGTATCTAAGGTGGTTAATATAATTTATAACGGTTAAAATGCGGAAACCCATCTTTTGAATCTTTAAAGTTTACTAAAACTTGAATCTTGTTGGATAAAAGATCATAACTAGTGTAAAAGTTGTAGTATTTGAAAGTTGTGATTTTCTAGACCCGATCTATGATTGTGGTAGCTCGGATCTCCATTTAACCCGGTTTGGTAAGATCGTTGATCTTAACATAAGCTTGTTTTGGATAGTACAAGGGTTAAAAGGTGAAACTCTACCACACTTAAACCATGAACTTGTGTAAAAGTATTTTATTTGTGTAAAAGTGTTTTAACTTGTACAATAGTGTTTAAAACTAGCGGATCTACGTATCTGCAAGTGGTATTTTCAAAGAACCACACATTAAAGAAATCATGTATTTTAAAGAATGGATCTTACACTAACAAATATGATATTTTTATAAACCACAAGTGTGTAAACACTTGTGAAATGAAAAGATCCGACGAAGAACTAGTTTGTCACTTGTTACTAGAAGTTGTAAAAAAAAAAAAAAAAAAAACAGATTTCTCTAAACACAAGGTTTTTACGAGATCAAAGTTACCTTATATAAAGATCTACAAATATAAAGGGGATTTACACTATAGTTGCGGAAAAACTGCAAGTTCATGCGATTATGCGATTTACATACTTGTCGACTAGTTTGATGTGTCGGAAATTGTTTGATTGAATAAAGAAGTTGTTGAATTGATTTATTAAAAGAAAATGATACGCTTGAAAGCGTGGCCACCTCCAGTTACAGAGGAAACTCTGGCGAAATTTTTCTAAAAACCTAACACTTAGAATTATTTACACAACAAGTGTTAGAACTATTTTTGACATATTTTCGAAATATAAATTTCGCCATGACTTTATTTACTAAATATTCGGAGGTGGGATTTTCACTAAATTTAACGTGATAAATATAAATTGTCACAACACTGTTATGATTATTTTGTGAAAATACATAAATATTATTTTTAGAGTAAAAATAATATTTACAAACGTTAACGATTCCAAAATAATACGAACGCATCCACCATAAATATTCAAGTTACACCGGTAATTATATTACCACTCGATTACTAAAACGTAACTTACGCACATGTATTGAATCCCCCATCCTTGGGAAGGAGATTAACTACCAAGTATATACAGAACGTAAACACGAAATAGTTGTCTAACTATTTCCCAAAGATTTAACTATAAAGCTAAGGCACGGCCGTCCGTCTAATAGAATTAGCACTTGTAGGTCGTCGCACAGCTTCCTGATTGGAGATACTTGGTAGAGACGCTTCACTGTGAGTTCATGTCCCCCTTTTCTCTAACTGTTTTCAGTTTTCTTAACTGCGGGGGTGAAATACATGTTACTATGATTTTGAGTACATTATACATGGTATGGTTAGCGTAAGGAGGGTTACTGTTCAGATCATGTGAGTGGGTAGGCGGAAACTTGAGGCCATTAATCCTCAAGGTAGGACCGAGGGACAGGAGCGGTAGATCTATCTGGGTGTAGCGAGCCCAGCCCCAGGCCCAAACAGAACGGACCTCGGGGTGACTTTGTACCCAACGCATAAATCCGCTAGGTTTGAGTCTTCCTACTTGCACTTCACACATATCAATGGATTTGCAACCCATTGGTGATCTCTTTTTCCTTACACTGCTACGTACCAGGGAACTTTTATACTTACAAGTGTTTTACATACTCACTTACACATGAACTCGCTCAACATTATTGTTGATTTTTCAACTTACATGTATTTCAGGAAATTAACGAGATCTGGCACGGTATGGCATGTTTTCCGCTGCACTAGTTTCCAAGGTCATCCGGGGTTTAGGGGATGTGTCTCTTTCCTGGACAAGACACAATCCTTAAACCATGTTTATGTTATGTTTCAAGTTTGTAATGTTTGTTGAACAAGATTATGTTTGTCAGGGTATGTTAAAACAATGGTATTGTGTTTGGTTTTCAAAACTTAATGGATGATCTTGCATATTTTTAACTCATATAGCTTTGTTATGATTAAGCTATGGTATTAAGAAGTCACACCAAAATTTACCACGCTTCCGCAAAGCCAGGGTGTGACAGCTTGGTATCAGAGCTCTGATCATAGCGAACTAGGATTCCTTCTCGAGTCTAGACTATGATCACTAGGGCTCTCACGAAAACATTTTTCTGCATACCACTTAAGTCCAGATCCAAAACTTTTACAAACAAATGTTGAGCACATTTTATTAATTTTAGGCTCAGCCGGGAGGGTTGAGGCTCGGTCTGGAGGATCGAGGTGATCGAAGTAGTTGAGCACGTTGGTTTATTATAGGCTCGATCTGGAGGATCGAGGCTCGGTCTAGGTGACCGAGGTAGTGGGCTAGCAAGGCTAGGAAGAAAAGGCTCAGCTTGGAGGGCTGAGGCTCGGTCTGGAGGATCGAGGTTTGGTCTAGGTGACCAAGGTGGTTGGTTAGGAAGAGTAGGCTCAGTCATGACGACTGAGGCTCGGTCAAGGGGACCGAGGCTCGATCTGAGTGGTCGAGGTGGAGGATAGAGCAGTTTTAAGGACTGGGAGAAATTGGCTAGTAAGACTAGGGAAAATTATGTGATATCTTACTTGGTGACTTATGTGATTATTTGATTATATGATTGACTGTTTGTGCATGTTTGTGTATATGTTACAGACACATGGATTCTACAGGCACTGGTGGTTCAGGCACCACAGGCCCTAGGCCTATCGTTTCAGACGACCTTGAGTCATCGGAGCACGAGGTTTACACGTCCGACTTCACTAGCACAGATGAGGACGATTTCCAGCCTTTCGCATTACCTGACGGTGCTGGCGAGCTCGCAGATGGTCTTTTGGCCGGGGATCTACCACTCGCATTGATCCCTGCTCCTATACCGCTTGCTTCGTACCCTGCTTACGATTTGCCTATTGACGACGAGGAGGATGATGTCGATATGTTTGAGGAGGAGCCTTTCGAGGAGGATGCTCAGGGCGAGGCCCTTCCTGCTGCTGATGGTCCCTTGTTGATCGCAGATGCTCCTGCCGCGGAGTCACCTGCTCACTCCCCAGTCCCAGACTCCTTTGAGTCTGTGGCCTCTGTACCCTCACACGTCCAGAGTGCGCAGCATTTCTCTTATGGATCAGATCCTGATCAGGCATCTTCTGTTGCCCCTATCCCCAGTTTTGTTTCCGACCATGATGATGAGGGGGATTCCAATCCTATGTTTCCCCCGGGATTCGACCCTGATCGTGACATAGAGTTTGTTCCGATGGACCAGTTTATGGAGGATCCAGTAGACGCTGTTGACCCATTTGATCCTATTGACCCAGATTTTGATTTTGAGATGGCTTTTGATGACCTCGAGCCTGCCATTGCTCCTGAGCAGGCAGCCGCTCTAGACCCCCTACCTGAGCATGACCCAGTACATGCTGACATTCCTTTTGAGCCTGTTGTTGATGATCTCCCTGTAGATGTTCCTGTGATTGAGGGCGATCATGTTGCTGTTGATCCTGTCGTCCCACTACCCGTTGGTGATATACCTGCTGACCATCCTATAGAGCACCTTGCACCTGTTCACCCTGTTGTTGCTCCCTTACTTGATCCCGTTCCACTAGAGCCCGAACATGCACTGTTCGCGGCACACATGGATCCACCGGATGAGTCTGCACAGCACGGTTGGATACCGGCTGATGAGGATGTTCCACCTTTTCCTCCACAGATTCCTGTTGCACCACATGTTGACTTTTCATTTCAGGTTCCTATGTTTATACCTCCAGCAGGGCCTGGAGAGGGTTCTTCAGCCCATCCGGTTGGGCATGTACCGATGCCTATCCCTTTCTTGCCCCAGACGTCATCCGTTCCACCTACTTTTACTCCATTTCATGTGGCACCCTTTGACCCTACTAGTGAGCCGTTTCTTTGGGCACCGGACTCTGGTATGCCACCTACTGACCCCTACCATGCTTTTCACAGGGGACACACCATCGAGGACGTCTTGATGTCCTTTGTCGCACAGCACGAGTCCCACACACAGCGTATCCAGGAGCTTGAGAGAGCTCGGTTGTCACCTTGTCAGTGCCATGGACAGACACACTCCCCTCTACAGCCGTTTCGACCTTTACCTCCAGATTTTGCTGCCCGTCTCTTTACATTAGAGCAGCAGATTGCTTCCATCATTCGTACTCAGCGAGCCCAGGAGGAGGACTGGCTCCAGTTACGACGTTTGTTTTACACTTACTTTCCCCCTCCTCCACCACCATCTGCATAGAGCTCATCAGTTACTGTTTGGGTAGACGAGGATGAGAAGACGACGATTGTTGGATTGCACAGTATTTTTGGAGACCACAGTTGATTCTGACTTTTGTTGACTTGTATCTGATGTTGTATTTGACACTGATTTGTTATGGTTTTTGGACAGGGGTGATGTAGCCCCTGGTTGATGGATGATTGTATGACACTATGATGTACTGATACACTTACTATGTGGTCTTGATGTATGACAATCGCAGTATTCTCATCATATCTGTTTCGCTTGATTACTTATTTGCATTTTTATGACATGGGATGTTGTGTGAGTGATATTTGTGACGTATTGATAACATGAGATGTTATGTGCTATTACTATTACTATATACGTACGTTTTACTATGGCCTGACCAACGTGAACACATCTTTTAGAAGATGCCGCCTAAACGCCCAACGCCAATGCCTACTAATGAGGCAGAGCTACAGCAAGTCATTGCAGCTGCCATAGCACAGTACGCAGCATCTCAGCCAGGAGCGAGCGGAAGTGTTAACCAAGGCAATAACAATCCACCTCACGGTAATACCAAGCCATTTGGACCTACCATGACCTAGCTGGATATCTTTAGCAATGATGCTAATGCCAATCACATGTTTTAACATACGTGCAGGATGCACCTACAAGCAGTTTCTAGACTGCAAACCGGTCAACTTCGATGGCACAGGAGGTGCAGTTGCCTTTACCCGCTGGGCTGAGAAAACCGATTCTGTTTTACGCATGAGCAAATGCGCGCTAGATCAGCAAGTCACCTATATCTCAGGGCTATTCTTGGATGGAGCCCTCTCTTGGTGGAATCTACAAGTACAGACACTAGGCGAAGCTGCTGCCTACGCGCTGACCTGGACCGAACTGAAAGAACTTATGCGCAAAAAGTACTGTTCTCGCGCAGAAATTCAAAGGTTGGAGACTGAATTTTGGCACCTAAAGATGGACGGTCCAAAGGTTGCAGAATACGTCCAAAGGTTTCACGACTTATCTCAAGTGGTTCCTTACATGGTTACACCTGAGTACAAGCGAATCGAGCGTTTCATTTGGGGTTTGGCTCCCCAAATCATAAGTATGGTGACCTCTTCAAAGCCTGCAACAATCACTGAGGCGATTGATTTGAGCGTGGCTCTCACAGAAGAGGCGATTCGCCTGAACAAGTTTGGTGATGTTGAGCAAAGAAAGAAAGAGACTCATGTTGAGTCGTCAGGAGGTAACAAAAGAAAGTTCTCGAACTTCAAACAAGGTGTTAGCGGTGTTGGTAAGAGAGGAGCACCAGACGCGCCAGCTCAGGTTACAGCTGGTAGTGGAAAGAAAGGAAAGGGATATATGGGCACCCAGCCCAAGTGCAACGCCTGCCAGCGTCACCATTCTGGCCGATGTGGTTTGAGGGTATGTGATTCGTGTGGAAAACCTGGCCACTTGAAGGATTCTTGTTGGGCCACTGCTGGCCGCGGAGGCCAGGGAAGATTTGGAAATAGGAATGATAACCGTGGTGGAACTGGAAACCGCCCACAAGGAAACTACAGGGGTAACGGGAATCGAGGCAACAATGTGAATCAGGCAGGCAATGCAAACCAGAACAACAACCCAGCTGGAAATGGAGGTGGAAACGGGCAGAGGCTTGGATGCTATAACTGCGGTGAAATCGGGCACTTTAAGAAGAATTGCCCAACGTTGAACCAAGCCCGTGGAAGAGTGTTCCAAATCGAAGCTAGGGAAGCGCGCCAGGACCCCAATGTTGTTACTGGTACGTTCCCTGTGAACCAACGCTATGCATCCGTTTTATTTGATACTGGTGCCGATTATAGCTTCGTATCGTTAGAATTTAAGAATATGCTTGGGTTAGCCGCTAATAAGTTAGATATTCCCTACTCGATCGAATTAGCTAATGGAAAGTTAGTTGAAGCCAACGAAGTAATCAGAGGTTGTGTGATTGAATTGGGAGAACGTGAGTTCGCTCTAGATCTACTACCAGTCCAATTGGGAAGCTTCGACGTGGTGGTAGGAATGGATTGGTTACCAGGCAACAAGGCTGAGATAGTATGTCACGAGAAAGTTGTTCGTATCCCAACCGAGGATGGTGAGACAATTGTGGTTCACAGAGAGAAGCGTGACACACCGCTAAGATTTATCAGCTGCTTGAAAGCAAGGAAGTGTTTACAGAAAGGATGTGATGCTTTTCTGGCACACATCGTGGATAAGAAGGCTGCTGAGCCAAGAGTCGAAGACATCCCTGTCGTAAGGGAGTATCCAGAAGTCTTCCCAGAAGACTTACCTGGACTGCCACCTCAGAGGCAAGTAGAGTTTCACATTGACTTAGTTCCAGGCGCCGCGCCTGTGGCTAAGGCACCATATAGACTTGCTCCGTCTGAGATGCAAGAACTGTCGACACAACTTCAAGAGTTGTTAGACAAGGGTTTTATCCGACCAAGCTTCTCGCCTTGGGGAGCTCCGGTTCTGTTTGTCAAGAAGAAGGACGGTAGCTTTCGTATGTGCATCGACTACCGGGAGCTGAACAAGCTGACGATCAAGAATAGATATCCTCTGCCGAGAATTGACGATCTGTTTGACCAACTGCAAGGCTCAAGCTTTTATTCAAAAATCGATCTTCGATCTGGATACCATCAGTTAAGGATACAAGAGGAAAGTATCCCAAAGACAGCCTTCAGGACTCGTTATGGGCACTACGAGTTCCTTGTTATGCCGTTTGGTCTGACAAACGCACCTGCAGTCTTTATGGACTTGATGAATAGAGTTTGCAAGCCGTACTTGGACAAGTTCGTGATTGTATTCATCGACGACATCTTGATTTATTCAAGAACGAAGGCTGAACACGAACAGCATCTTAGAGCCATTCTTGAGCTACTGAAGAAAGAACAGCTGTATGCCAAATTCTCCAAGTGCGAATTTTGGCTACGTGAAGTCCAGTTTCTTGGACATGTGGTTAATGGAGATGGAATTCATGTTGATCCCACAAAGATCGAGGCAATCAAGAATTGGGAAACGCCTACGACGCCAACCGAGATTCGACAATTCTTGGGTTTGGCTGGCTACTATCGAAGGTTCATCGAGGATTTTTCGAAGATCGCTCAACCATTGACGCTCCTCACGCAGAAGGATAGGAAGTTTGATTGGGGAATCAAACAGGATGAAGCATTTCAGATTCTGAAAGATAAGCTTTGCAATGCGCCAATCTTAGCTCTACCGGAAGGTACTGATGACTTTGTGGTTTACTGCGACGCATCGCATCAAGGATTGGGTTGTGTGTTGATGCAACGCCAGAAGGTTATTGCTTACGCATCGCGCCAACTGAAGGTACATGAAAAGAACTATACCACACATGATTTGGAACTTGGCGCAGTGGTTTTTGCTTTAAAGATCTGGAGACACTACCTTTATGGTACGAAGTGCACAATCTTCACAGATCACAAGAGCCTACAGCATATATTCAACCAGAAGGAGTTGAATATGAGGCAAAGACGATGGGTTGAATTGTTGAACGATTACGACTGCGAGATAAAGTATCATCCGGGGAAGGCGAATGTGGTCGCCGATGCCCTAAGTCAAAAGGAAAGGATCAAGCCCATAAGGGTTAGGGCTCTAGAAATGATTATCCGAACCGATCTTTCCTTGCGCATTCGTGCTGCACAGAAAGAAGCGCTTAAGGAAGGAAACCGGGAAGAAGAATATCTCCGCGGGATGGAGAAGCTTTTGGTACCAAACGAGGAAGGAACGTTATGTTTTGAGAAAAGGATTTGGGTTCCTCTGTTTGGTGATTTGAGGAAGGTTATTTTTGATGAAGCTCACAAATCACGGTACTCTATCCACCCTGGAGCGGATAAGATGTACCAAGACCTCAAAAATTATTATTGGTGGCCTAGGATGAAAGGCGACGTTGCTGTTTACGTGAGCAAATGTTTAACGTGCGCTAAGGTCAAGGCGGAATACCAGAAGCCTTCAGGACTTCTGCCACAACCTGAGATTCCCAAGTGGAAATGGGAACAAATCTCAATGGATTTTATTACGAAATTGCCAAGAACGCCAAGAGGCCATGATATGATTTGGGTAATAGTTGACCGCCTAACGAAGTCCGCACACTTTCTGCCAATCAAGGAGAAAGACAGCACTAGTAAACTTGCGGAAATTTACATGAGAGAGATCGTCGCACGTCATGGAGTGCCTCTCTCAATCATCTCTGATAGAGACGGAAGGTTTGTGTCAAGGATATGGCAATCCTTCCAAGAAGCTTTTGGCTCACAATTGAATCTGAGCACTGCGTTTCATCCGCAAACTGACGGCCAGAGCGAGCGAACGATACAGACTTTGGAAGACATGCTGAGGGCATGTGTTATGGATTTGGGCGGTAGCTGGGATAAACATTTACCTTTGGTCGAATTTTCATACAACAACAGCTACCACACCAGTATTGGTGTCGCGCCATTTGAAGCCCTATACGGACGCAAGTGCCGATCACCACTATGTTGGTCTGACGCAGGTGATAGGCAGCTTGCTGGTCCCGAAATCGTCCAAGAGACGACAGACAAGATCGCGCAAATTCTTAAACGCATCGAAGCAGCTCACCACAGACAAAAGGCCTATGCGGATCCAGACCGGAAACATGTGGATTTCCAAGTTGGAGAAATGGTGTTATTGAAAGTTTCACCCTGGAAGGGGGTGGCACGCTTTGGGAAGCGTGGGAAGTTGAATCCGCGCTACATTGGTCCCTTCAGAATTCTGGAAAGAATTGGAACAGTAGCATACAAGTTGGACCTACCTGCTGAACTGAATGGTGTTCACGATACATTTCATGTATCCAACCTAAAGAAAAGTCCAACTCAAGTTGACGTTGCCATTCCCACCGACGAGATTCATATTGACGACACGCTCCACTTCGTTGAAGAACCTGTCGAGGTCACGGATTGGAAAGTTAACAAGACCCGCCGGAGCAGTGTCAAGCTCGTCAAAGTTCGTTGGAATGCCAGACATGGTCCTGAATTCACCTGGGAACGTGAGGACCGGATGAAAGAGAAATACCCCCACTTATTTCCTAAGAACTCTGCATCTACAAGCAGAACTTAAATTTCGGGACGAAATTTATTTAACGGGGGGAGAATGTGACAACCCGCACTAAACCAGGTATCCGTACAACTTAATTATTGATTAATTACTGCTTGATTACTGTGCTTGTTTGAACTAGCTGATGAACTGCTACTTGAATACTGATACATGAACTTACTTGCATCATACTTTATTTATCGTCACTACATTATTTACATGCTGAACCCTAGTGACAAACATGATGCACAAAAAGCACAGTAGCACTAAACGGATACACAGTGAACATGCTGATATAACCAGCATCAGGCAGACACTGCCTCTAAGGCCTGTTAAGAGCCTCAAATATTTTGCTACACTAATGGTGAGTGTAGGGATACAAGTGTTGTAGAACTGCGTCTCTAGGGATAAGATACACTGATTGGATGTGCCTAAAACGTACTTTAAGTACAAAACACAGCACTTTAATAATTAATCCAGCTTCTAGCTGACTAGTAAAGTGCCAAAACATGGGAAAAATATTACTAGACACTTTCTAAAGTGTTGGAAACAAAAGGTGTCACTAAAAATAACAATAACGACACTTTAAAGCTTTAGTAACGCTTTAACGGATTATTATCCAACCGGACAACCGGACTATACCCGGAACATGAAAACATTGTTATTTTTATTATTACTCTTTTTTTCTGAGCCAGTTAGGGTCCCTGATTACCCTAACACCCGTTAAAACACACTATATATTACTAACGGAGTTTAACACTTAGTTAACCTACTTAACTTAACCTTTACCCCAACTAAGCTAGTTAAAATCGAACTAACCCCCCCCCCCTTCTCTAACCGGCCCCAAACCATGGGGGACACACATGGTACAAGCTTGATTATTTAAATCCTAAATGTCTAGTATCAAGATAACACATTTTCCATTGGGTAAAACTCTTAAGTGTTGCCTATAAGATAATCACTAAGCATAACATAATCACCATCATTCAACACCAACTCACCATACTCTCTTCCTCTCCCTTCACTCTCGGCCGAACCCCACTCTCACACCCATCCATTTTTCGAGTTTGGTTCTTGCATTCCATCATCATACACACATCAAAGGTCGCATATTAGGAGTCTTAGTGCACTCGGAACACGAAGGACCTCGTTGTTTAGCTTTTATCCACGCGTTTTTCATCAAGATTCTTCCCTAGCCCCGAGCTAGAGGTATAATGTTTAAAACTCACTCTTGAACGTATCTAAGGTGGTTAATATAATTTATAACGGTTAAAATGCGGAAACCCATCTTTTGAATCTTTAAAGTTTACTAAAACTTGAATCTTGTTGGATAAAAGATCATAACTAGTGTAAAAGTTGTAGTATTTGAAAGTTGTGATTTTCTAGACCCGATCTATGATTGTGGTAGCTCGGATCTCCATTTAACCCGGTTTGGTAAGATCGTTGATCTTAACATAAGCTTGTTTTGGATAGTACAAGGGTTAAAAGGTGAAACTCTACCACACTTAAACCATGAACTTGTGTAAAAGTATTTTATTTGTGTAAAAGTGTTTTAACTTGTACAATAGTGTTTAAAACTAGCGGATCTACGTATCTGCAAGTGGTATTTTCAAAGAACCACACATTAAAGAAATCATGTATTTTAAAGAATGGATCTTACACTAACAAATATGATATTTTTATAAACCACAAGTGTGTAAACACTTGTGAAATGAAAAGATCCGACGAAGAACTAGTTTGTCACTTGTTACTAGAAGTTGTAAAAAAAAAAAAAAAAAAAAACAGATTTCTCTAAACACAAGGTTTTTACGAGATCAAAGTTACCTTATATAAAGATCTACAAATATAAAGGGGATTTACACTATAGTTGCGGAAAAACTGCAAGTTCATGCGTTTATGCGATTTACATACTTGTCGACTAGTTTGATGTGTCGGAAATTGTTTGATTGAATAAAGAAGTTGTTGAATTGATTTATTAAAAGAAAATGATACGCTTGAAAGCGTGGCCACCTCCAGTTACAGAGGAAACTCTGGCGAAATTTTTCTAAAAACCTAACACTTAGAATTATTTACACAACAAGTGTTAGAACTATTTTTGACATATTTTCGAAATATAAATTTCGCCATGACTTTATTTACTAAATATTCAGAGGTGGGATTTTCACTAAATTTAACGTGATAAATATAAATTGTCACAACACTGTTATGATTATTTTGTGAAAATACATAAATATTATTTTTAGAGTAAAAATAATATTTACAAACGTTAACGATTCCAAAATAATACGAACGCATCCACCATAAATATTCAAGTTACACCGGTAATTATATTACCACTCGATTACTAAAACGTAACTTACGCATATGTATTGAATCCCCCATCCTTGGGAAGGAGATTAACTACCAAGTATGTACAGAACGTAAACACGAAATAGTTGTCTAACTATTTCCCAAAGATTTAACTATAAAGCTAAGGCACGGCCGTCCGTCTAATAGAATTAGCACTTGTAGGTCGTCGCACAGCTTCCTGATTGGAGATACTTGGTAGAGACGCTTCACTGTGAGTTCATGTCCCCCTTTTCTCTAACTGTTTTCAGTTTTCTTAACTGCGGGGGTGAAATACATGTTACTATGATTTTGAGTACATTATACACGGTATGGTTAGCGTAAGGAGGGTTACTGTTCAGATCATGTGAGTGGGTAGGCGGAAACTTGAGGCCATTAATCCTCAAGGTAGGACCGAGGGACAGGAGCGGTAGATCTATCTGGGTGTAGCGAGCCCAGCCCCAGGCCCAAACAGAACGGACCTCGGGGTGACTTTGTGCCCAACGCATAAATCCGCTAGGTTTGAGTCTTCCTACTTGCACTTCACACATATCAATGGATTTGCAACCCATTGGTGATCTCTTTTTCCTTACACTGCTACGTACCAGGGAACTTTTATACTTACAAGTGTTTTACATACTCACTTACACATGAACTCGCTCAACATTATTGTTGATTTTTCAACTTACATGTATTTCAGGAAATTAACGAGATCTGGCACGGTATGGCATGTTTTCCGCTGCACTAGTTTCCAAGGTCATCCGGGGTTTAGGGGATGTGTCTCTTTCCTGGACAAGACACAATCCTTAAACCATGTTTATGTTATGTTTCAAGTTTGTAATGTTTGTTGAACAAGATTATGTTTGTCAGGGTATGTTAAAACAATGGTATTGTGTTTGGTTTTCAAAACTTAATGGATGATCTTGCATATTTTTAACTCATATAGCTTTGTTATGATTAAGCTATGGTATTAAGAAGTCACACCAAAATTTACCACGCTTCCGCAAAGCCAGGGTGTGACACGCGAATAGTGCGATGACAGAAGAGAGTGAGCACACAAGTATTCTCAAGCAATAGGGGTTATGTGTATCTAAGCATACCATGAGCAAGTTCTATGTAATTCTAGCAAGTAGGCAATAAAACATATACCATATTACCTAGAATGTTGAGTCTTGCACGTGGAGCGAGGCATCGTTGTGGATCGTTGAGCACTGTACAGGTTATAGTCTGGTTTTAATAAAAACGTTTTCCCCTTATTAAAACCGAGTTCTCTATAACCAATGGCTCTGATACCAATCTGTCACACCCCCAAAATCCACACGCGGAGTACCACCGCCTGGAGGCGTGACATGACCAGGATCAAGCCACCAATCATATTGAACAATGTAAATAGCAAGTGCAATTCAACCAACCAATATGAAAGGTGTTCAAAAACCAAAGTATAGTATCAATGTTTAGCGGAAGCATAAATGTAAAAACCCAACATAAGTATTAAGTTCACAAAGCGTAAATGTTTATCCTGGAACTCAATAGTCCATGTGCCCACAACGATCGCGCCTCCCGTGCAAGCTCCAAGAGTACCTATGGTCCTGCTAGGCATGTAACAGAAAGTCAACAACTAGTTGAGCGAGTTCACTGTTGGTTGTTCAGTTATAGTAATCGTATTGTAAATCGTATGTTCAATTAGTGAACCATGTTTCGTATGTATTTGTATCGCGGCCCTCTAGGCATGTTGGCGAAGATTAGTGGGGGGGGGGGGGGTTTCCCCTGTTTTCTAGACTAGGTATATTTGTATCGTAGCCCTCTAGGCATGTGTGCGAAGTTTAGAGTATGGTTCGCAGCCATTCCAGGCATGTGTGCGAATATTAGTTCTATTATCGCAGCCATTCCTGACGTGTGTGCGAAGAGAAGTATATGTATCACTAGTCTAGCAGTACCTACCAATAACCTTCCTCTCCCGAGGCCTATGGTATGTAATTCCGATAACAATTTAAGCATAAGAAATCATCCAAACCCATTCCCAACCCCGGGAATCCCATGCCTTGGTAAGAGTGTGAACTCACCTTGGTTTGCTCGGTATGCTAAAGGAATACACGCTCACAATTAATCAATCACGACCTATAGTACGCACGTATGTATATATAATCAGTTTCGAGTTCGCAATGTTTCACATGCAATCTATGTCACAAAGTGTTCACGCATTTCTCATCAAGAAGCACATATCAGTTGGTTCATGTTCACCCAGTCATACTCCATATAACTGAGTTCTTGGTAATATCTAACATGGTTAATCAATTAACATGCTTGATGGTTTTAACAGACTTAACCAGGTTAATGTATTAAGCAAAGATAACAAACTTTCAGAATTAACAAGCGTAACATGAGTAATAACTAACAAAGTTAATAAAGTTAACTGAGTTAATAAACTTAACTCAGTTAATAGGTTAATCATAGTTACATGTTTAACAGAGTTATAACTAACAGAGTTAATGAGGTTAACTAGTTAATAGAACTAACACAGCCGAAATCCCCCATGTGACGAAAACACTGAGTGTTTTCGTTGGTCCTTGTGTTTTCGCTGATCTCAATCATTATCAACAACAGTTACGGAAAAACCCTAATCCTCACTAACAGTTTTCGATGACTACAACAACAATGATCAATCAGAACTAATGCAGTCGTTTAAATAGTCAATCATCTGTACAATACAAATCGTCATTCAATCCAAATCATTGGAGTTTATTGAAGTAACATGCGATCACATACTGTCAATATAAATTCCCAGACAACATACCATTCACGAAGATCTAGATGCTTATCAATCATCATGCCGTCTTAAAGTCATAACAGTACCAGACCTAACCCACATGCAAGTCTGAACCTAGCCGATCATATGATTTTATCTATTTGGCTGCACATGCATCACATCACTAATGGTCAAAAGGGGTTTACATATAATAGCCGACAACCAAACTCCTAGTCCTAATACAATTGGACCAAAATCATCATAATCATCACTCATGCATATAATACTCCCACTGACAATCATCATTAAATGTCCACATGATTCTGTTTGGTTGCATATGAGCCGCCATATTTATATTCAGACTATTACATTATGTGCAACCGTGTAATCATGCAATCACATTCAATTCACACAAAATCACAGTTAACTTTGATAAAGAATCACTAACCCAAAGCCTTAATCGATCAAAGTGATGTCTCGGAATGGAGAAGGATGCTCACAGCCGTCGCACAAGAATAGGGAGAGCAGGTAAGGAGTGACTAGGGTTTTGTGATTAAATTCTAATCGTATAGATTATAACAGAATTGCTATAGTTGTTCGCTACTGGGCCAAAGCCCATCTTGATTTCGCCAAGATGTGGGTGACGAAAACACTAGGGGTGTTTTCGTCCGGCAATGTTTTCAGGAGGTGGGGTGTTTTCGGCTATGGGGGTTGATTTCGAGAGTTCCATGTTTGCTATTTTTAACTCCCCAAACACCATATTAATACAACACATTATAATTAACATAGACACTCATAATGCACAACAATATAAAACACACTTAAAGCACACCATATATATCATATCAATCAAACACGGTTTGGCATATTACAAATGCGTACAGTTGTGAAACAAACAAGTCGTGCAAACAAACCACTTAAACAATTAACGTGCAATAAATGCGAAAATGGAAATCTTGGAAACTCGAGTTGTCACAGGGCGGCTCTCTCCTTTTCTTTACATGTGGGTGCACCCCTATGCTACTTGAACCAGTAAGAAGGAACTCGAGGAACCCGAACCCAATTATTATTAATACCCGAACCGAATACGCATCTTTCGTTTGATAATCCAACCATTCCTAAAAAGAAAGAACCCGAGGAACCCAGACGCATTTTAATATTCGAACCAGAAAAACTATCTTCAGTTAACTCCCCCGATGGGTTGTATGTATATATCTAAACAATATGCTTGACGAAGGCAACACCTATGCAAGGGAAAAAATAACAGGAATAAACCTAAACAAAACTATAGACTTCTGATTAACCAAGTATTGATCCATTTGGTCCCATATACACCCTATTAACAGCAATTGCTACATGTTGACATATTCTGGTTTTGTTATCGTCTATGAGAAGTTGCTTGAAGGCACTTTCACATGCTGCTATATCAATTGTATGATATTAAATCTTTTCACCAACCATTGTAACATGACAATATACAAAGAAATTTAGCATATATCAAAAGTAAATAATGAATTCAAGATAAAATCTATCTATTATACTAAAATAATTCATCTTTGCCACATGGCCCTATTCTTGGCCAATCAATTGGGTGATGTGGACAGCCTCTTTGTCCAGATAATTGTTCAAGGGCGCCAAACACTTTTCCTTTATTCTCTTGCTCTTCAATTTATGTTCTACCGCTTTTGCTACATTGAGATTAGGGCACTAATGTAGAGATACCATTTTATTGTTTACCACTTAAATTGTCATCGTTGTGTGTTAATAGTGATTTATATTATTTCCTATGCTTTTGGAATCTGATTTGAGATAAGCTTCACTTCATCTTTCAGAGTTTATTGGAACTAGCAACTCCACAAAAACACTGCTGCAAAGTCAAAACTATAATGTAAGCTGGTACACGCAAACTGATCAGACTTACTGTTTCTATTGCGGTTCAAATGGATAATTAGTTCAATAGTTCGACACATACAGTCAAGTTAATTGAAATCTAGATTTGAGTTGCTATTTTAATCGTAACTGATGTTGTTCTGCATATCTATTAAATGACAATAGGTTTGTTTGGGACATGTGATGGTGGGCGACAACTCGATTTAAAGTGGCAAGAGGGAAGATGCGATCTACGGAGGGCTTCTCTTAAATTCGTTTCAACAAAGTATATTCTAAATATCTGTTCGCATCGTTTTTGTTTTAATATTACAACTAGTGTTTTAAAAACCGGACCTGGATAAATTAACTAACAAGAAACATATCTATCTATCATTTGTCTGATATTTCAGGATGGGACCCGGGACTATCGGAAATGTGCATTGGGGAGAAGCGTAAGTTGAAGATTTCTACAAGTATGTGTTATAGGGATAAGCGTTCACCTCCTACTATCGTAGGTAATCTTTGCGTCTTTCAAAACCGGCTCTAAACGGCCAAAATTATAGTATTTAGTTATGGGCCAAAATTATAGTATCACAAGAGTTAACATACTTAAAAGAGCTTAATAGTTGTTTGGTGTTGCTACTTTTGAAAGCATTTTGTAAGTTCCTTCGAATATAGTGTGCTTAGATACTTCCTTTTGAATATAGTGTGCTATCTCAACGTCTTTCACTTCATTTTTTCTCCTTTTTCTCTCATGCGTGGAGGATCTGGTAAGTTCTGTTTTTTTTAATTAATTAAACTTCCTTTCTCAAGCAATAATTTGATGTTAATATTACAGTTTCATCGTTTTGTTCAGGCTAGGGTTTGTTTTGGTTCAGATATGTTCAAGTTAGGATTTTTTTAGTCAGATTTATGGACGTCAGTTATTTTTGTTTTATTAGAATTAGGGTTTCATTATATCTTTATGTAAGTGACAACGTTTAATTCAATTATCAATTCAGATTAGGGTTTGTTTTGGTTCATATTTTTTGAGATTAGGATTTTTATTCAGATTTTTTTAACATTACTGCTTACAAATGATGCAAAACTTTTTAGACAAAGCATATTATGGATCCCCTATTGCTAATAAGTGATTTTTAGATGCCATGTTGCTTTGATTTCTTTGTTCATACTACCTATGGGGTTGATTTTGATAAGTCACTAATAAGGCTATTGTTGTTCCTATCGTATTGCATCAGGTGGGCAAGCTGACTAAGCTTGCCTGAGAAGAAAGAGCGCAGCTAATGCAGTTTCTTGAGTTAGTTCTGAGCCAGATTTAAAGGCGGTCAATAGGTGTGTGATGCTTAAGGTTGCAGGTTCGGTGGCTCTCAGTTGTGGGGAATTACCAAAAAGTTCATTTAGAGCCTTCAAATACCCTTCATTCACTGTTCCATTCGACTATAAATCCTTTCCAACAGCCACAGCAGGTTTGAGGTAGTATCAATAGTAGTGATTAAAAAATCGTGTGTGATGAGCGATGCATCTGAATATAGCTTAGTTGTCAAAAGTACACTTTATTTGGAAAATAAATACATACTTTTTTTATTACATTTGTAAAAATCAGGGGTGCCTGTTATACAAACAAATTTAAAGGGAGGTCCACCAGAAGACAACATTGCAAGCTAATGGTGAGTGCTATCAGCTCTGTTTTTTTTTTTTATGGGATTTTCTTCATATAATTCAACCTTGGCAAACTGGGTGAGTTTGAGTGATGAGTCTGATGTGTGCAAAATGCAACATATAAATTACATCAAATGAGGCATAAAACTAACCTTTTTTTAGTACTAATGTTGGAAAAAGTATGCTTTTGTCTTCCTTTTTGTATTTTCAGGACCAAACGAGCTTAAATGAGCAAAAGGAACAAATATGCAGCAAAAACTAACATAAATACAAAGAAAAGGAATAAACGTGGCATACCCGACCCCTCGATAACATCTTCCCAAGTAAAAAAAAGAAACAGAAGGCTGACCACGGCCCCATGCCCAGCGGACACGGGGGCGTGGCCAGGTGTCTGCAGAAAATGACAAAGTTGTAGAAGCTTTTATTCCCAGCACGGGGGCGTGCCCAGCTCAGCACGGGGCTTGGTCAACGCTAAGATTCACAGAATCTTGCAAATCTTGATAGTACAGATACGCTTCTACACACGGGGCCGTGCCCAGCGAACACGGGGGCGTGTGGAGCCTAATGCAGACAATTGCAATTAATGAAGAAAGACAAAGATGATGGCCACGGGGTCGTGTCCAGCGGACACGGGGCCGTGTTCGGGCTTCTGTTCAGGCTATAAATCGGGTGCTTGGCTCACTTCAAAGGCATCCCTTGGCAAACCACCCCTCTCCCACTTCACCACCACTCCACCACCACTACAACGAACACATCCACCACCATCATCCATCATCCACCTTAGAGTGTGTGTAGTAGTCTCGGGATCCAAGATTGATCGTAAGAGTTCTTGTCAATCAAAGGCCATGTTTGGCTAAGTCTCTTACATCACTTGGTGAATACAAGCATTTAATGTAATACTTTTGATATTTTCGCACTTTTTATTTGATTTTGTATTAATGACTTTAATAATTATTTTCTTATGTTGAAGGTGAAACTTCTTTATCATTTGTCCGTGGTGTCTTGGCATTACTTTACTGTCTATATAAAGTAAAAGATTTTCACCATTCATATCTCTACGGTCTATATAGAGATATGTTGGCTACCTGGTCAGGGGTTAAGGGAATGGTTTAGTAAGGTTCTTGCCTTGTTCAGTGTATAGATCCTGCAAGGACCTGGGTCAAGCTTACTAGGACCTCCTTCAATACCCACTGGTATTGGATGGTGGGGGTGCGAACGACTTGATCCCCTTATATGTAAACTACTATTAATACATTAACCCGGCTACTTGGGATTGTATCCATGCTGACTCAAACCACTTAGCCGAGGGTAACGTCACCTTCAAAAGGGTGGCCTACCACTTTACGCATTAATAACTTAATTAATTATTTTTCAATATTCCGACCCTTTAAGATTGTATCCTTGCTGACTCAAACCACTGGGTTGAGGGTAACGTCACATTTAAAAGAGGGACCTACTACTATAACTAAGATAATCTCTTAAAAAGTACAAAAGTGCGGAAATCATCGAAGGTTACATTAAAGGCGAGTCGGATCCAAGTGATTCATCTTGTCTATCTGCTTTTCTTTTATTTTATTTTATTTTTCAGCATTTTTAGTTTTATTTTTTCATACTTAAAATCTTTTTCTAAAATTTTGATTTGATTAGACGTTGAGGATAAACCGATACTAAAAGTTCTTGTGTCCTTGGACGACCTCGGTATCTTACCAACGCTATACTACGCTCACGATGGGTGCACTTGCCCATGTGTGTGTTTAAGTGTTAGTAAAATATCGCGTTTTATAAATTTAAAACTTGACTAATGTTTTAAAAAGGGCTTAAAATATTAATAAAAATATATCACACCTAACACACACCAAGTTTTTGGCGCCGTTGCCGGGGACACAAGGATTTTAAGAAAGTTAGGAATCAACGGCCTAATCGTTTTTCTTATTTTTCTATTTTTTTAAGATTTTTCAGCTTCTGCAGAGCTCAGCACGGGGCCGTGCCCGCTGAACACGCCCCCGTGCCCAATCTTTGGTACTGGCAATCCTGTTTTAAGTCAGAAAATAGCTGAACACGGGGCCGTGCCTACTGAACACGCCCCCATGCCCAAGTTTCAGACACTGAAAACAGAACCGTAAGATCCCGACGGTTGGTAATTTCTGACACAAACATGAGTGATACTGATCATTTTTACTTTCGTTCCTCTTATGGTGCGTGGTGTCAAATATTTGCGAAACTCATGAAGATTTAAAATGTTATTTTTTAAATTACACTCCCGACTATTTAGACCCATTGGTTTCCTGTAACCTTAAGATGGGCGAAAGTAAAAACAATCCCTATCTCTCCCACAAATGCTCTCAATCATCTCTTCTAGATGATATGATTCTCGAAGAATTATTTCAAATGGAAGAAGTAATTCTCCAATTGATAAGAGAACTTGAGATGGAAATAACTAATTCATCTCATGACGACGATCAAGGAGAATTATTGAGACCGCATTCAGAATATAACAACATCATGGCTCCCGAAATCACCTCTAACTCTTGCGAGAACTTGAGCGATAGTCGTCCCTGTGTCGATTGTGCCATGGAGGACTCTCCATCGATCTTCGCCGATGCATACATAGACCTGAGCGATTCGACATATACCTTCTTTAACTAGAGCCCGGATAAGGGAAATAAAGGTTAGTCCCGCCCACCGGTATTTAGCTTAGGATTCACCCTTTCCGATAACCTCTTGCGTTCTTGTCTAACACTAGGGCAATTAAGGTACCTCAGGCACTTCAGTGTTGTTCCGTCCAGTAAGAAACCACCCGATCTGGATAAATTCCTTAAAAATAGATAAAACTTCATAAAAATCTCTAGCCACGGGGCTGTGTCCAGGTTAACACGCCCCCGTGCCCACCTGAAGATTTGTGTCTGATTCAAAATCAGAACACGGACAAAAAGTGTCAGATTCTTGTCTGACCACGGGGCCGTGGTCAGCGTGCTGTCATTTTCTATAAATGCAGCAAGATTCCTTCACTCTTGGACGCATTCCAAAGACAAAGATCTGGTGGGATCTTCACATATACCCTATAAGGTATATTCTAAAGAAGGTTCTCAACAACCATCTTGTTTTTACTACTTTTGTCTATTGCCTTCTTCTTCATAATCTCCTCAAAACCTCCATTAAAACTTAAAATCTCCATGATTTCAAGCTTTATTGTGATATTTGTTAGGTTTTTATTCAAGGAATCTTATCAAAAATAAGTTTTACAACACTGTTTTAAGTTATTTCTGCTTAGAATTGCTTTAAAAGTCAGAAAAATAATTTAAAGCTCCAAGATTCCTTGTTTCAAAAAACTGCAGAGAGGTGGCCACGGGGCCGTGCTCTTCGAGCGCGGGGCCGTGGCTGGAGTACTATTTCATTAAATTGAACTTTTCGACTTGTTTTATTAGAATGTCAAGCCAGAATAGCGGAACCTCTTCAGATCATCCAAGGAACATTCGCAGGGAACGAAGGCCTTCGATCGAAGCAACCCTTGTGCGTTATGTGATGGCACTAAGAGAAGCTCTCGACGAGATGACATCCGTAGAAGAAGTCCTAATCGAGCGTATCAACTATCTAACGGTGGGGCTAGAAAATAGCTTCCAAGAAATCAACCTTTTGCACCAAAGGTTGAATATTCTTGCAATGCCTCCTATGGAACCAATCTTCCCACAAGAAAATTGGAACTTGGCACAAGAAGTTATTAACCCCACCGGATGGGATGACATCCCCGCGGAACCTCCTCTTGACACCTTACAAGAGGTTCCGGTGGAAGTCGCACCCCCTCAAAACGAGGAAGACAATGAGCCCGCCTTCCTTCTCCCTCGGGAGATAGAAGAATGGCTTAACGATGTGTGAGGGGTCCTTTCCGGAGAAGAAGTTCTACAAGTCTTTTTCAACCCAAAAAATTATCTTTTTGGAAATTTTGTTCTTAAAATAAAATTATCTAGGCTAGGACTTCTTTGTGGTTTAAGATTTCTTGTATTTCATGACCTATTTATCCAGATTTAGTTTATGCTTTTTATTTTCTAGGAAATTATGTTATTAACTCTTGAATGAATGATGGTTTTTAAGTATTAATTGGTGTTTGGATGATGTTGTCATGGTTAAAATACACTCAGAATGGTGGAGGTTACTAAGGGAAACTTGAACCCACACCCCATGCACAAAAAACAGAGCCTCCCGACAATTTTTCTTCATTACAGCAAGTTCAGCACGGGGCCGTGCTCAGCCCAACACGCCCCCGTGCCCGAGGTTCTGCAGAAAACGCCCAGTTCAGGTAACTGGACACGGGGTTGTGTTTAGTGAACACGCCCCCGTGCCCAGCCTTCTGTTAAATATGATACTGGCAATCTGAGCACGGGCCGTGCCCGGACCAACACGGGCCCGTGCCCAGACGCCCAGTAACATAAACTTTTGTTTTTAAACACCTTTTTGCACATTCAATCAACCTAAAAACTTATTTTTGGGACACATTGAGGACAATGTGTAATTTAAGTGGGGGGGGGGGGGATGCTAAACCTTGAATTTTGCAAGTCCTAATAACAAACCTTACACAAAACTCTATTGGAACCGCTAATCACCCCAATTGTTTTGAAAAATTTTTCATTTTTTTACTTGTCTTGGTTTAATTTGGGAATAACAAGTTCTAAAAATGTTATTTTTTTTACAAATTTACAACCGATAGCGTCGTGATAAAAAGAACCAACATAAGAAAATTATGAAACAGCATGACAAATCTAGTGAAAATTTGATTATATATATACTTTATCACATTATAAACCCATTCCCACAAAAAGTGAGTTTTGAGCCTTTATTAAGCATACAAGCATACATCTTTAAACTAAATGCTCATTTTTCGTTTCTTGTGTGAATAGCCGCTTGGTTCTTACGACTCTAGAACTTGCCACGACGATACATTCCCGGTCCTTACCATCTTAAACCCAAGTAAGTAAATGATGGAGGCATTAGGACTAACCCATTTTCCTTCAACACCATTATTTTTCATTTTTTTTATCACCTACCCAAAATCCCCCTAGTTAACCCCTTTGAGCCTAAACCTTTTCGTTTCTAAACCCACAAAACAAACACCCTTTACCCACCAAAACTTTTTTCTTTTAAACCCTTTATTTTAGTAAAAAGCTCGGTTGTCTCGTGACGTTCTTTATCAAAAAAAAAAAAAAAAGAAAGAAAGAATGAAGTCTAGTAATAAACAAACAAGTTCCTCAAAGAAACTTTGTTTGAAAATGCTTAGTTTGAATAAAAGTCACAAAAAGTTTTACGACGACCGACGCTTTTTACGCTTTTAGCCCTTTTTACTAACCACTAATCCACAACCACCTACCTTTAACCCAAGCCTAACCCTTCCCCAAGTCCTCTTGATATTTAAGAAGGTTTATAGTTAAAAAGGAGGAGGATTGATTGCTTGGCAAGCATATGGTAGAAGTAAGTTCCATGCCGGTCTCGAGTGTTTCACAAAAATATATTTTCGGCCGAGTGCTGAGTGATCTCCCGTGAGGTATGTGAACTTGTATATAAATGGAATTTTAAAGAGACATGTTATGCCCAAATAAGTAATTTCTCTTATGAAACGTTCTAAATAAATCATAACGAATAGGATTGTAAATAGTATATAAATAAAACCCAATAAAGATCTTGGATTCCCGACACTTAAGACAAGCCCAAAACTTCTCTTCTACCCATTCCATTTGGGTGTGTAAGCCACATAATAAAGAGTTTTGCTAGAGGACAAGCAAAGACTCAAGTGTGTGGGTATTTGATGTGTGCAAAATGCAACATATAAATTACATCAAATGAGACATAAAACTAACCCTTTTTAGTACTTATGTTGGAAAAAGTGTGCTTTTGTCTTCCTTTTGTATTTTCAGGACCAAATGAGCTTAAATGAGCACAAGGAACAAATATGCTGCAAAAACTAACATAGATACAAAAAAAGGAATAAACGTGGCATGCCCGATCACTCGACAGTATCTTCCCAAGCAAAAAACCAGAAACAGAAGGCTGACCACGGCCCCGTGCCTAGCGGACACGGGGGCGTGGCCATGTGTCTGTAGAAAATGACAAAGTTGTAGAAGCTTCTATTCCCAACACGGGGGCGTGTCCAGCTCAGCTCGGGGCGTGGTTAACGCTAAGATTCGCAGAATCTTGCAAATCTTGATAGTACAGATACGCTTCTGCACACAGGGCCGTGCCCAGCGAACACGGGGGCGTGTGGAGCATAATGCAGACAGTTGCAATTAATGAAGAAAGAGAACAATGATGGCCACGGGGCCGTGTCCAACGGACACGGGGCCGTGTTTGGGCTTCTGCTCAGGCTATAAATAGGGGTGCTTGGCTCACTTCAAAGGCATCCCTTGGCAAACCACCTATCTCCCACTTCACCACCATTCCACCACCACGACAACACCCACATCCACCACCATCATCTATCATCCACCGTAGAGTGTGTATAGTACTCTCGGGATCCAAGATTGATCGTAAGAGTTCTTGTCAATCAAAGGCCATGTTTGGCTAAGTCTCTTACATCACTTGGTGAAGACAAGCATTTAATGTAATACTTTTGATTTTTAATCTTTTTGCACTTTTTATTTGGTTTTGTATTAATGACTTTAATAACTAGTTTCTTATATTGAAGGTGAAACTTCTTTATCATTTGTCCGTGGTGTCTTGGCATTACTTTACTGTCTATATAAAGTAAAAGATTTTCGCCATTCATATCTCTACGGTCTATATAGAGATATGTTGGCTACCTGGTCGGGGGTTAAGGGGATGGTTTAGTAAGGTTCTTGCCTTGTTCAGTGTATAGATCCTGCAAGGACCTGGGTCAAGCTTACTAGGACCTCCTTCAATACCCACCGGTATCGGATGGCGGGGGTGCGAACGGCTTGATCCCCTCATATGTAAACTATTATTTATACATTAACTCGGCTACTTGGGATTGTATCCCTACTGACTCAAACCACTTAGCCGAGGGTAACGTCGCCTTCAAAAGAGGGGCCTACCACTTTACGCATTAATAACTTAATTAATTATCTTTCAATATTCTGACCCTTTGGGATTGTATCCTTGTTGACTCAAACCACTGGGTTAGGGTAACGTCACCTTCAAAAGAGGGACCTACTACTATAACTAAGATAATCTCTTAAAAAGTGCAAAAGTGCGGAAATCATCAAAGGTTACATTAAAGGCGAGTCGGATCCAAGTGATTCATCTTGTCTATCTGTTTTTCTTTTATTTTATTTTTCAGCATTTTTAGTTTTATTTTTTCATATTTAAAATCTTTTTCTAAAATTTTGATTTGATTAGACGTTGAAAATAAACCGATACTAAAAGCTCTTGTGTCCTTGGACGACCTCGGTGTCTTACCAACGCTATACTACGCTCACGATGGGTGCACTTGCCCATGTGTGTGTTTAAGGGTTAGCAAAATATCGTGTTTTATAAATTTAAAACTTGACTAATGTGTTAAAAATGGCTTAAAATATTAATAAAAATATGTCACACCTAACACACACCAAGTCAAAATAGTTTTTGTTTAGAGCGGGTCCTGAGCAAATTGGGTTTGGGTCATGATTCGTGTTTCAAAAAAAAGGGTTCTCACCTTTTTGAATGAGAAGCGTATGAATCTAATCAAAGTATAGAGGGAGTGAGATAGAGAGCGACACAGTCGTTGGCCGTTCCGGCAACTACAACTATTCTTTTTTTCTCTGATTGACCAAAGAAGGTGAAGCCTTGCTAAGGGATGTGAAAGAGGAAAACGAACAGAGCCTTGCAATTTGGATAAATATTTTGCAATCAGTCAATCGATACAAGGTATTTTTCTCCCTGGAAACCATAATATGTTCGGTTCGTTTTTGTGTTTGCACCCGTATAGTAGGTTAGGGTTTTTGAAATAATCAGATTGAACCGAGCAAGCTTTGACCCATGTAGAAGGATCACAATTACTAGGGGATATTTGTGTAATCGAGCAAAGTTTACCTTCCAATCTTGATTTAAGTATATTTTGTGTATGTGAATCTGTAAATATAGATATGTGTATATATTCGCTTTACTCTACATTGAGATTAGGGCACAAATGTAGAGATACCATTTTATTGTTTACCCTTAATTCATAAATTGTCATTGTTGTGTGTTAATAGTGACTTATATGATTTCCTGTGCTTTTGGAATTTGATTTGAGATAAGCTTCACTTTATCTTTCAGAGTTTATTGGAATTAGCAACTCCACAAAAACACTGCTGCAAAGTCAAAACTATAATGTAAGCTGGTACACGCAAACTGATTGATTTACTGTTTCAATTGCGGTTCAGGGTAATTAGTTCAACCGTTCGACACATACAGTCAAGTTAATTGAAATCTAGATTTGAGTTATTATTTAATCATAACTGATGTTGTTTTGCATATCTATTAAATGAAAATAGGTTTGTTTGGGACATGTGATGGTGGGCGACAACTCGATTTAAAGTGGCAAGAGAGAAGAGGCGATCTACGGAGGGCTTCTCTTAAATTCATTTCAGTAAAGTATATCCTAAATATCTTTTCGCATTGTTTTTGTTTTAATATTACAACCAATGTTTTAAAAACTGGTGGTGGTGGTGCACAAAAAGTTGAAATTCAAACCTGCAATGCAACCTGTTGTTGTGCATGTAAGGGTACGCATAAACCAATCATGCACGTTATGTAAAAAGATCATTAATCCCTCAAAATAAACCTCATGTATAATGCCATCCAAAGCCTTACTCAACGGATCTCATCTCCACAAAAGCAAACTTCTTTTATTAATTAATATATACATTGACAACAACATCATCTGACCATGTTTATTAAAACAAATCTTTAGAATACGAAGTTAAAAAATCTGAGTTGCTGCCATATTTAAACCAAAATGTAATGCACTAACCTGGCCAACATATTTCTACCAATTGCATACAAATGGCTAAAAATCTTTCCACGGTCTGCAAAGAAGACAATGAATTAGAATCATTTGTGAACAATGGATTACAAAAAACTAACATTTGCAGGTAAATTACCATAACCGCATGTGTACCCAGAGCGATCAGCTTTGAATACATCCGTTCCTTGCCTTATTCCTCCATAAAACAGAACTGATACTCTTCCTTAAACTGCACCTACCACCTGCAAATAGAAATTTCAGCAAACCTTGCTACTTTCATGTTTTATATACTTGATAAGTGATGATAAGATTAAGCACCTCTTCGATAACCGCAATAGTGGTAGGAACATAATCTAACTAGCGAGCTCCATGGTTAGACAATATGATTCCTTCAACTCCTACTTCCACAGCTTTAATGGCGGCCAAGATACGTAGACATAATTAGAGGTAGCTCGATAGGTGGAATGGGTGGATCGGATAATGGGTCAAACGAGTCTTACCTTCTTCATGGGTGATTACACAATTGATCATTATTGGAAATTTTGTAATGGACTTTAACCAAGCAATGTTCTGCAAAACATATGAGCTTGTAATTGCTTCTAGTGAAATAATCTATTATTTACAGACCTCATAGATTGAAATTATGGTTCCTTTCGTTACCTTCCAAGATAAAGAAGGATCAAAGTTCCTGGATGCAGAAGCTTCAAGATTTGAACCCACATTCTGCAAAACACATATAATTAATTGTTATAATTAATGTATAATAAGGAACTCCATAAAAACCAAACAAAATTATGGTTATTTCACTTGCATCATCAACTTTAGTTAACACAAGACCTTCAAAATTCTTCAGCTGGGGTGCAATCATTCTGAGTAAAAATGTTACAGAGTCACAAAATAAAGGATATTATATATATTTCTAGAAAAAAATATAATAAAACTGAAAAAATGGGGGAAAGATCACTGTTTTTGGGATGATTTTCACTTGTTTTTTATGTCGGCTTCCGTACGGCCAAGTTTAGGATTATCAGTTTAAGAATAATACCTTTGAATCCATTTGTTTCAGCTCTTTTCACCATCAGAGCATACATTTCACGTCTCTTGTAGACCAAAAAAACAAATGCAAAACAATATAATATTTCACATTGAAATTAAAAAGTTGCTTGATGCAACAATGGAGTACATGCGTGGGGCATTAGTTTTCTTTAACGGGAAACCTCCTCTATATAATTGAAAGAATCAAACAACATCGCAACTGGAAGAAACCTCCTCTATTGTGCATGTAGACATGAAAGATAACCCCTGAGAAAACTAAATAAAATTAATATTAAAAGAAATCTACTTAGTTGAAACAATTCAATTAATTTACCATTATGATATTACATACAGTCCCTGCTTTTCCTCGCCTCTACTGTATCCGACACCACCACTATAAAAGAAAGCTTTTCCTCGCCTCTACTGTATCCGACACCCACAGAATACCACAAAGATCGAACAACAACAACAATGATACCCAAAAGGTAACTTATCCGTAAAGAAAAATACAAACAATCAGAGATTTAATTCGCAATTCTAGTAAAACCAACAATCAACAACACACCAGCGAAGAGATAAATCTTCAAACCCAGCACATGCAGAAAATGAAGGATCTTCAATCCTAAACAAAATAAACATCAATTTTAAGATTCGCGATTAATGGAAAAACAAAGCAGGATCTTCAATCTTCATAAATATCACCTGCAATGAACTTTCAAGATTCAGAACCCACACGCGAACAAAGAAAGCGACCATCAAATGCCATCACAATTTGCCTAAATAAGATATAACAGAGAAATTTCATTACACAAATCTCAAGCGTTTTAAAGAGATATGAATCTAGGGTTATCTGTACGATTGAAGAGGATGATCGGTGTGAATATCTAGATGAAGCGACCAAGAAGATGTAGGAGATTTGGGTTTTGGCTCAGATCAAGAAAATAAAAGGGCTTTATATATGGATCCGGATTGTTGGTTGGATTGGGTTAGGATTTATTGGGCTTCCACAACAAAACCATATTGGGAAAGATGAAGATGTGGAGATAGATTCTAAGAGACGATATGGCGTTTATGGTTTGCTATAGGATGGGGAGGATGATGAGTTTATGAGAAAATGGTATATAAATTATCCACTTTTCCAAAAGTTGGGTCAATAAAAGGATTCATATTCCGCATCACTGAAAAGCGACCCATGATTTTCCCACCAAAACTGAATCCATGAGGCCCTAATATTGCGACACGTGTCCTAATAGGAGTCACTTGAAGCTTACACTGAGCTTTCGACCCATTAAGCCGAAACTAGTAATAACCTTAAAAGAGTTTAAATAGGATACGCTGTAGAATGGTTGAATCGGTTTTTATTTTTTCGTTTTTGGTTCAGTTTCAAACCCATTTGGTGCGCTACTGGTTTGGGGGTGAGAGTAACTATTGAATGGATGTACTAGAATACCCTCAAACCAACCCACACGCCTCTTTTTTTTTTTGTTCAACACCAAATCAACGGATGTTTTAGTGCTAACTGAATAAGGCTATACTTTGTCATCTACGTTGTGGTTTTGATCTCGTGATTATCGTTAAAGTTTGAATTGGGTTAATACATTAATACGTGTTGCATTGTGTGTTTAATTAGGAACCAACTGAAAACCCTAAATTTGCAAAGTGAGTCATTCTCTTTTGTTAAACGCTTTCAAAACCCTAAATGTTTTTCAGTTATACTTACAGTGATTAAGTTTTTGTATTCTGAAATTACTGCCGGTATGTGGAGTTCTGTATATACTACTTGATAAGCTTTGCTATTGGACAATTGAGGGCCAATAGTGATATGACCATAGTCACAGGAACTGCCACCGAGTGACAAATACTGATTGAGTAATTGAAAGATATAAACAAATGTAAAAACCCTTAATGTTGTAATTAAATATTTGTATCTTTTTTATAAATCTGAATGAACTCACCAGTATTTTTCGCTGATAAAATGTTTTTAAAACGCGTTTTAGGTGATTTACTGTGAAGAAAAGGAAAAGTGCTATGAGGCACTCAAAGCTTAAACAAGTGGCTATGTATCCTGATTAAAACGTATTTTGTAATCAAGGGTTTGTCCCTGTGAAAATCCTTTATGTAAATATGAGTTCCATCCCACAGTTTATGAAACGAAAACTACAGTGTTTTGAAAACTCTGATATTTTTCCTGACACCCGATCTTGATGAAAATTCCGCTACGATAATTTTAATAAACACCGTTACCACTTGTATCTGCTTATGGCTCCCGCCCAGGGTAAGGGTTTGGGGCCGTGACAGAAGGTGGTATCAGAGCCACTAGTTTTAGATAATTAAGCATTGTGAGAATACTTAAAATTAGTATTTAGGAAATAAATGAAATAACTTTTGTGATCACTGTGATACTAACCAAATATTATATATATACGATTTTCAGAGTTCGTTGTTTTTATTGATTTTGGCTAACAGTATGAGTGATAGAGAGTTGTCTGATGCTTTTCAGAACGTATCCGTTAACAATTCAGATATGGATACTAACGAAGATCTAGCCGGTACATAAACCGGATACGAAGCAGACAAAGATGAACCAATGATATTTCAGGCTCAACCATTAGAAAAATGCACCTCCTAAAAAGAGGAGATTGGATTGGAAAGTAAAAAGGGACAAAAGGAAGAAGAAAAACCCAACAACAACAAAAACCAAACGAACCGGAGAACCAATCAGAAAACCAACTGAAGGCGAAAGTTCAAACCCAGAAATCATGCCACTGTCCTTGGAAGAATTAGACCAACGTCTGGCCAATTGTGAAATGTTCAGGTCAATAACTGATGAAATCAATCTTAATATGCCACCTTTCTCACCGATACCAATGAACCCAAAACCTATAAATCTTGAATCGATCATACCACAACAACCAATTCCAAACCCAGTTGAAGAATGGTGGACCAACGAATGGGCATTTAAAAACCTAAAGAATGATCCTTTTCCATTTTACCCAAACTACCAACCTGAACCCCCGGCATATCCCCCAATGAACCCCTGAGAATGTGGCAGAACTTCGCCACTATGGAGAGGAACTGATGGACGCAGGAAACTGGATCCGAACCATGGGAGAGAATCTCGTCTGGAAATACGACGAGAGAGAACACCACTTTTGAACCCAAAACTAACCCTATACTATATACAAATGTATAATGTATTTTCGTGTTTTTGTACAGGTGTAAGACCCTTGGTCCATTTTATACTATAATTAAATAAATTTCTATTATATTAGTGTATTTAAAATTTATCATACACTTAAAATATGAGTTTATTAAAACATTATACTAAATAAAACGTTACAACATTTTGTAAACTTGAGTCGCCATTTAAAATATGACAATGAAACTATTCGCGGAAGCTTTGTTCTTTGTGTGTTCGGTTCATCGCTTAGCTTGATCGTCGTCCGGTAACTCGGTCAGTACCTACATTTCATAAAACATGAAATGAGTTAGTCATATAGCAAACGGAACCAACAAACAATTTTTCGCAAAACCTGCACCCCGTCGCATCACGCGATTGCCCTTGGGCCATGTCGTCGCGTGGCGCGACGCCCTTAAATGGGCAGAAGGTTTGCAGCTCGTTGCTGCATTTTCCCAGTTCCGATTCTTTTTATGAAAACATGCATAACTCTCAATCTACACATCCGTTTTACACGATTCTTTTCCCTACGCGTCCGTAATTAAATTACGGACCCGTTTATCACCTTGGTCTGCATAAAAATCTAATTTATCCAATGTTGGCTCATAAATTCTTTAGGTGATTATTCGACCCGTTTGGCATTATTATTTCACTACATGCTCTAAAAAGAAAAATAGTCAATTCCTGTCATTTTACCCATCCCGGGCTTGTTAAACCTTAACATTTTCCTTCCCATCCTAGAGTTTACGTAGGCGTTTACATTCACCGATTCATTTGTATCTATCTAAGCATTTAACCACAATTTACTTCTTAGTCTATTTTGACCCGTTTAGCGGACTTTTAAGCATCTAAGCATCGAACTCGCTATTTTCTTTTCGCACCTCGTCTTTTCTTGCTAAATAACTACTTATCTTCCACCACAACTATTTTTGTGGTGGATTTAACATAAGGAACCCAAAATCCCAAATTTTACCATTCGGCTAGTCCTTTTTCGCAATTGACTATTTCTAGACATTCGTCCTACAACGTTTTTGCCTATACTTTTTATATGTATCTAAGGGTTTCAAAATCAATAAACAAGTTTCTAAACAAACTCTAACGGTCGTTTACCCGATTCGCCCGTTAAGGGCTTTTTGGTCAATTCTAGTCTCTTATTTTACGACGAAAGACTCTCACAAATTATTGACCAAATTAGCACTTTTAACTACAACATAATTATACGTACCTGGCTCGGATCAATACATTGACCCGTTTTAATACCTTGTCTCGAAAATTTGCTAATTCATAGCTACGCTAATTCATAAGCCGCTTTATCCTGTAAGCATAACACTCGACAAGTGCTTATTAGTCAATATTTGTCAAATGGTACCCACATTACCATTTGACCCGTTTTACTCATTTTATTCATTAGGCTTACTTATAGTAACCGTTCAAAAACCCATTTTTATAATTAGCTTTTCATGGCTAATTTACCGTTCTATCTCTTTTACCATTAAACATGGTTTTTATCATTTATATTAGTTCCGACCCGTATTATTTCACGTCGGGAACCATATCTTGAATATTATCCTTATTGTATTTGAAACTTATAGGATGAACATTTATTTTACTAAAAGGTGTAAGTTTCACTTACCTTGCATCCGGTTATGTCCTTTTCCGCGTACTCGATCCGTTTGACCCGCTTCTTTCCCAAGTCTTTATCTAGCTTGTCTAGAGTCAAACTATCATCATCACAATTCGTAAGACGGTTAGATTAGTCATAATTGTTTACGACTATTCCATCCTACGGGTTTTATGTCGAATTTATCATTCGACCATATCAAAATTATCATTCGATCTAATCATTGGTCGGTTTGACTTTTTAAAAGTCAATTGACTTATCAACATATTCAAATGCACATTTGGTTCATTGAACTCACTTAGGCATATTTCATCCGAACTCTTAACGAAATCAAATTTTACACACAACCAGTGGCGGATCCAGGATTTTTTTCATATGGGTTCACTTTTTTCCGGTGGTCGGATTTCTCATAACCAAATGTTAGAATTTTCGGGTCGGGTCAGGAACATAAAATACCTAATCAATTAAGTATCACCATACATGAATAAGCAATGTAGTCTAAAACTAATCAACAAAATAAAAAATAATTCGTCAAAAGATTGGAATATAAACATTTAACATAAGTCAAATTCAACATACCTTGTAATTGTAGAATTGTGGAAATTGAAGCAGAAATACAAAACCAAGTAAGAGCCCTAAAACTAGCTACAAGAATAACAAGTGGTTCGGTGGTTCAATATTTGCGAAAAAAACAAAATAGTCAAATAAGAAATGGTTATGTTGATTTTAAGTCCACAAACATTCATTTACTTTGTCACTGTTGGTTGTTTATCCTTTAGAAACACCAAATTCCGATCCTAAAGAGACAAAGTTTCACATTAAAAAGAGAAAGTGAACGCCAAAAAAGGGAAAAAAACTTAGGAGGTGGAATCGAACTGGGGATCTGAAGCTTTGAAAGCAGGCGCTATACCAGTGGAACACAGGATTCGTTTTGATATTGGGTTCACCCATAATATATTTATGGGTTCCTTCCATGTTTTTTATATAAGTTTTCACTAAAAATTCAAAACCGAATGGATTCCTGGGAACCCGGTCTTTTCAAGTAGATCCGCCCCTGCACACAACCAAGTAGACCGCGATTTCATTCAGGCATTTCATATCACTGAAAAATAGGTTGTTTTTGGTGACTTGTTTAACCTGTTTACAAGTCTTCAAAAATTATGATTTTTTTATGTGACGTACCTCTCGGAGGGTTAGGCCTTGTGTTAAAATTTCATGATCTAACTCTTTACCAAAAATTCGTAAAAATTCATTTACTAAGCTGCAATCAGATTCGTCACTTCTGACTGCAGCTTGTGGAAAAATTCATTAAAAATTCCCCGTTTATCCGATTGACGAAACTCCAATTGGAGATTCTTTTAATCGCTTAAAAATATCTACAGTAAAAATTTGAGATCATAACTAAATTCCTAAATTGAGTTATGACATTCGTAATGGGCAGCAAATTCTGTCAGAAAACGCAGCTTGAACCTTCGATACGGAAAAATTCATAAAACACTCAATTTTAGTCGAAAAAATGCGATTCCAGTGGGGTTTTAAACATATTTCCTGGAATTACATTTTAGACTCAAAAAACACATGTTTTTGTCACGTTTTATTCAGCTTACAGCCAATACAAGTCGGCTGTAAATTCTGATCAGAAGCTGTTTGAATTCAGCTTTCAATTAAAGCATGTTCATGACATCATAACACTAGTTTTAGCAATCAAAACCCTAAAAAAACATCACATACATGAATTTAGCATCAAAATTCTGAATTTACTTCATATTTCTACTTAGGGTTTGTTCCTAAGCAATCACACTTCATTAATTCAGCCATAGCCTCTACGATTCATACTTAGCTCGCATCATGCAAAGTTAACTAATTTTCACAACTTCATGAATGTCAAAAATTCGACATACCTTGTGATCCCCTAAGCTTGGTGATCACGATTTTAGTTAAAGCCCTAATTTCTTTGCTCGATTTCTCCTTGATTTTGCTGGATTTCTTGAGCTTTAGGGTTTTGAAAGAACCCCCTGGTGCTCCTGATCGTTCCTGCGCACACACACACACTTTCCAAGTGTGTGTTGTGTTTTATTTTTAGTTTTAATAAACAAGTTTCCTCCACTTGGCACTATTAGCCCCTCTTGTTTTGTTTTTATAAAAGGTTTAACTATTTCTAGTTTCCTTTATTGTTCTAACAACACATAACTAGCTAGGTTAATATTCGTAGTCACTTAGTGGGTTCGGGAAGTCATAACCCGTTTTATTTTAAGTCCCGTTAACTCGAGCCTTCTATATACTTTGTTTTCTCAAAGTATTTATTCTCCTTTTTAATTAACATCAAGTTTATTTATTTAAATCCTAATATTTACCGGGTTAATTTTTACCACTAACGGTATTTTACCCGTCTTTACTATTAACGTGGTTTGATTACCAAACCTGTTTTTGGGGTGTTACAACAGGGAAAAAAACTAAAACTAAAACTAATATATGTGATAGTGTATGTAAGATATACGAAGCATAGTATATAAAAAGAGTAAAAGTCGCAATGATCGACGATTTTGACAATATGCTCTGACTAATTGTGTTCATGATATTTTGATTATTTTATTTATTCTGTGATATTAATATTTGAAATATGTTTGCAATTCAGATGTCGAATGAAGTTAATCAATCTATCCAGAACAATCATGAAAATTCCTTGGATAAAAGTGCTATAGAAAATATAGTAGCTTAGTGAATAGCTGACGTAATACCTTTAATTATCAAAGCTGTTAGAAACCTTGTGCCTATAGAAAAAAATAAAGCTGTGAGTAGCAAACGTAATCGTAGCAACGATTTAACCACAGTGTCAACGGAGATAATGATATTATTATTAAAGCTCCACTTCCCAAGAAAATGAAGGCGATGACTTCCGAATGCACTTATAAAGATTTTCTAGCTTGTAAGCCAACTGAATTCGCAGGCAGTGAAGGAGTCAGCTGCTCTACGATGGTTGGAAAAGACTGAAGCTATTCTTAATATTAGTAAATATGCCAAAGAAGATAAGGTAATGCATGCTTCTAATCTCTTTAGAGATGAGGCATTAGAATGGTGGAACACGATTCTTCAAGCAAAAGGAAGTGACAGGGCCTATGCCATGAACTGAGGAGAATTTAAGTAAATGACAGAAAGGAAATTATGTCCCCTTTATGAAAAGGAACATATGGCTAATAAGTTCCTAAATCATAGGATGAATGAGGTGAATTATCATGAGTATACGACAAAATTCTTCGAATATGCAAGAATGGTACCAACTCCGGCTTCGCCAGAACCTGTACTAATTTTTCGTTATATTTGGGGATTGATTAGTGAAATCCATGATATAGTCAAGCAGCTAGATCTCAGACTACTGAAAAAACAGTTGAACTGGCCAATACCTTGATAGACAGATTAATCTGCATGACAAAAGAAAACAAGAAGAAAGAATTAGCCTAGAAAATTACCTAAGAATTTCGCTCGGGTAATACCTACAGGAGAAGAGAAGTTGGGCAATCATCTTCACCGCCTTTCTGTAAATTCTGTAAAAGGAAGCATTCAGGAAGATGCACTAAGTACTGCAATTTTTACAAAATGATTGAACACACAGAGAGAATGTAAAAGAAAAACTAATATATGTTTCAATTGCGGAGAAACGGGTCACATTCGCCCATATTGCCCGAAGCTGACGAAAGAACCTGACAACAAGGCAAAATGTCATGACCCCCGACCCGGTTTTACCCGGTTCAGAAGCCGTGGGACAGAAACCCGTGGTATTGATGTTTAATTAGGCAGCGGAAATTTTAACAAAATCGTTTAAACTGAAAATACCCATTTATTTCATTTCAAATTTCAGGACAAACCCTGTAATTTACAATAAAGAAATTTCACTAGGAAATCCCCTGTTTACAAAAACATGTTTATTTATTTACTGAGCCACTTCTTTCAAGCTGTAGTGCTACGCGACACTTTTCCTGGTTCACAGTAAATCACCTGAAACATGTTTAAAAAGATTTTATCAGCGGGGAAATACTAGCGAGTCATTCAATTTATACAAAACGACACATTGTTATAATTTACAGTATTAAGAGTTTTCACATTTGCCCCTATCTTATAATTAGCTGGTTCAGTTGTCACTCCACCGGATCTATGACTGTGGACATATCACTAAATTAGGCTCGCCCACCTAAAGTGATAAATCATTAGTAGTAATGTGCACAAAACCCCCACATACTGTCAGTAATTAAAGATTAGCAAAGACTTAATCACTGCAAAGTATAACTGGAAAACATTTAGACTTTTGTAAACAATTTGGTAAAAAGAGAATGACTCACATTGCAAGTTTACTGGAGAGATTTTGCCTACTGATTTAGCCTTGTAACCTAATTAAATAATGCCAATGAAACTAGGTTAGTAACTTAATACAACATTTACGATCAGCTCACGAAATCAAAACCCTCACGACGAATGACAAAGTATAGCCCGAGTTAGGGCAACACTTAAACATCCATCGGATCGGTTTCAATTGATCGAACATTGTATCGTAGCAGTGATCGAGTTATTACCCCGAAATCGTAGAAGCGTTTCACCACAAAAACCAAATTTTCGCACAGAAGGAAGCTTTGTATGTGAAAGATTTCGAACAGACGATAATGGCCATGCAACGTCCCATTTATAGTAAATTTTTGAGGTTGTCGTCCTGGAAGGCCTGATGGCCCATCCTACGCAGCCCGCGAGGGCCACCCAAGCTATGGCTAGGGCTACCGTGTCATGGTGTAGGTCTGCCATGTGTCTGACATGTGGCCTAAAGCTTATCCAGAGTTTAGCAAGGCTGTCGCGCCCCGCGTAAGCTCTCCTTGAGTCTTACGCGGCCCGCGACAGATCAATAAAATTTGATTTTCTTTGTTTTTTCATAAGGATTAGGGTTTTAGGGGTCCGGGTTTCCACTTACGAAGTGTTTTGGGACATTTTTGCAGGTCCTTACATCCTCCCCACCTTATTTAAAATCTAGTCCTCGAGATTTACTGGAACAGGTGAGGATATTTTAACTTCATTTCCGATTCTAACTCCCATGTATATTCAGGTCCTCTCTTCGAGTCCCGCTTTACTTTGACTAGCATCATTCTTTTGTGTTTGAGGAATTTGACCTTTCTATCTTTAATTTGGAGAGGTTTCTCAACAAATTTCAACTTTTCATTTACCTCTATGTCTTGAAGAGGTACTGTTATGGCTCATTTTCTAAGCATACATATCCTGACCAATATCCTGCCTTTATTTGTTTATTTGTGACAAGGATGATGGAAGAGGATATTGCTAACATCTTGGGCGATATCCTGAGGTTTATTGAATTAACCACGTGCAGGTTAAAGGCTGAGACTTGCTAACGGTCAAGTGGACTTCTTCTCCTCAAGACTCGGACGTGTTTGTTGAAGGAGAGACGTTGAACCCGAAAGACCAGGTCTACAACGTTCGATTAAGGAATATTCGGTGGATCCCGGAAGTTTAGGATAGTTTGTTATATTATCTTTACTATAAATAGATGGGGGCGGATCAGTTTAAGGCACACAATTTACACTTACACTCTCGAACACTTTCGCTCTCTAGCTCATTGCAAACACCACACTTGTATTCAAATTTCATTGTAATACCTAGTCGATCCGCACCACATCCTGCACTGTATCCTGATATTTGAAGCAATAGAAGAACAAGGCAGCTGCGATTGTCAGCTCCCGAGGTTTTATGCCGGCGATCTAGATTGATCAAGGGCTTTCCTCGTACATCTCGTGTCGTCTACTTTACTTTTGCTCATAGTTTGATCATAGATACAGCTCTATATCCTGAGCCGTATCCTGAATACTGATTTTCTAAATAACTTAACAAGTATATTTTCAATACACTTTCTAGCACACTACCTCACTTAACTAATTTGATCACTAAATTGCTTAGGTAATTTTTGACCAAAACAATTTGGCGCCCACCGTGGGGCAAGTGGTGCTCTCTTTACTAAAATTTTTTGTGAAATCGCTAATCGGCTTTCTATTTTCAAAACTTTTTGCTACATTGTCCACAATGGCCTCAAGATCAAACATGAGCTCCTCCACTGTGTCTGCTATGACTTCTGCTACTACTGGTTCGGTGCTTCCACCACCTCCTCCAAGGATGCCAGCCTCTTCACGACCTCAGGATATTATCCCTACTCGCAGTGTTCAGGAATCTGCTCCTGTTTTAGCTTCTAACGATGAAATTTTAACCTTATTTGGAAGTGTGCAGGAACAAATGAGGCAGCAACAGGAAACAAACCAAATGCTTTTAAGGGAAATACAACTCCTGAAGTCTGGCTCGAGCAGATCTGCTGAGGATATTGTCACTCCATTACATCCCAGAACTTTGAACTTCAGTTCAGCTGTGTATACTGAGGATAATAGGGGGAATATTGTGCCCAGCCTTCCTCAGAATCATACTCCTGAAATACCCTCCTCGGTCAGAATGTCAACCATGAGGAGCTCAGGATATGCTTCAGGATGTGGGCAAAATCCTCCAACGGGTAACGTGTCAAATAATAATAATACTCATGCTACTAACAATAGTGGATCTTTGCAGGATACAGGTGTAACATCAGCACTTACTAGGGAACTTCAGAAGTTGAAGGATATAATATCTAGTGTACCCGGGGTGGTCCAGCCGATCCCGGAAGTGTCCCAAGACAGCCACAAGATATCTCGTTTTGTATATCCTATCTGTGATGCTAAGATCCCAAAGAGATTTCAAACCCCCAACATGAAGCTTTACGACGGAACTACGGATCCTGAAGAGCATATTGCTCAGTATAGGGAAAGAATGGAGATTAACCCTATCCCTCCGGAGCTCAAGGAAGCGTGCTTGTGCAAGGGATTTGGTTCTACTCTAACAGGATCAGCCTTAAAATGGCTGTTAAACGTTCCTCCTCACTCAATTACTTCGTTTGCTCATTTGGTCAATTTATTTAACAGTCAATTTTCTTGTAGTCGGAGTTTTGAGAAACTAACCAGTGATCTTTACAGGATAACTCAAGGGCCTCAGGAATCCTTGAGGGATTATGTGAACAAATTCAGTCGAGAATCCTTGGATATCCCACATCTTGATGTTGCAACAGCTGTGCAAGCTTTTAAGATGGGATTACAAAAGGATTCTCAGTTTTATCAGGATCTTGTAATGAATCCCTGCAGGAATCTCGACGAAGCTCGTAACAGGGCTTTGAGATATATCCGTTTGGAAGATGACAGGAAGATGCAAGAAAGGATGAACTCATCTAACACTTATGAGTCAACTAATAGGAAGTCAGAATCCTCATTCAAGTCATATCGGCCTAAGCCATATGGTAGAAATGAAAACAAGAGAGTGAATGCTGTCGAAGATGAGGATCCTGAAGAGTATCCTGAGTTGTCTGAATATTGCTTTTCTGTTAACATTCCTGAATTGATGTATGCCATGCAGGGTCTAGGAGACAAGGCTAGGTGGCCTCGAAGGAATCAACAAAAGGCTGACTGGAAAGATAAGTCAAAATGGTGTGCTTTCCACGAAGATTTCGGACATGTAACTGAGGATTACATTACTCTAAGGAAAGAAATAAGCTATCTTCTAAGCAAGGGATATCTGAAAGATCTCTTAGGAAGAAAGAAGAATAAGGGTCAGGATACTGAGAAGGATCCTGAGCGAGCAGCATCACCTCCCGCGGATGCCAAGATAATCAACTTCATTTCGGGAGGATCCGACATTTGTGGAACTTCGTATTCGGCAGCAAAGAGACATGCAAAGGAAGCTAAGGCCGAAAGGGGAGACAAACCTGTCAGGATGACTACCCTAACAACTGACAAAGTGATCACTTTTGATGCTGATGACAGGGATACTGTCCAGGATCCTCACCATGATGCTCTGGTAATAACGTTATATGTGGCTAACCATTTTGTACGCAGGATACTGGTTGATAATGGCAGCTCCGTCAACATAATCCAACTAGAAACTCTGAAGAGAATGAATGTATCTCCAATGGATATCACTTCAAAGTCTACCGTGCTTGTTGGGTTCAGTGGAGAGGCTAGAAACACAGTGGGAGAGATAAAGTTACCAGTATACGTTGAAGGAGTCAACTCAATACAACGTTTCTGTGTGATGGATTCTCTATCCTGCTATAACATCATACTGGGAAGACCGTGGATTCACGATATGAAGGCTGTGCCATCAACATATCACCAATGCATCAAGATACCTACCCCTTGGGGAGTTGTCAAAGTTGATAGTGATCAGCAGGAGGCGAAAGAATGCTACTCATCCTCGATGAAATCCTCAACCAAACCTAGTGCAGCATAGCAATTAAAGACGCGGGCCCAGGATATCGTGGAGGATCCGGAGCAGGATGTGAAGAAAATTATCCTGGATCAGGATAATCCCGATATTTCGGTGCTTGTAGGGACCAATATCCCTCAGGATATTGAAGAACAATTAATTAACTTTTTGAAATGCAGGATGTCAACGTTTGCATGGAAGCATGAGGATATGACAGGCATATCCAAAGACATTATCACTCACAAGCTTGGAATTGATAAATCATTCAAGCCTGTTCAACAAAAAAGAAGGAAGTTTGCTCCTGAGCGGAATACAATTATCCAAGAGGAAGTTGAGAGATTGTTGAAGTCCAGGATGATCAGAGAGGTTAAGTTCCCAAGGTGGCTAGCAAACGTGGTTGTGGTACAGAAGAAAAATGGGAAATGGAGAGTTTGTGTAGACTACACAGACTTGAACAAAGCTTGTCCTAAAGACCCATTTCCTCTTCCCCACATTGATGCAATGGTAGATGCCACTGCCGGGCATGAAATGCTGACCTTCATGGACGCATCCTCAGGATTTCAGCAGATCCAAATGGAGCCTTCTGACCAGGAGGATACTGCCTTCATGACACCAACAGGTATTTATTGTTATACAGGTATGCCTTTTGGTTTGAAAAATGCAGGTGCAACATACCAAAGATTGGTAAACATGATGTTCAAAGACAAACTAGGGGACACCATGGAGGTGTACATGGACGATATGGTGGTAAAATCCAAGAAAGCTCAGGATCACCTCCAGGATATTAAAGGAGCGTTTGATATCCTGGATCAGTATAACATGAAGTTGAATCCTGCTAAGTGCCATTTTAGAGTGGGGGCAGGAAAATTTCTAGGATATATGGTGACCAAAAGAGGAATAGAAGCGAGCCCGGAGCAGATTAAAGCCATCTTGGATATTAAATCGCCCTCAAATATGAAGGATGTTCAACGATTAACAGGGCGAGTGGCAGCATTAAACAGGTTTATCTCGAGATCCTCAGAGAAATGCAAAGATTTTTATGATATCCTGAAGAAGAACAAAAGATTCGAATGGGGAGCAAAGCACGAAGCAGCCTTGCAGGATTTGAAGCGATATCTCTCAACCGCACCTCTATTGATGAAACCTGAAAATGGTGAACCACTATCCCTATACCTTGCTGTATCAGGGAATGCTGTAAGTGCCGTTCTTATAAAAGACCATGAAGGTCAGCAATATCCTGTTTATTATGTTAGTAAAAGTTTGTTAGATGCTGAAACTAGGTACTCTCATTTAGAAAAATTGATACTAGCATTAGTCATGGCATCAACGAAACTTAGACATTACTTTGAGACACATAAGATTCATGTTAAAACAAATTATCCTGTTAAAAATGTGCTTAGGAAACCAGAGATGTCAGGCAGGATGGCCAAGTGGTCAGTGAAATTAAGTGCTTACGATTTAGTATATGAACCTAGGAATGCCATAAAGTCTCAGGCTTTAGCTGACTTTGTGGCTGATTTCAGTAGTGACATTCAGGATGAGGTAGACCTAGAAGTTCAACAGTTAGGAGAATCCTCAGGATCCTGGACATTATATACTGATGGTGCATCTAATGTAAGAGGAGTAGGATTAGGAATACTACTAAAATCGCCACAGGGGGACATATTACCCCAGGCTATTAGGTGTGAATTTCCTGCTACTAATAATGAAGCAGAGTATGAGGCTTTAATTGCAGGATTAGAGTTGGCTAAGAGCATGAGTATCAAAAATTTGCAAGTATATGTTGACTCTTTGTTAATTACTAACCATTTTATTGGATCCTATGCAGTTAAGGGTGAGAAATTAATCGAATATCTCGATATTCTCAAAAAATTAGCAGGATATTTCGATGTTTTTATACTTGAACAGGTACCAAGGGAGGATAATGCTGAAGCGGATGCCTTAGCAAATTTGGGATCATCGGTCAGGATACCTGAAGGGACCCAAATACCAATATTACATGTCTTATATCCTGCAACGAATCCTCAGGATAAAGAAGTAGCGGGTATTCAGGATCCTGGAGCAGAGCATCCTGAAGAGGATCCTAAATCCTGGACGGCTCCAATCATGAGATATCTCAAAGAAGGACACATCCCTGGAAATGAAAATCCTAAGGCATTTAGGATGAAGGTATCATGATTCACTATTATAAATAATATTTTATACAAGAAATCTCTTGCAGGACCGTATTTGAGGTGCTTGGAGGATCCTGAAGCCAAAGAAGTACTTCAGGATATACATGAAGGGGATTGTGGTAACCATACTGGGGGCAGGTCGTTATTCTCAAAAGTATCAAGGACATGATATTATTGGCCAACAATGAGAAAATATGCCGCAGAATATGCTCGAAGATGTGACGCATGTCAAAGACATAGTAACATACTGCATCAACCTGCTGAACCATTATATCCTATTGTTTCCCCTTGGCCATTTATGAAGTGGGGTATGGATATAGTGGGAAAGCTACCAAAAGCTCCGGGAGGAAAAGTCTTTATGCTAGCAATGACGGATTATTTCTCTAAGTGGGTTGAAGCTGGAGCATTTGTTCAAGTTAGAGACCAAGAAGTAGTATCCTTCATAAAGAGGAATATCCTGACCAGATTCGGAGTACCAGCCGAGATAATCTGTGACAATGGTTCTCAGTTTATAAGCAAGAGAACTACTGACTTTTGAAAGAGTTGGGGAATCAAAATGATAACATCTACTCCAGTACATCCTCAAGCGAATGGACAAGCAGAATCCTCAAACAAGATAATTGTCAATAATTTAAAGAAAAGGCTTGGAGCCAAAAAAGGAAGATGGGCGGAAGAATTACCCTTTGTTTTATGGGCTGATAGGACAACGGTAAAGAATGCAACAGGCCAAACCCCATTTTCCTTGGTATTTGGAGCAGAAGCAATGATTCCAACGGAAATGACAATACCTACTGCAAGATCTACCCTAAGTGATCCTGAGCAGAATCCTGAAGCCTTGAGTCAGGATTTAGACACTATAGATGAGAAGAGAGATGCGGCAAGGCTAAGGATGGCAGCATATCAACAGAGAATATCCAGGGCATATAACAAGAATATTAGGACCAGAAGATTTAAGATTGGAGATTGGGTGTTAAGAAAGGCTTTTCAGAACACTACTAATCCTGCCGATGGCAAGTTAGCTCCAAAATGGGAAGGACCATACGAAGTTGAATCTGAAGCAGGGAAAGGAGCATACAGACTCAAGAATATGGAGGGGGATATGCTACCGAGATCTTGGAATGCTATACACCTTAAGCTCTATTTCAAGTGAGTTTAGAATTTAATTTCTAACTCAGGATGGTATGAATTCTACCTTTTTTAAATATGTTTGGTTTAATTTGTTCTTTGTAACCCAATACTGACTTAAGCATCGGAGGGGTGTTAGCCAAGCTAACACCCACCTTAGTGTAAGGATGTTTTGCAGTATATGTTTCAGGATATAGCTCCAGGATATGTACTCAGGATAACTCGAAAGATTAGAGGATTGGCCCCCTCTCTCACGTATAAGGGATCCTGATCCCTTCACAGGTTTAAAGGTATTCACCTTTCTTCCGAATTGGGTTTAAACACCCCGCCTGGAGCGCAAGTTATTCAGGGATTGTTCAAGGTGGCGGGACCAGTCCATGTAAAAGTGGCTGACAATTTCGTTACTGTTGGCTATATCCTGAATCCTGAAGGTATATGAGGATTGATCACTCTCTCTCACGAAAGGGTATTTTCATACTCTCTAAGGTTTAAAGGTTTTCACCTTTCTAAGTCTTGGAGTTTATACACTCCCGCCTGTAGCGCATGAAAATTTGGTATTTTCCCCAGGATACAAGGGATTTATCTCCAGTACATCCTTGGGTTTTACCCTTGGGATCTAAAAAATTGCCTATACGATGGAAATTGACATTCAGAAGATTTCTAAGTATTTGAAGACATTGTACACAGGGGACATTCCTACCAAGGCAGTGATATAAAGCTCAAAGGCTAAAGCTCGGAACTAGTATGTTAAATATCGCACACAGGGGACATCTTCATTGGAAAAGTTGCAAGAAGATTGAGGTTTGATAATAGGGTTATATACTACTCCGGGTATGATCTTTCCTTTGTAAACATCATCTAAGTTTTTAGTAACACTATGTTTTATAAAAGGTCAAGTATCCTGATATATTCTCAAAGTCCTTTTCAGGATATTTGATTAAGGTGTTTGAAACTAGTATTAGTTTGGAACTTTGATCATTTAAGTATTATCATAAACTGGTTTTGGAAAAATAGATTGTTTTTCAAAAACTTTCTACAAAGTTGAAGGAATGTTTGGAAGTTCTATCTAATAAAAAGTTTTTACAATATATCGCTGAACATATTGATCAGGATATTTTCATAAGATAATAATACAAAATTTTACAAAGTTAAGAGTTACATTAAATAATGCAAGGCAATAACAAATAAGTCAAAAGATAGTTATATTATTAACAGGTCAAAAGTTGTGCTTTTGGTTTCACCTTAAACCAAGGCCCATCCGCCAAAAGCACAATTAGTTTCTACCATACTTGTGTGACGGTTGGAGGATCTATCTCAAAACAAGACCTGTCCACCTACAACCGTTACCACATTCAAAACAGGTTATACTAATTGATGACCAAGGGCTTCATCCTAAAACCTAGGACCCATCCACCTTTGGTCATCACATTGTTCTAGTGCAGGAAATGTAAATTGTTCGAAGACAGGAAAAGTAAATTGTTTATGTAACCACAACCATGAAATTTAAAAGTGGGCTCCAGCCTTGGCACGTATATCCATCATCGCCCACTCCGCTGCCTAAGGGGCAGCACCCTCTTGAACAGCAACCTCCTTCCCAGCGTTCGCACCAGCATCAGCCTCAGGATTCTTCTCGGCATCATCACCAGCATTGGCCGGTTCCTCTGCCGCCTTAGAAGGCTCTTCACCAGTATGTTTTGCAGGATGAGCAACGGGATGACCTCCGAGGCCCTGTAGTTTCTCCTCCCAAGCCTTTACATTCCAGGAGGGGCATTCAAAACCCAAATCCATGGCCTCATAAGCCATCCTTATCCTGGCTTGGAGAAGAGAGACGACCACGGATGCTTTGAGGCTATCCCGATATGAACTCATATTCTGCTGATATTGGAGAAGGGCGGCATCTAGTTTGGCTTGAGCATCCTCGTTGGCTTTGTGGAGAGTAGCCTGGTGATCCCGGATCATTGCCTTGTATTTGTCTTCATAATGCTGGAATTTAGCAGCTGCAATGGTTCCTTGGTCAGCTATGGTGGCCTCAGCTTTCTCCAGCTTGATCTCCAACATCTTGTTAAGCCCGCAAGCGTCTTCATACAAGTGCATAAGACGATCCAGACCCTATCGATAAAGACACGGGTATTGATGTAAAAAATAAGCAGGATAAGGACTAACATACTTGTGCAGGATATCGAAAAGAAAATTCTACCTGTTTGAGGAATGAGGTGGCTTCGTTGAACCCATGATTCTCGAGAGAGAATGTTTCAGAAATAGCTGGGGAGTCCGTCTCCTTTCTCTTCCGAGAGCTGGATGCCCGGGTCCTGGATGCCGGAGGGCCTTTGGGAGCAGAAACAGTCTTCGAGGAGGTAGGCTTTGGTGTAGCAGACAACTTTGGCTTGGATTCTTGTTTGATGGGTTCGAGGCTGGAGTAGCAATCCAACTCGTCAAGTTCGAAACCTTCAAGGTTGACGACTGGTACTACATAAGGGAAGATATTCTTAAACTCATCATACTTTTGAAAAGTAATTAATATATGCTGAGAATGTGCTTACCAGATATTTCTGAGCTTGATTTCTGGCTTGAATCTGTAAGAGACAGGGAGAAAGTTCTTTCACTGGCAGGAAGACGGTAGACTTCCTTGATCTTGGATTCGGATTCTGCACTGGGAGGCACTAAATCTCTGAAATTTGCTGCATAAAAACATCAGGATATAAGTCCGGGATACAGTTTGAAGATATAATTGGGGATATTCCTAAAACCCTAAATCCTACCCTTGGTTAACCATTTAACCGGTAGATCGAAACCCTTATCAATAGAGTCTCTTTTTACGAAAAAGAATTTTCGTCGCCATCGATCCTCGTTCTTGGTGGCTTTAAGAACCAAAGGGTTCTTGGAGGTAGAAAACAGAAGAAAACGGTGATTGCCGTGGGATCTCAACCGGTATGCTATAGGAAGGTCCTCAACAAGTAGGTCAGGAAAATGACGAGATTTGATTTGATCCAGCACTATTAAAACTCGCCAAACCATTGGCATAATCTGGGCATAGCTAAGGCCGGTGAGTTCGAAAAAGCGAGAGATAAAGGGTGGAAATGGGTACCGGAGTCCAAGAGAGAAGGGGTAGGCGAAGAAACAAACCCACTCATCGGATATCGCGTCTGATCGGGCTTCCCGATCAAAAGGGTGAAAGACTGTTCCGGTGGGGAAGGCGCCGGAATCTTTAAGAGCAGCGATGTCGGCATTGTTGAAGCAGCAGATCTCCTTTGCTGGATCAACAATGAAATTTTGACTTACGAGGACTGAGGCCGGTCGGTCCGATCGGGATTTCGTTCGTGGTGCCATGAAAAGTGTTGAGCAAACTAAAAGAGATTCAAGAAAGAAGGATAGAAAGGAAAATACCTGATGTCCGCTTGAAGATAAGGATAACCGTAATAAGGAGTCCCTCGGTTAATATAGGATGAATATAGGGGGGTAAAGAGTAAATAATGCTTTGGAAGTTGCACCGCTGTCATTTCAAGGGTCTAGTCGTATTAATTGCCTTAAGTTATGAGGTGAAACTTTTGAAATATATCCGTTGGATTGGTATCCCAACCGATATATTTGGGGACAATTGTTATGGCTCATTTTCTAAGCATACATATCCTGACCAATATCCTGCCTTTATTTGTTTATTTGTGACCAGGATGCTGGAAGAGGATATTGCTAACATCTTGGGCGATATCCTGAGGTTTATTGAATTAACCACGTGAAGGTTAAAGACTGAGACTTGCTAACGGTCAAGTGGACTTCTTCTCCTCAAGACTCGGACGTGTTTGTTGAAGGAGAGACGTTGAACCCGAAAGACCAGGTCTACAACGTTCGATTAAGGAATATTCGGTGGATCCCGGAAGTTTAGGATAGTTTGTTATATTATCTTTACTATAAATAGATGGGGGCGGATCAGTTTAAGGCACACAATTTACACTTACACTCTCGAACACTTTCACTCTCTAGCTCATTGCAAACACCACACTTGTATTCAAATTTCATTGTAATACCTAGTCGATCCGCACCACATCCTGCACTGTATCCTGATATTTGAAGCAATAGAAGAACAACGCAGCTGCGATTGTCAGCTCCCGAGGTTTTATGCCGGCGATCTAGATTGATCAAGGGCTTTCCTCGTACATCTCGTGTCGTCTACTTTACTTTTGCTCATAGTTTGATCATAGATACAGCTCTATATCCTGAGCCGTATCCTGAATACTGATTTTCTAAATAACTTAACAAGTATATTTTCAATACACTTTCTAGCACACTACCTCACTTAACTAATTTGATCACTAAATTGCTTAAGTAATTTTTGACCAAAACAGGTACTACCAGTGATTCGTCAGCCAAACACTTCTTGAGATTAGATACATGAAACACATCATGTACCCTAGCTAATTCTTCTGGTAGTTGTAGTTTATAAGCAACTGGTCCAATTCTTTGGGTAATTGTGAATGGTCCTATGTACCTTGGAATTAGTTGTCCCTTTTTACCGAATCGAACTACCCCTTTCAAAGGAGAAACTTTCAAGAGTACTTTGTCTCTAACTTGGAATTCTAACAGCTTACGTCGATTATCTGCATAACTTTTCTGGCAATCTCGAGCCGTTTTCAGTCTTTCCTTGATTTGGGTTATCTTGTCGGTGGTTTCCTGTACAATCTCGGGTCTTGATAATTGACTTTCTCCTATTTCTACCCAGCAAACTGGGGTTCGACACTTTCGTCCATACAGTGCTTCGAACGGGGCAACATTGATGCTTTTGTGATAACTATTGTTATAGGAGAATTCAATTAATGGTAAGTGGTCATCCCAATTTCCACCGAAATCTATTACACATGCCCTGAGCATGTCTTCCAGGGTTTGGATCGTCCTTTCACTTTGTCCGTCTGTTTGAGGATGATAGGCAGTACTTAGATTTAATCGTATCTCCATTGCCTCTTGGAAACTTGTCCAGAAATGCGAAGTGAAACGACTATCCCTATCTGACACAATGGAGAGAGGAACTCCATGTAAGGATATTACCTCGTCTACGTATAACTTTGCTAATCTTTCCATGCTAAAGGTTTCCTTCATTGGCAGGAAATGAGCTGATTTGGTTAATTGATCTACAATCAACCAGATTGCATCGTTGCCTTTCCTGGTTCTAGGTAACTTAGTAACAAAGTCCATTGTTATTAGTTCCCATTTCCATACATGCATTTCTAATTGTTGAAGTAACCCTGAAGGTTTCTGGTGCTCTGCCTTAACTTGTGAACAAGTTAGACACTTAGAAACATATCTAGCTATGTCCTTCTTCATTCCTATCCACCAGAAATTATTCCTTAGATCTTGATACATCTTGTTATTACCAGGATGCATTGTATACCTAGATTTATGGGCTTTTTCTAGAATCTTATTTCTTAAATCTCCTTGCTTAGGTACCCAAATCCTTTTCTTATAGAATCTCCAAATTCCATCAGTCCCTTGCTCTAATTCCTTTATCCGTCCTTTCATTCCTTCAGCATCATCCTTGATTGCTGTTTCCTGAACGTTCTTCACTTGTTCCATTAGATCTAATTGGAGATTTAATCTAAGAGCACGAACTCGCCTTTGCTTCTCATGATACTTACGACTTAGGGCATCTGCTACTACATTTGCCTTCCCTTCGTGATATTGAATATCACAGTCGTAGTCACTTAGAATTTCCATCCATCTTCTTTGCTTCATGTTTAATTATTTTTGCCCAAATATGTACCTTAAACTTTTATGATCTGTGTAGATAGTAAACTTACTTCCGTACAGATAATGTCTCCAAATTTTAAGGGCAAAAATTATTGCTCCTAATTCTAAGTCATGAGTCGTATAATTTTCCTCGTGCTTCTTCAACTGCCTTGATGCATACGCAATTACCTTTTTACGTTGCATTAGCACACATCCTAATCCTAGTTTGGAAGCATCGCAGAAGACTTCAAAATCTTCCGTTCTGTCGGGTAAGGCAAGAATTAGGGCATTTGTTAATCTTTGCTTTAAGATCCTAAAAGCCTCTTCTTGCTTAGGTCCACATTCAAACTTAACCATTTTACAGGTGAGCTTAGTTAATGGAATAACTATCTTAGAGAAATCTTGTATGAAGCGCCTATAATATCCAGCTAATCCTAGGAAACTTCTAACTTCTGTTGCTGATTCTGGGACATTCCAATTGGTGATCGCTTCTATTTTTGAGGGATCTACGTGAATACCTTCGTGATTCACCATGTGTTCTAAAAACTGCACATCTTGTAGCCAAAATTCGCATTTTGAGAATTTGGCGTAAAACTTTTCCTTTCTTAACAAGGTTAAGAGTGCTTGCAAGTGCTCACAATGCTCGTCCTGTCTTTTGGAATAAATAAGTATATCGTCGATGAAGATAATTACGAATTTATCCAAATACGGCTTACAGATTCTGTTCATCATGTCCGTGAATGCTGCATGAGCATTTGTTAATTCAAATGGCATGACTGTAAACTCGTAGTGGCCATACCTAGTTCTGAAAGCAGTTTTAGGTATGTCTTCTTCCTGTACTTTCAACTGATGATATCCTGAGCACAAATCTATCTTGGAGAAGTATCTAGCTCCTTGAAGTTGATAAAAAAGATCATCAATCCTAGGTAATGGGTATCGATTCTTAATTGTAACCTTATTCAATTCCCTATAATCGATACACATTCACATTGAACCATCCTTCTTCTTTACAAACAGTACAGGCGCTCCCCAAGGGGATGAACTAGGTTGTATGAATCCTTTGCCTAGTAATTCATCTAATTGCTTCTTTAGTTCTAACATTTCTGTGGGTGCTAACTGATAGGGTGCCTTAGCTATGGGTGCAATTCCAGGAATTAGATGGATTCTAAACTCTACTTCTCTACCTGGTGGTAATCCAGGTAGCTCTTCTGGAAATACATCCAGGTATTCTGACACTACTGGGATTTCTTTAAGTTCCTTACTTTTAGTGTTAATGATTACTGAAATTATATACACTATTCCTTGTTTTCGTTCATAACTAACAACTTTCATTACTAAAATGAACTTCATTGGTTTACGTGGTTTATCTCCTGTAACCACAACTATTTCTCCTGCGGGTGTATGAATTTCTATGAAATTCTTATCAGAGAGGATTCGAGCATGGTTGGCTACTAACCAATCCATTCCTAGCACGACATCGAATCCAGCTAAACTCATAGGCAGCAGGTTTGCAGAAAATTTATGGCCTGAGAGTTCTATTTTTCCTTCTTGTAAAACTTTATCTATGCTAACAGAATTTCCATCTGCCATTTCTACCGTAAAAATCTGCTTAAGTTTGGTTAAAGGTTACTTAAGAGCTTGGCAGAATGAAGTATTTATAAAACTTTGGTTCGCACCAGAGTCAAATAATACTTTCGCATAAATGTCATGTACCAGAAACGTACCAGCTATCACATCGGGGATCAGATCTGCTTCTTGTGTTGTCAGCTGGAAGGCTCTTGCATTCTTTTTAGTAGTTCCTTCTGTAGGTTTGGCCTTGTTATCAGTTATCTTGACCAATTTCGGAAAATCGGGCTTGAAGTGTCTCGTTTCACCGCAGTTGTAGCAGATTACGGTTTCTTCCTACATTCCTCCTCTCGGTGGCCTGGTCTCTTGCAGAAATTGCAATTTTCCTTGCATTTTCCAAAATGTTTCTTTTTACAATTTCCGCAAAATGGCAGTATGGAAGGCTGCCCAGTTCCCTTCCTCTTGAAATTACTATTATTATTACCCACACGAAATCCTTGGGTAATCTTTTGAGCCAACTCCTTTTTCCTGTTTACTTCTCTCGTGTGCACCAGTCTGTCAGTCAGGGTGTTGGCTAATTCGACCGCATCATCAATCGTGCAAGGTCTTGCAGCTTTGACTATATCACGAATCTCGCTAATTAGTCCCCACATATAGCGAGAAATAAGTACCGGTTCTGGCAAAGCCAGAGTTGGTATAATTCTAGCATACTCGAAAAATTTCGAAGTATACCCTCGACAATCAACATCCACCATCCGGTGTTCAGGAACTTATTTGTCATTTGTTCCTTTTCATAGTCGGGACAAAATTTTCTTTCCACCAATCCCTTAAATTCCTCCCAGCTCATGGCATAAGCCACGTCACTTCCCTTGGCTAGCAGCACCGTGTTCCACCATTCTAACGCCTCTTCTTTAAAAAGCTGGGATGCATACATTACCTTGTCTTCCTCTGCACACTTGCTTATTTTAAATACTACTTCGGTCTTTTCTAACCAACGCAGTGCGGCAGTCGCCCCTTCATTGCCTGCAAATTCGACTGGTTTACAGGCAAGAAATTCTTTATAAGTGCAACCAGGTGTTGCAACTTTCATTTTCTTGAGTACTGGGGCTTGAACCACATTATTGTCATTATTGCCGCCTCCATTCACACTGTTACTGAAATTATCGTCGCGGGTACGTTTGCTATTGTTGGCTTGAGAAGGTTCAACGGGGTTCTTAACAGCAGCGACGATTGCAGGGATAACATTGGCTATTCCCTGAGCAACGATATTTTCTATGTCTTGCCTATTGAGAAAATGGTCGTCATTATTTTGTTCAGATTGGTTAACTTCGTTGGCCGGTGCGTTTATTGCGTTTTCCATCAGAGTAATTAACAAGATATATATATATATATATATATATATATATAAATTATTGTCGCACATTGGATAACAATTAAACACAACAGGGCAATCACAAGTCAACACACAAATATAACCAAAATCGTCGTCCTCGCGACATTTATATCTTTTTATAATATTTATGCATCACTACACACTGTTTATTTTACAAAAGTTTTATTTTTAGTTATTATATTATTATTATTATACATATTTTATTATTATCATATTATTATTATTATTATTATATTATTTTATTATTATTTTTTTTCACATATTAATATTATACAAAAACTTTTTAACCACAGTTAATTGGCTTCTCAGAAACGACGCTCCCTCTCGTCGTACTTCCACGTGATGTTTTCCCCCACTTCCCGAATCCGGTTGCCTGCATCCATCAGTTCCTCGCCGTAGCGACGTAACTCGGCAACGTTCTCTGCGCTCATAGGTGGAAATGGTGTAGGTTCAGTATTAAACTAGGGAAAGTAAACATTGGGGTTATATATGAAATTCTGAAAATGCCAGTCGCTCGTCCACCATTCTTCCAGCTGGCCTGTAACAGGTTGTGGGTTGACAATAGGGTCCGAAATAGCAGGTTCCAAATTAATTAGAAGTTGTGATTGGGCTGAGAAATTGAAAAGGTTTTCGTCGGCAAGTCCGATGAGGTCACAATTTGCCAGTTTCCTATCAAGTTCTTCCCATGGTGGAATATCCTGGGCTTGACTAGAACTTTCCCCAACTTTCTTTCCTTTTCCTTTGTCTTTCGGATCCTCTGTCTTTTTCACCTTCTGGGCAGCTGGCTTCTTCCTTCGTCCGCGTTTCCAGTCCATGATTCTCCTCCTCTTTTTAGGCTTGGGTTTCTCTTGGGCCTGGGCCTGGAACACTAGAGGCTCCCCAGTATCTGCTTGATAGCCGGATAGGGTCCCGGTTGCATCCATATCGGTGGTATGGATAGTAAAGTTTCGGACTGCCTCTGACAGTTCATTCATGCTGTGCTGTTAGCACACATGAAGAAACACACACAAATTTTAAGTTAAAATTTTATTTGTTAAATTAAATGTTCACATAATCACAGAATGGCAAATTGGAATATTAAGTATTTCTAAATACTTAATTGGCTTAAATCAGTGGCTCTGATACCACCTTTTTCTGTCACGACCCAGACCCGGTTTTACCCGGTTCAGAAGCCGTGGGACAGAAACCCGTGGTATTGATGTTTAATTAGGCAGCGGAAATTTTAAAAGAATCGTTTAAACTGAAAATACCCATTCATTTCATTTCAAATTTCGGGACAAACCCCGTAATTTACAATAAAGGAATTTCACTAGGAAATCCCCTGTTTACAAAAACATGTTTATTTATTTACTGAGCCACTTCTTTCAAGCTGTAGTGCTACGCGACACTTTTCCTGGTTCACAGTAAATCACCTGAAACATGTTTAAAAAGATTTTATCAGCGGGGAAATACTAGCAAGTCATTCAATTTATATACCAAACGACACATTGTTATAATTTACAGTATTAAGAGTTTTCACATTTGCCCCTATCTTATAATTAGATGGTTCAGTTGTCACTCGACCGGATCTAAGACTGTGGACATGTCACTAAATTAGGCTCGCCCACCTAAAGTGATAAATCATTAGTAGTAATGTGCACAAAACCCCCATATACTGTCAGTAATTAAAGATTAGCAAAGACTTAATCACTAAAAAGTATAAATGGAAAACATTTAGAGTTTTGTAAACAATTTGGTAAAAAGAGAATGAATCACATTGCAAGTTGACTGGACAGATTTTGCCTACTGATTTAGCCTTGTAACCTAATTAAATAATGCCAACGAAACTAGGTTAGTAACTTAATACAACATTTACGATCAACTCACGAAATCAAAACCCTCATGACGAATGACAAAGTATAGCCCGAATTAGGGCAGCACTTAAACATCCATCGGATCGGTTTCAATCGATCGGACAATGTATCGTAGCAGTGATCGAGTTATTACCCCGAAATCGTAGTAGCGTTTCACCACAAAAACTAAATTTTCGCACAGAAGGAAGCTTTGTAAGTGAAAGATTTCGAACAGATGATAATGGCCATGCAACGTCCCATTTATAGCAAATTTTTGAGGTTGTCGCGGCCCGGGAAGGCCTGATGGCCCATCCTACGCGGCCCGCGAGGGCCACCCTAGCTACGGCTAGGGCTGTCGTGTCATGGTGTAGGTCTGCCACGTGTCTGACACGTGGCCTAAAGCTTATCCGGAGTTTAGCAAGGCTGTCGCGCCCCGTGTAGGCTTTCCTTCAGTCTTAGGCGGCCCGCAACATATCAATAAAATTTGATTTTCTTGGTTTTTTCATAAGGATTAGGGTTTTAGGGGTCCGAGTTTCAACTTACGGAGTGTTTTGGGACATTTTTGCAGGTCCTTACACAAAAGCAACAGACAGAGCCAAAAAGAACGCACGAGTTTTCGTGCTTACTTCGCACGAGGCAACGATGATTCCAGATGTGATCGTTGGTACGTTTCTTATCCATTACATCTATGCTAAAGTATTATTTGACTTTGGTGCAAATCAAAGTTTTATAAGTACTGCATTCTGTCAAACGCTTAATCAACCGTTAACTGAGCTTAGTCAAGCATGTACGGTAGAAACGACAGAAGGAAACTCCACCAACATACGCGAAGTACTTCAAGGAGGGAAGATAGAATTATTAGGACATAAGTTCACGGCAAACCTGCTACCAATGAATCGTGCTGGATTCGATGTAGTAGTTGGAATGGATTGGTTAATGTCCAATCATGCTCGAATCCTATGTTATCAGAATTCTGTTGAGATTCGTATGCCAACAGGAGAAATGATCATGATCCAAGGAGACAGTCAACGAAATTCATGTCGGTGATGAAAGTTGCAAGTTATGCACGGAATCAAGGCATAGTGTATATGGTCTCTATGATCATTAACACTAAAGACAAGGAACTGAAAGAAATTCCGGTAATATCGGAATACCCCAACGTTTTCCCAGAAGATCTTCCTGGACTACCGCCTGACCGAGAAGTAGAATTCAGAATTCATCTGATACCTGGAACTGCAACAATTGCTAAAGCACCGACAGAGATGCTAGAATTAAAGAAGCAATTAGATAAATTGTTAGAGAAAGGTTTCATACAACCAAGCTCATCCCCTTGGGGAGCACCTGTGTTGTTTGTCAAGAAGAAAGATGGTTCGATGTGTATGTGTATCGATTATATGGAATTGAATAAGGTTACAATCTAGAATCGGTACCCATTACCGAGAATTGATGATCTGTTCGATCAACTTCAAGGAGCTCGATATTTTCCAAGATTGATTTACGCTCGGGATACCATCAACTGAAAGTACAGGAAGAGTACATTCCTAAAACTGCTTTCAGAACTGGGTATGGTCATTACGAGTTTGCAGTCATGCCATTTGGCCTAACAAATGCTCCAGCCGCATTTATGGACATGATGATTAGGATATGTAAACCATATCTTGATAAATTTGTAATTGTCTTCATAGACGATATACTTATTTATTCAAAGAGTGAGGAAGAGCACACTAAGCATCTACATGTACTTTTAACACTATTGAGAAAAGAGAAGCTTTATGCTAAATTCTCTAGGTGTGAGTTATGGTTGCAAGAAGTGCAATTTTTAGGACATTTGATTAATCATGAAGGAATACATGTGGATCCCACAAAGATCGAAGCGATTACCAAATAGAAAGTCCCTAAGTCACCAACGGAAGTCAGAAGTTTCCTAGGACTGCCAGGATACTATCGACGCTTTATCCAAGATTTTTCACAGATAGCCATTCTGTTAACAAAGTTAACGTGTAAATCGGTTAAGTTTGAATGAGGATCCAAGCAGGAAGAAGCCTTCACAACCTTGAAGCAAAGGTTAACGAATGCACCGATACTTGCATTACCAGAAGGAACTAAGGGTTTTTGTAGTCTTTTGTGATGCCTCTAGATTAGGATTAGGATGCGTTTTGATGCAACGTGAGAAGGTGATTGCTTACGCGTCTAGGCAGCTAAAGAAGCACGAAGAAAACTATACAACTCATGATTTAGAACTATGAGCGATAATTTTTGCCCTCAAAATTTGGAGACATTATTTGTATGGTAGTAAATTTACCATCTTTACAGATCATAAAACTTAAGACATATTTTTGGGCAAAAAGAGTTAATGTTAGGACCGGTTTTGACTCCAAAACGATTGCGAACCGAACGTGTGACGTGCGGAATCCGTACACGAACATGACCGAACACACGAGAACGTAATATAATCGGTGATTCTTTTATAGATCTGAAAACGTACAACACCTGAATCACGTACACGGAACTTTCTCTCTCTAGACTTTCTCTCTCTAGGTCTAGATCTCCAAAGCTCCAAAATGCCAAAAGTGTCAAAAGTTTCTAACTCTAACCCTAAGAGTTCTATTTATAGGCAAAGCATATAAGGAGAGTTCCCTTTATTTACAATAATACCACCTTGCCCTTTTCTTTCTAATATTACAATATAAGGCTAGTTTTCTTCAGTTTCTGCTACGGACTGGATTCACGGAGGCGATAGACTTAAATGCACTAACAGTTAAACATGAGACAAAGACGATGGATGGAAATTTTAAGTGACTACGATTGTGATATTCAATATCACGAAGGTAAAATTAATGTGGTAGCTGATACTTTAAGTCGTAAGTATCATGAAAAGCCAAAATGAGTACGTGCTCTCAGATTAAGTATGTTGATAGATTTAATGGAACAATTGAATAGCACCCAGGAAACAACAATCAAGGATGATGCTGAAGGATTAAAAGGAATAATGAAGGAACTAGAAAAAGGAACAGATGGAATTTGGAGATTCCGTAAGAAGAGAATTTGGGTACCTATCCAAGGAAACCTACGCCAAAGAATTTTAGAGGAAGCTCATAAGTCTAAGTATACGATGCATCCTGATAGTGATGAGATGTATCAAGATTATAGAAATAATTTTTGGTGGATAGGAATGAAAAAGGATATAGCTAGTTACATCTATAAGTGTTTAACTTGTGCGCAAGTTAAAGCTGAACACCAGAAACCTTCAGGTTTAAATCAACAATTAGGAATATTAGTATGGAAATGGGAGTAGATAACAATGGATTTGTTACCAAATTACCCAAAACAAGGAAAGGTAACGACACAATCTGGGTGATTATGGATCGACTAACCAAGTCAGCTCATTTTCTACCCATGAAGGAAACCTTTAGTATGTAAAGATTAGCTAAGTTATATGTAGATGAAGTAGTTTCATTACATGGGATTCTATTATCCATCGTGTCTGATAGAGATAGTCGTTTCACTTCTCATTTTTGGAAAAGTTTCCAAAAAGCTATGGGAACACGACTAAATTTAAATACAACTTATCACCCTCAAACAGATGGACAGAGTGAAAGGACAATCTAAACATTGGAAGACATGCTAAGGGTATGTGTAATAGATCTTGGAGGAAGTTGGGACGATCACTTGCCATTAATAGAATTCTCCTATAACAATAGTTATTATACAAGCATTAATGCTGCCCCATTTGAAGCACTTTATGGACGAAAGTTTCGAACTCTAGTATGTTGGGTAGAAAAAGGAGAAAAGCAATTATCAGGTCCTGAGATTGTACAAGAAATAACTGACAAAGATAATTCAAATTAAGGAAAGATTGAAAACAACACGAAATCATCAAAAGAGTTATGCAGATAATTGACATAAGCCATTAGAATTTCAAGTCAGAGACAAAGTATTGTTAAAAGTTTCTCCTTGGAAAGGAGTGGTTCGATTTAGTAAGAAAGGAAAGTTAAGCCCAAGATATGTTGGACCCTTAAGAATATCAAGCGAATTGGGCTAGTAGCTTATCTGCTACAGTTACCAAAAGAAATGGTTGGTATACATGATGTATTTCATGTATGTAACCTAAGAAAATGTTTAGCTGATGAATCTTTGATGGTACCTCTTCAAGATATAAAAGTAAGTGAAAATTAAAATTTGTTGAGAAATCTCTCCATATCGAAGTTACAAAGGTTAAGAATCGCAAACATAAGAGATTAGTTCTGGTCAAAGTAAAATGGGATTCGAAACGAGGGCCATAATATACTTGAGAATTAGAATCAGAAATGAAACGAAAATATCCATACTTGTTTAACTGAATCTCGAGGACGAGATTTTAAACAAGGTGGGGATAATGTTACAACTCCCAAAAGACCCTGGAAGGAACCGTAATCAAAACCCCGGACATACACGACGAGATAATCCCTTGCATCTCTCACGACGCGCGGGAGAGTACCAGGCCACGTGGCATCGTTTCGCGACAAGTGGCAAGGCTATGCTGTTGAGAGGCTGACCTAGCCCTAATAGGCAGCTGTCGTGCCACGCGGAGGAGACCCCTGATTCTCTAGCTGTCGCAACCCCCGTCCCCTATCTGTCCCGGGAACGGGCGGCCGCGAGACCAGTTTCAGTTGTATCGGTGTTTATCATTTTGGCAGAAGAAATTACATCAGGATCGTAGTTAGGAAATATTTTATCAGGGTAAATACCACACTTTATATAAATATATTGGGATAAAACCCGAGTTTCATTACAAACTGTTTTATAGGGATAAACCCATTTTATTTAAATAAAACATCTTCTATTATTTAGGTAACTTTTATAGCCACTTTTTCCAAGCCTTCAGTGCTGTCCAGCTGGCTTCTAGTTGGCTTTCATATTTTGTAACCTGAAACGCGTTTAAAAATATTTTATCAGTGGGAAATACTGGTGAGTGAATCCCAGTTTAATCAAGAAGAGTTTTATCTTTTAACAGTATTGAGAGCTATTACAATGTTTATTTCTACACAATTACTCATTCAGTACTATCAATCCTGACTGGTGGGTCATATTACACATCGGCTATCTCGTTTGTAGGATCGTTTTCTGACCTAAACGAGTCGACCAGAAGAGTTCTTAGACAGAATCAGAGGCGGAATTCATTGATTCAGTCTTCGTTCAGCTTGTATTACACTAGAACATCATTAATCTGTCTTGTTTATTGATCTGTTTACAGGCCAGAGACACTTCGACAGCACTTCGGCATCGGAAACAAGAAGCCTACAAATGAAATGACATCTCAGGTATATATAGGCACTTGATTTCGTACGAAATAGACACATGCTATTTCGTGCGAAATGCCCTGTTCAACCTAAAAACCTATTTTCTCGTATAACGTGCCCTGGACTATCATTTCTTAGTACAAGACTCGATAGAAGACGAAGTCGACAGACGTGTGCACCAACAGACTCCCCCTCGGATGTTGACGAAGTCTTCGGTACGAGTCTTCAGCATGTCAACTCTTTAGTCTTGATCGGTCTTCTCAACTTCAGGAACTTCTCCTGGCTTTCCGTAGCAACAGGATCAGGAACCTGGCTTCTTTGTCTTCAGACTCCCCCTTTCACTCAGCTGCGATCGCAGTCTGGAATTATTTAATTGTAGCTTAGAATCGAAAACCTGGAATTAGTCATCAAGAATTGATACCTAGCTTTTTCAACATTTCCTGTACAAATTTTTCTACCCAAAACATAAGTTTTTACTTAAATCAATAAGAAAAACTTACTGGTAGAAACCACTCAATCATCAATTATTCAAACAAACATCCCAAACTTGTTCGTCAGGTTTAGCACTTGGAATTTTGAAAATCAGCTCTTCAACATCAGTTGTCGAAAATCTTTTTGTATTTTCAAAATTTTAAGCTAAAACCACTTGTAAGAAAAATATTGAAATGCAGTAAAGAAATATTTACAAACAATAATTTTTGTGAGTTTGTACAAGAGGATCATATCAGTTTTTGAGACAAATCACTAGCACCGTTGCTTTTAAACACTTTAAGTTCTAAACGATTCACGTTGATTGACGATATAGTTATCCTCTTAAGCTCGATCTAAAAACTTTCAAAATGCTTTCCGATATGTTAAGGTATATTAATTTTACACTAAAATCTTATGGACCCCACGATCTTAGCATATCCCCTCATCATGCAATACACTGACTCAAGTAATGCCTTTAAACTTTCATCAACTGTGATATGTGCGAAAACAATGCAGAATGTTTAAACATTAACAATCAGGTCGATACTTCCGTATACGCAAAGAAAGTCCAATGTTTAAACAAAATAAAGAAAGTAAAAACAAGTTGAAAGTGTTTAGGCTTTAACCACCAGTTCGATACTCCCGTATACGCAGAGGTGATCCAAAGCTTAAACGAAACACCAAAGAAAATAAAGCAGAATGTTTAGGCAATAACATCCAGGTCAATACTCACGTATACGCAGAGGATGTCCAATGCTTAAACAAAATAAAGAAATAAAACAAGTTTAAATCTTTGCAAAATAAAATGCACAATCACAGTGACTTTTCAGCAAAGTTGTGAAAGCTCACAAACTTAACCGGTTTTATGTCTTTTGACAATCAGCGATTACCGAGCAGGCACACAGTCAAGAAGGACAAAACTAAGTACTATGCGTTTGACCGTGTTTCCCACCAGACTTAGGCTTTTTCATTTAAGTTTGTATCGTTATCGCAAATCTACTAGTCTAGCTGAGCCTATCGTCACATCTTTAGTGAGACCGTTTATCACATTTGACTTTTCAATTCTTTAGCATGTTGTGATAGTCCACTGATTTACTATCATTTCCTCTTATTCACAACAAAACTCATTTTTGCTTTATCAATGTTTTTGACATTTTCAAAATTTCTAATTTTTTTTTAAATTTTACTCCCCCTAAAATCAAAATATGTTTCAATTTTGATTTTCTGGGAAAATTTTAAAACAAACTGTACAACTAAAGTGACAAACTAATATCGAATCGCTTCAATTCGCCATCCTCTTGGCGTAAACAATCAGAACTCCCCCTTACAACAAACTATTTTCCCATTATGATTTCAAAACACTTAAGTTTGTTTTAATCAAAATGGTTTTTTCGGTAAATTAGTTTTGTTGATTTTACAAACCACTTGTAGGTTAGGGGTTCAATTCATCACATTGTTCTTCTTTAATCACTTGAAATATTTAACAATTTTCGATTCAATCAACAACACCACTTGTAAGAAAGATAAATCAAGTACAACTTAATGTCCTGATTAATCTTGTAGGTCAAAATATCACAAATGTGAATTTCTCAAGAAAGATGCCGATTCATGCTCCACCCTTACCAACCTGGGAGCTCCGGCAAGTCAGGGTTTTCATTTGAAAAGATCTACCCAAGCCTGACCATTCTTGGGTGATTTCGAGTTTCTGTTTAACAATGGTGGAAAATCTGCATCATCCATTGTTAAAACAGAATTACCATTTTTTACCTCAATTGATGGCTCTTCTGATGCTGACGAATCAGATTCATTGCCCAGACTTGGCTTGTCTGACTTTGATGAGCCATATTCATTGCCAAAACGTAGCTCCTTTGTTTCCAAAGAAACAAATTCATCGCCATCAAAAACTTCGATAAAGATTTTATCTGAAAAATTAACTTTCTTTGATTTTTCATCAGTTTGATTAGTCAATTTTTCTTTCTTTATCTTCCCCTTTGTCCTCAGATTTGTATCTGAAGAATTCGTTTTACTTGACTTTGCAGTCGAGTGAAGCGACTCATCAGAACTCTTATTAGAACCAACAGGTGAACCCGAGGACAAAATCTTTTCGAGATACTCCCTCGCTTTCTTCCTTTTCTTCCTCAGTCTGTCTTTCTGCCCTTGTGAAATCTTTATTTTCTTTTCTAGAACTTTCTGTTCTTTGGGCTTTTCTTCGATTTTGACTGGTTTCTTTGCCATTTTCTGAGATTCAGCCCTCGATATTCCCTTTGATCTCATTGGGCAGTCTCTGGCAATGTGTCCTTTGATTTGACACTCATAACATCTCCTCGTCTCAAAGCTCCGACTCTGGCAGTTAACAGCAATGTGTCCTCTGAAACCACAGTTGTAGCACACTCTATTATCATACCATTCACCACTTTTATACCAAACATTCAGATCATAACACTGTTTGGCCTTGTGGTAGTCTTGTCGTCTCTTGTTAATTTGATTTTGCTTTTGAGCACTGTGGTCATACCTGCACCACTTATTACCAACTGTTTTTGAGTTTTGATTTTCAAATTTTTGTGATTTTTTATCACGATTGGATGATTGAACTGATGAACTTTTATTATTATTTTGATGATTTTTCAAATTTTTAACCTTTTGTTTTTGTTCCACATTCTTCTTCAAAGGTTTTTGCGTTGAGCATTCGCCTTTTTCAGTAGACTGTGGAACAGTTTCTTGAAATTTTCTTTTAATTTCAGAAACGTTTTCTTTCTTTCATTTTCATCATCAGATCTTTCATCACAATCTTCAATTATGACTTTGTCATAATTTGTGACATCGTCATTTATTGGAACCTCATTGATCGGCTTTGGACATATATGATTCAGTATTGATGACGAAGTCTCAAAACCTTTCAATTTCTTCTCTAACTCATCAATTTTATTTTTAGCATTCTCAACTTCGTATTCAAGCCGAATAATTTTCTGAAGATGAGAATTTATAGCAATTTGTTTTTCAATATTATTTTTACTGAAAATAGATTTTTCATCTTCTAAAATCTTTATTTGACTTTGAAATTCTTTTTCAATTTTTAATTTTTCATTTTAAAAATTTTTTATTTTATTTTCAAAATCTTTTTCATTTTCTTTTAAAATATTATTTTCCAATGTCAAACTCTCCACATCCTTAAAGAGTTTGATATTGTCTGCTTTGAATTTGTCACATTTTGAGCACATCTCAGTTATCTTTTCAACATCAGCTTTCTTCTCAATCTTGAAAGCCGGAATTTCTTCAATCTGTTCTTTTACCACTTGAACTTTTTCTTCAGGTTTGACTTCCTCGTTCTGTGACAACACAGTTGTCTCCTCTTGTTCAGATGTTTCTTGATGACCACTGTCAACCTGTTTCTTCTCGGATTTTATAAATTCTTCCACATTTGCTGCCATATGATTCTTCATTTTCGCAGCTTGTTTATTTTTAAGCTCTTCCAGTTTACCTGCATAAAACATATTATACAATTCAGGTGCAAACATTCTTTTATAATATTCAAGTTTTTCAATTTCTTCACTGTCATCGTCACTCTCTTCATCTGATGAGTGATCGAAAACTGGAGCTTTTTCTGAAACAACTTCTGAACCCTTTTCATCTTTTTATGAATCAACTTCTAAAGCCTTTTCAGCTTTCTCTAAAGCATCTTCTGAATCATTTTTTATTGAAACTGGTTCTTTTGAAACTAATTCTTCTGAAACTGGTTCTTCTTCGATCTTTATCGAAAATTCTTGTTGGGATTCGTAGTAATAATACGCAATTTCCTCTTCAGACTCCATGTTTCGGTTTAATAATTTTCACAAATTCACACTTTCAAGTGAAATCAATACTTTCAAACGAAATCCCTCAAGCGAAATGAACAACTGGTGCGAAATGACCTGCAAAATGACTTCAAACGAAATGATTCACACGAAATGAATGATTTCATGCGAAATGACCAAGTGACACTATGATTTCGTACCAAATCAATTTAAATTCAAACGAAATGATGGTTTCGCTCGAAATGGACTGGTTTTCACAAGAAATGAGTCTTTTTGGTGCGAAATAGTGATTTCGTACGAAATAGCTTCACAAGAAATGCTTGTTTCGTGCGAAATCAACCAAAATTTCAGACGAAATACTGATTTCGTATGAAATGAACGAACTATTTCGTGCAGAATGAATCACAAAGGTGATTTCGTGCGAAATGAAAGCTCTATTTCGTGCGAAATACTGCTGATGTCATCATCTCGGTCAGATTTTTATCAATTTGATCAGGTTTTAGTTCGTATTTTGGTCCAATTCTTTCAAGGCTTTGTTAAAACACAGTTTCACTTATAATATGAGAAATTCAATCCATTTTAACCGTCAAATTTTGTTTAATTTTGAAAAGAAAGTGTAGAAAACAGAATTTTCCAGCGAAAACAAGCTAAATGGTAAGAACTCTTCCTCCTGAGCTCTGATACCACTTGTAGGATCGTTTTCTGACCCAAACGAGTCGATCAGAAGAGTTCTTAGACAGAATCAGAGGCGGAATTCATTGATTCAGTCTTCGTTCAGCTTGTATTACACTAGAACATCATTAATCTGTCTTGTTTATTGATCTGTTAACAGTTTACAGGCCAGAGACACTTCGACAGCACTTCAGCATCGGAAACAAGAAGCCTACAAACGAAATGACATCTTAGGTATATATAGGCACTTGATTTCGTACAAAATAGAAACATGCTATTTCGTGTGAAATAGCCACTTGCAATTTCGTACGAAATAGCCTAATCTATTTCGTGCGAAATGCCCTGTTCAACCTAAAAACCTATTTTCTCGTATAACGTGCCCTGGACTATCATTTCTTAGTACAAGACTCGATAGAAGATGAAGTTGACAGACGTATGCACCAACATCGTTGTCCAATGGTAACGTGTTCCACATTTTGTATACAAAACCCCAACATACCGGCAGTAATTGAAGAACTACAAAGACTCAATCACTGCTAACCACATTGTAAAATATTTAAGGTTTTGTAAAAACAGTTTGCAAAAAGGAGATTACTCACATTGTTGTCTTAGGGTTTCCTGGTGATTATCTATTAATTACACAAATGTACATGTGTTAGTATAATAACCCAATATTTACATTAGCAATACCCTCCCCGAGACGGCATTCCAATGACTACGTCGGGCAGAACCACGACAGCCATTACGGAACCCTGGATCAATCGGCCAGCGTATCTAATACGTAACCGGGGTTATAATACTTACAACGGCGCAGAACTTCGTTATTTAAGGGGGTATTATACCCGAGAATTTATGTTAATTCTTTAGAAATTCGAGAGAGAAAGAGTTTTGGTGTCATTTCAACTGAACGGCCGATGCCCTCTATACAAAGGGTCTGATTTCATCTTCGTCGCGCCCCGCGTAGAACTTGGCCAAGGCCTTCGCGACCGACGTAGGGGTGGTCCTAGCTTCGACACGGTTGAGCCACGTGGCAGCACCGGGTGCCTCCGGTTGTCTAGGCTCTCGCGGCCCGCTTAAGAAGTAGCCAAGGGCTACGCGCCCCGCGACAGCCCTTTAAGTTTTGTTTTTATTTAATTTAAATAAAATTAAAGATATTCGGGGTCCGTTTTCGCATACGGGGTGTATTTTAGGACATGTAGGGATATTCTAATTATTTTTAGGTTGTCGGAAAAATTTAGGAGGGTTGTTATATCCTCCCCACCTTGTTTTAGAGCTCGTCCTTGAGATCTATTGGAATAAGTGTGAATATTTCCTTTGCATTTCTGAGTCAAGCTCCCATGTATACTCTGGTCCTCTTTTGGAGTCCCATTTCACTTTGACTAGAACTAATCTCTTGTGCTTGAGGTTCTTGATTTTTCTGTCTTCAATCTGTAGAGGTCTTTCTACAAATTTTAGTTGATCATTTACCTCTATATCCTTAAGAGGTACTAACAGTGATTCATCGGCTAAGCATTTCTTGAGATTGCATACATGAAATATATCATGTATTTCTGCCATTTCCTCTGGCAGTTGTAGCTGATAGGCTACAGGTCCTATTCTTCTAATAATCTCAAAAGGTCCAACATACCTGGGACTTAGCTTTCCCTTTTTGATGAATCCTACCACTCCTTTCCAAGGAGAGACTTTCAATAACACTTTATCTCCTACATGAAATTCCAATGGCTTTCGTCTGTTATCAGCATAACTCTTTTGTCGATCACGTGCTGCTTTCAATCGTTTCTTGACTTGAATGATTTTGTCTGTTGTTTCTTGTACTATCTCAGGTCCAGATAGTTGCTTTTCTCCAATTTCTGCCCAACAGACTGGAGTTCAGCACTTTCGTCCATAATGTAACACCTCGTAAAATCATACCCAATAAAATAAAGACACGTGTCATGTAATACGAACGTGTTATAAAAACGGATCTAGATAAAGATGTATGGTAGGATTTAAAAGCGTCGATATGTTAATTTATACCTCTGAACGACCTATTAATAAATCCCTAACCATGATATACTTAATCAACATCTAAATGATGTAAATAAATTTGGTTATCCTAAATAATAAATTGATTATAACCTAAAACATGAATCCAATGTGAATTCTCGGTATTTTTGACATTTTAAAACCTCCCACAAGATCCAAAAATGTGTAAGTGCATGCAAAGCATGCAAAGACTGAGCACTTGCTCCCTCTACTGAAAAGGAAAGCATAAGATTCGGACTTGTAAGAAATGCATGGTCAAAACCTCAAAGCTCACAAGATTTTTGTCTTCTGGTCAACGTTTACGGACCGCAAGGGGTCCCCCATACGGTCCGTAAGGTGGCAAGGCTGAACGGAGATGTTAAATAAAAAGCGGATACGGACCTCAAAGCCAAAGGCTTACGGTCCGTAAGATTGTAACTGGGCATTTTGATCAAGGTCGGTTACGGACCGCAAAGCCAAGAGCTTACGGTCCGTAAGACTGTCGCTGGTAGCAGATTTTGGACAGCTGCCTGTTCAGCCTGTTGCACCGCCTTATATGAGTAGTTTTTGAATTCAGGGGCCTTGCAACTGGTTTTGGCATTATAGGGACACATGGATACATCTGAGTTCAGTCCAAGACTATTGCGGCAAGATCTTATGACTTGTTCTTTAGTATATAAGGAGTTGAAGTTGCAACAAAGGGGACTTGCTCATTCAAACTCACTTCAAGGACTTCTCTGGAGCTCCTCTAATCAGCAACAAGTTTCCTTAGGCTTCCAAAACCTGCTTAGGACATTTGTAAGTGTCATTAACTTCCTGAATTAAGTTTTAATTAGCTTAATGACTATAAGTCAAACCTATCGTAATTAAGGTTTGACTACGAGATTAATTAAAATTTGTTCAGTCAAATCTCGAATTTAAAGTACCTATAAGTAGGTAATTATGTGGGTAATAAACCCTTAAAAGGGTACTCTCTGATTCCCACTCTAACTAGGTCAATTGTCGGGTCAAACTTGATAGTAAAAAGTCAACAGAAAGCTAAAAATCAAATTAATGCATAATTAGCAATGTAGAAGACATGCAACCTGTTTTATCAATAATATCACTTGGTAATTAATGTAAGAACATGTCTAAACATGTTCAACCCGACAATTTTCAGTAGAGACCCGGTTCGGAACCGAAAGTCGCATAATTTGACTTTTGCTTTGACTTTCAGTTCTGACCCATTTGAGCATAGTCTAGAAATGCCTTAGAGCTTTATTTGGACCAGGATGTATGTTAGTATAACCCTCTGTGATTATACACCTTGGTTCAATAGTTATCCGATTCGTATGCATGTTGCCGTTAATTGCTTATATGTTGACTATTATGCCCATATAACCTTAAAACGTGATTTTTGAAAATGTAAAAGCGTAGAAACCTTAGTTACTGATATATAAACTTGCACCAAAAATTTGATGTCAGTTTGAGGTCTAGATTAAGAGTTATGCTCAATAGCGTAATTAGAAAGCATTTTGTTAATTAAACGGCATAATTAGCATATAGCCAAGTTTAACCCAGTTTTGGTATCAAAATTTTTACCCACTGATGTAATATAATATTTTGGGATTTTTGAATATTTTTAATTAATTTTAGGCTGAGCATAACATAGGGTTGTAGCTTTAATTCGGTTAATGCCGGTTTTGCCCTTTTGGGCTATAAAATGAGTTTTACAAATTATTTTGATACCAAACCTTTTGCTATTGATTTGTTATGATAAATAAAATATTTTGAGCCTTCCGGAATATTAAAATTATCAGCTTTCCTTTAAAAACCCGGAAATAGCTCAAATTCGCCTTTTTAAGCGTTTTTAACGCATAGTATGTATTAAAACTATTTTAAACATATAAGGTTTGATGCCTACTGATATTTCTAGTAAATTTTTATATATTAACAGTAAGCAAAAGTTTTAAACTCAGATTTCCAGTTTTGACCTTTTAAGCCTATGTAAAATTACCAAAATGCCCCTAAGGTGCATAGTTTGGTTTTAAATGATAAATTTTACATATGGGTCCCTACTGTTATAACTTATTAAATTAACTATATTTACTGATTATATCAGATCAGTAACTCAAATTATTATTTAAACTCTTTTATAACCTTTCAAATGACCAAAATGCCCCTACGGGGCATAGTTTGAGTTTACATCCATTTCGGGCATAATGGAAGATATCTTATTGATGTCACAACATATTTAAGGCATATTAACTTAGGAAACTTGCATATGACTCATTTGGTTACTCGTTACACACTTTTCGCTTTCGGATCGGCTTATGTAACTAGTTTGCATATATTAGCCGAAACGGGTCAAACCTTATCATTTTTGTCTCAAAATCCAGAATGTGTTTAGTTTACCCATATTATACAAGTATTCAAACTTGTCGGGTCTAAATCACATTCTATTCCGGTCTTCGCTTATTCATGCATTTGAACCGTATCTTCCTTTAAAACTAACCGGTCTAAGTTTAAGCTTAATTAAAGACCCGTTAGAAATCTAATAGGTTATTGTAAACCTTCGTTCCAGACTAGGAGGCCCAGTAAAAGCTATCTGTACTTGCTGATTTGATATACGGCTGGGATTAAATTTATATTTAGCTCAGGTAAATACTTTTAACTTATTTTCCCTATACGGGCTTGGGGTACGGTATATAAAATACCGCTTGGTCGGACATTGCATCTTTAATTGTATGAAGATTAAATCATTGAAATGTCCTGTTTGAAAATGTTTTGTTTGCTTAAAGCCTTTGGGGGGTTAATGACCATGTCCCGGATATCCTTGGCATCATTTTACGAAATGGCCACGACCTAAGCACGGGGTGTAGGCGTACACCCGTCAGTGCCTAAATAAATAATGTGGTGTGTCTATTGATCTTTAACCCGGCACGAACCGGGCTACTGAACGCATAAGAAACATGTAATTCTTTTACAAGTATTATATTTAAATAATTATCCCAAGTTATAAAAAGTTTTGTGCCACGTGCATTCAAATCAATTTTATTAAACCTTTTCAAAATGAGTCAGTTAATTGTATTTACCAGTGTAAACTGACGTATTTTCCCAAAAAGGTTAAGTGCAGGTACTACTCGAACTAGTCTGGCTTTCTCCTAGCGTCCACAATAAGTCTCACAAGCTTGGATGTCATAAAACTGTTGAACAATGTCTCCTTTTTATTTTGATCCGCCTTTGGATCTGTTTCAACTATTTTGTGATACTTAATATTACAATTTATTAAAGTTGAAATGAATCTATCTTTTTCTTCCGCTATGCATTTAAATGTGTGTTGTTTGACTATGATGATATCAACTACGTCACGATACTCCCCACCGGGCCCACCGGTAATACGTCGAAATATCGGGTCCAACTCTCGTTAGCTTCGTCACCTTCTTACCTACACTCCTTTGGACCCCAATCCGAAAACGAACCCGATAACCCACAACCTTTGTTCATCCTTCTCCAGAGGTCCAACTCTTGTCACTCCTTTGATAATTCGTCCCATATCTTCCGAAGTCGGTTCAACCCGGCAAACTACCTCGAGAAACCAGTGGGTGTTAACCCATTGGGACCGGAAGATCATTTTTCTGGAGATCACGCCATGGATATGGATGAGGATACCGACCCTACCGAACCACCGACCGGTACCCCCACACATCCCATAGAAATTTCTGATGTGTCATCTTTTCATGGATCACCTTACCGTGGTCCAGATAGCTACCAAGCAAGGTTCAACCAGATTGATTGGTATTTCACACCCTCACACCATTCATCGCCTTACCAGCAGCAGCAGCAACAGGATCCTTCCGGAGATTCACGATTCGTGGCAGTTACCCCGCCACCACCGCTACCTCAGCAGCAGCCTCCTGAGCCACCAAGGCGAAGGAGATCGAATGCACGGATGTCCGTGCGAGGAGCAGTGCATATCAGCACCCCTCAACCATCGAGTGGCAGCCACTATCCGCCGCTCCAGGAAAACCAACAGATGGGGGGACCTTCAAACCCCAACCCGGAAGTGAACTCTGCACCTTTCATGCCACCACCGTTGGGCTTTGACAACCCAATTCCCACGTACGCTGGCCCAGGAGCGTATAATCCCTTTGAGCAGCCGGCTCACACTAGCTACAATTATGCTGAGGTCGATCCGTATCTGGCAGCCTGGAACTATAATGCTCTCAACCCTGAGGGGCCCTATGGAACTCTTTGGGGAGTTGGATACCCAGCTTATGGATATCAACATCAACCGCCTCTTCGACCTCCACATCAGCCGCAGCCGCAGGTACCTCGGTTTTCCCCGCCAGGACGGGAGGAAATTCTCCAAAGATTGGACCAGGTTGAGCAAGAAGTTCACAGAGATCGCAAGGAACGACAAGGTTTCTTCAAGGGATTAGCAAGTTTAATAAAAGGAAAAAGCAAAAAGGACCATTGAATCCTTAAATTGTTGCTGTATTTCCTTATTCTCAAGTGGAGCCCCTGCGTGGGCCTGTTTTTCTGTTTTAACCCCTGCGTGGGTATATTTTTTTATTCTGCCCCTGCGTGGGCATGTCTTTCTGCTGACCCCTGCGTGGGTATGTTTGTTTGTTTAAGCCCCTGCGTGGGCATGTTATTTAAATTGGAAGTCCCGTTCAGGGAAGACTCATATTTTTAATTCATGTGGTGAAATGGTTAAATTTAAAATTTTATTTTAATGCATGAACAAAATATAAAAATAAATAATAACTATATTTTTACAAAATATATCATTATATTAAAATGATAAAATCTAAAGGGACAAGACCTAGCCTTTATGTCATTTTAAGACAGGGCCAAGACGGTAGTTCCCCAATTAGATTCAGATCCTTATCAACATCTTAATTTAGGATTGTTCTACGTTAAATGTTAAATAAGAATCTTAAAAGGTAAAACCTAGCTTGTATGTCATAATAAGACCTGGCCAATATGGTAAAACCTGTTTCAAAAGATTCAAATCTCTGTTAACATCTGCAAACATGTTAACAATCTTGGCTAATGTGATCCGCAAAATCACACATGTCACCCTTATGTTGAATAATCCCCAATTCTTTATTATTAATTAACATCCGATTGAGATGTAATGCCTACGGGCTATAATTATTGTCATATAAGACAAAAGACAGCCGTAGCTTATAAACTCCCTGTCAAGAAAGGTAATGAACCTTGATTCAAACCTTAATAACTAGATCCTATAAGATCTTGACCTACAATTTATAAATGTCCATGTGACTAGGCCTGTTGTGCCATTATTATTATATTTTATTCTAAAACTAAGGGTTACTAATGAAAAGTCCCAAATGAAATTACTTAGAAAATTAACCAATATGGTTCTTTAATTACCATGGTTAATAAATTATCAAGATGACAAATCTATTATAATTCCATAAACGAATCATTGTCATCATCTTATGTAGCAACCCAACTACATGGCCGAGTCTGAAGAGGTCAACAGTCGGCCAAAGGAGAATCATGACGCCACCAGGATCAATGTAACTGGTGCAAAACTCCAAGCATTAGTAGACAATGCTGTTACCAAAGCCATAAATAGGCAGTATAGTGAATCGAGTAGTACTCGAAGCAGGACCCAATCAGCACCCCATTCTAAGCCAAAAACTCACTCTGAGGCTCATAGTAAGCCACCCTCTAAGCTAGATAAGCCAAAGAAAGTTGATGACGATCATCACTCCTCAAACCAGCAAAGTGTCCCATCAAAGAAGATCGAGCTTAAACAGGAACCGCGTGGTAAGTTCTGTACTTATAAATACTTCGTCTCATGCAAACCCAGAGACTTTACTGGGGAGAAAGGAGCAGTTGACTGCATGACATGGTTGGATGAAATGGATACCGTAGTAGATATCAGCGGGTGCACTGATAAGGATGTGGTAAAGTTTGTATCTCAGTCGTTCAAAGGTGAGGCACTAGCCTAGTGGAGATCTTTGATCCAAGCTACAAGGAAAATCCCATTGTACAATATGTCATGGGATCAGTTTATGACGTTGATTAAAGAAAACTACTGCCCTCAGCATGAGGTAGAAAAGATTGAATCTGATTTCTTATACTTGGTTATGAAGAACCTGCATTGCCAAGCCTACCTTACCAGCTTCAATACAATGTCAAGGTTGGTTCCTTATCTTGTGACGCCTGAACCCAAGAGGATAGCTCATTTCATCGGGGGTTTAGCCCCAGAAATTAAGGCCAGTGTGAAGGCCTCTAGACCAGCTACTTTTCGGTATGCAGCTGATATATCATTGTCCCTTACTTTGGACGCGGTCAGGCAAAGATCGCTAAGGAACACCGATGCAGAAAAGAGGAAGCGTGAGGATGACAACTCACGACGTTCGGATAAGAGACATAAGGGAAACAATGACCACAAAAAGGGTTCTGGATCTAAGAAAGATGGTTATCAGTCGGGTGATAAACCCAAGTGTAAGGTTTGTAAGAAGCACCATTTTGGGAGGTGCAGATTCGAGTCTAAATCCCAGTCCCAGCCGAGAGCTTGTGGGATTTGCAAGTCTTCTGAGCACAAGACCTTAGACTGTAAGAAAATCAAGGATGCTACGTGCTATAGCTACAATGAAAAAGGGCATATCAGGTCCAACTGCCCAAAACTTACAAAGAAGACTGAGGATGGGAAAAAGACCAATGCTAGGGTCTTCAGGATGGATGCGAAGGAAGCTGTTCAGGACGACAATGTGATCACAGGTACCTTCCTCATAAATGATGTTTATGCAAGAGTGTTATTTGATTCAGGAGCTGATAAATCATTTGTAGATAATAAGTTTTGTAAGTTACTGAATTTACCTGTTAAAACCCTAAGTGTGAAATATGAGGTGGAATTAGCAGATGGCACCTTAGAAACCGCCTCAACCGTATTAGATGGATGTTTCATATCCATTAGGAACCACTCCTTTCCACTATCCTTGCTTCCTTTGAAGTTAGCCGGTTTCGACATCGTTTTAGGCATGGACTGGTTGTCTCGTAACCAAGCCCAGATAGTGTGCAACAAAAAGCAAGTGGTGATCAAGACTCCGTCTGGTGAGCCACTCACCATTCAGGGAGATACCCAGTATGGACTGCCTGAGCAAGTGTGTATGCTCAAGGCATCTAGATGCTTGAAGAAGGGTTGTGTCATTTACATGGCACAAATGACTATTGATGAGCGGAAACCCAAGATTGAAGATATTCCAGTCATTTCTGAGTACCCTAAAGTTTTCCCAGAAGAACTACCTGGTCTACCACCAGATAGGCAAGTAGAATTCAGAATTGACATCATCCTTGGAGCAGCACCTGTTGCAAGAGCGCCTTATAGGTTGGCACCAACAGAGATGAAGGAATTGAGAACACAACTAGATGAATTGCTAGCCAAAGGTTTCATTAGACCTAGTTCGTCTCCTTGGGGAGCGCCAATCCTGTTTGTCAAGAAGAAGGATAGATCAATGCGTCTGTGCATCGATTACCGTGAGCTTAATAAGGTCACTATCAAGAATAGGTATCCATTGCCCAGGATCGACGATCTGTTCGATCAATTACAAGGGGCAAGCTACTTCTCTAAGATCGATTTAAGGTCAGGCTATCATCAATTGAAAGTTAGAGATGAAGATGTGCACAAGACTGCGTTTAGAACTCGTTATGGTCATTACGAGTTCCTAGTGATGCCTTTTGGGCTCACTAATGCACCTGCCGCATTCATGGATCTCATGAATCGCGTCTGCAAGCCTTACTTGGACAAATTTGTCATCGTCTTCATTGATGACATCCTCATCTACTCGAAGAACCAAGCTGACCATGAGAAACACCTTCGCTGTATTCATAAACTTCTACATCATGAGAAACTCTACGCCAAATTTTCGAAGTGTGAATTTTGGCTTCGAGAAGTCCAATTCCTTAGACATGTGGTTAGTGAGCGTGGTTTCCAAGTGGATCACGCTAAGGTAGAAGCAGTTATGAACTGGCAAGAGCCGAAGACACCCACTAAGATTCGCAGCTTTCTAGGGCTAGCAGGATATTACAGGCGATTTATTGAAAACTTCTCAAGGATTGCTGCGCCCCTAACTTCGTTGACGCGAAAGAATATTAAGTTTAACTGGGGCCCTAAGCAGCAGGAATCCTTTGACGTCCTCAAGCAAAAGTTGAGCAATGCACCTGTATTGACGTTGCCTGATGGAATTGATGAATTTGTAGTATATTGTGATGCATCACACACCGGAATGGGCTGTGTGCTTATGCAGAAAGGCAAAGTCATTGCCTATGCTTCACGACAGTTAAAGGTGCACGAGAAGAATTACACCAGCGACGACTTGGAGCTGGGTGCCGTTGTATTTGCACTACAACTTTGGAGACATTACTTGTATGGAACCAAGTGTGTGATCTATTCAGAAAGATTTAAACATGAGGCAACGACGTTGGATGGAAAATTTGAATGATTATGACTGTGAGATAAGATACCATCCAGGCAAGGCAAATGTGGTTGCCGATGCCTTAAGCAGGAAAGAAAGAGTGAAACCTATAAGAATCAATGCCAATGGCATTGAGATAAAGAATAGTTTGAACGAAAGGTTGTTAGCTGCACAGAAGGAAGCTGTGTTGGAGGCTAACTATCCTGATGAAAAACTAGGAGTAACTGAAGAGCAGTTATCCTATGGCAAGGACGGAATCCTAAGGTTAAATGGACGAATATGGGTTCCAGTTTATGGAGGACTTCGGGATGTTATCCTCCAGGAAGCCCATAGTTCCAAATATTCTGTTCATCCTGGAGCTGATAAGATGTACCAGGATCTGAAGGCAAACTATTGGTGGATAGGCTTGAAGAAGTCTATAGCCGCCTATGTAGCCAAATGTTTGACGTGTGCGCAAGTCAAAGCTGAACATCAGAAGCCGTCAGGTTTGCTACAACAGCCTGAACTTCCCACCTGGAAGTGGGAGATGGTGAGAATGGATTTCATCACCAAGTTGCCAAAGACAAAGAAAGGAAATGATACTATATGGGTGATAGTAGATAGACTGACTAAGTCAGCACATTTCCTACCCATTAAGGAAACTTATAGTTCCGACATGTTAGCCCAACTGTACGTAGATAAGATTGTATCTCTGCATGGCGTACCAGTGTCAATTATCTCTGACAAAGATACCAAATACACATCACATTTTTGGAAAAGTTTCCAACAGTCTTTGGGCACGCGCTTAAATTTTAGTACGGCTTACCATCCCCAGACGGATGGGCAGAGTGAGCGTACCATCCAAACTTTGGAAGACATGCTTCGTGCATGTGTGATTGATTTAGGTGGTAGTTGGGATAACCACCTGCCATTGATCGAGTTCTCCTATAACAATAGCTATCATACGAGCATTAAGGCTGCCCTTTTTGAGGCATTATATGGTAGGAAATGCAGAACGCCCATTTGTTGGGTAGAAGTAGGAGAAGCTCAGTTATCAGGACCTGACATAGTCTTTGAAACGACGGATAAGATTATCCAGATTCGTGACCGCCTGAAAGCTGCCAGAGATAGGCAGAAAAGTTATGCTGATAAAAGGCGTAAACCTCTAAAGTTTGAGGTTGGTGATAAAGTTTTGCTTAAAGTATCACCCTAGAAAGGGGTGATGCGATTTGGTAAGAAAGGTAAGTTAAGCCCGAGGTATATAGGACCATTCGAGATTATCGAATGTGTTGGGTCAGTGGCTTATAAGTTGAACTTGCCTGAAGAGCTCAGTGGTATTCACAATGTATTCCACATCTGCAATCTGAAGAATTGTCTGGCTGATGAATCGCTAGTCATACCACATACGGATGTGCACATAGATGAGAGCTTGAAATTTGTGGAAAAACCTTTGTCAATTGAGGATCGACAGGTTAAGAAGCTTCGGAGGAAGCATGTGCCTATTGTGAAGGTTAAATGGGATGCCCGTAGGGGTCCCGAATATACATGGGAGTTAGAATCCACCATGAAAGAAAAGTACCCTCAATTGTTTCAATAAATCTCGAGGTCGAGATTTCTTTTAAGGGGGTGAGGATGTAACACCTCGTAAAATCATACCCTATAACATAAAGACACGTGTCATGTAATACGAACGTGTTATAAAAATGGATCCAGATAAAGATGTACGGTAGGATTTAAAAGCGTCGATATGTTAATTTATACCTCTTGACGACCTATTAATAAATCACTAACCATGATATACTTAATCAATATCTAAGTGATGTAAATAAATCTAGTTATCCTAAGTAATAAATTGATTATAACCTAAAACATGAATCCAATGTGAATTCTCGGTATTTTCGACATTTTAAAACCTCCCACAAGATCCAAAAATGTGTAAGTGCATGCAAAGCATGCAAAGACTGAGCACTTGGTCCCTCTACTGAAAAGGAAAGCATAAGATTCAGACTTGTAAGAAATGCATGGTCAAAACCTCAAAGCTCACAAGATTTTTGTCTTCTGGTCAACGTTTACGGACCGCAAGGGGTCCCCCATACGGTCCGTAAGGTGGCAAGGCTGGACGGAGATGTTAAATAAAAAGCGGATACGGACCGCAAAGCCAAAGGCTTACGGTCCGTAAGATTGTAACTCAGCATTTTGATCAAGGTCGGTTACGGACCGCAAAGCCAAGAGCTTACAGTCCGTAAGGGGTGCTTACGGACCGCAAGGCTTCTGGCTTACGGTCCGTAAGACTGTCGCTGGTAGCAGATTTTGGACAGCTGCCTGTTCAGACTGTTGCACCGCCTTATATGAGTGGTTTTCGAATTCAGGGGCCTTGCAACTGGTTTTGGCATTATAGGGACACATGGATACATCTGAGTTCAGTCCTAGACTATTGTGGCAAGATCTTATGACTTGTTCTTTAGTATATAAGGAGTTGAAGTTGCAACAAAGGGGACTTGCTCATTCAAACTCACTTCAAGGACTTCTCTGGAGCTCCTCTGATCAGCAACAAGTTTACTTAGGCTTCCAAAACGTGCTTAGGACATTTGTAAGTGTCCTTAACTTCCTGAATTCAGTTTTAATTAGCTTAATGACTATAAGTCAAACCTATCGTAATTAAGGTTTGACTTCGAGATTAATTAAAATTTGTTCAGTCAAATCTCGAATTAAAAGTACCTATAAGTAGGTAATTATGTGGGTAATAAACCCTTAAAAGGGTACTCTCTGATTCCCACTCTAACTAGGTCAATTGTCGGGTCAAACTTGATAGTAAAAAGTTAACAGAAAGCTAAAAATCAAATTAATGCATAATTAGCAATGTAGAAGACATGCAACCTATTTTATCATTAATATCACTTGGTAATTAATGTAGGAACATGTCTAAACATGTTCAACCCGACAATTTTCAGTAGAGACCCGGTTCGGAACCGAAAGTCGCATAATTTGACTTTTGCTTTGACTTTCAGTTCTGACCCATTTGAGCGTAGTTTAGAAATGCCTTAGAGCTTTATTTGGACCAGGATTTATGTTAGTATAACCCTCTGTGATTATACACCTTGGTTCAATAGTTATCCGATTCGTATGCATGTTCCCGTTACTTGCTTATATGTTGACTATTATGCCCATAGAACCTTAAAACGTGATTTTTGAAAATGTAAAAGAGTAGAAACCTTAGTTATTGATTTATAAACTTGCACCCAAAATTTGATGTCAGTTTGAGGTCTAGATTAAGAGTTATGCTCAATAGCGTAATTAGAAAGTTTTTTGTTAATTAAACGGCATAATTAGCATATAGCCTAGTTTAACCCACTTTTGGTATCAAACTTTTTTCCCACTGATGTAATATAATATTTTGGGATTTTTGAAGATTTTTAATTAATTTTAGGCTGAGCATAACATAGGGTTGTAGCTTTAATTCGGTTGATGCCGGTTTTGCCCTTTTGGGCTATAAAATGAGTTTTATAAATTATTTTGATACCAAACCTTTTGCTATTGATTTGTTATGATAAATAAAATATTTTGAGCCTTCTGGAATATTAAAATTATCAGCTTTCCTTTAAAAACCCGGAAATAGCTCAAATTCGCATTTTTAAGCGTTTTTAACGCATAGTATGTATTAAAACTATTTTAAACATATAAGGTTTGATGCCTACTGATATTTCCAGTAAATTTTTATATATTAACAGTAAGAAAAAGTTTTAAACTCAGATTTCAAGTTTTGACCTTTTAAGCCTATGTAAACTTACCAAAATGCCCCTAAGGTGCATAGTATGGTTTTAAATAATAAATTTTACATATGGGTAATACCCTACTATTATAACTTATTAAATTAAGTATATTTACTGATTATATCAGATTTGTAACTCAAATTATTATTTAAACTCTTTTATAACCTTTAAAATGACTAAAATGCCCCTACGGGGCATAGTTTGAGTTTAAATCCATTTCGGGCATAATGGATGATATCTTACTGATGTCACAACATATTTAAGGCATATTAACTTAGGAAACTTGCATATGACTCATTTGGTTACTCGTTACGCACTTTTCGCGTTCGGATCGGCTTATGTAACTAGTTTGCATATATTAGCCGAAACGGGTCAAACCTTATCATTTTTGTCTCAAAATCCAGAATGTGTTTAGTTTACCCATATTATACAAGTCTTCAAACCTGTCGGGTCTAAATCACATTCTATTCCGGTCTTCGCTTATTCATGCGTTTGAACCGTATCTTCCTTTAAAACTAACCGGTCTAAGTTTAAGCTTAATTAAAGACCCGTTAGAAATCTAATAGGTTATTGTAAACCTTTGTTCCAGAATAGGAGGCCCAGTAAAAGCTATCTGTACTTGCTAATTTGATATACGGCTGGGATTAAATTTATATTTAGCTCAGGTAAATACTTTTAACTTATTTTCCCTATACGGGCTTGGGGTACGGTATATAAAATACCGCTTGGTCGGACATTGCATCTTTAATTGTATGAAGATTAAATCATTGAAATGTCCTGTTTGAAAATGTTTTTGTTTGCTTAAAGCCTTTGGGGGGTTAATGACCATGTCCCGGATATCCTTGGCATCATTTTACGAAATGGCCACGACCTAAGCACGGGGTGTAGGCGTACACCCGTCAGTGCCTAATAAATAATGTGGTGTGTCTATTGATCTTTAACCCGGCACGAACCGGGCTACTGAACGCATAAGAAACATGTAATTCTTTTACAAGTATTATATTCAAATAATTATCCCAAGTCATAAAAAGTTTTGTGCCACGTGCATTCAAATCAATTTTATTAAACCTTTTCAAAATGAGTCAGTTAATTGTATTTACCAGTGTAAACTGACGTATTTTCCCAAAAAGGTTAAGTGCAGGTACTACTCGAACTAGGCTGGCTTTCTTTTAGCGTCCACAATAAGTCTCACAAGCTTCGATGTCATAAAACTGTTGAACAATGTCTCCTTTTTATTTTGATCCGCCTGTGGATCTGTTTCAACTATTTTGTGATACTTAATATTACAATTTATTAAAGTTGAAATGAATCTATCTTTTGCTTCCGCTGTGCATTTAAATGTGTGTTGTTTGACTATGATGATATCAACTACGTCACGATACTCCCCACCGGTAATACGTGGAAATATCGGGGTGTGACACATAAAGTGCTTCGAATGGTGCAGCATTGATACTTGTGTGATAACTGTTATTATAAGAAAATTCTATTAATGGTAAATGATCGTCCCAATTACCTCTGAAATCAATTACACAAGCTCTAAGCATGTCCTCCATTGTCTGAATTGTCCTTTCGTTTTGTCCGTCCGTTTGAGGATGATAAGCGGTGCTTAGATTCAACTTGGTTCCCATTGTTTTTTGGAAACTTGTCCAAAAAATGAGAGGTAAAACGACTATCTCTGTCAGAAACAATTGATAAAGGAATTCCATGTAATGAGACTATTTCATTTACATATAATTTAGCTAATTGTTCCATACTAAAAGTTTCCTTCGTGGGTAGGAAATGAGCGGACTTAGTTAGCCTGTCTACAATCACCCAGATTGTATCATTACCTTTTCTTGTTTTGGGTAATTTAGTAACAAAATCCATTGTTATCAATTCCCGTTTCCATACAGGTATTTCTAACTGTTGTAATAATACTGAGGGTTTCTGATGTTCAGCTTTGACTTGTGAACAGGTTAAACACTTTGCAACATATGCTGCTATATCCTTTTTCATTCCTATCCACCAAAAATTCTTTCTTAAGTCCTGATACATCTTATCACTTCCAGGATGCATCGCATACTTAGACTTATGGGCTTCTTCTAATATATGGTGGCATAGGTTTCCTAATTTAGGTATCCACATTCTTTTCTTATGGAATCTCCAAATTCCATCTATTCCTTGTTCTAGTTCTTTAATCATTCCTTTCAATTTTTCAGTATCATCCTTGGTTACTGATTCTTGTGCCTTTCTAATTTGTTCATTTAAATCTATTTGCAGATTTAGTTTGAGTGAGCGTACTCTTTTTGGCTTTTCATGATACTTTCGACTTAAAGCATCAGCTACTACATTTTCCTTTCCTACATGGTACTGAATATTGCAATCATAATCACTAAGTATCTCCATCCAGCGTCTTTGTCTCATATTTAATTCCTTTTGCCCGAAAACATACCTTAAACTCTTATGGTAGGTGAAGATGGTAAACTTACTACCGTAAAGGTAATGTCTCCAAATTTTAAGAGCAAAAATTATAGCTCCTAATTCTAGATCATGGGTTGAATAATTCTCTTCATGATTTTTAAGTTGTCAAGAGGCGTATGCTATAACCTTTTGACGTTGCATTAACACACATCCATAACCTAACTTAGAAGCGTCACAATAGACTACAAAGTCTTCAGTTCCTTCTGGTAACGCTAGTATGGGTGCATGGGTTAATCTTTGCTTAAGAATTCTAAAGGCTTCTTCTTGTTTTGGTCCCCATTCAAACCTAACGGATTTACAGGTTAGCTTAGTTAAGGGAATGGCTATTCTAGAAAAATCTCGAATAAATCTTCTATAATAACCGGCCAATCCTAAGAAACTTCTAACCTCGGTTGGTGACTCAGGGGTTTTCCACTTGGTAATCGCCTCGATCATGGTGGGATCTACATGAATTCCTTCATGATTGACTAAATGTCGCACTTTGAAAACTTTGCATAAAGCTTTTATTTTCTTAATAAACTTAGAAGTGCATGCAAATGCTTTGCATGTTCCTCTTTACTTTTAGAATAGATAACAATATCATCTATAAAGACAATTATGAATTTATCCAAATATGGCTTACATATTCGGTTCATCATGTCCATAAATGCAGCTGGGGCATTGGTTAAACCAAATGGCATGACATTAAATTCATAATGACCATACCTGGTCCTAAAAGCGGCCTTAGGAATGTCCTCTTCCTTTACCTTCAATTGATGATATCCTGACCGTAAATCGATTTTCGAGAAAAAATCCTTGCAACTGGTCGAACAGATCATCGATTCTGGGTAATGGGTACCGATTCTTAATCGTGACCTTGTTCAATTCACGGTAGTCAATGCACATACGCATTGATCCATCCTTCTTTTTAACGAATAAAATCGGTGCTCCTGCATTTCTGCGGTATGAATCCTTTTTCCAACAATTCATCTAACTGTTTCTTTAGTTCCTGCATTTCTGCGGGTGCCAAACGGTAAGGTGCTTTGGCAATTGGTGCTGTTCCGGGTAGCAAATGGATTCTGAATTCAACTTCTCTTTCTGGAGGTTGCCCTGGTAACTCTTCTGGAAATACATCTAAAAATTGGGATACTACTGGAATATCCTTTAGTTCTTTTCCTTTAGTGTTAATGATTATGGAAATCAAATACACTAATGACCCTTTTCTTATATAACTTGCTGTTTTCATTACAGAGATGAATTTTGTGGGTCTAGAGGGTTTATTTCCTTTAATTGTGATCTTTTCACCCTTTGGTGAATTTACTTGGATTGACTTTTGATCACATAAAATACTGGCTTTATTGGCTATTAACCAATCCATTCCTAACACAACATCAAATCCTGCCATATTCATTGGGTAAAGGTTTGCAATAAATTTTTGATTTAGAAATTCTATTCTTGCTCCCTGCAAGATTTCAGAAATCTTAATGGTTTCCCCATTTGCTGTCTCTACTAGAAATTCTTGTGGAAGTTTAGTTAATGGTTGATTGAGAAGTTTGCAAAATGAAGTATTAATAAAACTTTGGTTCGCACCAGAGTCAAATAATACTTTAGCAAAAACATCATTAACTAAAAACGTACCAGCAATCACATCCGGGATCATCTTTGTTTCTTCTGCAGTGAGAACAAATTCTCTAGCATTTTTAGTATTCTTGGTGTTCGTGGCTGGAGCTAGTTTTGAACAATTAGGCTTGATATGACCTTGTTCTCCACAGTTGTAGCATATCCTGTTGTTAGGCTTCCTCTTGCAATCTTCATCCTTGTGTCCAGATATTTTGCAGAAGTTACAGTATATGGAGCATCTTCCAGAATGCTTCCTTTTGCAATACTTGCAGTAGGGTGCAGAAGTAGAACCTACATTTTTCCCACGATTAGAATTTCCAGAACGGAATTCTTGGGTAAGCTTATGAGCTAGGTTCCTCCTCTGATCCTCTTCTCATGTACGCACTAATTCATCAGTCAAGGTGTTTGCTAGTTCTACAGCTTCTTCTATGGTTTGAGGTCAAGCTGCCTTGACTACATGCCTAATTTCACTGATTAATCCCCGGATGTAACGGGAGATTAATACTGGTTCAGGTGATGCAAGGGTTGGCACTATTCGAGCATATTCAAAGAATAATGTAGTATAACCCTTACTATCTACCCCGGTCATCCTAAGGTTTAGGAACTTATTTGCTATCTGTTCCTTTTCATTAGGAGCGCAGAATTTTCTTTCCACCATGTTCTTAAATTCTTCGCATTCCATATTGTAAACCCTATCACTTCCCCTAGACTGGAGGATAGTGTTCCACCATTCTAAGGCTGAGTTCTTAAACAGATTGAAAGTTGTTAATGCTTACAATGAAGAATATTTTGAGAAGAATGAAAAGACTGTTCAAGACTTAAGAGTCGTCATGCTGAAGACTCACACTGAAGACTTCGCCAACATCCAAGGGGGAGTCTGTTGGTGCATATGTCTGTCGACTTCGTCTTCGTTCGAGTCTTTTATTAGATTTGAAAGATCAAGGCACGAAATACGAGAAAACGAGAAAGCATGTGAGATGTAGTCATTTCGCACGAAATGAGAAAGGTCATTTCGCACTAAATCATATGTCTATATATAGGGTGCTTGAGTCTTTCATTTGTAACTTTTGATTCCGGGAGCCGAGGTGCTGCCGAAGTGTCTCTAGCCTGTAAAACGCTTTCAAATCAATAAACAAGATAGTTAATGTGTATATCAAGCTGATTCAACATCAGTACGTTTGTTTCCGCCTCTCGTATTGACAAGAACTCTTCTGATAGACTCGTTTTGATCGATTCTCGATCCTACAAGTGGTATCAGCGCTCAAGAGGAAGAATTCTTACCGATTCAGCTTGATTACACCAAAAATTCTGATTTCTACTCATTCTTCTACATGTTGTTCAAAATTAATCAAGGTTTCACGGTTAAAATGGACTGATTTTCACATATAACGTGCAAAACACTGGTTTAACAAATCTTTGAAAGAATCAGACCTAAAATCGACCTAGAACTTGATCAATTTTGTCAAAAACAGATCGAACAGGTGACATCAGCAGCATTTCGTACGAAATAGCTCATATCGTGTGAAACAACATTTCATTTCACGCGAATTGGATTTAGTTGACCTCATTTCGCACGAAATACCTTCATTTCGCACGAAATCAACTCATTTCATTTCAAAGGTGTCATTTCGTGTGAAAATTATATTCATTTCGCACGAAACACCCATTTCGTGTGAAACACATTTTCATTTCGTACGAATCGAGTATTGTAGTCCATTTCGCTTGAAATTGCATCAGTTTGTTTGAAAGTGCTCTTCATTTCGCACGGAATGGTCATCTAGAGAACCATTTCGTTTGAAATTGACTCATTTCGCACCAAAGTTTCAATTCGTGTGAAAGTTACTTCCATTTCGCACGAATTGAACTGAACAAATTTCATTTCATTTGAAATTAGTTTTATTTCGTTTGAAAAGTATTTCAGGTTGTACGATTTGAGTAATCATAACATCAGGTTGTTTGAACTTTGATTAAAATGTTTAACAAAATGGAAAATGATGATCTTGAAAGATTAAACAATTGGTATAAAGGGTATTTAGATAGGAGTTATAATGATATGAAAAAGGAAGGTTGGGTAAAAAGATTTGATTTTTTTTTTTTTTTTTTTTGTGTAAGAAAGATGAGACATTAGAGAAGCTGGAAAACCGGTTTGAAAGTTTACTTGAACATTTAAAAGGGTATGAGATAAGAATAACAAATACTGAAAAGATTTCAAAGTTTGCAGACGCGTTACCTGCAGAATGGGATGAGTTTTTGATTAATCTGAAAAAGGACTCTAGATTTTCAAAGTTTTATCCAAAAGAGTTTATCAGAGAGCTCAAAACACACGAGTATGAAAATGATAAGAAAAAGAAGTTTTTGATAAATGATATAGAAAAGAATTTAGAAAAAATAAGTTTGGATGTGATGGTTGAAATGAGAAAAAGAGTCTATGTGTGTCTTGCAGCAAAAAATGTCATGAAATATGACATGAAGAGGGGTTGTTATATTGATGAAAATATGAATCCTCTTGATTTTGTTAAAATTTTCTGTGCAGGCACATACAAGACAGAGACAAAGGAAATTTTAAAGAATAAAGATTCCGAGAAAAGTGAAACTTCAAGTTCTGAAAATGTGTGCTTCAATTGTGATGAATTCAAAGCAGACAATGTCAAACTCTTGAAAGATGTGGAGAGTTTGACATTGGAAATAAAAAATTTAAAAGAAAATGAAAAAGATTTTGAAAACAAAATAAAATCTTCAGAAAATGAAGATTTTTGGATAAAATTAGATAACAAAAATTTAAAAGAAAAAGAAACAAAATTTCAAAGTCAAATAAAAGTTTTAGAAAATGAAAAATCTGTTCTTGAAGAGAATAAAATTGAAAATGAAAAAGCAATAAATTCCCATCGTGAAAAAATCTCTCAACTTGAAAAAGAGGTTGAGAGTGCTAATAATAAAATTGATGAATTAGAAAAGACATTGAAAGGTTTTGTGACCTCATCAGTATTGATAGATCATATATGTCCAAAACCTATCAATGAGATTCCAATAAGTGACAATGTCACAAATTATGACAATGTCATAATAGAAGATTGTGATGATAGATCTGATGATGAAGATGAGAAAAAGAAAATATTTTAGAAATTAAAAGAAAAATTTCAAGAAACTGTTTTACAGTCTACTGAAAAAGGTGAATGCTCAACGCAAAAACCTTCTAAGAAGAATGTAGAACAAAAACAAAATGTTAAAAATTTGAAAAATTTTCAAAGTAAAAATAAAAGATCATCAGTTCAATCATCCAATCAAAAACCACAAAAAGTTAAAAATCAAAACTCACAAAAATTGGTAATAAGTGGTGCAGGTTTGACCACAGTGGTCAAAAGTCAAATCCAACTTATAAGAGAAATGATGACTACCACAAAGCCAAACAATGTTATGATTTAAGTGTGTGGTTTGGAAGTGAAGAATGGTATGATAACAGAGTGTGTTACACATGTGGTTGTCAAGGAGACATTGCTGTTAACTGCCAAAGTCAGAGTTTTGAGACAAGAAGATGCTTTGAATGTCATATTAGAGGTCATATTGCCAGAGATTGCCCAATGAGTTCAAAGGGACGATTGAGGGCTGAATCTCATGGAAAGATAAAGAAATCAGTCAAAGTCGAAGAAAAGCCCAAAGAACAAAAAGTAAAAGAACTGAAAGTAAAGCTTTCACAAGGGCAGAAAGACAGACTGAGAAAGAAAAGAAAGAAAGCTAGGGAGTATCTTGAAAAGATTTTGTCCTCGGATACAACTGGTAATTCAGTTAAAAGTTCTGATGAATCGATTTGCTCAACAAAAACTGGTTTTTCTAGCAAAACGAATTCATCAGATACAAATCTGAGGACAAAAGAGAAGATAAAGAAAGAAAAATTGACTAATCAAACTGATAAAAAATCAAAGAAAGTTAATTTTTCAGATAAAATCTTTATCAAAGTTTTTGAGAATAAAAGAAACTGTGAAAGGTCGTTCTTGTCACAGGTTGATGAATGTGGAAAACCTAAATCATGTGTGGATTGGGTTCCAATAAAGATTGGCGATGAATCTGTTTCTACGAAAACAAAAGAGCCATCTTCTGGCAATGAATTTGTTTCTTCGGAAGCAAAAGAGCCACATTTTGGCGATGAATCTGACTTAACAAAGTCAGAAGAGCCACGTTCGGGCAATGAATCTGATTCATCAAAGTCAGAGGAGCCACAAATTGAGGTAAAAGGCCAATAAAGACTAAGAATATTGACTCAAGAACTAATAGCTCCGTTGTAAAATTCAGACCTAACCATTAAGTAAGAAGCGATGGGAACGATGGAACCTATGAATTCAAAAGATTTTAGTGAAAATGAATTCGAATGATTCATTGATCGGGATGGCGGAACCGCCGTGTCGAAAATCGATGATGCAAACTTTCCATCATTGTCAAAAGGAAATTTAAAACAAAACGCTGGCAAACCCAAGGCACGTCAGGCTTGGGTGGATCTTTTTAAATGAAAATCCTGACTTGCTGGAACTCCCAAGTTGGTAATTGGGGAGTAGGAATCGGCATCTCTCTTGAGAAATGTTTTATCAAGGACATTAAGTTGTACTTGATTTAACTTTCGTAAAATGGTTGAAAAAACAATGTGATGAATTAAACCCCAATTTTACAAATGGTAAAATCAACAAAACTAATTTTTTTCGGAAAAACCATTTTGATTAAAACAAACTTAAGTGTTTTGAAATCATAATGGAAAAATAGTTTGTTATCTGGGGAGTTCTGATTGTTTAAGCCAAGTGGATGGAGAATTGAGGCAATTCTCATCAGTTTGTCATTTTATTTGTACAATCTATTGTTTTCAAATTTTCCCAGAAAATCAAAATTGAAATATATTTTGATTTAGGGGGAGTAAGAAAATTTTTAGAAATTTTGAAAATTTGAAAAATACAAAAAAAAAAAAAAAAAAAACATAACAGTCAAAAACATCTAAAATTCAAAAATGAGTTTTGTTGTGAAAAAGAGGAAATTATAGTACATCAGTAGACAGTTACGGTATGCTAAAGAAATGTAATGATTAAATAGCATTAAACGGTCTCACTGATGATATGCCGATAGTTTTTACACATTCAGTAAACTTTTTCGGGATATAAACTTAAATTCAAACTTGCTTGTTTCGTGGGGAACACCACTTGGATATATAGGTAACCCCTGAAATCTTGTTTGAAAGACCCCTCTTTCTGAAATACTAGGTCTTTATACTCAGTGATATCTGGGGTATTATCCCGGGACTTCTGATAATGCGGAAGCAATGGCCTAGTCCCCGTATAATACTTTACTACTGCTTGAAATAAAAGCCCGCCCTCAGCATAAAAATGATGAATCATTGAAAAAATGCAAATCATATGTTGTTGTAAAAAAGATCCTCTAAAGGGGACACACCAAAAGTCGAGCCTTCAACTCAGCAAAAAATATGAGCTCTCAAGGCTTCGCAATTAACCCCTTACAGATATCATCTGTGGTATACTCGCCTGTAAGACTGAATATTGGGATCTGGATACGGGAGTATATTCAAGAGGTGGGACACATAAATGAGTTTAAGTTCTTAATACATCTAATTCGTATCTTGAATCAGTTGAAATTTGTGTGAAAATTTAAATGGATCAGTATATCGACAATCTAAGTGAATTGTTTAATTCTTAATATGTAACTAAGCACAACGGTACTTGTGATTTGTCAAAAACTGATATGATCCTCTTACTCTAACTCTCAAAAATATTGTTTGTAAATATTACTATTCTGCTTTCCTTTAAAATAAAAAAACCAAGAAAAATTGTGTTTTAGTTTAAAGCTTTGAAAAATCCAAAAAGATTTTCGTCAACTGATGTTGAAGAGCTGATTTTCAAAATTCCGAGTGCAAAACATGATGAACAAATGGTTTGGGAGAGTTTGATTGAAATGAAATTTGATTTTGAAAAGATTAAATGGTTCATTAAGTTGAAACCAGACTTAAATGGTTTGATTAAATGGTTAGGCAGAAGTTAAAATTGTAATATATGAAAAACTTATGTTCTGGAAGAGGATATGCAGGTTAAAGCCAGGTTTCTGATCCTGTTTGCTACGAAGAGCCAGGAGATGTTTCAGAACCTGTGAAAACCTAAAGCAGAGTTTGAGCCAGGATTCAATCTCAAGGCGATAGCTAATTCCAGACGGCGATCCCAGCTTGATGAAAGGGGGAGTCTGACGATGTTAGAGCCAGAGATAGATCCTGGAACATCATTCGAAAAAGAAAAGATGCAGATGCTGAAGATTTTATGAAATCAACATTCAAGGGGGAGTGTTAATGCTTACAATGGAGAATATTTTGAGAAGAATGAAAAGACTGTTCAAGACTGAAGAGTCGTCATGTTGAAGACTCGCACCGAAGACTTCGTCAACATCCAATACAGTTTTTGGTAAGAATTCTGTTGGTAAGAATTCTTCCTCCTGAGCTCTGATACCAATACCGTTTTTGGTTTATAAGTTTTCTCATTTTTATGATTTTTCGGTGGAATAAAACCTAATCCTTTCTTTTTGAAATTACTGTTATGGTTTGTTTTTTTTTTTTTTTGAAAACCAGAACCAGAACTGTAACCTTTTTTCTTGTTCAATCTCTGTTGAAATCTTGAAGTGTATTTTTAGGTTTTTCAGTAAGATTTACATCTTTTATTTCAGAAATATTAATTTCTGTTAATTTGAAAACCTTTTTAATCTTTTCAATTTGAACACTTCTTATTGGAAATTCCTCATCAGAATATAATTTGTCTGAATCATTCAAAGTATATGCCACTTTGATTGGTTCGTCATTCAAATTAGATTTTGATAACAAGAATTCTTTATTGTAAACCCTTTTGACCGACGACTTTGGACTGTCAACTGATGAACTCGAACTCTCAGATTCGGACTTTGACTCTGACTCCTCATCTTTATCCAACACCTGATCGACCACTTTCTTTATTAACTCAGACTCATGATCAGTGTCAGATGATGTGAACGTAACGTCAATATTTTCTGGTAACTCATCAGTTGTTTCGGACTTTAACTTTATATTGACTGCCTTTTTGACTTGTTCTTCATTTGGTTTTCTGGGAGAATAACCTTCCCAGATTGGAGGCGGACACTTGTTATAATTTGCACTTTGTTTCTTACCAGTATCCTTCTCTTTCGTCTTCTTGTCCTAAAAAGCTTCAAAACCTGCAACAGTTGGATACATTCTATCAATCAAATAATCAGAACTTGAATAACTTTGCAGCAATCGTCTGATTCTTTCATTCTCTATCTTTTCAGTCTCCAATTCCTACTTCAACTTTGCACATTCTTCAATATAGTGATTGATAGCCTTCTGCTTTGACATCATCATTGCATTCATCATGGTTAAAGCATCTTCTCTTTCAGAATTTGTCTTTTGCAGACTATTCACCGTTCTATTCAACACATCATACGATTCTTTCATATTATTGACATCGAACAATAACTTTTCTTTCAACTTGTCAAGTTCACTATATTTCTCGTCTTTTTCTTCACAATGTTTGCACGGTTCCAAACATTTTAGACAAGGTTTTGTGACTTCAATAATCTTTTCAACTTCGATAATCTTTTCAACTTCGATAATCTTTTCAACTTCGATAATCTTTTCAACTTCGACTATCTTCTCAACTTCAACCATCTTCTCAGCAACTTTAACTTCTTCACTTTGTTCAGACTTCTCTTCCTGAGCAACATTCTCGCATTTTTCTTTTTCTGTTCTTTTGCTGCTATCTTCTCCTTTAGTTTTTCCACTCTATCTGCAAAATAAATTTAAAACTTTCAGGATATAATAGATTTTTCCAATGTTTATTTGTGTTTCTTCTTCATCATCACTGCTATCAGATGACGATTGATCAAACACTTGGGTCTTTTCTGAACTATCGTCTGAAGAAACAAATTCTCCATCTTGGCTTTTCTCACTGTTGTCAAACACACTCATCCATTCTTTCATCAAATCTGGTTCTTGAACTATTTATGCAATGAATGCTCCAAGCTTTGTATCAGGTGGAATGTATTTATCCCAGCTAAAACCTTCTGCCACTTTTTCATCATCTGGATCTATTATACCATAATAAGCTCATTTAGTGGATTCTTCAATCGCTTTCTTCTTTCCATCTTCAATTTCTTTTGATGATGGTGGTGGTTGAGCAACTTGTTGATATATAGCTTTTCGATAATAATCATTATTCCCGAACGGATTCTGTGCTCCACCTGCTTCTCGATTGGTACATTCCCTCTTGAAATGTCTCTTTTCCCTGCATAAAAACAAGTAACTTTAGATTTATCAAAACCTAAAGTAGAAACATTAGCATCACAGAAATCATCTCTTCCTGTAATCATCTTAAGTTTCTCAGCTCTTCTCAAAACACTTGCTAAACACCACTTAATATCCATAAGCTCCATCTCTTCAGCATCGATCTGAGCGTAATCCTCTTTTATCAGCATAGGATTTCCGATCCTTCCTGTAACCAAACCCTCATATGATTCTAACACTGTAGCTAGCAATGCCATATGACCTTTAGCAACTTCTTCAGAAAAACTTTGACCGTTCTGAAGATGCAATGCTATATTGCAGTGTAACACATGAACATTACTGTGGTTTGAGCTTTGGAATTGATGATTTGGAGTTGAAACATTCGGATTAACACTTGAATATGAAGAAAAACCACTGTTGCTGATTGGACTTTGATTGGATGATCCTGATGAGTTTTCTACGCTGAAAGCAGTTTGGATCTTTGGACTTGCTTCAATATCCTGAACATTCCCTTTATAATACATCTTGATGTCTTGTTGACCACTTGGACTGTTCATTCTAGCAATCTTCTGCTGTTCAAGATCCTGTCCTTCAATCTTTTCAATAAACTGAGAAATTGTCAACTTATCATATTCTCTAGTGTTCTTTAAGATCATCAGATATGTACCCCATTCTTTCTGAGGTAAAGCATCGGCTAATTTGTCAACCCATTCTTCTCAATCTTTGTTAATATTCAACAATGACATTGATCGCACTAAGTGACAATATCTTTCTATCAGTTTCTTTGAAGTCTCACCCGACAAACTCGTAAACAAATCAAATTCTTTCTTTAACAATGATTTCTTACTCCTGATCATCTTCACACTTCCCTCAAACTTAACTCGAAGTGCTTCCCAAATCGAACGTGAAGTATTATCATGTTGAAGTAATATGAAGATGTCTTCTTTCACAGCTTGCTGGAGTAGACTAATCATCATCTTTTTTGCTTTGTACATATCTCGTTCTTTATCCGACAACTCAGAAATAATTTTAATAACACCCACATCAGTACGAGGTTTAACATACTTCTTCTCAATACATTCCCATGACCTCAAATGATTAGCTTGAACCCAGTTTTCGAATCGGTCTTTCCAACCATAATATTCTTCAATACCCATTAGCTTCGGGGGTTTTTGCAAAGTTCCTGTTTCATTTTCCATGTTCATGCTCTGAGTAATGGTAACAGGAGTACTTGGGGCAGTAGCAAATGCGTTATAGAATTCCTCTTCCATGTTTTGGTATCGAAGGATTTCTCAAACAAGCTTTCAAATGAAATGGTTCACCTCGTAAAACACCTGGAGACACTTCGGCAGCACCTTGGCTCCCGGAATCAAAAGTTACAAATGAAAGACTCAAGCACCCTATATATAGACATATGATTTCGTGCGAAATGTGTATGTGTCATTTCGTGCGAAATGGACACTTGTCCATTTCGTGCGAAATGGATACTTGTCCATTTCGTGCGAAATGACCTTTCTCATTTCGTGCGAAATGACTACATCTCACATGCTTTCTTGTTTTCTCGTTTTTCGTGCTTTGATCTTTCAATTCTAATACAAGACTCGAACGAAGACGAAGTCGACAGACATATGCACCAACAAAAGCAAACATTATCTTATCCTCTTCCGCGCATTTGCTTATTCTTAAGACTGCCTCAGTTTTTTCTATCCAGCGTTGGGATGCAACGGCCCCTTCATTGCCCGAGAATTTCGTTGGTTTACAAGACCAGAATTCTTTATAAGAACAACCATAAGACATGGTTCTTCTTCTTTTGGGAATGGGTACTTAAAGTATGGGTCCATTGTTTACGCTGTGTTCAGGTTCAGGTTGTTCTTCTTTTGGGAATGGGTACTATCACGTTTTTACTTTTATTATCTGCTTCCATAACCGTTTTGATAATATATGGCATCGCATCTATTATCTCTTGTGCCACTATGTGTTGCATGGCATTGTTATCCACTTGGTTTCCATTATTGTTGCCGTTCGGGTTTTCATTATCCGGGTTATTGTTACTCTGGTTATCATTATTCTGGTTTTCCTGGTTCACTTCGTTATCCATCTGAATTTTAAACATTTGCCAATTTGTCACAACCCAACCACGTAAAACAAAAAATCGCGACGGAATCGTCAGGGAGTGTCGTAATAGAATCATTGTTTCATAACACATGGAAATTTGAATTTTTGTTTTATTGAATTAAAAAAGGTTACAATGTCTTAAAAACAAAGAGACATAACATAATCAACTAGTCTTGCATCTTTTATTGCCATTAAGGCCCTCGTCCAATCCTATGTTTGCATTATAATCATCTAACAACAGCACCTGAAACACATGTGAAAATAGGTACGTCAGCATAAAAATGCCTGTGAGATACATAGGTTTTATTTAAATAGGATTCTTGACTTGTAAGTTTAAAGAAAAATGTTTAACAAAAATAGTCATGAACCTTAAAATATTTTCTTTTAGAAATCATACGAAAATTGATAAGAAAACAGACGGTATAAAAGAATAATGCATGATTAAATAAATAATCAAGTAAAAATGAGTTTGTATAAAACATGCTGTTTGTAAAACAATGTTTTGTAAAGATGTGATAATTGTGTAAAATGTAATATGTCAAAATTGAAATGGTTTAAATAACGCTACGATATGTAATATTATAAAAGCACTTATATATGGGAAATACCAGCGGCGTATCCACCATGCTTTAATCATATTACACACGCCTCGTCATTTAAATCGCTTACCCAAACAAACCATCAATGTAAAAATGTTCATGTATAATCAATTTATACTTTGGTTTTGTAAATAACATATCAAACTATGCTTTGGTTTTGAAAATAACATATCAACTATGTTTTGGTTTGAAAATAGCATATCAACTATGCTTTAGTAAATAACAAGGCTAGTAGTATATTAAAATATATGTTGGTTTTGTACATAGTATATCAAATTATACTTTGGTAAATAATATCACATATGGGAGCATATCAAACTATACTTTGGTAGTATATCGAAATATACAAAAGAAAATGTGATTTGGTATTTCATTCAAACCTTAGTGCATCAAACTACACCTTAGAGACTATAGAAATACCACAAAGGCAACTTCTATTTGGTTAAAATTTGGTTTCTGACATTCCATATAACAAGAATGGGGTGTCTAGTCCTATAGCGCTATATCGTACTACCAATCGGCTTGATGAATGTATAAAAAAAGTACAATCCAACAATTCGTTTTGTAATCTTTGAAAAATTAGTGTTTAAACCATAGATAATCATTTAATTCGTCAAAAGATAAGTACTAGCATGTATAATCATAAAGTTGAAATCATGAAAATAACGAATAGGCACACATGTTTCACCCAAAAACATTAGAAAACATTAGATAAGTACTATGTACTTACTTGAGGATGCTTAGAAGTCTTGAATAACAACCAAGCAAAGCTAGAAGGATCACGGAAATCAATCGGCACCTAATATAGATAACTACATTAATAACCGGACCTAAATCGGAAGATCGGATAGGATGAGTTTTCGTAAGCCAAATGAGTATTGGAACTCATGTGATATGGTTTAACAAAGCCTTCATTCTAAAACGAAACCTAACCTAAGTGCTTACGACCCATTACGACCCGTTTAGGTAGCTTACGCTACTTTAACGCGTCGTTCGCGTAAAACACGTTTGAACCACCTAACTAGTCCTATGACAAGTATTATATTCCTTAACATGTCTAATAATGTTACCTAATCAGTTTAGATGTAAAAATTTAGGTTACATATGCTTAAAATGAATTTATGCGTAAAAAGGGCATTTTGGTCATTTACCTAAGGCATATAAATTACCTATCATACAACTAACTAAACGAAGTGACCATAAGGTATAACCTCGGAAGGTTATTCCCTATACAACTATGGTCACAAAACATGTTTGGTCGGATCCTAATGATCGGCCAAACGGGTCGGATTCGAAAGTCTAAGCGGTTGTTTAGACTGCCTATCTTACGACCCTATATAAGCACTAAACTAAAAGTGACGAGTTAAACATGTTAAAACATGTTTAACGAAGTTAGAAAACAAGTTTGATATCAAAACAAAGGGTTTTGATACCCAAGAATAGTTTGGTTGTAAAATACGCATAAACGCGTATTTTGACCGAAACTATGACTCGTCACTACACCTAATCAACGTGGTAATTAGTAGGTATAGTCACAGAGGACTATGACCATCGTGATTACGCTCACGTTGCGAAGTTCAAACGAACTTCGTGTTGACCATTGACCGGTCAAAGCAGAAAGTCAAACACTGTTAGACTTTCATGCTTGAAAACGCACAAAAGAACGAAAGAAACTTACAAGAGGTCCAAGCAATGGAGATTTGATTCAAGTTGCTCAGGTATGAGGTGTGGAAACCCCAACTTAGAGTAGAAATGAATCAAGTGTGAAGATTGCAAGAACTCAAGGTGGGTTTATATAGAGATTGGACCACCGTTAGGATCGTTCCTCAATTTACGAGCTTCAATCTTGGCCCTCCATGTGTGCCCACTGAATTACAAACCTATGGGTGCCCAAAACAAGCCCATTAAGTTGAGAAACCGTGTGCAAAAACCCAGAAACCAGCTGCTGAATGCAGAAACTAATTTTGCTGATCTGGGGAGTTTACATGGGCCGCATAAGAGGAGGCACTGGGCTACGTGCCCCGCCTAGGCTGAGTTTCAGAAAATGTCAGCTTAGGTCCCTGCATGTCCAAAACTTGCTTTTCGATGCATTTTTGACACGTTTAAGCCCCCGTTAACCTCACTTCAAGGCTCTAAAATGAAGTTAAAGTATATGGAACATTAAAATTGCTCAAAAACATCTCGGATGTTGGTTCGTTTGGCCGTACGGTTGCGTTGTTCGGTTAATTACGACGAAACACGAACGGACGCGAAAAACAATCCAAATTACACGACGATTGGAATTTTATCATGCCAATCACTAAAATAACATATTTTAATGATTACATAAATTTTTGGATGTCCGGATATATTCAGAACGTAAGATATGCGCGAAAATGCAAACTTATGCACCTTTTGACGCTTTTAGTCCCTGTTTGACCCAAAAGTTTATTTTTGCACACCGAACCCCTCAAAGCCTATTTCTAAACTATGTAAAGGATATTTATGGTATTTTTAACTTATGGTCAAGTTCCGAAATGTTCGATACCATAGGAATCAGCAGACTTTTGCAGTTTGACGCAAATAGTCCCTTTGATTGAATAAACTTGATTTCGACACACCAACCCTCCAAAACTTGTTTCTAAGTTATGTAAAGGTTATTTAAGGTATGTTAAGCCCATTTCACTGTTTCGGAGTGTTTGTCGTGTTAAACTGTTTAAGTTTATGCATCAGTTCGCGTATAACTTTCCAGAAAGCGATTTAGAGCTCGAAATCGAACGAGAATTAATATGTGCAAAGGATACACATATTTATACAAATCCCAAGTATGAAACACAATATTTCATTGATTTGGTATTTGTTTGATGGTCGTAGAGACACAGATGTCACAGTCTCCCCTACTTCAGGAAATTTCATCTCGAAATTTATTTAGAGGAAACTTGTGAGAGCTCGAAACATGAAGTCGAAAAGACAAAACAACACTGGTTAGGGTTTTGAACTTCTAGTAACTTTAAATAACATCATGCTTGCAATGTAAGAGGGACACTTATATACAAGTATATGAAGTTCCATTGGTGCGTCCACCGTACCTCCATTACATTGTTCACGTTTTGTTATTGTTCCCACTATCGGTTCTTACACATGATAAATCTTAGTGAGGTTTCTGTGCACTGAATTTCATAATTATGTATGCATCCATAATTACGTAAGTCCTTGCATAGTCCGCACAGTGCATTTTAAAATGTGTTGGGGAAGAAAACCAAAGGAACAATCCTGTGATGAGTGTGACTAGACCACTATAGGGTCCTTTTAATTAAATCAACAAATGAACTTTTTAAATAGACCACCAAGGAGTCTTTTCAGCTATATCATCACATGACATTCCCAACCAGATTTTGAATCAATCTTATTAACTAGACCACCCAAAGGGTCTCTTTCGAATTATGGAATAGTACTTTATAATCCAAGGGTCTTAACTATTACATAGAAGCCCATTAAGGATTTGAGGTAGTACCTTTGGATATCCTACTATGAATCTCTCATATGAAGATATGGAAGATTCTACGAGGATTTGGATAACGAAAATTCGGATTACACAAAAACACAAAAGAAAACACATAATCACATAATCACATAATTGTTTAACTTGGTTTTCAATTTGTTATCATTTTGTTAATTTGTTTGCTAATTAGTACACAAGTATTTAAAGCACACCAGGAATCCGATCCGTGGATTTCATTTGGCACTTTAAACATCTACAAGAATCTAATTATGAAGATAGGAAGATCTTAATAGGAATTCGGCTTTGTCCTTATTGAATCGTAATGTACGTATTGAAGCATACAATGAATTCAATTAAGGACTCTGATTTGAGTGATAATCATCCACAAGGATCTAATTGTGAGGATAAGAAGACCCTATATGGATTTTGGGATTTGAATAGCGGGAGACGCTTCGAAATCTTGCACTAGACGTGCTTAAGTCGATACACGAGGTAGAATGTTCATGAGTTTGAGGTGCTAGATATGCCAAGGCGACATATGAAGCAGAATTTGGAGGTTGGATACTACGTATGTTAAATCAACATACAAGCAGAATGCTTTTCGAAAACTATGCATGGGGTTCTTCAAAAATGTTTTTGAAACCTTACGTAATACTTTTGAAATCATACAGTAGATGTATTAGGTAAATATGTTTATAAAATGTTTTAAAATCATGCGAGATGAATTTTGTATATGGTTTTTGAAAACATGGATAATGCTTTTGAAATCATGCATTTGATATATAAAGTAAATATACTGCGTTTAAAATTTGTTTTCAAACTATATGAAATATTTTAAAATCATGAAGGTTGTTTTGAAAACCTATACTATGTACGTTGTTATGAAAACCAGAATGTAATGATATGGGTATGAGATCGAAAAATACCCTTTGTTATCTAATCAAGGATTTAAAGTGATTACTCAAAATGTCACTTATATTCTGTACTTCGTTTCTTAGAATGAAACGAGTACTTAGAATTTTCGAGGAGATCATGAGCGATCACACGAAAGGGAGAATCACAAGAGTAGTTTGTTTAAAGAACATAGTTCTTTGGTGTAGGTATCATAGGGGTATGCCATACACACATGTAACTACATTTGTACATCAGAATTGTGAACAACGATTTATTTATAAACCAAACCGATTGTTTCAGAGTTCAAGAAAACAAAAGAAGCAAGAGCATAAGATTCAAATTATTCAAAGCAGCAGCATCTTCTAATCAGCCAAATGCTCATCCGTGGGTCAGATTTGCATTGACAAACTTTGGGTATTCATCCCTGAAATAACTCGTCTCTCCATAGAAGTAGCAAGTACCAGGAGGAAAACGAGCTTGTGCTGGATCTGCTAGAAGTTGAACAGGGTTCTAAGCAGCTTGGTTTAGCACAGTGACTAAACGACAAACTCTTGCCCTATGGCCAATAAGTCCACAGTTGAAACATGTTCAGCATTTGACACTGGCATGGTGATGGAGGTTACACTGATTGCACAAAGGAGCAGTTCCCAAGTACGGCTTCTTGGCTGGTGGTGCTGCCACCTGGCTAGGTCCTGCTTGATTTGGTGCAATGGCTGCAGGATTCTTTGAAGCTTTACGCTTCTTCAGTTTTTGCGAAGGCTTGGCTTCTGTTTCCTTCGGTATCTCTTGGGCGGTTTCATCCTAGAGACGGGACATGGCAACGGCTAATTCAGCAGTCTTTTGGATTACTACGCCTATTCATTGGGCAAATTTGGTAGCCTGCTCGTACATCTGAGTGTCACTGCGATGAAGAGACATTCTAAAAGGAAATGGGAGACATGGGAGGAAACAAGTGAAATGTTATCAGATAATCAAAACAGAATGACAACGCATAAAAATCGTGATCACTTGTTTGTTACCTAAGGCAAACAAATGAGATGGTGACTAATCAAAGTAAGCGGGTTATATTAATGTATCGCGAAGACATGCTTTAGCCTATAAGTGGACACTCACCCCAAGAGTTCCCAGGTAAGAGTGACTGGTCTGATTATGTGGATTTGTACACACACTCTAGCCTTAGACAAAAAACTTAGAGTACATGCATCCACCCTTCCAGATTGAATGTGTTCACATTATAAGACCCAACTTTGACGAGATTTTGAAAACTTAGAGGGTTCAAAACCTTATAATAAATCATCCTAGAACAGATGATTGGTTTTCAAAGCGGATTTGGAATTTGTGTTCTTGTTGTGGTTGTCACCTAAGGATAAGTGACGGTATTATTTTAAGATCTAAACACAAGAATCTTGTGTTAGGGTCCTAGGAAGGTTATAGACTAGGTCAAAGCATTACTAATAACCTAATTCCCTATAACCATGAGCTCTGATACTAATTCGTTTGTCACACCCCGACCACGTAAAACAACAAACCGCGGCGGAATCGTCGGGGAGTGTCGTAACAGAATCATTGTTTCCTAACACATGGAAATTTAAAGTTTTGTTTTATTGAATTAAAAGAGGTTACAATGTCTTAAAACAATGAGACATAACATAATCAACTAGTCTTGCATCTTTTATTGTCACTAAGGCCCTCGTCCAATCCTATGTTTGCATCATAATCATCTAACAACAGCACCTGAAACACATGTGAAAATAGGTACGTTAGCATAAAAATGCCTGTGAGATACATAGGTTTTATTTAAATAGGATTCATGACTTGTAAGTTTAAAGAAAAATGTTTAACAAAAATAGTCATGAACCTTAAAATATTTTCTTTTAGAAATCATACGAAAATTGATAAGAAAATAGATGGTATAAAAGAATAATGCATGATTAAATAAATAATCAAGTAAAAATGAGTTTGTATAAAATATGTTATTTGTAAAACAATGTTTTGTAAAGATGTGATAATTGTGTAAAATGTAATATGTCAAAATTGAAATGGTTTAAATAACGCTACGATATGTAATATCATAAAAGCACTTATATATAGGAAGTACCAGCGGCGTATCCACCATGCTTTTATCATATTACACACGCCTCGTCATTTAAATCGCTTACCCAAACAAACCACCAATGTAAAAATGTTTATGTATAATCAATTTATACTTTGGTTTTGTAAATAACATATCAAACTATGGTTTGGTTTTGAAAATAACATATCAACTATGTTTTGGTTTGAAAATAGCATATCAACTATGCTTTAGTAAATAACAAGGCCAGTAGTATATTAAAATATATGCTGGTTTTGTACATAGCATATCAAATTATACTTTGGTAAATAATATCACATATGGAAGCATATCAAACTATACTTTGGTAGTATATCGAAAGATACAAAAGAAAATGTGATTTGGTATTTCATTCAAACCTTAGTGCATCAAACTACACCTTAGAGACTATAGAAATACCACAAAGGCAACTTCTATTTGGTTAAAATTTGGTTTCTGACATTCCATACAACAGGAATGGGGTATCTAGTCCTATAGCTCTATATCGTACTACCAATCGGCTTGATGAATGTATAAAAAAAGTACAATCCAACAATTTGTTTTGTAATCTTTGAAAAAATAGTGTTTAAACTATAGATAATCATTTAATTCGTCAAAAGATAAGTACTAGCATGTATAATCATAAAGTTGAAATCATGAAAATAACGAATAGGCACACATGTTTCACCCCAAAACATTAGAAAACAGCAAAAGGGGACTATGTACTCACTTGAGGATGCTTAGAAGTCTTGAATAACAACCAAGCAAAGCTAGAAGGATCACGGAAATCAATCGGCACCTAATATAGATAACACATTAATAACCGGACCTAAATAAGAAGATCGGATAGGATGAGGTTTCGTAAGCCAAATGAGTATTGGAACTCATGTGATATGGTTTAACAAAGCCTTCATTCTAAAACGAAACCTAACCTAAGTGCTTACGACCCATTACAACCCGTTTAGGTAGGTTACGCTACTTTAACGCGTCGTTCGTGTAAAACGCGTTTGAACCGCCTAACTAGTCCTATGACAAGTATTATCTGCCTTAATATGTCTAATAATGTTACTTAATCAGTTTAGATGTAAAAATTTAGGTTACATATGCTTAAAATGAATTTATGCGTAAAAAGGGCATTTTGGTCATTTTTCTAAGGCATATAAATTAACTAACATACAACTAACTAAACGAAGTGACCATAAGGTATAACCTCGGAAGGTTATTCCCTATACAACTATAGTCACAAAATATGTTTGGTCGGATCCTAATGATTGACCAAACGGATCGGGTTCGAAAGTCTAAGCGGTTGTTTAGACCGCTTATCTTACGACCCTATATAAGCACTAAACTAAAAGTGACGAGTTAAACATGTTAAAACATGTTTAACGAAGTTAGAAAACAAGTTTGATATCAAAACAAAGGGTTTTGATACCCAAGAATAGTTTGGTTGCAAAATACGCATAAACGCGTATTTTGACCGAAACTATGACTCGTCACTACACCTAATCAACGTGGTAATCAGTAGGTATAGTCACAAAGGACTATGACCATCGTGATTACGCTTACGTTGCGAAGTTCAAACGAACTTCGTGTTGACCATTGACCGTTCAAAGTAGAAATTCAAACAATGTTTGACTTTCGTGCTTGAAAATGCATAAAAGAACGAAAGAAACTTACAAGAGGTCCAAGCAATGGAGATTTGATTCAAGTAGCTCAGGTATGAGGTGTGGAAACCCCAACTTAGAGCAGAAATGAATCAAGGGTGAAGATTGCAAGAACTCAAGGTGGGTTTATATAGATTGTGGACCACCGTTAGGATCGTTCCTCGATTTACGAGCTTCAATCTTGGCCCTCCAGTGTGCCCACTGAATTACAAACCTATGTGTGCCCAAAACAAGCCCATTGAGTTGAGAAACCATGTGCAAAAACCCAGAAACCAGCTGCTGAATGCAGAAACAGATTTTGCTGATCAGGGGAGTTTACACGGGCCGTGTAAGAGGAGGCACTGGGCTACGCGCCCCGCCTAGGCTGAGTTTCAGAAAATGTCAGCATAGGTCCCTACATGTCCAAAACTTGCTTTTCGATGCATTTTTGACACGTTTAAGCCCTGTTACCTCATTTCAAGGCTCTAAAATGAAGTTAAAGTATAGGGAACATGAAAATTGCTCAAAAACATCTCGGATGTTGGTTCGTTTGGCCGTACGGTTGCGTTGTTTGGTTAATTACGACAAAACACGAACGGACGCGAAAAACAATCCAAATTACACGATGAATGGAATTTTATCATGCCAATCACTAAAATAACATATTTAATGATTACATAAATTTTTGGATGTCCGGATATATTCAGAACGTAAGATATGCGCGAAAATGCAAACTTATGCACATCGAACCCCTCAAAGCCTATTTATAAGCTATGTAACGGATATTTGTGGTGTGTTTAACTTATGGTCAAGTTCCAGAATGTTCGATACCATACGAATCAGCAGACTTTTGCAGTTTGACGCAAATAGTCCCTGTGATTGAATAAACTTGATTTCGACACACCAAACCCTCCAAAACTTATTTCTAACTTATGTAAAGGTTATTTAAGGTATGTTAAGCCCATGTCACTGTTCCGGAGTGTTTGTCGCGTTAAACTGATTACGTTTATGCATCAGTTCGCGTATAACTTTCCAGAAAGCGATTTAGAGCTCGATATCGAACGAGAATTGATATGTGCAAAGGATACACATATTTATACAAATCCCAAGTATGAAACACAATATTTCATTGATTTGGTATTTGTTTGATGGTCGTAGAGACACAGATGTCACATAATTATTAATATCACAAAATAATATTTAAGGCAAACAATTACACAACACACATATTGGTTGTAACACCTCGTAAAATCACGTCCAATGATATGTTGACACGTGTACTAAACCCTAATATAGTCACATGTTGAATTGGAGGGACTATTTTTGCGAAAAATAAACAACTTTGAATACGAAAGGACTAAAGGTGTCAACATGCTTAATATAAGCCTCCGAATGACGTTACACGGTATTCATATTCACAAATAAACCACTTGTTGATCGAGAGTAGCCGTTTGCGTAATTAATTGAAAGTTTGCTCGACGAAGGGTTAAAAGCGTCAACATGTTAATTCTTACCTCTAAGTGATGTTTTAACGAACCGGGAGCTTCATGATGTTTGATTATACTCTCGAGAATGCCAAATATTGGCCATCTAAGGCTTTTATGCCTATAAGTGACGTTACGCGCAACTTTGCAAGTTTAAGGGGGTTAAAAGCGTCAATATGTTTAATTATACCTCTGAATGACCTTTTAACGAACCCGAAGCATCGTGATGTTTAATAATACTCTTGAGAATGCCTAATATGGATTATATAGGGCTTTGATGCTATTAAACGATGATATGCGTGAGTTTGCGCATTAGAGGGACCAAAAACGTCAACTTTAAAATCTACGCCTTTTGGTGAACATTTAAGCGAATGGGAGCATTGTAATATTTAAGCTTATGCTCATGGAATACTCATTATGGACCACGAAAGGTTTAGATATCGTTAAACGTTGTTACGCGCTACTTTGTGCGACAAAGGGACTAAAAGCGGCAATAAGCAAAACTATGCCTTTTAGGGCTGACCGTTAGAGGTTTTGAACCTTATATTAACATATTAGGAGAAATTAGAAATTTAGGTGTCAAAAGTGTCAATATTATAAAAGAAGCTCAAGATAATGAGGGGGCTGTTTTTTGACAAGAGATGAAACAAGTGTCTGACTAAGCCTACATTTGTGGACTGCCAGACTGCATATCAGCAGAATAAACCGTGTTTAAATCGTCGGTTCGCTTGATACTCGATCCTTATTCCTAATTAAAAATAACTAAAACTTATAGGGACCTTTTATGACATAACCTCAATCTTTTTTCTGAACCCGGTGTGAGTCATGAACCATGAACCGTTGGGCTGCACCCTCTCGGGCCAATTTAAACAGCTTCATCAGCTATTAAAATCGTTAATATGTGCGATATAAGTTACAGGGACCAAAACTGCACATGTTTCCAAACTTATTTTTGGGCCAGACATAGCTGGTGGGCTGCGACAGCCAGGCCCAAGGCTTACGCAGGCCGCGAACTTCCCAAAAAGCAGCACAGTTGCTGTTTTTCTTCTACTTTGATGGTTTTTCCATTATGGTTTCTTCACAAAACCATTATTTATTCATTCTAGGGGCTGCTAACAGATTTATAAAACCAGAATACACCTGTTAAGATCTCATGGACCCTTCCAACACTTGTTGATCATCTAACCATCTTCCAAACTCTATAAATAGAGGTGAGTTTTTGCTCAAAAACTCACACTTCATTCAAATCTGCTATATCTCTAAATCTAAGAGGATCCTGAGCTTTTGGGAACCTCCTTCCAGTCCTATGGACCATATGTAAGTGTCCTTTCGTGGCAAATTTATTTTATTTGGCTTAAAAAGCCGAAAAGTCAAGCGTTTACGATAAACGCTTTGACTTTTAGCTAGACCGTAAATGGTCAAGCCATTGTTCGCAACGAACATGGCTACGTGATCGTAATTAGGTAGGTGTTGAACCCTCAAAAGGGCACCTCCTAATTATCACGTTTACTTAGTTAATTGTCGGGTCAAAGTAATTAAAATAAAAGTCAAACGGGTCAGTTTTTAAATAAAATTCATAACCGATAATGTAGAAGCTATAAAATCAGTTTTGTCACTTAAATAACTTGGTAAATATTAATTGAACATGTTTAGGCATGTCCAACCCGACAATTCGGAGTTTAGGCTCGGTTCGCAACCGAAAGTCGCAAAAGCCAACTTTTGCTTTGACTTTCAGTTCTGACCCGATTTAGCTTACTTTAGTTATGCTTTAGGGTTCCTTTGGGACCACCTTATATGTTAGTATAACCCTCTAAGGTTATACTATACGATTCCATAGAAATCTAAATCATTTGCATGTTTCCGTTAAATGCTTAAAAATGGACCATTATGCCCTTTTATCATTAAAACGATATTTTTGAAAATGTGAGAGGACAAAAGCCTTTATTACTAATATATTAGTATGTCCTAAAAATTTGACATCCGTTTCTGGTCTGAAATAAGTGTTATGCACGATATCGTAAAACGAAACCTTTTTATTAATTAAATAGCATTTTTGGCATAAATCATATTTAAACCCAATTTTTGGCACCAAATTTTCTACCCACTGTTATAAAATAATATTTTGGGATTTTTGGAAATTTTTTTCAAATTTTATACTGATCATAACATAGAGTTCTTGCATGGACTCGGTAGTTGACGATAAAGCCCTTTTCATTAATAAAATGAGATTTATGCATCATTCGCATGTCAAACCTTTTTCTACTGATTCTATACATTAAATAAATTATTTTAAGCAGTTGAGATTAATCAAAATCCCAGATTTCCTTAAACAACCCGAATATCGTCAAATACCGAATTTTATGCGATTTAGGCGCATAGTATGGTTTAAAATCATATTTAGCACCTAAGACTCGTTACCTACTGATGCTATAAATAAATTTTTATACTTTAACAGTAAGTATAAGTCTTGAACTCAGATTTCCAAATTTGACCCTTAAAACATATGTGAAATGACCAAAATGCCCCTACGGTGCATAGTTTGGCCATAAATGATAAAATTCACATATGTATGATATCTTACTGATATAACTTGTTAAAATAAATATTTTTACTGATTTTTTTAGACCAGAACCTCAGATTGCTATGTAACCACTTTTATAAACTTTAAAATGACCAAAATACCCTTACGGGGCTTAAACTGGTTTTAGATTCGTTTTGGGCATAATGGAAGATATCCTACTGATATCACAACATAATTTAAGCATAATAACTTATGGAACCTGTACATGACTCATTTGGTTACCCGTCGTGCATATTCGCGTTCGGAACGGTTTATGTAACTAGTTTGCATAAATTAACCGAAACGGGTCAAACCTTATCATTTTTACTTCAAAATCCAGAATGTGTTTAGTTTACCCATTTTATACAAGTCTTCATACTTGTTGGGTCTAAATCACATTCTAATCCGGTCTTAGCTTAATCTTGCGTTTTGAACCGTAAACCTTTCTTTAAAACTAACCGGTCTAAGTTATAACTTAAATAAGACCGGTTAGGAATCTAATAGGTTATTAAAACCTTCGTTCCAGATTAGGAGCCCAGTAAAAGCTACTTGTACTTGCTGATTGATATACTGCTGAGAATAAAATTATATTTTAGCTCATGTAAATACTTTTAACTTATTTTCCCTTATACGGGCTTGGGATACGGCAAATTATTACCGTTTGGTCGAGTATTGAATATTTAATCGATTAGTGGTTAAATCATTGAGATAACCCGTTTTAATCTGTTTTGTTTGATGCAATGCTTTTGGGGGTTAAAATGACCGTGTCCTGGATATCCTCGGCTCATTCATTTGAAATGGCCACGGCTTAAGCACGGGGTGTAGGCATACACCTGACAGTTACGTATGTATAAACGGTATCTCACTCGTGAGGAAACTTCTTGTGGGCCTATACTTGTGGTGTGTCTATTAATCTTAACCCGGTACTTCTAACCCGGGCCACCGAATGAACGACAAACATATAAATCTGTATACAAGATTATTTTAAATAATTGTCCCAAGTTATAAAAGATTTTATGCCTCGTGCATCCAAATAAATTTTATAAAAGCTTTCAAAAGAGTCAGTTAATTGTATTTACCAGTGTAAACTGACGTATTTTCAAAAAGGCTAAGTGGCAGGTACTACGCGAAATTGGCTGGAAGCTCCTGAGCTCTAATTAAGGAATCTTGCAAGTTCTTAGTGCTTAAAGTCTGTTGAACAATAATGTGTATTCTACTCTAGATCCGCCTGTGGATCCACTCACAACCGTTTGTATAATATTTTATTTATACTTTGCATTTCGGTTTGTATTAATATTTTATTCCTAGACTTCCGATGTGCATTTAAACTGTGATTATTGACTATGACGATATCAACTACATCACGATACTCCCCACCGGACCCACCTGTAATACTTCCGCTGTGCATTTAAACTGTGATTATTGACTTACTCTTTCTTATATATTATACATCTAATACAAACTAAAACTGGAATTTAAAATTACAATACTATTATGCATCACTAACCACAAAGTGGTCTATACTACGATAGTTATATTACTATTATTATTATTATAATTTTTTTTTCATACACACATATTATATATATATTATTATATTATTATTATTATCACCGCCACTGATATGGGTTCATCCAGAACTCCATATTACGCTCTTTGTACTTCCAAATGAGTCGTTCTCCCACCTGCCTCATCCTCTCGCTACTTTCTGAAATCTCCTCTCCGAAAGTTCGGAGCTCTTGCACATTTTCTGCACTCATTGGGGGTGCAGGTGCTGGTACTGGATCTGGGTACTGTGGCATGGGTTCTTCCTGAGGGTATGGATTCTCTAGGATTTCCCTAATGTATTCATCATTATCATAGTAGGGATCTAGAGGGTCCAGACCTGGGTAAGCTGCTAGGTTTGGCATGGGTTCGTCTGTTAGGTGGTAGCGTTGCACATAATCCCTATGATCATCAAAACACGGGTCGTAGTCTGGGTCTAAGGGATTAGGTGTTGGTATCCTAGGTATCTCTTCTGGGTTGAAATCATGCATTTGGATTTGGTTTTCTGGGTTGTTTTCAATCTCCATTGGCTGGGTGGGAAACAAGGGGTAATGGTTGAGGGGCTACTAGTTGCTCAAGGTTTGGGTCGGCAGCTGTGGTTGCTAAAATATGGAAGTTTGCTAAACTCCTATTAAGCATGTCTTGGGTGTGGACATCGGTTTCTCTTTTAGCGGCTGCTAGAACGCGCTGCTGTTGTAACTTTTTTATTATTTTCCTAAGCTCGTGTGCTCCCCTACTGAACCATCCTCTTTTTTTTAGGGAATGGCTCTTTAGACTGAGCCTTAAATATGAATATCACATCTTCATTGGCAGCTGAATACCCTGAGAGGGCAGGCTGTGAAGAGGTGCCTTCGCTTCTAGGTGAGCTGGACAACTGACGATAAACGTCGGAAGGTCCTTGATCGCTCATACTGTAAACTAACAAATAGTCAAATAACACACAAAAATAAAATACAGATATGCACGTATTTCCGTAATTAATTTCCTAACAATTTGAATAATATCTTGGTGTCAGCAGAACACTTCTGTGGCTGAATCAATGGCTTAGCTCTGATACCACCTTCTGTCGTAACCCTCGTCCCTTATCTGTCCCTGGAACGGGCGGCCGCGAGACCAGTTTTGGTGGTATCGGTGTTTATCATTTTGGCAGCGGAAATTACATCAGGACCGTAGTTAGGAAATATTTTATCAGAGTAAATACCACACTTTATATAAATATATTGGGATAAAACCCGAGTTTCATTACAAACTGTTTTATAGGGATAAACCCATTTTATTTAAATAAAACATCTTCTATTATTTAGGTAACTTTTATAGCCACTTTTTCCAAGCATTCAGTGCTGGCCAGCTGGCTTCTAGTTGGCTTTCACATTTTGTTACCTGAAATGCGTTTAAAAATATTTTGTCAGTGTGAAATACTGGTGAGTGAATCACAGTTTAATCAAGAAGAGTTTTATCTTTTAACAGTATTGAGAGCTATTACAATGTTTATTTCTACACAATTACTCATTCAGTACTGTCAATCCTAACTGGTGAGTCATATCACACATTGGCTATCTCGTTGTCCAATGGTAACGTGTTCCACATTTTGTATACAAAACCCCAACATACCGGCAGTAATTGAAGAACTACAAAGACTCAATCACTGCTAATCACATTGTAAAATATTTAAGGTTTTGTAAAAACAGTTTACAAAAAGGAGATTACTCACATTGTTGTCTTAGGGTTTCCTGGTGATTATCTATTAATTACACAAATGTACATGTGTTAGCATAATAACCCAATATTTACATTAGCAATACCCTCCCCGAGACGGCATTCCAATGACTACGTCGGGCAGAACCACGACAGCCATTACGGAACCCTGGATCAATCGGGCAGCGTATCTAATACGTAACCGGGGTTATAATACTTACAAAGGGGCATAAATTCGTTATTTAAAGGGGTATTATACCCGAGAATTTATGTTAATTCTTCAGAAATTCGAGAGAGAAAGAATTTTGGTGCGATTTCAAATGAATGGCCGATGCCCTCTATATATAGGGCCTGATTTCGTCTTAGTCGCGCCCCGCGTAGAACTCGGCCAAGGCCTTCGCGGCCCGCGACGTAGGGGTGTAGACCCTAGCTTTGACCGGTCATCACTCCTAGCTTCGACACGGTTGAGCCACGTGGCAGCACTGGGTGCCTCCTGTTGCCTAGGCTCTCGCGGCCCGCGTAAGAAGTAGCAAAGGGCTACGCGCCCCGCGACAGCCCTTTAACTTTTGGTTTTATTTAATTTAAATAAAATTAAAGATATTCGGGGTCCGTTTTCACATACGGGGTGTATTTTAGGACATGTAGGGATATTCTAATTATTTTTAGGGTGTCAGAAAGATTTAGGAGGGTTGTTATACTAGCAACGCGCGGGAGAATCCTAGATGGGCTATATAAGGGCAGCCGTTGGAGAAGTCTCAGCGCCCTTTTCGATATCAAAATTGATACTCCTTCTCTCTCGTTCTGCTGTCCGAATACCTAAAGCCCCTAAACCCCGAAACTCTGTGACGTAATCAATGTGCTAATCACTGGTACGATACCCTGTCCGATCGATCTGAAACCAAGTCAACATATGTTTAAGTGCTGCATGAGTAAGGCTATACTTTGTCATCTAGGTTGTGGTTTTGATCTCGTGATTATCGTTAAGTTTGAATTGGGTTAATACACTAATATGCGTTGCTTTGTGTGTTTAATTAGGAACTCAAGACTTAGACCAGAAAACTATTACTGAAAACCCTAAATATGCAAAGTGAGTCATTTTCAAAACCCTAAATGTTTTTCAGTTATACTTATAGGTGATTAAGTTCTTGTATTTTGAAATTACTGTCGGTATGTGGGGTTTTGTATACACTACTTGATAAGCTTTGCTATTGGACAATTGACGGTCAATAGTGATATAACCGTAGTCACAGGAACTGCCACCAACTGACAAATACTGATTGAGTAATTGGAAGATATAAACAAATGTAAAAACCCTTAATGCTTTAATTATAACATTGTATCTTTTTTATAAATCTGAATGAACTAAACAATATTTTTCGCTGATAAAATGTTTCTAAAACGCGTGTCAGGTGATTTACTGTGAAGAGAAGTAAAAGTGCTATGAGTCACTCAAAGCTTAAATAAGTGGCATTGTAACCTGAATAAAACGTGTTTTGTAATCAAGGTTTATCCCTGTGAAAATCCTTTATGTAAATATGGGTTTCATCCTACTATTTATGAAATGAAAACTACGGTGTTTTAAAAACTCTGATATTTTTCCTGACACCCGGTCCTGATGAAAATTCCGATGCGATAATTTAAATAAACAGCGGTACCACTTGTATCTGCTTACGGCTTCCGCCCATGGTAAGGGCCGGGGGCTGTGACACATTGATACGTGATATTTTTTCCATTAATTTATTAATAGTATTGTTAATATATTAATCTAATAGCTAATATATTTATTAATATATGATAACATATAAATGCTTAGAAATCAAATCATAAATTTATAGTTGTGTGATAATAAAAAAACTTATTAAATTTTGTTTATCTGTTTTAGAACTTTCTTATTTCTTTCTTTCTAGATAATGAATCCTATTTTTTATAAATTGATATTTATAATACTTTATATATTTTATATAAACATTATATGATAAAACCACCTCAATATCAATGGCATTAATATCATTTTAAATATTATTTAAGTATAACTATTATGTATTTTTTCCACAAATAGTACATCAAAGTTAACTTTTTTTAAAACATATATTGACAACTATGTGTGTTAACTGATTACATTATATTTATTCAAGTCGTATAAAACAAGTGTTTATTCAACCCGTGCAATACACGGGTTTTAGAGATGTAACTTATTTATTACTTAGTATATAAAATTAAATTTATTCATTTGTTTGCATATTTCACCTCACAAATTTTATAGATTATATAATTATATCGATTTTATTGTATAACACCATGTAATACACCGGTTTATAATCTAGTATTATATAAACTAAATAACAAACTAAAGAATTTGCACCTAGAACGCTGAAACAAGGGAGGATCGTGCCACGCAAAGAATTTGCACCTAGAACACTGAAACAGAAGATGAATTAGTGTTTCAAAGTGTAAAAAATAGTGCTTAAAAAGCATACCATTTGAGAGCAAGTGTAAAATTGACGTCCGAGATTAGTTTCAGTCCAAGATGTTTTTAGTGCCGCTTGCCTACCACATTTGCAAAGAACCATTGTGATTGTGAAGATGGATACAGATTATTACAAGTTCTCATACGTATCACAAGTTTGAAAAAAACATCTATATGCCGCTCATAGGACAATGAGAGGCGTATAATTATACGAATTCTGACACCTTTTTAGGTTATAGGCTGCGTAAGGGTGATGAGGGTCATATATACTTACTTTTCTCTGAAAAGTTGGCAGAAAGTGTATTTCTATACGCCTCTCATTGACCTATGAGCGGCGTATAGAAGTTTTAGTGCCTTTTATAACTACAACCAAGTTCCTATCCGGAAGCACATGAGAAAAGGGGTTGTGACAACACGAGAGGAACTCTGGACCACACGATGACGATCGAAAGTGCACACACGCACGGATTCTTTGTCTCTCGTATAGTTCTCACTCTTATATCTCTCTATACGGTCAGAATATTCAAGGTTAGTTTGTACTCCATATTTTGATGATTAATCTTCAATCTTTTATGTTTTTTTGGTTTTATTTTGGCTGTTTGTGGTGGTGTTGGGGTTGTGGTTGTTGTTTTCGATGGTAGGGTTTCACGGTGGTTAGGGTTTGACGGTGGTGGTGGTGGTGGGGGGTCAGCTGGGGTGGTGGGTCGGTTATGGTGGTGGTGGTGGGTCGGATGTGGTGGTGGTGGTGGGTCGCTGTGGTGGTGGTGGTGGCGGGTCGGCTGTGGTGAAGGTGAAGGTGGTGGGTCGCCTGTGGAGGTGGATGAGGTGGTTGAGGGCGATGGTGGGCTATGGTGGTGCCGTGGTGGGTGGTGGTTGTGGTGGTGCTTGGATTTGTTTTTTTACAAGATATTTTTGAATGTCGAGTCTAACGCTATAATTGTATGTTTTATTAACAGGATATCGAAAATCGGTGTTTTAACGGTGGTGGTAGCGTAATCCTTATGGAGAGGTACACTGAGTTCATATTTCAGATTCAAACGCTTGCCTGCGTTCATATTTCAGATTCATGCACTAGGACGTCGATCTAAGATTATGTGTGATCGGAGTGGGCTACATTGTGCTAAGCTCCGAGTGAAGCCAATCAATGTTGTTTGCCCTGTTGCATGTACTTCCAAGAGATGCGTTCATTAGTGTTCTCATGAGGTATCCCCCAACGGGAATTCCATTAGACCCACCATCCCAATATGGCACGCCAGATTGGACAGTGGTTAATAAAGGAAATCCCGACACCCCCACCCTAACCACCTCCTACCTTGTGCCTCTTGATGTGGTAGTTGAGATGCGGAAAGCCTATTGGAAGCTAGGGTACAAGTACACAATTTCAAGACAGTCGGCGTGTCTTGGTATTTTGGTGTTACACCCATCGTTTTCCTGTGCAAGAATTTAAGAATATGCAACAATTAGCGATTTAGGGCTTAGGGTTTAGTCATTACATTTTGTATGAAAGTAAGATGTTTTGTGTATTCATATAAATCGATGTTTAATTACATTTTGAATTATGTTTCTTTGTTGCGTTATGATTAATAAATGACAAGTGAAAAACAATTAAAGACATAAAATACTTAATAAATAAAAAATTTGACATATATACAATTTGTTTTATAAAAACACTTTATAATAAATATGAAGTTTTTTATAATAATATTTAATAAAAAAACATATGCATATTTTTTTATTAAAAACGATGATATTTTATAATAATACTTGATAAATAAAAAACAAAAAAAAACTTGATATTTTATAATATATACACATTTTCTATAAAAACATTTCGTAAAAATATGATTTTTTTAATAATAATACTTAATAAAAAACATATGCACATTTTTTTTAAAAACGATGATATCTTCTAATAATACTTAATAACTAAAAAAACACATAAAAACATGATATTTTATAATATTAACACATTTATATAACAACATTTTATAAAAAAATCTATGAATTTTCTTATATTAATATTTTACAACTTACACATACTAAAACAAATATGATATTAAATAAAGTTCAATATGATACATCCCAATCATTGGCTGATAGCTAATGATTGACATTAATTAGATGAGCCAGAAGTATAAGGCTATGAGGGGTGTATGGGTAGACCCATTTTCAGACGTATAGGGCAATTAATAGAGTCTAGGGTTTGGAGATATGTAGATAGTGTTAAGAGGATATGTGGATACCTCCAGTGTTATATATAATCTTAAAGTTATTATGTTATCATCATCATCTAAATATGTATTTGTGTATCATCTTAAAACAAAATTAAATTACTGTTTAATACGTTTACCATATAATCATTCATTTGTTAATCTATACATAAGTAAATGATATTACAAGGTGTTACAAATCAATAAGTCTAAATTTATTTTTACATTTTAAAATCTTTAATTATTTACTATTTTTCTTTTCTTTCAACATGTGCACATATGGTCCCAACACCTAGGTGATATTATCACATGTGTAATATGGGTCATGCTATTAACACACGGCCAAAATTATTTTCACACCTCAAAGCGCCGCGCTTTGGCCATAGCGCGGCGCTATGATCGACAAAAGTGCTTCGATTGACGTTTGAGACATTCCCTACTGTTTGACAGACATAAAGCTGATTGACATGTTTTGTCGTTAACCCTAAGCGTCGCGCTTTGGCCATAGCGCGGCGCTTCGACCCAAATTTTCACTTTTAAAAGCAAACTACTGATTGAGGTTCTTCTTCAGAGCTCGGTCTTCTTCTTCTTCTTCACGTTGTTTACAAACATACGTGGGTATTCGAGTGTTTTGTTGTTTGTTGTTTACAAAAAACGATGTCGTGGTTAAACAACTATATTTTCGGTCAATATTCTGACGAGACAGTTGTTCCTGATTCTTACGAGGGGACCGCTATTTCTGACTCGTATGAGAAACCGGTCTCGTCCAACTTGAGGGAGGCAGAGGTTGTATCTGGCATTCGTTATCGTGATAACACGGTGACGCTGGATTTGAATACCCCTGTGGAGGACCCTTACGCACAACAAGGTTATTCGAATTTCGGTTACGGTGGCGAGTACAGCTTTGTACAGCAGGAGTGTGGTCCAAACGACAGTTACGGTTGTCAACAGAGCTTACAAGGTTATTCGAATTTCGGTTACGGTGGCGAGCACAACTTTGAACATCAAGTATATTCGGACCTCGGTGACGATGGTGAGCCGGGGGATGTGTCTGTTGACGAGGAAGGCTGTTACCCGGTTACGTTTTCGTTTGATACAACGCAGACCTTTTCGTCACGTAAAGAGTTGGTGCGTTGGGTACAAGACACGGCAAAAGACAACGGTTACCTCATTGTGGTTAAGAGGTCGAATAAAAGAGGAGAGAATTACAAGATTTGGTTTCAATGTACTTTTGGTGGGGAGCATAAGAGTATAGCTACACAGAGGAAAACGGGTAGCAAGAAAATAGGCTGCCCGTTCGAGATGATCGGGTTTTCGGAATCATCCGGAAGTGTTTGGAGGATCGAGGTGACGAAGGCGAAGCATAACCACACTCCTATTGAAAACTTAGAGGGTCACGCGTATGCGAGAAGGCTTTCTTCGGAGGATAAAAAACTGGTTAAGGAGCTGGCAGAGCAAGACATTCCCAACCAAAGTATCTGGCGAACGCTGACAAAAAACAATCCGGCTAAAAAGCTTATTCCGAAAGATATACACAACGCTGTTCAGAAGATCAACGCCGAAAAAAATGTCGGTAAGTCTCCGATGCAAAAACTTGAAAACATTCTTCTCGAAAAAAATTACACTTATTACATGCGCACGAATGAGATATCGAACGAAGTTGAAGATGTCTTCTTTGTTCACGAAAATTCATTCACTATGTGGTGTGCCTTCCCGCATGTGCTAATGATTGACGCCACCTACAAAACGAACATGTACAACCTGCCATTTGTTCAGGTCGTAGGCATGACGTCGACAAACAAATCGTTTACGGCTGCTTGTGCGGTAATTTCCGCTGAGAAGTCAGAGAACTACCTATGGGTGTTGCAGAGGATCAAGTCTATGCTGGTAGGATGTATGGAACCGCGCGTGATTTTAACAGACAGGGATTTTGCGCTAATGAACGCGTGTGAACAAGTTTTTCCAAAAGCGCATAAGTATCTTTGTCGGTTCCATATTCAACAAAATATTAATAAGAACAGCAAGAAGAAATTCTCTGACAAGGATTGGAAAGAATTCGTACGTAGTTTTTGGTTATTGTGCGAGTCTACGACCGAGGAAATATACAGGTATAACTTGGAAAACCTTGAAGCACAGCTGAAAGAAGATGACCGTGAACGTAGGTATTTCTTACATAATTATGTTCAAATTTTATATAATAACAAAAACTGACTATTTACGTTTTTTTTAATTTTAGAGGTTTTTGATTATATGAATAAATCCTGGTTGGATCCGTACCGTGAAAAGTTTGTATCATGCTGGATTAACAAAACTGTCAACTTTCACCAAACTACGACCAACAAGGTTGAGGGCATGCATGCAACACTAAAAAGTCACTTTCCAAGTCATCGCAACACACTGGATAAACTTGTACTGTATGTTGATCATGTTGTTGATAGACAATACACCGAGATTAGTAGTAGCTTTGAAACAAGCCTCCGAAAAGTGATGACGCACCACAAGAAGCAGCCCATGCTTGCATATATTCTCAGAAAGGTTTCAATATATGCGATTGAGCTTTTGAGTAGGGAACTAAAACGTAAGGAAGACGAGTTGAGAGCCTACGGTGCAAGCTGTGGTTGCCAACTTTTTACCAGCTGTGGTTTGCCATGTGCCTGTCGTTTGGAAAAGTTGGAAAATAAAGGTAATTAATATCTTTGACCTTTCTCGTTATGATTTTGCCACCTAATTTGTTTTCATCCACAGGTCAGCAACTCCGGATCACACACATAGACGTGTTCTGGAAGAAGCTTAACTTCAAGCCTGCAAAGAAAAACATAGAGGATATCGATGTAGACGCGGAATTTGAAAAATTGAAACAAAAGATCGATCCAACACCCCCTCAGGTGAAAAGGAGCTTCTTTGAAAAGTTTCAGCAAATCCTCAATCCAGGGAACAATAACAAAAAACCTCCTGCTGTTCTGAAGAAAACTCGTGGTCGCCCAACATTGAAAACGCAGGAAGAAAGAAAGGTTGAAGTCGCTAGAAAAAGCTCGTACATTCCGTCGGAAGAAACTTGGGTCGAGGCCTCAGATGATCTTCCCCGTCACAGCTCGTACATATCACCCGGAGATTCTAGAAGACAAAAGAATACCAAACCGATCAACCTGCACCCTGATTTCCCGATGATCAAGCTCGGTCCTAAGACGGATATAGCGATCCGCAACTACGCATCTCAGATTCCCGAAGTAATCCATCCATACATCGTTAGAATAAAGGACGTGAAACCAGATGGTCATTGTGGGTTTCGATCGGTGGCTGTTGGGTTAGGAGTGAAACAAAATTCATATTTGATGATCCGGAAACAACTTATAAAGGAGTTACGTACGAACGAATCGCTTTGGAGGCAGTTTTTCGATCCGGAAAACATAGGACATTATGATGCGCTGCTTAGACGGATCAATTTCAAGGGGGTGGGACGAGCAGATATCGAAAATTACATGACGATGCCTGACACGGGGTTTCTTATTGCCCAACGATACGGTGTGATTGTTCACACCTTCGACATGCGTGGGAGCAATACAATTTTCCCTCTGCTGGGCGGGCCAAACGAAGCTGAGCAACCGCACCTGGTGGTTGCGGTTGTGTTCGTCGACCATGGGCATTTCATACATGTAGATCTTGGAGGTTGTTATCCAATGCCTCCCCCAAACCCACTCTGGACAGCGAACAGAACAGAGCGCGCAGCAGCCTGGCACACATTATACAGGGATCAGATCAACGCGTAAGAAATGCTTACGTATCGTGCCCCTGACCTTAATGTAACCCCATATGTGTTAAATGTGTTTAATAATAATCACGTTTGTGTTTGTTCAATATATGCGTTGCATCACGTTAAAAACCGAATGTCACCGACACGACCCAATCAGATTCAATACGCACTTGTACGACCCAAAATGACCATATACATCATAATACTACAATTAATGAAAAAATACGTCATGTTCATGTGCGGTAGGCGGCTGATACACATAACACCTCTCACAGGAGTACTTGTGCTTTCAAACCAAAATGATACGATATAACGGAATAAGACATCACACGTAACCGATTTGATCCGGAACTTGCAGTATAGTCCATATATAATAAAAAATGATGTATAATGGAAAAAATGTAAAATTTAGACTATTATCGACGCGTTTGTGAATTAAAAACAATTTTAAAAAATTTAAAAAAGGCCCAAAGCGCCCCGCTATGTCCAAAGCGGAGCGCTTTGCCCTTAAATAAGAACAGAAGCGCCCCGCTTTGGCCATAGCGAGGCGCTTTGGTCCCTCGTTATACCTGAAGCGAGGCAGCTTCTCCCCCATTTCAACACAAAACACAAAACACACACAAAAGGTGCGATTACACACACTGATCTCCGGATATCTTCGTTTTCAATCTTTCGACCGCTAAAAGGTAAGATCGAACACCCTTAATCGTTTTGGTTAAATGTAGATGTTTGATATTGTTTTGATTGGGCCGGATTTGATCGATTGCTGGATCTGTTCTTCAAAATGAAGAACCAAAACGCCGCGCCAAGGCCAAAGCGCGGCGCTTTGGTTCAAGTTTATTTTTTTTTTATTATTTGTTTAATAATATTTGTTTAATATAAATTGTTTAAATAATATTATTTGTTTATTATTTTATATTTAATATTATTTGTTTATTATTTAAATTGTTTAAATAATATTATTTGTTTATTATTTTATATTTAATATTATCTTATAAACGTGCAGGGATGGATTCCTCCTATGACGAGATTGAGCATATGGAGGCTGAGGGAGATGAGGGAGAGCAGGAAGAGCCGACATGTCCGTACCTGCAGTTTCCGCCGGGGTCACGGGCGAGGGGGAGATGCGCGAGGTTGCGCGCCATCCCCATTGGGGAGCATGTAGGGATAGACTGGGGCCTGCTGGAGACCGTGGGAGAGGCCGCGCGGGCACGTGAGATAGTTGGACTAGATACTCCTTGGTCGCGCCTATTTGAGTTAGCGATGGAGGACTTGTACCCTGAGCTTACGTGGGAGTTTCTTTCCACGTTTACATACGCGCCGCATCCGGCGGATTACGTGGAGGACCCGGATTTTCCAGTCCACGAGGTTACATTCCGTCTCGCCGGTCTGGAGTTTCAGATGAGTGTGCGGCAGTTTGTTGTCCATACAGGTTTGTTTAAATAATATTATTTATTATTTTATATTTAATATCATTTGTTTATTTAATGTTATTTGTTTATTTAATGTTATTTGTTTATTATTATTATTTGTTTATTTAATGTTATTTGTTTATTTAATATTATTTGTTTATTTAATATTATTTGTTTATACAGGTTTGTACACAGAGGCCGAGCTTGATACTGATTTATATACGCAGGCGGTTAGGATGATGGACAGGCAGACGCTTATCAGTTTCTGTAGGTCCATTTCCAGGGTTCCCTTTGGGAAATCCTGGCAAAAGGCCACCACCATTAGAGACCCCTTGTTCCGATACCTGCAGCATGTTATCGCGGCAACTATCGTGCCGCGGGGTGCCAGCAGGGAGAAGGTCAACCTCAGTGACCTTTTCTTTCTATACTGCCTACTGCGCCGCCAGCCCTGCGATCTAGCAGCCTGCCTGGCAGATTACTTTGCCACAGCATACCACCGGCAGCTCCGCGGGTGGGTGCACACTGGCTCATTCATCACCGCCATCGCACGCTCGCTCGGGCTCGTGCCCGAGCATGATCCGGAGCTGTCCGATCCGGTCCCGTCTACCAGGTTGGGCCGCGCGTCAGTATCTGCCATGCAGATTACCCGTACCTTTGATGTTGGTCTGAGGTTTCGGGGACGTGACGGGCTGATTTGGCAGCCGGAGCCGGTGCCGGAGGTCATCCCGGTTGTTATTGAGGTGAGGCCTGGAGTGTTGGCCCCTCCTGATGTTCAGGCGGCCGCTCGGCTGGCTCAGCTACAGGCTCTGGGACTCGATCAGTTCCCGGGCCAGCCTCAGGCTGAGGCTCAGGCTGAGGCTCAGGCTCAGGCTCAGCCTGTATTAGAGGATCCGGCTCAGGAGGAGCATATCGAGGAGATCCCGGTACCACCAGTTCAGCCAGCTCCTGAGCCGCCACAGTACCCGCAGCACGTTTACGCTGACCTGTCTCCGGTAGCGCGTGAGGTGGCTCGGGACTTCGACCGGCGCCTCAGACGCCAGGCCGCACGCCAGGACTGGATCATCGAGACGCTCGTTTCTCTACGAGAGCTCGCTGGGTTGCCTCCACTTCCCCTCCTACCGTCCCTACCGCACGAGGATTAGTACCTTAGTTTGTTTGTATAGTGTTTTGTTATGTATTATGTAGTCAGTTGTACCTTTTTGTTTTGTATGTACAAACTGATATATATATATATATATATATATATATATATATATATTGCAGTTAATCTTCTATTTACATCACGTTGGTTTTGGATTGTTTACGTTTAATTCTTATGGCTTTCTGTACAATTTATTTAACGTGTTCGTTTAATTTAACAAAATAAACTAGGTTAACAGTTTATAAAGACGCACTTATATTATATACGTTCTATAAAAATAATGACGTAAAAAACGTAATTATAAAACAACGTATTATAAAACTCAAATACAATTTTTTCCTCCAAAAAACACTACCAAACTAACCCACATCCCACCTATTTCAAAAAAAAAACAACACAAATTCCAGCCAACGCTTTTTGTCTTTCTGCACACTCAAAGCGCCCCGCTATGGCCAAAGCGGGGCGCTTTGAGTGTGCAAAAAGACAAAGGCCGTGTGCGAATAGACCAGGCCGTGTAATATATGAATGCCAGCACTCTTCAAGTTTCTATCCTATTATACATAAATATATGAATACAACTACTCCATTTGATAATGGAAAACAGCAAGTGGTTATCTACGGTGGCTATCATATGGATTCAGATCACCTCCGGCGCCGCGTACACCTTCGGAATATACTCAGCTATCCTCAAATCCAGTCAAGGTTATGATCAAACCACTCTAAACACCGTATCGGTCTTCAAGGACATTGGCGGCGATATCGGGGTTTTAGCGGGTCTACTCTACAGTGCTGTAACCTCATCATCTCGTTTTGGGTCTGGACTTTGGCTGGTCTACTTGGCCGGAGCGGTTCAGTTCTTTACCGGTTACTTCTTTATATGGTTGTCTGTGACCGGAGTCATTGACCGGCCCCCCGTGCTGCTCATGTGCCTCTTCATGTTCATGGCTGCACACGCTCAGACTTTCTTCAGCACTACGAATATTGTTGTTACTGTTCGTAACTTCCCAGATTATAGTGGAACTAGCGTTGGCATTATGAAGGTAACTAATTCTTTTAATGTTATGATTGTTTCGGCCGGAATCTTCTTAACTCAGTTATTTGCCGATAATAATCCGAACTAGTCCACTTTTGGCCGATAACAGTCTGCGTTAAAAATAGTTTAACGAAGTTATTTTTTTTTATTTTTTTTTTTGAATTATAAACCGCTTTTTAGGGCTTTATCAATTTGTAATATTTGTAATAAAGCAATATAAAGTAGTGAAAATTGGAATAGTGTAAAAAGTAGGGTGAAAAAGAATCAAATAATGGTGGGTTAATAGTTGGGCCACGTAAATATACTTAGGGCCATATGCATGTTATAAGATGGTCCCACTGCATTATTGGGTTTCCAACAAGGTTTCAAACAAGGAGAAGTAAAATAAAGTAGTTACTTTTGACTCTTGTTTTTGCTTCTCTATGATCTTAAATTCTAGAGAAAAGATTATACGTGTACTTACAGTTGAAACATGAGTTATAAGATTGAAAACTTTTGTGACGAAAAGGCCCCATTACTCATTATTCATATTGGGCCGCCAATAAATTTGAGACGGCCCTGGTGAGCACGATTCTGTTCGGTTATGAGCTTTCATCAAAACCGAAACCGACATATTTGGTTATTAGAGTTTCTTAACTGAACAGTTTCCGCCAATCAATTTTTGTGTCGGTTATGGGTAATTAACTACTTTTTTTTTATAAAGAGAAATTGTGTGGACCATAATTCGGTTTTCAAAAATACAAGTCTAAGGGATTAGGATCAAATACAAAGACTCGTAATTGTAAGAAGGGTACAAAGGCTTCTAAAAAAATCAAGAAGGGTACAAAGGCTCCTAATTGGGTGGTGGTGGGTGTTTAGGATTTTTTTTAGGTTTTTGAGATGGGGGTTAGGTTTTTTTTTTAGGTTTTTTTGGGGTAGGAGGGTTAGGTTTTTTTAGGTGAGGTATAGTTTTTTTTTTTTTTTTTTGGGGGGGGGGGGGGGGGGGGGTTGGGTTTCAGGTTTTTGGGTGGTGGTGGGGTGGGGGGATGGGTTTAGGTTTTGGGTGGTAATGTAGTAGGTTTAGGTTTTAGGTTATTGGACACTTGTCACTTTATAAATCATTCTTACATTTCTTACAATTAGGAGCCTTTGTAAAATAACTTAACCCCAAGTCTAACTGGCAAGATAAAAGATACAGAGTATGGGTATCGGAAGATTTAGGGGACTGGATTCCGGATTGCCTCGACGATGACGGTGACTCAGTGTTTTCCGGCGAAGGTTTATCGGAGTCGGGGTCGGAGTTGAATTTATCGGAATTGAAGGATGATCAGTCGGGAAGACGGACGGGTGGAGAGAAGGATGCGAGTGGTTCAGATGGAATTCCAAAGGAGCATGGAGTGACAATGGTGGCGCATGTGGGTAATAACAACGTTGGGCCCGAGGAGGTGGCAATTCCATGCAGGAAGGTAGAAAGGTTAGGAGTGAAGTTTTTTCCAACGAGGCTGGAAGGCAGACATGTGGGGACCAGTTTGTAGATGTGGGCCGTGTGGGAGGGGATGTGGCAGTGGGCTTTAATGTTGGGTCATTTAAAGAAAATAGATCTGGACCGAGGAGGCCCACTTTATTAGCCCACTCTCGAAAGACTAAGGACAAAGGGGATTCTCCTGCTGGTTTGAGACCTAAGAAAAGACAAAGACATGAATCTGAGGTTTCGTTCGAGTTCCCACTTCCCAATAACTATGTTTCTCAAAATTAAGGTGACGAAGTGTCTCACGAGAGGAACGATAACCTGTCGATGGGGAATCTGGATCTTAATCTCCGGGCTAGTTCAGGTGGGTCTGGTGACACATTGGTGGAGGATTCGCCGGTGGTGGAAGTCTCCACTGTAGGTTTGGGTAATGTCGGAACAAACGTCCCTATGGATATGACAGACAGAGACATCGAAGCTACCATTGATATCGGGGCCCAGGTGGGGGTGGATCTCAGGAGTTGCCCTAACTTGATCAGTAACATTTTTGGCGTTCCAGGTAACAATGGGGTGGATCCATTAATTTCCTTTCGTTTAATGTTCGTGGGATTGGGGGTGTTGGGAAGCCGGGGTGGGTTAAGAAAGTAAAGACGGAATTTGGTGTCAATTTTATGTCTCTTCAGGAGACGAAAAAAGAAGCGGTTTCGGTGTTGGACATTGCGGGTATTGGGGTAGCGGGAATTTCGGGTTTGATAGCGTAGATGCAGTGGGGTTATCGGGTGGTTTGGTGTGCATGTGGGATAAATCCTTGTTTACCCAAACAGGGGTGTTAAAGAATAGGAATTTTCTTCATGTTAGGGGGAAGTTGTTTGGTAGTAGTGAAGTCATTAATGTTCTGAATGTCTACGCCCCGCAGGGTGTGTCTGCTAAAAAGATTTTATGGGATTCTATTTCGCATGTTATTTCTGAGAATGATGGTCTATGGGTCGTTTCTGGATATTTTAATGCGGTTCGGTACTGTGAGGAGAAACGGAACTGTACTTTTAAAACATCGTACGCGAACAATTTTAATTCCTTTATATTTGATTCTGGGCTTCTCGAATACAATATGATCAGTAGAAATTTTACGTGTAGCACAGATAATGGAAGGAAAACGAGTAAGCTCGACATATTTTTGGTTAACCCCAGTTTTTTAATGCTTGGCCTGAAGTGAAAGTGGAGGCCCTGTCTTGCTGTTTATCGGACCACTGCCCGATCATCTTATCTACAGGATCTATGAACTATGGTGCTAAGCCTTTCCGCGTTTTTGACTCATGGATTGGAGAACCTGGGTTTGAGGAAATGGTTGTAGACGCTCTGAGTGGAGAGGCAGACGTTGGTGGCCCTCCAGATGTGGTTCTGATGAGAAAGTTGTGCCGCCTTAGATCCAAACTAAATGTTTGGTGGGATGAGATGCTGAAAAGGAAATCAGAGATTGTGATATCCGCGTTATCTGATCTCGAAAGTTTGGAGTCTGTTATGGACGAGAGGAATTTAACGGAAGAAGAAGAATGGATTCTTGTGGAATGCAAAAGAACTATACATAGCGAAGAGGAGCGAAAAAGTAGGGATTTAAAATAGAGATCGAGGATTAGATGGGCGAAGGATAGGGACGAAAACTCGAAGTTCTACCATTCTATGGTTAACTGCAGGAAAGCATCAAACGTGATTCATGGTTTGTTTGTGAACGGGAAGTGGGAGGCGAAGCCGAATTTGGTTAAAAGGAGATTTTTAGATTTTTTATGGACAAGTTTGTTGGAGGTTGTGTGGTCCGTCCGCTGCTGTCTTGCCCTAATATTGGTCACGTTAAGTCCGAGGATGCGCTGTCTTTGGAGGCTCGGTTCACTCATCAGGAGATAAAAACGGCGGTTTTTGAATGTGGTAGTGATAGGGCTCCGGGTCCCGACAGTATTAATTTCGGCTTTGTTAAACATTTTTGGCATCTTTTGGAGGATGATTTTTTTAATATCATGGCTGAATTTTTCAACTCTGGGGTGATCAATGTGGGTTGTGGGTCTTCTTTTATCGCTCTGGTGCCTAAAGTGTCAGACCCGATCAGGTTGAAGGATTATCGCCCGATCAGTTTAGTAGGGATCATCAACAAGGTTGTCTCTAAGATTCTGGCTAATAGGTTGAAGAAAGTGTTGAATTATATTATTTCCTCGTCCCAATCTGCTTTTCTTAGAGGGAGGTATATCCTGCATGGCCCGCTTGTTGTCAACGAGATCTATAGTTGGTCTAAAAGAGTAAAAAAATGTAACACCCTTAATACTGGACGGAATTTATTTAATAATTATATGAACTTCATACTAATCAGAGTTTACAAAAACTTTTCGTGTTTAAAGACCATACATATTTGTGATAGTACCCAAAACAAATCCAAGATAGTACATAACAAGTTTTAAGTTAACCCTTGCTAGTCAACTAACAACTAGTTTAAAGGATTCAAAACACGGTTAACAAACCATTTACAACATGATTAAAGTCTAGACAAGGTTAAGTTTGGTGCGGAAGCTTCAAAATGCGTGTTCAGTTCTTGACAACGTACTTGATCACCATCCGGAAGGACCCCATCCATACCTAGGGTCAAAACCACTAAAAACATTAGTTTTGACATTAATATAGTACATATAAACGAATTCCGCCATCAAAAAGTAAATAAAATACTAAGTTTCCTGGGCTCTACCGTAATTTACGGTATCTACCGTAAATTACGGTAGACACTGAATGGTCTTGGTCTATCGTAAATCAGTAGAGATTCACCGTAAGACTTTTGTTTTCCACCGTAAATTACGGTGGAGACCGTAGTTTACAGTGGACTCTGTAACTTTGCCATTTAACTATATTGTGGATTTCGCCCTAATCCGCATGCCGTTTTAGGCTATTTCTTTCCTGTATGTCTGTAAATTCATTACAGACATGTTCATTTCGACGATCATGCCAACATTTGACTCACCGATCATACGGCTAAAAGTTACTATATTATCATTTATCCGACCCATTCTAACTATAAGTGTATAATTCCGATTTCTTATTCTAAAACCTTTTTGTTGCCATTACCCAAGTTCCCGGGCTTGTACATCTTGGTGTGTTTGCGCTATTCATGGCTTTATGTTTCCTTGGAACTAAAAGCTCGTTTCCTCGGAATTCAACATTCCGTTTTAAACGGCCTTTGCAACATACCTTCATTTATTTGATCCAATATCCTGGATTCACAACTTAAAGTATCATAGCTAGATTCATAAGCGTAGTGCAATCCAACACTTAACAACTTACGAAACCATCCTATCGCTATGTCATGATTCCTTTTATGGCATCTATTTAACCAGTTTGACTTTCTAGTGAAAACCATCACTTTATTAACAAGCCAAACCCAATCCCAAGTCTTTATTTTGACCCGTTTGATGTTCGAGTGAACTACGCCACTTTAGAATACGTCAACGCATCCTTTACACTACGATTCTATCTATACACTAAACTCAAACATATATGCGTAATTTAACGAGACTAAAGTCACGTACCTTTAGAGCACACCCTTCAAGCGCGTATCTCCTCCTCCGGCTTGTCCGCTTGACGATCCGGATGCTTGGCCTAAAGAGTTCAATTCAACTTACATTAAGAACCCTTTTCGTAATTATTAACACATAAATTGCCACAATAGTCAATTATGCGTTTCTATCCGATTTTCAACATATTAATTCCCCACTTAGGCATTTCAACAAACACCTAGTGGGTCAAATTTTCACATGATTATTAGCAAGTTCATGACTTGTTAACTTGTCTAAATCAACTTCAATTAGGCAAATATATACATATTTTCAACAGCAATATTTCAGAGATTATCACATAATTTCAGTTTACACTAAATCAAAAGTCTTAATCCTAGTGTTTATCAAGTTCTACTAACTTGTTAATCACCCACTATGGTGATTATGAACCTTACAAACATCATGCAATATTTTGACAAGAATTCTTCTAGGGTTCGTCCCTAAACCTTATATCACTTCCAATTTCATTCATGCATGACACAATCAAGCTCAATTTCAACTTTTCATGATTTGTCTAGAATTTGAGATGAATCAAAAATACCAAAATTTACATACCTTATGATCCCTACAACAAGGAGACCACTAATCTATATTCAGATTTTGATTTGAACTTGATTTGTGCCTTCAATTCGTGGTTTTTGTGATAGTTAGGGTTTTGAGAGTGGGGGGTCCCCTTCTCCTTCTCCTGATCGAACCAGCCCTCAAAATGGGGTGTTTGGTTTTTGTTTTATTAAATTTAATAATATAAGTTTCAATTTTAACAACATAGGCCCCTCCACTTTTGTTTAACTTAAAGTTTGATTGCTTTAACCCTACTTTAACTTACTTCTAGACTTGTAGTTAACTAGGTTATAAATTCCTAGTTAGTAAATTCTTGTTTATTTATACTTTATAACTGTAATATAAAGTTTTATATTTTCGGGATGTTACAAGTCTACCCCCCTTAAAAAGGGTTTCGTCCCCGAAACCGAATTTACGTACCAAATAATATGGGGTAGAGCCGTTGCATCTCTTCTTCGGATTCCCATGTGGTATCTGCACCCTTCCTGTGTTCCCATTTAACCTTCACTTGGTTAATCACTTTGTTCCTCAAACTCTTCTCTTTACGATTTAAAATCGCAATTGGTTTTACTTCATAGTTGAGGCTGTTATCCACCTCGATATCATCGTAGTGGATACGAGCAGTTTCGTCTGCTAAACATTTTCGGAGATGTGACACATGGAATGTGCTATGGATCCCACTCAACTCCTCGGGTAGTTCGAGACGATATGCTACTTTACCAACCCGTTCGGTGATTCTGAATGGCCCAATAAATCTTGGGCTCAACTTCCCTCTTTTTCTGAACCGTATTATTCCTTTCCACGGCGATACTTTCAGCATTACCTTATCGCCCACTTGAAATTCAATCGCCCTCTTTCGTTTATCCGCGTACGCCTTTTGTCGATCCTGAGCCGCTTTTAGGTGAGTTCGGACCATGTCGATCTTCTCATTCGTAGTTCGGATTATATCAGTAGGTGCTAGTCCTCGTGGACCCAATTTTTCCCAACATACTGGGTTCGACACTTTCTACCATATAACATCTCATACGGGGCCATTTTAATGCTCACGTGATAGCTATTGTTATATGAAAATTCGACCAAGGGTAGATAGACATCCTAACTACCCCCGAAATCAATAATGCAAGCCCGTAGCATATCCTCCAACGTTTGTATTGTTCTTTCACTCTGCCCATCCGTTTGTGGATGGTAAGCGGTGCTAATAAACAATTTAGTCCCCATTTGTTCTTGGAAGTCACGCCAAAAATTCGAACTGAACCGAGTATCTCTGTCTGACACAATGGATATCGGTACCCCATGTCGTGCTATGATTTTATTGGTGTACACCTCCGACATCTTCTCGGATGTATAAGTCTCACGAATCGGAATGAAGTGAGCACTTTTCGTCAATCTATCCACGACTACCCATATAGCATCAAACCCGCGGTTAGTTTTGGGTAATTTGGTCAACAAATCCATGGTGATTTGTTCCCATTTCCAAACTGGGATGTCCAATGGTTGCAACTTACCATATGGCTTTTGGTGCTCCGCTTTGACTTGCAAGCAGGTCAAACACTTCTCCACATATTTCACGATGTCTCTTTTCATTCCGGGCCACCAATAATTTTGTTTTAAATCGTTATACATCTTGGTCGCCCCTGGATGTATCGAATAACGAGATTTATGGGCCTCGTCAAGTAGAAGTGCCTTGGCCCCACATGAGTTTGGAACCCAAATTCTCCCAAATCGAGTTTTCAATCCTTGGTTATCATCCGCCAGGTCTTTTAACTGCCCAACTATTCTTTCCCTTTTCACATTTTCTTCCTTTATTGCTTCAATTTGAGATTTCCGGATTTGCTCAAGCAAACCCGACGTCACAATTAGTTGCATCGATCGTACTCGAATAGGCGTATAATCTGTCTTTCGGCTCAACGCGTCTGCCACTACATTAGCCTTCCCGGGGTGGTAATGTATTTCACAATCAAAGTCTTTGACGGTTTCTAACCACCGCCTCTGCCTGATATTTAATTCCTTCTGATCGAAGAAATACTTCAAGCTTTTATGGTCGGTAAAGATAGTGCATTTCACCCTATACAAATAATGCCTCCATATTTTCAAGGCGAACACCACCGCCGCCAACTCGAGGTCATGGGTAGGATATCTCTTCTCATGAGTCTTTAGCTGCCTCGAGGCATAGGCTATAACCTTGCCTCGTTGCATCAAAACGCAGCCAAGCCCCGAATGTGATGCATCTGAGTAAACTACCATGTCGTCTGTTCCATCCGGTAATGACAATACCGGTGCATGGGTCAGTTTTTCCTTAAGCGTATGGAACGCCCTTTCTTGATCATCACCCCAGATAAACTTTTCGTCCTTACGGGTTAATTTGGTTAATGGCATAGCAATTTTCGAGAAATCCTGTATGAATCTTCGATAATAACCCGCAAGCCCCAAAAAGCTTCTGATCTCCGAAGGATTCTTCGGTGGATCCCATCTCGCGACGGCTTCTATCTTTGACGGGTCTACTAACACCCCGTTTGCACTAATGATGTGCCCGAGAAATTGTACTTCTCGCAACCAGAAAGCACATTTCGAGAACTTTGCGTACAATTTCTCTTTTCTGAGCGTCTCTAATACTTCACGCAAATGATTTGTGTGTTCCGCTTCATTCTTCGAATATATCAAGATGTCATCAATGAACACTATTACCGACTTATCTAGCATAGGCTTACAGACCCGGTTCATGAGGTCCATGAAAGCCGCGGGTGCATTAGTTAACCCAAAGGACATCACAAGGAACTCGTAATGTTCATACCGTGTACGGAAAGCCGTCTTCGGTATATCTTCCTCCTTGACTTTCAACTGATGGTATCCCGATCTAAGGTCGATCTTGGAGAACCAACTTGCGCCTTGCAATTGATCAAATAAATCGTCGATTCTTGGGAGTGGGTATCGATTCTTCACCGTGAGTTTATTTAACTCCCTGTAATCGATACACATGCACATGCTCCCATCCTTCTTTTTTCTCAAATAGCACCGGTGCGCCCCACGAAGACACACTTGGCCGGACAAACCCTTTGTCTAGCAGATCTTGAATTTGCGACATCAATTCTTGTAATTCTGATGGCGCGAGTCGATACGGCGCCTTGGCCACAGGTTTCGCGCCCGGAATCAATTCGATCCCGAACTCTACCTCCCGTTCTGGCGGTATTCCCGGTAGGTCTTCCAGAAATACGTCTGCATATTCGCGTACCACCGGTACATCTTCAATCTATAGTGATCTCTTGTCTGGTTCATTCGCGTATATCATGAATGCCCTACAACCGTGCCTCATGAGCTTGCGAGCTTTTAGCATTGAACACATAACGGGATTACCCCCCTTTTCACCGTATATGGTAACAGATTTTCCACTTGGAGATGTTAGTTTTATCTCCTTGCGGAAACATACGACTTTCGCATGGTGTCGGGATAGCCAATCCATCCCGACTACTACTTGGAATTCTCCCATCGACATAGGAATCAAGTCTATTGAATATTCTTCATCGTCAATGCTTATCTTACAATCTCGACATACATCACACACAAGGAAACTTTTGTTACCACCTATTTCTACTTCTAATGGCATAGGCAATTTTGTTAGTACAAAAGAAGGATGTCGAATAAATCCATGTGAAACAAAGGATTTATTCGCACCCGTATCAAATAACACATGTGCAGGAATTGAATTTATGGCAAATATACCTGAGACCACATCGGGCTCTGTTTTTGCCTCCACTGCTGTTAACTGGAAAGATCTTGCCTTTGCTCTTGGTGTCTCAGTGTGTGTATTCTTGTCATCTTTCTTTCCGATCAACTCCGGGCACTCAGATTTCTTGTGACCCGGCTGGTAGCATTTGTAACACACCGACACCTTCCCCGGGCACAATGCAGCCGTGTGCCCCGTTTTCCCACATATAGGACACGGTTTGTCCTTGAACCGGCACTCACCTTTGTGCCCCTTCCCGCATATCTTGCAGTTTGATGACCCGCTTTTCCCTTCTTGTTTCTTTGAGGATTCTGTTGTGCGCGCCTTTTTCGTTGGGCTTGGATTGACTATCTGCGCCCTTCTTTCACCTCTTTCAATCTGTTTCTTCAACTCTATCTCCCGTTCCCGAGCAACGTTTATAATCTCAGTGAGAGTCTCATACTTTGAAGGAGTCATAAACTCCCTATACTCGGCGCTCAACATATTATAATAATAATATATTTTCTACTCCTCATTCATTATCAATTCATCACAAAACTTCATCTTATCCATGAATATTCCCGTGATTTTATCAATAGATTCACCCTTGTGTCGAAGCTACATGAATTCTTCCTTGATCTTGTTAATGACTGCCTTGGGACTGTGATGTTTAAGAAACGGCGTCTTAAACTCATCCCATGTCATAGCTTTAGCCGCTTCACTTCCAATTTCTTTCTTCTTGTTATCCCACCAGTCTTTCGCTTGACCCCTTAACTGACCCGTGCCATAGGCTACGTAGTCGTCTGGATCACAATGAGTCCTTTCGAATACTCCATCCATATCGCTTAGCCACCCCTGGCATATTATCGGGTCAACCTCCCCATTGTAAATTGGCGGTTTGCACGCCATGAACTCTTTATATGAACAAGACTTTCGTCCTCCTGACTTTTCCTTTGCTAAATTGGTATTATCCTCCAATTTCTTGATTCTTTCTTCCACCACCGATAATACCGTGTTTTGGATTTTATCGATAAAGCCCGACAAACTGTTTTCGATTGCCTTTCCTACCTCTTCAGCAATCACTTCTATCGTTTGCTCGGTGACTCTTGGCACCGCATCGTCATTACCTTTATCCGTCATCTTTAACTGAAATGTTTACATCGAGCGTTAAACATTTCATCTAAAGCATATGGTTTATTTACTTCGGTTTATTCAAGTTCATAACTTGGTTTCACCGCTCTTATTTAATGCACTTTCCGGGTTTGAGTGTATTAACACGCTCTTCCCATGCATATCTATTCATTATTCCCTTTTTATACTAAGTAACTCTACTTAGAACAATTAATTCTTACCGGATGCTTGATCAAGCTTGAACCGAACACACTTTGCTAACAACCTTGAGCTCTGATTACCAACTTGTAACGCCCTTAATACTGGACGGAATTTATTTAATAATTATATGAACTTCATACTAATCAGAGTTTACAAAAACTTTTCGTGTTTAAAGACCATACATATTTGTGATAGTACCCAAAACAAATCCAAGATAGTACATAACAAGTTTTAAGTTAACCCTTACTAGTCAACTAACAACTAGTTTAAAGGATTCAAAACACGGTTAACAAACCATTTACAACATGATTAAAGTCTAGACAAGGTTAAGTTTGGTGCGGAAGCTTCAAAATGCGTGTTCGGTTCTTGACAACGTACTTAATCACCATCCGGAAGGACCCCATCCATACCTAGGGTCAAAACCACTAAAAACATTAGTTTTGACATTAATATAGTACATATAAACGAATTCCGCCATCAAAAAGTAAATAAAATACTAAGTTTCCTGGGCTCTACCGTAATTTATGGTATCTACCGTAAATTACGGTAGACACTGAATGGTCTTGGTCTACCGTAAATCAGTAGAGATTCACCGTAAGACTTTTGTTTTCCACCGTAAATTACGGTGGAGACCGTAATTTACGGTGGACTCTGTAACTTTGCCATTTAACTATTTTGTGGATTTTGCCCTAATCCGCATGCCGTTTTAGGCTATTTCTTTCCTGTATGTCTGTAAATTCATTACGGACATGTTCATTTCGACTATCATACCAACATTTGACTCACCGATTATACGGCTAAAAGTTACAATATTATCATTTATCCGACCCATTCTAACTATAAGTGTATAATTCCGATTTCTTATTCTAAAACCTTTTTGATGCCATTACCCAAGTTCCCGGGCTTGTACATCTTGGTGTGTTTGCGCTATTCATGGCTTTATGTTTCCTTGGAACTAAAAGCTCGTTTCCTCGGAATTCAACATTCCGTTTTAAACGGCGTTTTAAACGGCCTTTGCAACATACCTTCATTTATTTGATCCAATATCCTGGATTCACAACTTAAAGTATCATAGCTAGATTCATAAGCGTAGTGCAATCCAACACTTAACAACTTACGAAACCATCCTATCGCTATGTCATGATTCCTTTTATGGCATCTATTTAACCAGTTTGACTTTCTAGTGAAAACCATCACTTTATTAACAAGCCAAACCCAATCCCAAGTCTTTATTTTGACCCGTTTGATGTTCGAGTGAACTACGCCACTTTAGAATACGTCAACGCATCCTTTACACTACGATTCTATCTATACACTAAACTCAAACATATATGCGTAAATTAACGAGACTAAAGTCACGTACCTTTAGAGCACACCCTTCAAGCGCGTATCTCCTCCTCCGGCTTGTCCGCTTGACGATCCGGATGCTTGGCCTAAAGAGTTCAATTCAACTTACATTTAGAACCCTTTTCGTAATTATTAACACATAAATTGCCACAATAGTCAATTATGCGTTTCTATCCGATTTTCAACATATTAATTCCCCACTTAGGCATTTCAACAAACACCTAGTGGGTCAATTTTTCACATGATTATTACCAAGTTCATGACTTGTTAACTTGTCTAAATCAATTTCAATTAGGCAAATATATACATATTTTCAACAGCAATATTTCAGAGATTATCACATAATTTCAGTTTACACTAAATCAAAAGTCTTAATCCTAGTGTTTATCAAGTTCTACTAACTTGTTAATCACCCACTATGGTGATTATGAACCTTACAAACATCATGCAAGATTTTGACAAGAGTTCTTCTAGGGTTCGTCCCTAAACCTTATATCACTTCCAATTTCATTCATGCATGACACAATCAAGCTCAATTTCAACTTTTCATGATTTGTCTAGAATTTGAGATGAATCAAAAATACCGAAATTTACATACCTTATGATCCCTACAACAAGGAGACCACTAATCTATATTCAGATTTTGATTTGAACTTGATTTGAGCCTTCAATTCGTGGTTTTTGTGATAGTTAGGGTTTTGAGAGTGGGGGTCACCCTTCTCCTTCTCCTGATCGAACCAGCCCTCAAAATGGGGTGTTTGGTTTTTGTTTTATTAAATTTAATAATATAAGTTTCAATTTTAACAACATAGGCCCCTCCACTTTTGTTTAACTTAAAGTTTGATTGCTTTAACCCTACTTTAACTTACTTCTAGACTTGTAGTTAACTAGGTTATAAATTCCTCGTTAGTAAATTCTTGTTTATTTATACTTTATAACTCTAATATAAAGTTTTATATTTTCGGGATGTTACAAAAAAAAAGGTGTTTATCCTCAAAATCGACTTTGAAAAAGCCTATGATAACATTAATTGGAATTTTTTGGTGGATATTCTGGATCAGATGGGTTTCCTAGTAGATGGTGTTTATGGATTAAAGGAATTATCTCATCAGCTCGCACTTCGGTTTTGGTGAATAGGGCTACGACATTCGAATTTAAGTGCAATAAGGGTATGAGGCAGGGGGACCCGATATCTCCATTCTTATTCGTGATAGTTATGGAAGCCTTATCATGCATGTTTAGAACGGCTCGTGACTTGGGCATTATAAAGGGGGTATGTCTTCCTAATGACGGCCCTAACATTTCTCATCTTTTTTTATGCTGACGACGCTATAATCCTTGGGGAATGGAGTAAGGAGAACGTTCTTAATGTGGTTAGAATTTTAAGGTGTTTTTACGCTTGCTCGGGGCTTCAAATAAATTTTGGGAAATCGAGTATCTTTGGTTTGGGTGTGAGCAGGGGGGAAGTCGAAGAGATGGCAGGCTTAGTGGGGTGTAAAGCTGATAGCATTCCATTCAACTACCTTGGGTTAACGGTGGGTGCTAATATGAATCAGATAAATAACTGGAGACCGGTGTATGATATATTTGAGAAACGGCTTTCTTTATGGAAAGCGTCTTTCATGTCGATAGGGGGTAGAGTCACGTTAATTCTCTCAGTCCTTGAAAGCCTTCCCACTTATTATTTCTCTTTATATAGGGCTCCAATAAAAGTGTTGGAGGATTTGGAGGGTTTGATCAGAAGGTTTCTTTGGGGAGGTACCGCGGAAGGGAAGAAATTATGTTCGGTTGTGTGGGACAGGGTTGTTTCCCCTAGGAAAGCGGGTGGTTTGGGTCTTCATAATCTGAAGGAGATGAACATGGCGTTACTTTCTAAGTGGGGATGGAGATTCAAAAATGAGAAGGACAATCTGTGGGTCAAGGTTGTTAGTGCTCTCCACTTAGGTGGCTCCGATTGGGAGTTTTTTCCGGTGAAAAAAGCTTACGGGGGTGTTTGGAGTAGCATCGTGTTGGTTATCAAGAGGCCGTTTGTGGATAACATTTCTGTTCGGAATCTCTTTAGGGGTGTGGTTGGTAGAGGCGACTCCATTATGTTCTGGCTGGACCTGTGGATTTTCGAGGTTCCGTTAAAGGCTAAGTTTCCTTCTCTTTTTCGGTTAGAGATGGTGAAAACGTGTAGTGTTAGAGATCGGATAGAAGGGGAAGGTTGTTGGTTATGGCGGCACGATCCGGAGACAGATTTAGAAAAATTGGAATGACTATCCCTCATTGCGGCGCTTGCGGTGGTTTTGTCGAATGAACAGGATAGTGAGTTGGGCGGGGAATGGTCTGGCCTCGTTCTCGGTGGCAGCGGTGAAAAATTTTATGTTATACATGAAGGATTTTAGTAGTCGATATGTTATGGAATGGTGTAAGTGGGTTCCGTCGAAATGTAACATTTTGGTCTGGCGTGCGGAGATGGATAGGATCCCTACCGTTGAGGCGTTAAACAAAAGGGGTGTTTCGGTGGCCGATACTATGTGTAGTTTATGCAATGCAGGTTCTGATTCGGTTCTCCATGTGTTCACGGCCTGTCCGATCGCTTTGGGGCTATGGGAGAAAATAATTTTTGGTGTCGGGTGTGAGGAACTTTTATGTTTTTTCCGTGCGTGATCTTTTAGAAATCCATTCTTCAGGCAATAGAGCTGAGGTTGAGAGGGTGGCTCTCCACGGGGTTGTGATTACAGCATGCTGGTTTCTTTGGAAGGCTAGGAATGATGCGCGTTTCAATGACAGGAAATTCAGTGTCGAGGAAATTTTTAGTGATGTTAGGGCGGTTAGTTTTTTGTGGTTTAAGCATAGGGTGAAGAAGGGTTCTTTTGTTTGGTCAGATTGGTGTAAATTTGTTAATATGTAGGTTGGTTTGTTTGTTTTTCCGTCCCGGTTTTCGGGTTCGGTGTTTTTAATGAAGTTCTCTTTAAAAAAAACCCAAGTCTGAGATCAAGTTCTTTTTAAATTTATGGGAAAATCATTTCTCAGTCATGAAATACCTACACTGGTTGATTTAAACTAAATTAAAGTTCATCAATATGCTAACAAACTTGAATAAATACTTGATTGAAAGAAATGATATATCTGTTGTTTTTCACTTGATTTTAGAAATAAACTAAATAACTAATATCAAGTGTTTTTTTTTAGTAAATTACAAGTTTTGTCCTTTATGTTTATCCCAAATTTCAGGCGGTGTCATTTGTCTTCAAATTTGACGGGTTTTGTACTTTATGTCACAAAATCTTGCACGTTACGTCCTTTAGCCTAGCTTAGTTAATTTTTTTATGTTAAATCTAGCTACCCAAGGGCAAGTTGGTCTTTTTGCCTATATAATCAAAATTATTTTAATAAAAAAAGGAAAATAAATTAGAAAACAAATATTATATATGACTTGCTTTCTCCCTCTACCCCTTTTTCACTCCTCCCTATCTTTCTATAGATTTCAGCCAAGAACCCATAGCCACCACCTCCCTCATAGCGACCACCACCCCCACCGCCCTCACAACCGTCCACCCACCCTCACCCATAACTACCACACCCTATTCAAGCCCATTCTCTCTCTCTAGAAAACAACCATTCAGGCAACCACCACCGCCAACACTCCTGCACCACCGTCATCAGAGCACACCACCACCGTCATCTTCTTCTCCGAAACTCTTGCACCATCATCAGAACGCCGCCATAAAAAACCCTAGCTTTGTAGATTGGAACGATGGTGGTGGTTAGGGTTGGGGTTTTTTCGCAGATCTGGACGATAATGGTGATTAAGTTACGCGGTGGTAGTGGAGTGGGTTGCAGGTGGGTAATCGGGTGTGGTGGAGGTTGCAAACACTGGAGACTAAAAATCACACAAAACTCGCCCCAAATTCATTCGTACCACAGGCTTCTGGGTTGCAGGTGGGTAATCGGGTGCGGTGGCGATTCCTCGTGACCATAGGCTTCTGGTTGATTGTTGTTCTTCATTATCCTCTGGTTCAACAATTGTGTAATTTATACCGGTTTTTAGTAATTGATGAATGATTTTGGTTTTTGGTAATGATGGATCGAAGGGGTGGATGTTGATGGTGATGGTGATGTTGGAGATGGTGGAGTGAGTGGTGATGGTCTGTCAGGCAATGTTGGAGATAGTGGGTGGTTGGTGGCGGGTGGGTGGGTGCAGGGCTGAGCAAATAGGGTGTAAAACAAGACCTACCAAATGTTTGATTGGGTTAAAATAAAAGAAAAGTTTGGATCTGAATGTTATTGCAGGATTGGCGGTGGGTGGGTTGTGTGGTTTTGGTGGTTATGGTGGGGTTGCACTGTTGCAGTGGTGGGGATTTGCAGGGTGGTGGTGGTGGTGGTCGGTGGCAGGTGAGGGTAGTTGGTGGTGGCGGCAGGTGATGGCAAGTGGTGGTTTGAAAGAGAGAGAGAGAGGGAGGGAGAGTGTTTGTGAAAAGACAATACTACCCTCATGTGCAGTGCACATGCCATAACTAACTTAACTGGAAATAATAACTAGGTTTGCCATAAAGGACATAACGTGTAACATTTTCAAACATTAAGTACAAAAGTCATAAATTTTAAAGGTAATGGACAGCGCCTGAAATTTGGGACAAACATAAAGGACAAAACTTGTAATTTACTCTCTTTTTTTTTGAAGTCTTAGTTTAACGAATATATATTCAACGTAAAAGCATTGTAGAGAGCTCACGGGGTTCAAATACCGACATGATTTGGTTAGGGATGTCATTTTTGACATATTCAGGTGCGATGGTATTTCTGCTAAGAAAAAGGCACCCGTTAATTTCTTAACTGACCCGTTGGAAGGGAGATCTACCATTCGACCAGCCGACATTCTGGTCTTTGGATGGGTAGTAGGAAAACATGCATGTGTGAATCTAACAGGGGTTTCCCCGCTTGTGGGCTTAGAGGGTAGTGCTTTCACGGTGGGTCAGGTTGCTTTAAAGGTTGCTTCAGGTAAAGTGACCAAACATGAAAAAGCGTGCCTTGACAACCAGCACGTGTTTATCACATTTGTTTTCTGGCACCAAAAGCTGTGGACCTACTTAGTCGAGTTCAAAGGGTCATGCATAGTAATGTTATGACCCCGAGATCTATGGACGTAGTTTTTAAAAGTCTTAGTTTTGTTATTCAAAAAGGGGTAGCGGTGCAGCTTGTTGCCCGTTGACCAACTATCTCGATGTAAATTCATAAAACGATTCTAAGACTCTAAGTAAATAATTGAGAGAGAGAACTTTAATTTCCTTTAACCAAAAGTGAAATAAATTACATAAAAATAAATTAAAGATATATCAATTCGATTCGATACGGTTATTTTTGGCTACGAACACAACCATATTGTTAATTTTTTTTCTTAAAATTATAGGGTTTTGTGGGGCTGAGTGGAGCAATACTAATTCAAATCTACCACACACTGTTTGGTGACAAACCAACCAACTTCTTACTCATGCTTGCTGTTTTTCCAGCACTGGTGTGCCTTGCTACCATGTCTCTCGTTCACGTAAACCCTTCAAACACGAGCGATGACAAACCTCATTTAAATCGCTTCTCGTTGATCGCACTCATAATCGCCACATATCTAATGATCGTAATCATCCTTCAAAACATCTTCACATTCCCATCATGGGCTCACATTCTCACAACAACTATTCTTGTGATTATGGCATTGTCACCTCTTCAAGTAGCCCTCACAGCTCAAAGAAGCGAACAACGATCACCATCCCCTGTCATGGCCCCATTGATCACGACTTTAGAGGATCAAAATGAAGTTGAGATGAATCTGCTACAAGCAATGAGCACAATCAACTTTTGGTTGTTGTTTCTAGCCATGGTTTGTATAATGGGGTCAGGATTAGCAACAATCAACAACATAACTCAAATAGGCGAGTCGCTTGACTACTCAACGGTTGAGATCGACACAATGGTTTCTCTAATGTGTATATGGAATTTTCTTGGTCGGTTTGGTGCTGGATTTGTGTCTGATTTGTTCCTACACAAATACGGCGGGGGAAGACCGTTGTTTATCTCCCTTACACAATTAGCGATGGTCGTGGGCTATTTGAGCATTGGCTTTAGTGGGAACTTGTACATTGGTTCTGTAATTGTGGGTGTTTGCTACGGATCACAATGGTCTTTAATGCCTACAATCACTTCGGAAATATTTGGGGTGAAACATATGGGAACTATTTTCAACACTATCGCCGTGGCCAGCCCTATGGGTTCGTATATATTTTCTGTTCAAGTGATTGGAAACATTTATGACAGGAAAGCACAAGCAAGTGGGGGACCGTGCCACGGGCTTCATTGCTTTAGGCTTTCGTTTTCTATATTTGCGGCGGTTTGTGGTTTTGGTATTATTGTTTCCTTGGTGTTGTTTCTTCGAACAAGGGGGTTATATGCTTCAATTTTGCAAAGAAGGTTGAAGGGGTAAGTTAGAAAGAGCTCTTGCGTTGGATTCAATTTGCATGTTATATTTCTATATGCTAAGTTAATAAGGATTATTTTGTAATGGAATCATGTTCCATCAAAGAAAGAAGATGGGGTTTGGTTCAAGTCCATCATTAAAAGGAAATAGTGAAATATATTTTTTACTAGTTTCGTAGCATATGATATATTTGGATTTATGTCATTATGTATGAGTTCTATCAGCATAAAATGGAATTTGAAATTTTAAAGTTCATGGAAATTGAAAGGAAGTTAATCTGTTTAATGATCTTTCATGATCAATTTTAGTTGTAGCTTAATGTGATAAGGAAGGTTAAGTAACTTGCTCGGAAAAAGTTGATTAAATTTGGCTCAATCCAAATTGACTCGGATAGATTATCAAGAGTCTATGTGAGCGAGCTCTTTAGGTTGTTTGAGTAGAAGTGCTCATAGAAAATAACCTCAATACAATAAGCCAATGTGAAATTCTAAATAGAGTGAATTACTGTTTTGGCCCCTGTGGTTTAGCCAATTTAACCCTTTTAGGTCAAAAATAATATTTTAACATATCAGACCCTGATGTTGCATTTTATAACGGTTTTGGCCACTGACACTAACTTTGTTACTTTTTTGTAGTTAAGTGTAAGGGTAATTAGGTAATTATATAACTTAGTGGTTGTTTTTGATAATTATAAAGTTCTTTTAGGGACAAAAACAGTAATTAACTCTTTAATATTTAAGAGATTATTAATGCAATTAATCAAGTTTTTTTTTATTATTTTGTTAATTTCACGATTATTATTTAATAAATTAGGTTTTATATATACGAATAAATGTGTTTTTTATTAAGCGTTTGTTTTTTTATAAACGTCGTTTTTAAAATCATTTGTTTTTTTTAACTTTTTTTTAAACCGTATCGTTTTTAAATTATTTCTTTTTAAACCGTTTGTTTATTAAAATCGTTTTTTAGTTGTTTGTCTTTTAAAGTTTTTTTAAACAATTCATTTAACACTGTTCTTTTAAAAATCTTTTTTTTTACTTTTTAAACAATTCGTGTTTTTAAATTGTTGAATATTAAATGCAAATCTTTTTAAACCGTTCCTTTTAAAACCGTTTTTGAAACCGTTCATTTTTGAAACTTTGTAGTCAGTTTACTTATAGCCGTTAGGAAAAATGAACTTCAGAAAATGAACGATTTCTAAAATTAAAGGAATTTAAAAACGATCGATTTTAAACAAACGAGTGGCTTAAAAACGAATTTTTAAAAAAGACGTTTATAAAAAAAACAAAACCTTAAAAAAATAAGTTAACAAGTGTAGGGTTTTAAAAACCATACCAATTTAATGAACAAAAGGTTAAAAAATAACGAATTTTAAATAAATAAATAAATGCTCCAAAGAAATGGAAGATTTAAAAAAAAACCACTCTAAAAAAAGTTTGAAAAATAAACGATCTTTTGCAAACTTTTTATTAGAATGTTTCATCTTTTTCCGAATATTACATTTCTTTTGTTTTTTATACACGTCGTTTTGTAAAATTTTAAAAACGAACAACTTAAAAAGGAGTTGTTTCAAAATGTTTAAAAACAAATGATTTTAAAAAGAATGGTATGAAATGACGTGTTTAAAAAAACTTTAATAGACAAACGACTTTAAAAAGAACGATTTTTTAGAAAACCAAACAGTTTAAAAGGAACAATTTTTAAAATGATATTTATGAAAACAAACGGTTAATGCAAATACATATTTATTTGTATATTTAAAACGTGTTTTGTTAAATAATAATCGTGAAAATAATGAAATAAAAAATTACTTGAGTAATTGCATTAATAATCTCTTAAATATTAAAAGAACTTTGCAATTATCAAAACAACCCCTAAGTTATACAATTACCTAATTAACCTTACACTTAAATGCAAAAAAGTAACAAAGTTTGTGTTAGGGGCCAAAACTGTTATAAAATGTAATCTTGGGGTCTGATATGTTAAAATATTCCTTTTTGGGCTGAAATTGTTAAACTGACTAAACCACAGGGGCCAAAACAGTAATTTACTCTTCTGAATATGTGATGTTCAAATAAAAAGTCCAAAATGTGAGTGTAACTATAATTAGTTACAAGAGTAAATTATCATTTTAGTCCTTGAGGTTTGACTAAAATTGCCACTTTAGTTCAAATAGTTTTTTTCTTGCCATTTTAGTCCAAATAGTTTTGTTTTCTACCATTTTAGTCCCTGACTTTTGTCATTTTCATTGACCACCATCACCACCTCCCACCACCCACCCTATCACAACATTCTATCATCGCCACCACCTGTCTGCACTGTCACTACCCACTCACCCACCCCACCACCATCACCATCACCACCCACCATCTCCACAACCACTGGCCACTTTTCCGCCACCCACGTCATCAACCAACACCGCCACCATCACCGTAAAACCAACAACCATCGCCATCATCTTCACTGTAAACCGGCACAACACCATCCCCATACCATCGCACCTGCAGAAAAAGAAAGAAAAATGTGGTTTAGCCAAAATCCACCTAAGTTAACGAAATTTTTTGAATGGAGTTAGTGGGTTGGATGAAAATGGCAAAAAATGACAAAAGTCAGGGACTAAAATGATAGAAAACAAAACTATTTAGACTAAAATGACAAGAAAAAAAACTATGTTGATTAAAATTGTCTAACCACTCCTAACCTAAAAGAAAAGAAACTATATTAAAATAGTTATAGAAGGTATAAACACAAATATTAATTTCTTTTAAAGATAAATGAACATTCTATTATCATTTACAAATATACTAGGTTATCATCCGGGATTGCAAAATTTAATTTTAAATACTCAAAGTGTATAATTTAAATAAGTTAAATAATGTGACGTATTAGATAAGTTAATCAAAAAGTGCATATCTTGTTTTTGGAGCATTCTATAAGCATAAAAGTTTCGCAGATTCGTGTCGTGGATTCAAAAGTAGATAAACGTCAAATAATAATGCCAAAATTGGACTGCTTCCCGGGCAGGTAAAATTAATTGATGTTAATTGAATTATGTCGTTGAATAAAATGAAAAGACATGTTTTCAAACGTTATTAAGTGTTTAAATAAATAAATTAAACTTCGGTGTCCATACTATGCTACCATGCGGTACCAAAGGCGGACCCAGGATTTTAATTATTGTGGAGACGATCAAGACTTTTGCCGTGAAATAACACTATTTTTTTTCATGGGGCGGCTCTCTCCTTTTCTTTACATGTGGGTGCACCCCTATGCTGCTTGAACCAGTAAGAAGGAACTCGAGGAACCCGAACCCAATTATTATTAATACCCGAACCCGAATACCCATCTTTCGTTTGATAATCCAACCATTCCTAAAAAGAAAGAACCCGAGGAACCCAGACGCATTTTAATATTCGAACCAGAAAAACTATCTTCAGTTAACTCCCAACTCCCTTGATAGGTTGTATGTATATATCTAAACAATATGCTTGACGAAGGCAACACCTATGCAAGGGAAAAAATAACAGGAATAAAACTAAACAAAACTATAGACTTCTGATTAACCAAGTATTGATCCATTTGGTCCCATATACACCCTATTAACAGCAATTGCTACATGTTGACATATTCTTGTTTTGTTATCGTCTATGAGAAGTTGCTTGAAGGCACTTTCACATGCTGCTATATCAATTGTATGATATTAAATCTTTTCACCAACCACTGTAACATGACAATATACAAAGAAATTTAGCATATATTAAAAGTAAATAATGAATTCAAGATAAAATCTATCTATTATACTAAAATAATTCATCTTTGCCACATGGCCCTATTCTTGGCCAATCAATTGGGTGATGTGGACAGTCTCTTTGTCCAGATAATTGTTCAAGGGCGCTAAACCCTTTTCCTTTATTCTCTTGCTCTTCAATTTATGTTCTACCGCTTTCTCTACATTGAGATTAGGGCACTAATGTAGAGATACCATTTTATTGTTTACCACGTAAATTGTCATCGTTGTGTTTTAATAGTGATTTATATTATTTCCTATGCTTTTGGAATCTGATTTGAGATAAGCTTCACTTCATCTTTCAGAGTTTATTGGAACTAGCAACTCCACAAAAACACTGCTACAAAGTCAAAACTATAATGTAAGCTGGTACACGCAAACTGATCAGACTTACTGTTTCTATTGCGGTTCAAATGGATAATTAGTTCAATAGTTCGACACATATAGTCAAGTTAATTGAAATCTAGATTTGAGTTGCTATTTTAATCGTAACTGATGTTGTTCTGCATATCTATTAAATGAAAATAGGTTTGTTTGGGACATGTGATGGTGGGCGACAACTCGATTTAAAGTGGCAAGAGGGAAGAGGCGATCTACGGAGGGCTTCTCTTAAATTCGTTTCAATAAAGTATATTCTAAATATCTGTTCGCATCGTTTTTGTTTTAATATTACAACTAGTGTTTTAAAAACCGGACCTGGATAAATTAACTAACAAGAAACATATCTATCTATCATTTGTCTGATATTTCAGGATGGGACCCGGGACTATTGGAAATGTGCGTTGGGGAGAAGCGTAAGCTGAAGATTTCTACAAGTATGTGTTATAGGGATAAGGGTTCACCTCCTACTATCATAGGTAATCTTTGCGTCTTTCAAAACCGGCTCTAAACGGCCAAAATTATAGTATTTAGTTATGGGCCAAAATTATAGTATCACAGGAGTTAACATACTTAAAAGAGCTTAATAGTTGTTTGGTGTTGCTACTTTTGAAAGCATTTTGTAAGTTCCTTCGAATATAGTGTGCTTAGATACTTCCTTTTGAATATAGTGTGCTATCTCAACGTCTTTCACTTCATTTTTTCTCCTTTTTCTCTCATGCGTGGAGGATCTGGTAAGTTTTGTTTTTTTTAATTAATTAAACTTCCTTTCTCAAGCAATAATTTGATGTTAATATTACAGTTTCATCGTTTTGTTCAGGCTAGGGTTTGTTTTGGTTCAGATATGTTCAAGTTAGGATTTTTTTAGTCAGATTTATGGACGTCAATTATTTTTGTTTTATTAGAATTAGGGTTTCATTATATCTTTATGTAAGTGACAACGTTTAATTCAATTATCAATTCAGATTAGGGTTTGTTTTGGTTCATATTTTTTGAGATTAGGATTTTTATTCAGATTTTCTAACATTACTGCTTACAAATGATGCAAAACTTTTTAGACAAAGCATATTATGGATCCCCTATTGCTAATAAGTGATTTTTAGATGCCATGTTGCTTTGATTTCTTTGTTCATACTACCTATGGGGTTGATGATTTTGATAAGTCACTAATAAGGCTATTGTTGTTCCTATCGTATTGCATCAGGTGGGCAAGCTGACTAAGCTTGCCTGAGAAGAAAGAGCGCAGCTAATGCAGTTTCTTGAGTTGGTTCTGAGCCAGATTTAAAGGCGGTCAATAGGGGTGTGATGCTTAAGGTTGCAGGTTCGGTGGCTCTCAGTTGTGGGGAATTACCAAAAAGTTCATTTAGAGCCTTCAAATACCCTTCATTCACTGTTCCATTCGACTATAAATCCTTTCCAAACAGCCGCTGCAGGTTTGAGGTAGTATCAATAGTTGTGATTAAAAAATCGTGTGTGATGAGCGATGCATCTGAATATAGCTTAGTTGTCAAAAGCACACTTTATTTGGCAAATAAATACATACTTTTTTTTATTACATTTGTAAAAATCAGGGGTGCCTGTTATACAAACAAATTTAAAGGGAGGTCCACCAGAAGACAACATTGCAAGCTAATGGTGAGTGCTATCAGCTCTGTTTTTTTTTTTTTTTGGATTTTCTTCATATAATTCAACCTTGGCAAACTGGGTGAGTTTGAGTGATGAGTCTGATGTGTGCAAAATGCAACATATAAATTACATCAAATGAGGCATAAAACTAACATTTTTTAGTACTAATGTTGGAAAAAGTGTGCTTTTGTCTTCCTTTTTGTATTTTCAGGACCAAATTAAATGAGCAAAAGGAACAAATATGCAGCAAAAACTAACATAAATACAAAGAAAAGGAATAAACGTGGCATACCCGACCCCTCGATAACATCTTCCCAAGCAAAAAAAGAAACAGAAGGCTGACCACGGCCCCGTGCCCAGCGGACACGGGGGCGTGGCCAGGTGTCTGCAGAAAATGACAAAGTTGTAGAAGCTTTTATTCCCAGCACGGGGGCGTGCCCAGCTCAGCATGGGGCTTGGTCAATGCTAAGATTCGCAGAATCTTGCAAATCTTGATAGTACAGATACGCTTCTGCACACGGGTCCATGCCCAGCAAACACGGGGGCGTGTGGAGCTTAATGCAGACAATTGCAATTAATGAAGAAAGAGAAAGATGATGGCCACGGGGTCGTGTCCAGCGGACACGGGGCCGTGTTCGGGCTTCTGTTCAGGCTATAAATAGGGTGCTTGGCTCACTTCAAAGGCATCCCTTGGCAAACCACCTCTCTCCCACTTCACCACCACTCCACCACCACTACAACACCCACATCCACCACCATCATCCATCATCCACCTTAGAGTGTGTGTAGTAGTCTCGGGATCCAAGATTGATCGTAATAGTTCTTGTCAATCAAAGGCCATGTTTGGCTAAGTCTCTTACATCACTTGGTGAATACTAGCATTTAATGTAATACTTTTGATATTTTCGCACTTTTTATTTGTTTTTTTATTAATGACTTTAATAATTAGTTTCTTATGTTGAAGGTGAAACTTCTTTATCATTTGTCCGTGGTGTCTTGGCATTACTTTACTGTCTATATAAAGTAAAAGATTTTCACCATTCATATCTCTATGGTCTATATAGAGATATGTTGGCTACCTGGTCAGGGGTTAAGGGAATGGTTTAGCAAGGTTCTTGCCTTGTTCAGTGTATAGATCCTGCAAGGACCTGGGTCAAGCTTACTAGGACCTCCTTCAATACCCACTGGTATTGGATGGTGGGGGTGCGAACGACTTGATCCCCTTATATGTAAACTACTATTAATACATTAACCCGGCTACTTGGGATTGTATCCCTGCTGACTCAAACCACTTAGCCGAGGGTAACGTCACTTTCAAAAGAGTGGCCTACCACTTTACGCATTAATAACTTACTTTATTATTTTTCAATATTCCGACCCTTTAAGATTGTATCCTTGCTGACTCAAACCACTGGGTTGAGGGTAACGTCACATTCAAAAGAGGGACCTACTACTAAAACTAAGATAATCTCTTAAAAAGTGCAAAAGTGCGGAAATCATCAAAGGTTACATTAAAGGCGAGTCAGATCCAAGTGATTCATCTTGTCTATCTGGTTTTCTTTTATTTTATTTTTCAGCATTTTTAGTTTTATTTTTTCATACTTAAAATCTTTTTCTAAAATTTTGATTTGATTAGACGTTGAGGATAAACCGATACTAAAAGTTCTTGTGTCCTTGGACGACCTCGGTATCTTACCAACGCCATACTACGCTCACGATGGGTGCACTTGCCCATGTGTGTGTTTAAGTGTTAGTAAAATATTGTGTTTTATAAATTTAAAACTTGACTAATGTTTTAAAAAGGGCTTAAAATATTAATAAAAATATATCACACCTAACACACACCAAGTTTTTGGCGCCGTTGCCGGGGACACAAGGATTTTAACAAAGTTAGGAATCAACGGCCTAATCGTTTTTCTTATTTTTCTATTTTTTTAGGATTTTTCTAGATTTTTCAGCTTCTGCAGAGCTCAGCACGGGGCCGTGCCCGCTGAACACGCCCCCGTGCCCAATCTTTGGTACTGGCAATCCTTTTTTAAGTCAGACAATAGCTGAACACGGGGCCGTGCCTACTGAACACGCCCCCATGCCCAAGTTTCAGACACTGAAAACAGAACCGTAAGATCCCGACGGTTGGTAATTTCTGACACAAACATGAGTGATACTGATCATTTTTACTTTCGCTCCTCTTATGGTGCGTGGTGTCAAATATTTGCGGAACTCATGAAGATTTAAAATGTTATTTTTTAAATTACACTCCCAACTACTTAGACCCATTGTTTTCCTGTAACCTTAAGATGGGCGAAAGTAAAAACAATCCCTATCTCTCCCTCAAATGCTCTCAATCATCTCTTCTAGATGATATGATTCTCGAAGAATTATTTCAAATGGAAGAAGTAATTCTCCAATTGATAAGAGAACTTGAGATGGAAATAACTAATTCATCTCAAGACGATGATCAAGGAGAATTATTGAGACCGCATTCGGAATATAACAACATCATTGCTCCCGAAATCACCTCTAACTCTTGCGAGAACTTGAGCGATAGTCGTCCCTGTGTCGATTGTGCCATGAAGGACTCTCCATCGATCTCCTCCGATGCATACATAGACCTGAGCGATTCGACATATACCTTCTTTAACGAGAGCCCGGATAAGGGAAATAAAGGTTAGTCCCGCCCACCAGTATTTAGCTTAGGATTCACCCTTTCCGATAACCTCTTGCGTTCTTGTCTAACACTAGGGCAATTAAGGTACCTCAGGTACTTCAGTGTTGTTCCGTCCAGTAAGGAACCACCCGATCTAGATAAATTCCTTAAAAATAGACAAAACTTCATAAAAATCTCTAGCCACGGGGCCGTGTCCAGTTCAACACGCCCCCGTGCCCACCTGAAGATTTGTGTCTGATTCAAAATCAGAATACGGACAAAAAGTGTCAGATTCTTGTCTGACCACGGGGCCGTGGTCAGCGTGCTGTCGTTTTCTATAAATGCAGCAAGATTCCTTCACTCTTGGACGCATTCCAAAGACAAAGATCTGGTGGGATCTTCACATATACCCTATAAGGTATATTCTAAAGAAGGTTCTCAACAACCATCTTGTCTTTACTACTTTTGTCTATTGCCTTCTTCTTTATAATCTCCTCAAAACCTCCATTAAAACTTAAAATCTCCATGATTTCAAGCTTTATTGTGATATTTGTTAGGTTTTTATTCAAGGAATCTTATCAAAAATAAGTTTTACAACACTGTTTTAAGTTATTTTTGCTTTGAATTGCTTCAAAAGTCAGAAAAATAATTTAAAGCTCCAAGATTCCTTGTTTCAAAAAGCTGCAGAGAGGTGGACACGGGGCCGTGCTCAGCGAGCATGGGGCCGTGGCTGGAGTACTGTTTCATTAAATTGAACTTTTCGACTTGTTTTCTTAGAATGTCAAGCCAGAATAGCGGAACCTCTTCAGATCATTCAAGGAACATTCGCAGGGAACGAAGGCCTTCGATCGAAGCAACCCTTGTGCGTTATATGATGGCACTAAGAGAAGCTCTCGACGAGATGACATCCGTAGAAGAAGTCCTAATCGAGCGTATCAACTATCTAACAGTGGGGCTAGAAAATAGCTTCCAAGAAATCAACCTTTTGCACCAAAGGTTGAATATTCTTGCAATGCCTCCTATGGAACCAATCTTCCCACAAGAAAATTGAAACTTGGCACAAGAAGTTATTAACCCCACCGGATGGGATGACATCCCCGCGAAACCTCCTCTTGACACCTTACAAGAGGTTCCGGTTGAAGTCGCACCCCCTCAAAACGAGGAAGACAATGAGCCCGCCTTCCTTCTCCCTCGGGAGATAGAAGAATGGCTTAACGATGTGTGAGGGGTCCTTTCCGGAGAAGAAGTTCTACAAGCCTTTTTCAACCCAAAAAATTATCTTTTTGGAAATTTTGTTCTTAAAATAAAATTATCTAGGCTAGGACTTCTTTGTGGTTTAAGATTTCTTGTATTTCATGACCTATTTATCCAGATTTAGTTTATGCTTTTTATTTTCTAGGAAATTATGTAATTAACTCTTGAATGAATGATGGTTTTTAAGTATTAATTGGTGTTTGGATGATGTTGTCATGGTTAAAATACACTCAGAATGGTGGAGGTTACTAAGGCAAACTTGAACCCACACCCCATGCACAAAAAACAGAGCCTCCCGACAATTTTTCTTCATTACAGCAAGTTTAGCATGGGGCCGTGCTCAGCCCAACACGCCCCCGTGCCCGAGGTTCTGCAGAAAACGCCCAGTTCAGGTAACTGGACACGGGGCCGTGTTTAGTGAACACGCCCCCGTGCCCAGCCTTCTGTTAAATATGATACTGGCAATCTGAGCACGGGCCGTGCCCGGACCAACACGGGCCCGTGCCCAGACACCCAATAACATAAAATTTTGTTTTTAAACACCTTTTTGCACATTCAATAAACCTAAAAACTTATTTTTGGGACACATTGAGGACAATGTGTAATTTAAGTGGGGGGGGGTGCTAAACCTTGAATTTTGCAAGTCCTAATAACAAACCTTACACAAAACTCTATTGGAACCGCTAATCACCCCAATTTTTTTCAAAAATTTTTCATTTTTTTACTTGTCTTGGTTTAATTTGGGAATAACAAGTTCTAAAAAGGTTATATTTTTACAAATTTACAACCGATAGCGTCGTGATAAAAAGAACCAACATAAGAAAATTATGAAACGGCATGACAAATCTAGTTAAAATTTGATTATATATATATACTTGATCACATTATAAACCATTCCCACAAAAAAATGAGTTTTGAGCCTTTATTAAGCATACAAGCATACATCTTTAAACTAAATGCTCATTTTTCGTTTCTTGTGTGAATAGCCGCTTGGTTCTTACGACTCTAGAACTTGCCACGACGATACATTCCCGGTCCTTACCAACTTAAACCCAAGTAAGTAAATGATGGAGGCATTAGGACTAACCCATTTTCCTTCAACACCATTATTTTTCATTTTTGTTATCACCTACCCAAAATCCCCCTAGTTAACCCCTTTGAGCCTAAACCTTTTCGTTTCTAAACCCACAAAACAAATACCCTTTACCCACCAAAACCTTTTTCTTTTAAACCCTTTATTTTAGTAAAAAGCTCGGTTGTCTCGTGACGTTCTTTACCAAAAAAAAAAAAAAGAATGAAGTCTAGTAATAAACAAACAAGTTCCTCAAAGAAACTTTGTTTGAAAATGCTTAGTTTGAATAAAAGTCACAAAAAGTTTTACGACGACCGACGCTTTTTACGCTTTTAGCCCTTTTTACTAACCACTAATCCACAACCACATACCTTTAACCCAAGCCTAACCCTTCCCCAAGTCCTCTTGATATTTACAAAGGTTTATAGTTAAAAAGGAGGAGGATTGATTGCTTGGCAAGCATATGGTAGAAGCAAGTTCCATGCCGGTCTTGAGTGTTTCACAAAAATACATTTTCGGCCGAGTGTTGAGTGATCTCCCGTGAGGTATGTGAACTTGTATATAAATGGAATTTTAAAGAGACATGTTATGCCCAAATAAGTAATTTCTCTTATGAAACGTTCTAAATAAATCATAACGAATAGGAATGTAAATAGTATATAAATAAAACCCAATAAAGATCTTGGATTCCCGACACTCAAGACAAGCCCAAAACTTCTCTTCTACCATTTCATTTGGGTGTGTAAGCCACATAATAAAGAGTTTTGCTAGAGGACAAGCAAAGACTCAAGTGTGTGTGTAACACCTTGAAATTTTGCGTCAAATGAAATAACGACATGTGTCGTGTAAGACAAAAAGTATTATAAACCCAGATCTAGTTAAAGATGTATGGCAGGATTTTAAACGTGTCGACATGTTAATTTATACCTCTGAACGACCTCATTATAAATCCCAAGACCCTAATATATATTATAAACATCTGATATACTCAAATCCGATAATACTAACAATCATTGACTCTTATTTGCAAAAGTGAAATCCTACGAAGAAATGCACGACAACCCTTCGTTCATGACTTTTCGATAAAGTCCAAGACAATTGTACATCATTAAAAGTGATCTAAACTGTTCAAGGCACGTTCTTGAGGCCACATACTGAATTATAGAAGCCCAAAATTCGTAATACATGGTTGCCTGTTCGAATGCTTGAAAGGTCAAATTTTTTGCCTTCTGCAAAGAGCTTACGGACCGTAAGCTACCCCCTTACGGTCCGTAAGGGGTGCCCAGCGACAGAAACTTGGGCAGTTGGCTGTCATAAACGTGGTAACCGACTTAGTTAGATATTTTTCACTTCTTGGGCGACCCCTACATGCTGTTAGACCCTAGGAGCACTTGTAAATGATCTGGGAACAATGCTAGGCTTGTGTGTCAAGATCATAAGCAATTAAAATCACTATATAAAGCCACAATGTTGCAACATTGTGATCATTCATTCCATCTGCATTTCTGGAGCTTTTGGGAGTTCAAGAGCAGACCCTAAGCATCTCTAATCGTGCATAGGACTTGGGTAAGCTTCCTAAACCTTCCTTGATTAAGTTTTGCTTAGTTATTAGCCTAAAAGTCAAACCGTCGTAATTAGCGTTTGACTTAGCGATTAATCATTAATGGTCCAGTGATTAGTCGAATTGAAGGTAGTTATAAGTTGGTAATTATGTGGGCAATAAACCCTTAAAAGGGCACCCTCTGATTCCCGCTCTAACTAGATCAAATGTCGGGTCAAAGTTTGTATTAAAAAGTCAACAGAAACTTAATTTGCGAATTAACATGTAATTAGCAATGTAGAAGGCATGTAACCTATTTTACCACTCATATAACTTAGTAATAAATGTAAGAACATGTCTAAGCATGTTCGACCCGACAATTTTCTGTTTAGACCCGGTTCTGAACCGAAAGTCGCAAAACTTTGACTTTTGCTTTGACTTCAGTTCTGACCCGATTTGGTATGATTTGGAAATGCCTTAGAGCTTCCTTAGGACCAGGTTACATGATAGTATAACCCTCTATGGTTGATTCGTTGTTTTACCGATTCGTTTACATGTTTCCGTTAATTGCTTAATGTTGACCATAATGCCCTTTTGACCATAAAACGAGAATTTTGGAAATGTGAGAGGACAATAATCTTTGCTACTGATTTATAAACATGTCCCTAAATTTTCACATCAGTTGGAGGTCTAGAATAGGAGTTATGCTAAATAGCGAATTAAAAAGCTTTTTGTTAATTAAACGGCGCAATTAGCATAAAGCCTATCTAAACCCAATTTTGACACCAAACCTTTTACCCACTGATGTAATATAATATTTTGGGATTTTTGAAGATTTTTAATTATTTTTAACCTGCTCATAACCTAAGGTTATGGCGTTGATTCGGAAAATACCGATTATACCCTTTTTGTGTATAAAATGAGTTTTACAAAGTATTTTGACACCAATCCAATTGCTACTGATTTGATATAATAAATAAAGTATTTTGAACTTTATAACCTGATCAGAAAACTCGGATTTCATGTATAACCCGGAAATCGCTTAAAATGGCTTTTTAAGCGTATCAAACGCATAGTTTGGGTTTAAAACCATTTTGTCATATAAGACTTATCACCAACTGATATGACCTGATAAATTAAGTTATTTTACTGATGTATTCAGACCCATATCTCAGAATCTCATTTAATCTCTTTTATAATCTTTAAAATGACCAAAATGCCCCTACGGGGCTTATATTTAGATTAAACTCGTTTTGGGCATAATGGAAAGTATCCTACTGATATCCCAACATATTTAAGACATATTAACTTTGGAAACCTGTATATGACCCTTATGGAGACCCGTTACGTCTCTTGCGCGTTCGGTTCAGTTTATGTAACTAGTTTGCATAAATTAGCCGAAACGGGTCAAACCTTATCGTTTTTATCTCAAAATCCAGAATGTGTTTAGTTTACCCATATTATACAAGTCTTCAAACTTTTCGGGTCTAAACCACATTCTATTCCGGTCTTCGCTTAATCACGCGTTCGAACCGTATCTTTCATTAAAACTAACCGGTCTAAGTTTAGGCTTAATTAAAGACCCGTTAGGATTCTAATAGGTTATTATAAACCTTCGTTCCAGAATAGGAGACCCGGTAAAAGCTACACGCACTTGCTAATTGTGATTGATACTTGCAAAGGTAAATACTTTTAACTTATTTTCCCTATACGGGCTTGGGGTACGGTATATAAAATACCGCTTGGTCCGGCATTGAATCTTTAATCGAATAGAGGTTAAATCATTGATATGCTTCATTTTGAAATGTTTTTTTTTACTTAAAGCCTTTGGGGGTTAATGACCATGTCCCGGATATCCTTGGCATCATCTTACGAGATGGCCACGACCTGAACACGGGGTGTAGGCGTACACCCGTCAGTGTATAAATAAATAATGTGGTGTGTCTATTGATCTTTAACCCGGTCTACGGATCGGGCTACTGAACGCATAAGGAACATGTAATTCTTTTACAAGTATTATATTCAAATAATTATCCCAAGTCATAAAAAGTTTGTGCCACGTGCATTCAAATAAATTTTTATTAAACTTTTCAAAATGAGTCGGTTGAATGTATTTACCAGTGTAAACTGACGTATTTTCCCAAAAATGTTAAGTGCAGGTACTACGCGAACTAGGCTGGCTTTCTCCTAGCGTCCACAATAAGTCTCGCAAGCTTGGATGTCAAAACTGTTGAACAATGTTTTCTATTTATTTTTGATCCACATGTGGATTATTTTCAACTGTTTGTGATACTTGATATTACAATATTATTCGGTTGAAATATATCTATCTTTTGCTTCCGTTGTGCATTTAAATATTGTGTTGTTTGACTGTAATGTTACCAACCACGTCACGATACTCCCCCACCGGGCCCACTGGTAATACGTGGAAATATCGGGGTGTGACAGGTTGGTATCAGAGCCAACATTGAGTGAATTAAACACTAGCCTTTTGTGTTTAATCTCAATGACACAATTGCACATTCCTAAATTTTCGAGTCTAGACAAAGAACATAGGAATAATCCAAATTGTTTTAAATTTTATTTAACTTTGTTCTTTATATTTCTTGTTGTATCTTTTATTTTGTCAGGAAATATGCCGCCAAGATTTAGAAGAGGAGGAAGAGGCAAGGGGCCAATCACCGCCCCCAACGATCACGAAGCCGGGCCTTCGCACCGGCGAGCTCCTTCTACTACTGCGAGTGCCGATCCGCAAGGAGCCTGGAGGACCTATACAGAGCCCGCTAGACTGTCTGTCTTGCACAGCTTCACACCTCCCTATCGTCATTCCTTTGGGCCGCATTCGGAAAACGAGCCCGATAACCCACAGCCTTCATATATACCTCTCCAGCGATCCCTTTCTCACAATTCCTTTGGCAACCCTACTCCTGTCTTTCAGGGCCGGTTCAACCTGGCAAACTATATTCAAGAACCAGTGGGTTTTACCCATTGGGACCAGAGGACCACTTCTCAGAAGACAATGCGATGGACATGGACGAGGACACGAATCCCGTCGAACCTGCAAGCGGTACCCCCCAACCATCCCATCGAGATCTCGGATGGATCTTCTTTCCACGGGTCACCCTACGGTGGTCCAGACAGTTATCAAGCGAGGTTTAACCAACATGAATGGTACTACACACCTTCTCACCATTCATCACCTCACCAGCAGCAGGATCCCTCTGGGGATTCACGTTTCGTGGCAGTCACGCCACCGCCTCCACCGCCGCCAGTTCATCAAGCACCTCCAGAACCACCAAGGCATAGGAGAACGGGCGCACGTATGTCTGCGCGAGCAGGGGATTTTCACTTCAGCACCCCCCACCACTCAAGTGGCAGTCACTACCCGCCACTGCAAGAAGACCCACAGATGGGTGGGCCCTCAAACCCAATTCCAGAGGTGAGTTCTGCACCAGTTGCACCTCAGCCACCACCAATGGGTTTTGGTAACCCGATTCCTACGTACGCTGGGTCAACAGCGTACAACCCGTTTGAGCAGCCGGCTCACACAAACTATAACTATGCTGAAGACCCTTACCAAGTGGCATCAAACTACCTCGCCCTTCATCCTGAAGGACCATATGGAACCCCTTGGGGAATGGGATATCCAACTCATGGGTATCAAGTACCTGCACGACCACCGATTCGGCAACAGTCGCAGCCACCACGATTTTCCCCACAAGAACAGGAGGAAATCCTCCAAAGACTAAGTCGGGTGGAGCACGAGTTCCAAGAAGAACGCAGGAACAACAGGGGTTTCCTCAAAGGCCTGGCAAGCTTGCTAAAGGGGAAGAAGAAGAAGAGGGATCATTAAATCCCTATATGTATTGTTGTATTTCCTATTTCAATCAAGTCCCTGCGTGGACATTTATCTGTGTATTTAGTCCCTGCGTGGACTTATCTTTTAGTCCCTGCGTGGACACTTATTTTAGTAATTGGTCCCTGCGTGGACTTGTATTTTAGTTTGGCCCCTGCGTGGGTGAATTGTTCTGTTAAAAGTCCCGTTTAGGGCGGTGTGTACTCTTTTAATATTAATGGAATGTTAAGATTATAAATTTCATTTTTGTCACTATATGCATAAATATATTATACATGAAATAAATAAATCAAAAATTCATTCCTTTTAAAATAATCTGCCTATTATTTATTACATAAGAATCTCAAAGGTATAACCTAGCTTACATGTCATTATAAGACTTGGCCAAGATGGTAAGACCTGTTTAAAAGATTCGGATCCCTGTTAACATCTGAAAACATGTTAACGCTCCTGGCTGACGTGATTCGTTAAAATCACACACGTCATTCTTATATAAGGATTCTTCAAAAGATTCCTAATCTAACTTAATGATCTATAAATCATGGGTTTAAATCATCAATTAAGATGATCATATTTTGACCATACATTGGTAATATAGTGCCTACGGGCCATACTCATTGTCATATAAGACAAAAGACAGTAGTAGTCTACGACTCCCTGTCAGAGGAAGGTAATGAACTATGTTCAAACCTTAATGCCTTGATTCTCCGAAATCATGGCTTATGATTTAAAAATGTCCATCTGACTAGGCCTTTTGTGCTAATAATACTGTTATTGTTTGAAAATTAGGATAGGTTATAATAAAATCCTAAATAAATGTGAGTAACAAATTAACCAAATGTGGTCTATGTTTACCATGGTTAATGAATTGCCCTAAAAGACAATTCCATAATAAACTCCTAAATAAATTATTGTCGATATCTTATGTAACAGTTCAAGATACATGGCGGACTCTGATGAAATTAACAGTCGGCCAAAGGAGAATAATGACACCACCAGGTTCAATGTGTCTGGTGCTGAACTCCAGGCATTAATCGACAATGCTGTTACAAAAGCCTTGGATAGGCAGTATAGTGAAACAAGTGGTACTCGGAGCAGAGCCCAATCAGTACCCCATTCCAAGCCTAAGACTCAATCTGAGGCTCACAACAAGCCACCATCCAAGAAGGAAGAACCCAAGAAAGACGATGACGATCGTCACTCTTCAAACCAACAAAGTGTCCCATCTCAAAGGGTAATACTGAATCAAGGACCCCGTGATAAGGGTTGCTCCTACAAATACTTTGTGTCATGCAAACCCAGGGATTTCACTGGGGAAAAAGGGGCTATAGACTGCATGACATGGCTGGATGAGATGGACACAGTGGTTGATATCAGCGGGTGCGCTGATAGAGATGTGGTAAAGTTTGTGTCTCAATCGTTCAAAGGTGAGGCCTTAGCCTGGTGGAGATCGTTGATTCAAGCTACTGGGAAGATTCCACTGTACAATATGACATGGGAACAATTTGTTACCCTCATCCGGGAGAACTAGTGTCCTCAGCATGAGGTAGAAAAGATTGAATCTGATTTCTTATCCTTGGTGATGAAGAATCTGGATTGCCAAGCTTACCTTACGAGCTTTAATACAATGTCAAGGTTGGTTCCTTATCTGGTGACCCCGGAACCCAAAAGAATAGCTCGTTTCATTGGGGGTTTAGCCCCAGAGATAAAGGCAAGTGTAAAAGCCTCTCGGCCAGCTACTTTCAGATCTGTAGCTGATATATCCTTATCCCTCACACTAGACGCGGTCAGGCAGAGATCGCTGAGGAACACAGATGCCGAGAAAAGGAAGCGTGAAGATGACAATTCACGAAGGTCAGATAAGAAGCACAGGGGAAACAATGACCACAAGAAGGGGTCTGGTTCTAAGAAGGATGGGCATCAATCTAGAGATAAGCCCAAGTGTAAGATTTGTCAGAAGCACCACTTTGGGAGGTGCAGACTTGAGTCAAAATCCCAGTCTCAGCCGAGGCCATGTGGGATTTGCAAATCTTCGGAACATAAGACCCTAGAGTGCAAGAAACTGAAGGACGCAACGTGCTACAGTTGCAACGAAAAAGGGCACATTAAGACAAATTGCCCAAAATATGCAAAGAAAGCTGATGAGGGAAAGAAGACCAATGCTAGGGTCTTCAGGATAGATGCGAAGGAAGCTGTGCAGGACGACAATGTGATCACAGGTACCTTCCTTATAAATGATGTTTATGCGAGAGTGTTATTTGATTCAGGAGCTGATAAATCATTTGTAGATAATAAGTTTTATGAGTTGTTGAAATTGCCAGTAAAAACCTTAAGTGTGAAGTATGAGGTGGAATTAGCAGATGGCACCATAGCAACCGTCTCAACTGTGTTAGATAGATGTGTTATATCCATTAGGAACCACTCTTTTCCTTTGTCCCTACTTCCTTTGAAGTTAGCCGGTTTCGACATAGTTTTGGGTATGGACTGGTTATTTCATAACTAGGCCCAGATTGTCTGCAATAAGAAGCAAGTGGTGATCAAGACTCCGTCTGGTGAATCACTTACCATTCAGGGAGATACCCAGTATGGACTACCTGAGCAAGTGACTATGCTCAAGGCCTCTAAGTGTTTAAAGAAGGGTTGTGTCATCTACATGGCACAAGTGACTATTGATGAGCCGAAGCCTAAGATTGAGGATATCCCTGTTATTTCTGAATACCCTGAAGTTTTTCCTGAAGAACTACCTGGTTTACCACCAGATAGGCAAGTGGAATTCAGAATTGACATCATCCCTGGAGCAGCACCAGTAGCAAGGGCGCCTTATAGGTTGGCACCAACAGAGATGAAGGAATTGAGAACGTAACTAGATGAATTGCTAGCCAAGGGTTTCATTAGACCTAGTTCGTCTCCTTGGGGAACGCCGATCTTGTTTGTCAAGAAGAAGGATGGATCGATGCGTCTGTGCATTGATTATCGCGAGCTTAATAAGGTCACTGTCAAGAATAGGTACCCATTGCCCAGGATCGACGATCTGTTTGATCAATTGCAAGGGGCAAGCTATTTCTCTAAGATCGATCTGAGGTCAGGCGATCATCAATTGAAGGTTAAAGATGAATATGTACACAAGACTGCATTTAGGACTCGTTATGGTCATTACGAGTTCCTAGTGATGCCTTTTGGGCTCACTAATGCACCTGCCGCATTCATGGATCTTATGAATCGCGTCTGCAAGCCCTACTTGGACAAATTTGTCATCGTCTTCATTGACGACATCCTCATCTACTCGAAGAGCCAAGCTGACCATGAGAAACACCTTCGATGTATTCTTAAACTTCTACATCATGAGAAGCTCTACGCAAAATTTTCGAAGTGTAAATTTTGGCTTCGAGAAGTCCAATTCCATGTTGTAAGTGAGTGTGGAATCCAAGTGGATCCCGCTAAAGTGGAAGCTGTCATGAACTGGCAAGAGCCAAAGACGCCTATAGAAATTCGTAGCTTCCTAGGCTTAGCAGGATACTATAGGCGCTTTATTGAAAATTTTTCAAGGATTGCTGCACCCCTAACTTCCTTAACTAGGAAGAAGATTAAGTTCGACTGGGGACCGAAGCAACAAGAATCCTTTGACATCCTTAAGCAGAAGCTAAGCTGTGCACCTGTGTTGACATTGCCTGATGGAATTGAAGAGTTTGTAGTATACTGTGATGCATCACACACCGGGATGGGGTGTGTGCTTATGCAGAAAGGCAAAGTTATTGCCTATGCGTCACGTCAGTTAAAGGTGCATGAAAAGAATTACACCACCCATGACTTGGAGTTGGGTGCCCTTGTATTTGCACTAAAACTGTGGAGGCATTATTTGTATGGAACTAAGTGTGTGATCTATTCAGATCACAAGAGCCTTCAGCACTTGTTTAATCAGAAGGATTTAAACATGAGGCAACGACGATGGATGGAGACGTTGAATGATTATGATTGTGAAATCCGATACCATCTAGGCAAGGCAAATGTAGTCGCCGATGCTTTGAGTCGAAAGGAAAGGGTGAAACCCATCTGAATCAATGCCAAGAGCATTGAGGTAAAGAATGGCTTGAATGAAAGGTTGTTAGCTGCACAAAAGGAAGCTATGCTGGAAGCTAACTATCTTAATGAAAAGCTAGGGGTAACTGAGGAGCAGTTATCCTATGGCAAGGACGGAATCCTGAGATTAAATGGACGAATATGGGTTCCAGTTTATGGAGGACTTCGAGATGTTATCCTTCAGGAAGCCCATAGTTCTAAATATTCCGTTCATCCTGGAGCTGATAAGATGTACCAGGATCTGAAGGCAAATTTTTGGTGGATAGGCTTGAAGAAGTCTATAGCTACCTATGTAGCAAAATGTTTGACATGTGCGCAAGTCAAAGCTGAACATCAGAAGCCGTCGGGTTTGTTACAACAGCCTGAACTTCCCACGTGGAAGTGGGAAATGGTGACGATGGATTTCATCACCAAGTTGCCGAAGACAAGGAAAGGAAATGATACTATATGGGTGGTAGTAGATAGACTGACTAAGTCAGCACATTTCCTACCCATCAAGGAGACCTATAGCTCCGACATGTTAGCCCAATTGTACGTAGATAAGATTGTATCTCTACATGGCGTACCTGTGTCTATTATCTCTGACAGGGATACTAGATACACGTCACATTTTGGAAAAGTTTCCAACAATCTTTGGGCACGCACTTAAACTTTAGTACGGCTTACCATCCTCAGACGGACGGACAGAGTGAGCGTACCATCCAAACGTTGGAAGACATGCTTCATGCATGTGTGATCGACTTAGGTGGTAGTTGGGATAACCACCTGCCATTAATCGAATTCTCCTACAACAATAGCTACCATACCAGCATTAAGGCTGCGCCTTTCGAGGCCTTATACGGTAGAAAATGCAGAACGCCCGTTTGTTGGGCGGAGGTTGGAGATGTCCAACTATCAGGACCTGAAATAGTCTTTGAAACGACGGACAAGATTGTCCAGATTCGTGATCGCCTGAAAGCTGCCAGGGATAGGCAGAAAAGCTACGCAGATTTAAAGCGTAAACCTCTGAAATTCGAGGTAGGTGACAAAGTGTTGCTTAAAGTATCACCCTGGAAGGGAGTGATGCGATTTGGTAAGAAAGGTAAGTTAAGCCCGAGATACATCGGACCATTCGAGGTCATCGAATGTTTCGGATCAGTGGCTTATAAGTTAAAACTACCTGAAGAGCTCAGTGGGATTCACAATGTATTCCACATCTGCAATCTGAAGAAGTGTTTCGCCGATGAATCACTAGTCATACCACATACAGATGTGCACATAGAAGAGAGCTTGAAGTTTGTTGAAAAACCTGTGTCGATCGAGGATCGACAGGTTAAGAAGCTTCGAAGGAAGCATGTGCCTATAGTAAAGGTTAAATGGGATGCCCATAGAGGTCCCGAATACACATGGGAGGTTGAGTCCACAATGAAAGAAAAGTACCCTCATTTATTTCAGTAAATCTCGAGGTCGAGATTTCTTTTAAGGGGGTGAGGATGTAACACCTCGAAATTTTGCGTCAAATGAAATAACGACATGTGTCATGTAAGACAAAAAGTATTATAAACCCGGATCTAGTTAAAGATGTATGGCAAGATTTTAAACGTGTCGACATGTTAATTTATACCTCTGAACGACCTCATTATAAATCCCAAGACCCTAATATATATTATAAACATCTGATATACTCAAATCCGGTAAATACTAACAATAATTGACTCTTATTTTCAAAAGTGAAATCCTACGAAGAAATGCACGACAACCCTTCGTTCATGACTTTTCGATAAAGTCCAAGACAATTGTACATCATTAAAAGTGATCTAAACTGTTCAAGGCACGTTCTTGAGGCCCCATACTGAATTATAGAAGCCCAAAATTCGTAATACATGGTTGCCTGTTCGAATGCTTGAAAGGTCAAATTTTTTGCCTTCTGCAAAGAGCTTACGGACCGTAAGCTACCCCCTTACGGTCCGTAAGGGGTGCCCAGCGACAAAAACTTGGGCAGTTGGCTGTTATAAACGTGGTAACCGACTTAGTAAGATATTTTTCACTTCTTGGGCGACCCCTACATGCTATTAGACCCTAGGAGCACTTGTAAATGATCTGGGAACAATGCTAGGCTTGTGTGTCAAGATCACAAGCAATTAAAATCACTATATAAAGCCACAACGTTGCAACATTATGATCATTCATTCCATCTACATTTCTGGAGCTTTTGGGAGTTCAAGAGCAGACCCTAAGCATCTCTAATCGTGCATAGGACTTGGGTAAGCTTCCTAAACCTTCCTTGATTAAGTTTTGCTTAGTTATTAGCCTAAAAGTCAAACCGTCGTAATTAGCGTTTGACTTAGCGATTAATCATTAATGGTCCAGTGATTAGTCGAATTGAAGGTAGTTATAAGTTGGTAATTATGTGGGCAATAAACCCTTAAAAGGGCACCCTCTGATTCCCGCTCTAACTAGATCAAATGTCGGGTCAAAGTTTGTATTAAAAAGTCAACAGAAACTTAATTTGCGAATTAACATGTAATTAGCAATGTAGAAGGCATGTAACCTATTTTACCACTCATATAACTTAGTAATAAATGTAAGAACATGTCTAAGCATGTTCGACCCGACAATTTTCTGTTTAGACCCGGTTCGGAACCGAAAGTCGCAAAACTTTGACTTTTGCTTTGACTTCAGTTCTGACCCGATTTGGTATGATTTGGAAATGCCTTAGAGCTTCCTTAGGGACAGTTTACATGATAGTATAACCCTCTGTGGTTGATTCGTTGTTTGACCGATTCGTTTACATGTTTCCGTTAATTGCTTAATGTTGACCATAATGCCCTTTTGACCATAAAACGAGAATTTTGGAAATGTGAGAGGACAATAATCTTTGCTACTGATTTATAAACATGTCCCTAAATTTTCACATCAGTTGGAGGTCTAGAATAGGAGTTATGCTAAATAGCGAATTAAAAAGCTTTTTGTTAATTAAACGGCGCAATTAGCATAAAGCCTATCTAAACCCAATTTTGACACCAAACCTTTTACCCACTGATGTAATATAATATTTTGGGATTTTTGAAGATTTTTAATTATTTTTAACCTGCTCATAACCTAAGGTTATGGCGTTGATTCGGTAAATACCGATTATACCCTTTTTGTGTATAAAATGAGTTTTACAAAGTATTTTGACACCAATCCAATTGCTACTGATTTGATATAATAAATAAAGTATTTTGAACTTTACAACATGATCAGAAAACTTGGATTTCATGTATAACCCGGAAATCGCTTAAAATGGCTTTTTAAGCGTATTAAACGCATAGTTTGGGTTTAAAACCATTTTGTCATATAAGACTTATCACCAACTGATATGACCTGATAAATTAAGTTATTTTACTGATGTATTCAGACCCAAATCTCAGAATCTCATTTAATCTCTTTTATAATCTTTAAAATGACCAAAATTCCCCTACGGGGCTTATATTTAGATTAAACTCATTTTGGAAACCTGTATATGACCCTTATGGATACCCGTTACGCCTCTTGCGCGTTCGGTTCGGTTTATATAACTAGTTTGCATAAATTAACCGAAACGGGTCAAACCTTATCGTTTTTATCTCAAAATCCAGAATGTGTTTAGTTTACCCATATTATACAAGTCTTCAAACTTGTCGGGTCTAAACCACATTCTATTCTGGTCTTCGCTTAATCACGCGTTCGAACCGTATCTTTCATTAAAACTAACCGGTCTAAGTTTAGGCTTAATTAAAGACCCGTTAGGATTCTAATAGGTTATTATAAAGCTTCGTTCCAGAATAGGAGAACCGGTAAAAGCTACACGCACTTGCTAATTATGATTGATACTTGCAAAGGTAAATACTTTTAACTTATTTTCCCTATACGGGCTTGGGGTACGGTATATAAAATACCACTTGGTCTGGCATTGAATCTTTAATCGAATAGAGGTTAAATCATTGATATGCTTCATTTTGAAATGTTTTGTTTGCTTAAAGCCTTTGGGGGGGTTAATGACCAGGTCCCGGATATCCTTGGAATCATCTTACGAGATGGCCACGACCTGAACACGGGGTGTAGGCGTACACTCGTCAGTGTATAAATAAATAATGTGGTGTGTCTATTGATCTTTAACCCGGTCTACGGATCGGGCTACTGAACGCATAAGGAACATGTAATTCTTTTACAAGTATTATATTCAAATAATTATCCCAAGTTATAAAAAGTTTGTGCCACGTGCATTCAAATCAATTTTTATTAAACTTTTCAAAATGAGTCGGTTGAATGTATTTACCAGTGTAAACTGACGTATTTTCCCAAAAAGGTTAAGTGCAGGTACTACGCGAACTAGGCTGGCTTTCTCCTAGCGTCCACAATAAGTCTCGCAAGCTTAGATGTCAAAACTGTTGAACAATGTTTTCTATTTATTTTTGATCCACCTGTGGATTATTTTCAACTGTTTGTGATACTTGATATTACTATATTATTCGGTTGAAATATATCTATCTTTTGCTTCCGCTGTGCATTTAAATATTGTGTTGTTTAACTGTAATGTTACCAACCACGTCACGATACTCCCCCACCGGGCCCACCGGTAATACGTGGAAATATCGGGGTGTGACAGTGTGGGTATTTGATGTGTGCAAAATGCAACATATAAATTACATCAAATGAGGCATAAAACTAACCCTTTTTAGTACTAATGTTGGAAAAAGTGTGCTTTTGTCTTCCTTTTGTATTTTCAGGACCAAATGAGCTTAAATGAGCACAAGGAACAAATATGCAGCAAAAACTAACATAGATACAAAAAAAGGAATAAACGTGGCATGCCCGATCACTCGACAGTATCTTCCCAAGCAAAAACAAGAAACAGAAGACTGACCACGGCCCCGTGCCTAGCGGACACGGGGGCGTGGCCAGGTGTCTGTAGAAAATGACAAAGTTGTAGAAGCTTCTATTCCTAACACGGGGGCGTGTCCAGCTCAGCTCGGGGCATGGTTAACGCTAAGATTCACAGAATCTTGCAAATCTTGATAGTACAGATACGCTTCTGCACACAGGGCCGTGCCCAGCGAACACGGGGGCGTGTGGAGCATAATGCAGACAATTGCAATTAATGAAGAAAGAGAAAGATGATGGCCACGGGGCCGTGTCCAGCAGACACGGGGCCGTGTTCGGGCTTCTGCTCAGGCTATAAATAGGGGTGCTTGGCTCACTTCAAAGGCATCCCTTGGCAAACCACCTCTCTCTCACTTCACCACCACTCCACCACCACGACAACACTCACATCCACCACCATCATCTATCATCCACTGTAGAGTGTGTATAGTACTCTCGGGATCCAAGATTGATCGTAAGAGTTTTTGTCAATCAAAGGCCATGTTTGGCTAAGTCTCTTACATCACTTGGTGAAGACAAGCATTTAATGTAATACTTTTGATTTTTAATCTTTTTGCACTTTTTATTTGGTTTTGTATTAATGACTTTAATAACTAGTTTCTTATGTTGAAGGTGAAACTTCTTTATCATTTGTCCGTGGTGTCTTGGCATTACTTTACTGTCTATATAAGGTAAAAGATTTTCGCCATTCGTATCTCTACGGTCTATATAGAGATATGTTGGCTACCTGGTCGGGGGTTAAGGGAATGGTTTAGTAAGGTTCTTGCCTTGTTCAGTGTATAGATCCTGCAAGGACCTGGGTCAAGCTTACTATGACCTCCTTCAATACCCACTGGTATCGGATGGCGGGGGTGCGAACGGCTTGATCCCCTCATATGTAAACTACTATTAATACATTAACTCGGCTATTTGGGATTGTATCCCTGCTGACTCAAAGCACTTAGCCGAGGGTAACGTCGCCTTCAAAAGAGGGGCCTACCACTTTACGCATTAATAACTTAATTAATTATCTTTCAATATTCCGACCCTTTGGGATTGTATCCATGCTGACTCAAACCACTGGGTTGAGGGTAACGTCACCTTCAAAAGAGTGACCTACTACTATAACTAAGATAATCTCTTAAAAAGTGCAAAAGTGCGGAAATCATCAAAGGTTACATTAAAGGCGAGTCGGATCCAAGTGATTCATCTTGTCTATCTGTTTTCTTTTATTTTATTTTTCAGCATTTTTAGTTTTATTTTTTCATATTTAAAATCTTTTTCTAAAATTTTGATTTGATTAGACGTTGAAGATAAACCGGTACTAAAAGCTCTTGTGTCCTTGGACGACCTCGGTGTCTTACCAATGCTATACTACGCTCACGATGGGTGCACTTGCCCATGTGTCTTTAAGTGTTAGAAAAATATCGTGTTTTATAAATTTAAAACTTGACTAATGAGTTAAAAATGGCTTAAAATATTAATAAAAATATATCACACCTAACACACACCAAGTGAAAATAGTTTTTGTTTAGAGCGGGTCCTGAGCAAATTGGGTTTGGGTCATGATTCGTGTTTCAAAAAAAAGGGTTCTCACCTTTTTGAATGAGAAGCGTATGAATCTAATCAAAGTATAGAGGGAGTGAGATAGAGAGCGACACAGTCGTTGGCCATTCCGGCAACTACAACTATTCTTTTTTTCTCTGATTGACCAAAGAAGGTGAAGCCTTACTAAGGGATGTGAAAGATGAAAACGAACAGAGCCTTGCAATTTGGATAAATATTTTGCAATCAGTCAATCAATACAAGGTATTTTTCTCCCTGGAAACCATAATATGTTCGGTTCGTTTTTGTGTTTGCACCCGTATAGTAGGTTAGGGTTTTTGAAATAATCAGATTGAACCGAGCAAGCTTTGACCCATGTAGAAGCATCACAATTACTTGGGGATATTTGTGTAATCGAGCAAAGTTTACCTTCCAATCTTGATTTAAGTATATTTTGTGTCTGTGAATCTGTAAATATAGATATGTGTATATATTCGCTTTACTCTACATTGAGATGAGGGCACAAATGTAGAGATACCATTTTATTGTTTACCCTTAATTCATAAATTGTCATTGTTGTGTGTTAATAGTGACTTATATGATTTCCTGTGCTTTTGGAATTTGATTTGAGATAAGCTTCACTTTATCTTTCAGAGTTTATTGGAATTAGCAACTCTACAAAAACACTGCTGCAAAGTCAAAACTATAATGTAAGTTGGTACACGCAAACTGATTAGATTTACTGTTTCTATTGCGGTTCAGGGTAATTAGTTCAACCGTTCGACACATACAGTCAAGTTAATTGAAATCTAGATTTGAGTTGTTATTTAATCATAACTGATGTTGTTTTGCATATCTATTAAATGACAATAGGTTTGTTTGGGACATGTGATGGTGGGCGACAACTCGATTTAAAGTGGCAAGAGGGAAGAGGCGATCTACGGAGTGCTTCTCTTAAATTCGTTTCAGTAAAGTATATCCTAAATATCTTTTCGCATTGTTTTTGTTTTAATATTACAACCAATGTTTTAAAAACTGGTGGTGGTGGTAGTGGTGCACAAAAAGTAGAAATTCAAACCTGTAATGCAACCTGTTGTTGTGCATGTAAGGGTACGCATAAACCAATCATGCACGTTATGTAAAAAGATCATTAATCCCTCAAAATAAACCTCAAGTATAATGCCATCCAAAGCCTTACTCAACGGATCTCATCTCCACAAAAGCAAACTTCTTTTATTAATTAATATATACATTGACAACAACATCATCTGACCATCTTTATTAAAACAAATCTTTAGAATACGAAGTTAAAAAATCTGAGTTGCTGCCATATTTAAACCAAAATGTAATGCATTAACCTGGCAAACATATTTCTACCAATTGCATACAAATGGCTAAAAATCTTTCCACGGTCTGCAAAGAAGACAATGAATTAGAATCATTTGTGAACAATGGATTACAATAAACTAACATTTGCAGGTAAATTACCATAACCGCATGTGTACCCAGAGCGATCAGCTTTGAATACATCCGTTCCTCGCCTTATTCCTCCATAAAACAGAACTGATACTCTTCCTTAAACTGCACCTACCACCTGCAAATAGAAATTTCAGCAAACCTTGCTACTTTCGTGTTTTATATACTTGATAAGTGATGATAAGATTAAGCACCTCTTCGATAACCGCAATAGTGGTAGGAACATAATCTAACTAGCGAGCTCCATGGTTAGACAATATGATTCCTTCAACTCCTACTTCCACAACTTTAATGGCGGCCAAGATACGTAGACATAATTAGAGGTAGCTCGATAGGTGGAATGGGCGGATCGGATAATGGGTCAAACGGGTCTTACCTTCTTCACGGGTGATTACACAATTGATCATTATTGGAAATTTTGTAATGGGCTTTAACCATGCAATGTTCTGCAAAACATATGAGCTTATAATTGCTTCTAGTGAAATAATCTATTATTTACAGACCTCATAGATTGAAATTATGGTTCCTTTCGTTACCTTCCAAGATAAAGAAGGATCAAAGTTCCTGGATGCAGAAGCTTCAAGATTTGAACCCACATTCTGCAAAACACATATAATTAATTGTTATAATTAATGTATAATAAGGAACTCCATAAAAACCAAACAAAATTATGGATATTTCACTTGCATCATCAACTTTAGTTAACACAAGACCTTCAAAATTCTTCAGCTGGGGTGCAATCATTCTGAGTAAAAATGTTACAGAGTCGCATAATAAAGGAGATTATATATATTTCTAGAAAAAAATATAATACAACTGAAAAAATGGGGGAAAGATCACTGATTTTGGGATGATTTTCACTTGTTTTTTATGTCGGCTTCCGTACGACCAAGTTTAGGATTATCAGTTTAAGAATAATACCTTTGAATCCATTTGTTTCAGCTCTTTTCACCATCAGAGCATACATTTCACGTCTCTTGTAGACCAAAAAACAAATGCAAAACAATATAATATTTCACATTGAAATTAAAAAGTTGCTTGATGCAACAATGGAGTACATGTATGGGGCATTAGTTTTCTTTAACGGGAAACCTCCTCTATATAATTGAAAGAATCGAACAACATCGCAACTGGAAGAAACCTCCTCTATTGTGCATGTAGACATGAAAGATAACCCCTGAGAAAACTAAATCAAATTAATATTAAAAGAAATCTACTTAGTTGAAACAATTCAATTAATTTACCATTATGATATTACATACAGTCGCTGCTTTTCCTCGCCTCTACTGTATCTGACACCACCACCATAAAAGAAAGCTTATCCTCGCCTCTACTGTATCCGACACCCACAGAATACCACAAAGATCGAACAACAACAACAATGATACCCAAAAGGTAACTTATCCGTAAAGAAAAATACAAACAATCAGAGATTTAATTCGCAATTCTAGTAAAACCAACAATCAACAACACACCTGCGAAGATATAAATCTTCAAACCCAGCACATGCAGAAAATGAAGGATCTTCAATCCTAAACAAAATAAACATCAATTTTATGATTCGCGATTAATGGAAAAACAAAGCAGGATTTTCAATCTTCATAAATATCACCTGCAATGAACTTTCAAGATTCAGAACCCATGCGCGAACAAATAAAGCGACCATAAAATGCCATCATAATTTGCCTAAATAAGATATAACGGATAAATTTCATTACACAAATCTCAAGCGTTTTAAAGAGATATGAATATAGGGTTACCTGTACGATTGAAGAGGATGATCGGTGTGAATATCTAGATGAAGCGACCAAGAAGATGTAGGAGATTAGGGTTTTGGCTCAGATCAAGAAAATAAAAGGGCTTTATATATGGATCCGGATTGTTGGTTGGATTGGGTTAGGATTTATTGGGCTTCCACAAAAAAACCATATTGGGAAAGATGAAGATGTGGAGATAGATTCTAAGAGACGATATGGCGTTTATGGTTTGCTATAGGATGGGGAGGATGATGAGTTTATGAGAAAATGGTATATAAATTATCCACTTTTCCAAAAGTTGGGTCAATAAAAGGATTCGGATTCCGCATCACTGAAAAGCCACCCATGATTTTCCCGCCAAAACTGAATCCATGAGGCCCTAATATTGCGACACGTGTCCCAATAGGAGCCACTTGAAGCTTACACTGAGCTTTCGACCCATTAAGCTGAAACTAGTAATAAACCTTAAAAGAGTTTAAATAGGATACGCTGTAGAATGGTTGAATCGATTTTTATTTTTTTGTTTTTTGTTCAGTTTCAAACCCATTTGGTGGGCTACTAGTTTGGGGGTGAGAGTAACTATTGAATGGATGTACTAGAATACCCTCAAACCAACCCACACGCCTCTTTTTTTTTTGTTCAACACCAAATCAACGGATGTTTTAGTTGTGGTTTTGATCTCGTGGTTATCGTTAAAGTTTGAATTGGGTTAATACACTAATACGTGTTGCATTGTGTGTTTAATTAGGAACCCACTGAAAACCCTAAATCTGCAAAGTGAGTCATTCTCTTTTGTTAAACGCTTTCAAAACCCTAAATGTTTTTCAGTTATACTTACAGTGATTAAGTTTTTGTATTCTGAAATTACTGCCGGTATGTGGGGTTTTGTATATACTACTTGATAAGCTTTGCTATTGGACAACTGAGGGCCAATAGTGATATGACCATAGTCACAGGAACTGCCACCGAGTGACAAATACTGATTGAGTAATTGAAAGATTTAAACAAATGTAAAAACCCTTAATGTTGTAATTAAATATTTGTATCTTTTTTATAAATCTGAATGAACTCACCAGTATTTTTCGCTGATAAAATGTTTTTAAAACGCGTTTTAGGTGATTTACTGTGAAGAGAATGAAAAGTGCTATGAGGCACTCAAAGCTTAAACAAGTGGCTATGTATCCTGATTAAAACGTATTTTGTAATCAAGGGTTTTTCCCTGTGAAAATCCTTTATGTAAATATGAGTTCCATCCCACAGTTTATGAAACGAAAACTACAGTGTTTTGAAAACTCTGATATTTTTCCTTACACCCGATCTTGATGAAAATTCCGCTGTGATAATTTTAATAAACACCGTTACCACTTGTATCTGCTTATGGCTCCCGCCCAGGGTAAGGGTCTAGGGCTGTGACAGAAGGTGGTATCAGAGCCACTAGTTTTAGCTAATTAAGCATTGTGAGAATACTTAAAATTAGTAGTCAGGAAATAAATGAAATAACTTTTGTGATCACTGTGATACTAACCAAATATTATATATATATATATATATATATATATAGGGAGAAGATCATGCGAGAACCACCTCTTATTGCGAGAACCGCGAGAACCAATGTGAACACAACCAAAAATGCCTAAAAATAGCTAAAAATCACACAAAAATTTTTTTTTTGAATTTTTTAATATTTTTTTATAAAAAAATCGCTACTTTTCGAAGCCAAAAAAAAAAAAAAAATTTTAAAAAACAATTTTTTTTAAAAAAAAAATTTTTTTTTTTGCTTCTAAAAGTAGCGATTTTAACATAAAAAATATTAAAAAATTCAAAAAAAAAATTTTAGATTTTTTTTTAGGTTTTTTGGGGGTTTAGTTTTTAGCATTTTAGCTTGGGGGGGGGGGGTGGGGTTTAGGTTTTTGGGGGGTGGGGGAGGGGGGTTTAGGTTTGGGGGGGGTGGGGTTATGTTTTTTTTAGGTTTTTTTTAGCATTTAGCTAGGGGGGGGGGGGGGTTTAGGTTTTTTTTTTTGGGGGGGGGGGGGGGTTAGGTTTTTTTAGCTATTTAAGTTGTGTTCTCACATTGGTTCTCGCGGTTCTCACAATAAAGGTGGTTCTCGCATGAGCTCCTCCCTATATATATACGATATTCAGAGTTCGTTGTTTTTATTGATTTTGGCTAACAGTATGAGTGATAGAGAGTTGTCTGATGCCTTTCAGAATGTATCCGTTAACAATTCAGATATGGATACTAACGAAGATCTAGCCGGTACATAAACCGGATACGAAGTAGACAAAGATGAACCAATGATATTTCAGGTTCAACCATTAGAAAAATGCACCTCCTAAAAAGAGGAGATTGGATTGGAAAGTAAAAAGGGACAAAAGGAAGAAGAAAAACCCAACAACAACAAAAACCAAACGAACCGGAGAACCAATCGGAAAACCAACTGAAGGCGAAAGTTCAAACCCAGAAATCATGCCACTGTCCTTGGAAGAATTAGACCAATGTCTGGCCAATTGTGAAATGTTCAGGTCAATAACTGATGAAATCAATCTTAATATGCCACCTTTCTCACCGATACCAATGAACCCAGAACCTATAAATCTTGAATCGATCATACCACAACAACCAATTCCAAACCCAGTTGAAGAATGGTGGACCAACAAATGGGCATTTAAAAATCTAAAAAATGATCCTTTTCCATTTTACCCAAACTACCAACCTGAACCCCCGGCATATCCCCCAATGAACCCCTGAGAATGTGGCAGAACTTCGCCACTATGGACAGGAACTGATGGACGCAGGAAACTGGATCCGAACCATGGGAGATAATCTCGTCTGGAAATACGACGAGAGAGAACACCACTTTTGAACCCAAAACTAACCCTATACTATATATAAATGTATAATGTATTTTCGTGTTTTTGTACAGGGAAAAAAACTAAAACTAAAACTAAAACTAATATATGTGATAGTGTATGTAAGATATACGAAGCATAGTATATAAAAAGAGTAAAAGTCGCAATGATCGACGATTTTGACAATATGCTCTGACTAATTGTGTTCATGATATTTTGATTACTTTATTTATTCTGTGATATTAATATTTGAAATATGTTTGCAATTCAGATGTCTAATGAAGTTAATCAATCTATCAAGAACAATCATGAAAATTCCTTGGATAAAAGTGCTATAGAAAATATAGTAGCTCAGGGAATAGCTGACGTAATACATTTAATTATCAAAGCTATTACAAACCTTGTGCCTATAGAAAACAATAAAGCTGTGAGTAGCAAACGTAATCGTAGCAACGATTTAACCACAGTGTCAACGGAGATAATGATATTATTATTAAAGCTCCACTTCCTAAGAAAATGAAGGCGATGACTTCAGGATGCACTTATAAAGATTTTCTAGCTTGTAAGCCAACTGAATTCGCAGGCAGAGAAGGAGTCAGCTGCTCTACGATGGTTGGAAAAGACTGAAGCTATTCTTAATATTAGTAAATATGCCGAAGAAGATAAGGTAATGCACGCTTCTAATCTATTTAGAGATGAGGCATTAGAATGGTGGAACACGATTCTTCAAGCAAAAGGAAGTGACAGGGCCTATGCCATGAACTGGGGAGAATTTAAGTAAATGACAGAAAGAAAATTATGTCCCCTTTATGAAAAGGAACATATGGCTAATAAGTTCCTAAATCATAGGATGATTGAGGTGAATTATCGTGAGTATACGACAAAATTCTTCGAATATGCAAGAATGGTACCAACTCCGGCTTTGCCAGAACCTGTACTAATTTTTCGTTATATTTGGGGATTGATTAGTGAAATCCATGATATAGTCAAGCAGCTAGATCTCAGACTACTGAGAAAACAGTTGAACTGGCCAATACCTTGATAGACGGATTAATCCGCATGAGAAAAGAAAACAAGAAGAAAGAATTAGCCTAGAAAATTACCTAAGAATTTCGCTCGGGTAGTACCTACAGGAGAAGAGAAGTTGGGCAATCATCTTCACCGCCTTGCTGTAAATTCTGTAAAAGAAAGCATTCAGGAAGATGCACTAAGTAGTGCAATTTTTACAAAATGATTGAACACACAGAGAGAATGTAAAAGAAAAACTAATATATGTTTCAATTGCGGAGAAACGGGTCACATTCGCCCATATTGCCCGAAGCTGACGAAAGAACCTGACAACAAGGCAAAATGTCACGACCCCCGACCCGGTTTTACCCGGTTCAGAAGCCGTGGGACAGAAACCCGTGGTATTGATGTTTAATTAGGTAGCGGAAATTTTAACAAAATCGTTTAAACTGAAAATACCCATTTATTTCATTTCAAATTTCAGGACAAACCCTGTAATTTACAATAAAGGAATTTCACTAGGAAATCCCCTGTTTACAAAAACATGTTTATTTATTTACTGAGCCACTTCTTTCAAGCTGTAGTGCTACGCGACACTTTTCCTGGTTCACAGTAAATCACCTGAAACATGTTTAAAAAGATTTTATCAGCGGGGAAATACTAGCGAGTCATTCAATTTATACAAAACGACACATTGTTATAATTTACAGTATTAAGAGTTTTCACATTTGCCCCTATCTTATAATTAGCTGGTTCAGTTGTCACTCGACCAGATCTATGACTGTGGACATATCACTAAATTAGGCTCGCCCACCTAAAGTGATAAATCATTAGTAGTAATGTGCACAAAACCCCCACATACTGTCAGTAATTAAAGATTAGCAAAGACTTAATCACAGCAAAGTATAACTGGAAAACATTTAGACTTTTGTAAACAATTTGGTAAAAAGAAAATGACTCACATTGCAAGTTTACTGGACAGATTTTGCCTATTGATTTAGCCTTGTAACCTAATTAAATAATGCCAATGAAACTAGGTTAGTAACTTAATACAACATTTATGATCAGCTCACGAAATCAAAACCCTCACGACGAATGACAAAGTATAGCCCGAATTAGGGCAGCACTTAAACATCCATCGGATCGGTTTCAATCGATCGGACATTGTATCGTAGCAGTGATCAAGTTATTACCCCGAAATCGTAGAAGCGTTTCACCACAAAAACCAATTTTTCGCATAGAAGGAAGCTTTGTAAGTGAAAGATTTCGAACAGACGATAATGGCAATGCAACGTCCCATTTATAGCAAATTTTTGAGGTTGTCGTCCGGGAAGGCCTGATGGCCCATCCTACGTGGCCCGCGAGGGCCACCTTAGCTACGGCTAGGGCTACCGTGTCATGGTGTAGGTCTGCCATGTGTCTGACACGTGGCCTAAAGCTTATCCAGAGTTTAGTAAGGCTGTCGCGCCCCGCGTAAGCTCTCCTTGAGTCTTACGCGGCACGCGACAAATCAATAAAATTTGATTTTCTTGGTTTTTTCAAAAGGATTAGGGTTTTAGGGGTCCGGGTTTCCACTTACGGAGTGTTTTGGGACATTTTTGCAGGTCCTTACATCCTCCCCACCTTATTTAAAATCTCGTCCTCGAGATTTACTGAAACAAGTGAGGATATTTTTGCTTCATTTCCGATTCTAACTCCCATGTATATTCAGGTCCTCTCTTCGAGTCCCACTTTACTTTGACTAGCACCATTCTTTTGTGTTTGAGGAATTTGACCTTTCTATCTTTAATTTGGAGAGGTTTCTCAACAAATTTCAACTTTTCATTTACCTCTATGTCTTGAAGAGGTACTACCAGTGATTCATCAGCCAAACACTTCTTGAGATTAGATACATGAAACACATCATGTACCCTAGCTAATTCTTCTGGTAGTTGTAGTTTATAAGCAACTGGTCCAATTCGTTGGGTAACTGTGAATGGTCCTATGTACCTTGGAATTAGTTGTCCCTTTTTACCGAATCGAACTACCCCTTTCCAAGGAGAAACTTTCAAGAGTACTTTGTCTCCAACTTGGAATTCTAACAGCTCACGTCGATTATCTGCATAACTTTTCTGGTGATATCGAGCCGTTTTCAGTCTTTCCTTGATTTGGGTTATCTTGTCGGTGGTTTCCTGTACATTCTCGGGTCTTGATAATTGACTTTCTCCTATTTCTGTCCAACAAACTGGGGTTCGGCACTTTCGTCCATACAGTGCTTCGAAACGGGACATCATTGATGCTTGTGTGATAACTATTGTTATAGGAGAATTCAATTAATGGTAAGTGGTCATCCCAATTTCCACCGAAATCTATTACACATGCCCTGAGCATGTCTTCCAGGGTTTGGATCGTCCTTTCACTTTGTCCGTCTGTTTGAGGATGATAGGCAGTACTTAGATTTAATCGTGTCCCCATTGCCTCTTGGAAACTTGTCCAGAAATGCGAAGTGAAACGACTATCCCTATCTGACACAATGGAGAGAGGAACTCCATGTAAGGATATTACCTCGTCTACGTATAACTTTGCTAATCTTTCCATGCTAAAGGTTTCCTTCATTGGCAGGAAATGAGCTGATTTGGTTAATCGATCTACAATCATCCAGATTGCATCGTTGCCTTTCCTGGTTCTAGGTAACTTAGTAACAAAGTCCATTGTTATTAGTTCCCATTTCCATACAGGCATTTCTAATTATTGAAGTAACCCTGAAGGTTTCTGGTGCTCTGCCTTAACTTGTGAACAAGTTAGACACTTAGAAACATATCTAGCTATGTCCTTCTTCATTCCTATCCACCAGAAATTGTTCCTTAGATCTTGATACATCTTGTTATTACCAGGATGCATCGTATACCTAGATTTATGGGCTTTTTCTAGAATCTTATTTCTTAAATCTCCTTGCTTAGGTACCCAAATCCTTTTCTTATGGAATCTCCATATTCCATCAGTCCCTTGCTCTAATTCCTTTATCCGTCCTTTCATTCCTTCAGCATCATCCTTGATTGATGTTTCCTGAACGTTCTTCTGTTGTTCCATTAGATCTAGTTGGAGATTTAATCTAAGAGCACGAACTCGCCTTTGCTTCTCATGATACTTACGACTTAGGGCATCTGCTACTACATTTGCCTTCCCTTCATGATATTGAATATCACAGTCGTAGTCACTTAGAATTTCCATCCATCTTCTTTGCCTCATGTTTAATTCTTTTTGCCTAAATATGTACCTTAAACTTTTATGATCTGTGTAGACAGTAAACTTACTTCCGAACAGATAATGTCTCCAAATTTTAAGGGCAAAAATTATTGCTCCTAATTCTAAGTCATGAGTCGTATAATTTTCCTCGTGCTTCTTCAACTGCCTTGATGCAGACGCAATTACCTTTTTACGTTGCATTAGCACACATCCTAATCCTAGTTTGGAAGCATCGCAGAAGACTTCAAAATCTTCCGTTCTGTCGGGTAAGGTAAGAATTGGGGCATTTGTTAATCTTTGCTTTAAGATCCTAAAAGCCTCTTCTTGCTTAGGTCCCCATTCAAACTTAACCGTTTTACAGGTGAGCTTAGTTAATGGAACAACTATCTTAGAGAAATCTCGTATGAAGCGCCTATAATATCCAGCTAATCCTAGGAAACTTCTAACTTCCGTTGCTGATTATGGGACCTTCCAATTGGTGATCGCTTCTATTTTTGATCGATCTACGTAAATACCTTCGTGATTCACCATGTGTCCTAAAAATTGCACATCTTGTAGCCAAAATTCGCATTTTGAGAATTTGGCGTAAAGCTTTTCCTTTCTTAACAAGGTTAAGAGTGCATGCAGGTGCTCACAATGCTCGTCCTGGCTTTTGGAATAAATAAGTATATCGTCGATGAAGATAATTACGAATTTATCCAAATACGGCTTACAGATTCTATTCATCATGTCCGTGAATGCTGCAGGAGCATTTGTTAATTCAAATGACATGACTGTAAACTCGTAGTGGCCATACCTAGTTCTGAAAGCAGTTTTAGGTATGTCTTCTTCCTGTACTTTCAACTGATGATATCCTGAGCACAAATCTATCTTGGAGAAGTATCTAGCTCCTTGAAGTTGATAAAAAAGATCATCAATCCTAGGTAATGGGTATCGATTCTTAATTGTAACCTTATTCAATTCCTTATAATCGATACACATTCGCATTGAACCATCCTTCTTCTTTACAAACAGTGCAGGCGCTCCCCAAGGGGATGAACTAGGTTGTATGAATCCTTTGACTAGTAATTCATCTAATTGCTTCTTTAGTTCTAACATTTCTGTGGGTGCTAACCGATAGGGTGCCTTAGCTATGGGTGTAATTCCAGGAATTAGATGGATTCTAAACTCTACTTCTCTATCTGGTGGTAATCCAGGTAGCTCTTCTGGAAATACATCCGGGTATTCTGACACTACTGGGATTTCTTTAAGTTCCTTACGTTTAGTGTTAATGATTACTGAAATCATATACACTATTCCTTGTTTTCGTTTATAACTAGCAACTTTTATTACTGAAATGAACTTCATTGGTTTACGTGGTTTATCTCCTGTAACCACAACTATTTCTCCTGCGGGTGTATGAATTTCTATGAAATTCTTATCAGAGAGGGTTCAAGCATGGTTGGCTACTAACCAATCCATTCCTAGCACGGCATCGAATCCAGCTAAACTCATAGGCAGCAGGTTTGCAGAAAATTTTTGGCCTGAGAGTTCTATTTTTCCTTCTTGTAAAACTTTATCTATTCTAACAGAATTTCCATCTGCCATTTCTACCGTAAAAATCTGCTTAACTTTGGTTAAAGGTTGCTTAAGAGCTTGGCAGAATGAAGTATTTATAAAACTTTGGTTCGCACCAGAGTCAAATACTACTTTCGCATAAATGTCATGTACCAGAAACGTACCAGCTATCACATCGGGGATCAGATCTGCTTCTTGTGTTGTCAGCTGGAAGGCTCTTGCATTGTTTTTAGTAGTTCCTTCTGCAGGTTTGGCCTTGTTATCAGCTGTCTTGACCAATTTCGGACAATCGGGCTTGAAGTGTCCCGTTTCGCCGCAGTTGTAGTAGATTACGGTTTCTTCCTACATTCCTCCTCTCGGTGGCCTGGTCTCTTGCAGAAATTGCAATTTCCGCAAAATGGCGGTATGGAAGGCTGCCTGGTTCCCTTCCTCTTGAAATTACTATTATTATTACCCACACGAAATCCTTGGGTAATCTTTTGAGCCAACTCCTTTTTCCTGTTTTCTTCTCTCGTGCGCACCAGTCCGTCAGTCAGGGTGTTGGCTAATTCGACCGCATCATCAATCGTGCGAGGTCTTGCAGCTTTAACTATATCACGAATCTCGCTAATTAGTCCCCAAATATAGCGAGAAATAAGAATCGGTTCTGGCAAAGCCAGAGTTGGTACCATTCGAGCATACTCGAAAAATTTCGAAGTATACCCTCGACAATCAACATCCACCATCCGATGGTTCAGGAACTTATTTGTCATTTGTTCCTTTTCATAGTCGGGACAAAATTTTCTTTCCACCAATCCCTTAAATTCCTCCCAACTCATGGCATAAGCCACGTCACTTCCCTTGGCTTGCAGCACTGTGTTCCACCATTCTAACGGCTCTTCTTTAAAAAGCTGGGATGCATACATTACCTTGTCTTCCTCTGCACACTTGCTTATTTTAATTACTGCTTCGGTCTTTTCTAACCAAAGCAGTGCGGCAGTCGCCCCTTCATTGCCTGCAAATTCGACTGGTTTACAGGCAATAAATTCTTTATAAGTGCAACCAGGTGTTGCAACTTTCATTTTCTTGAGTACTGGGGCTTGAACCACATTATTGTCATTATTGCCACCTCCATTCACACTGTTACTGAAATTATCGTCGCGGGTACGTTTGCTATTGTTGGCTTGAGAAGGTTCAACGGGGTTCTTAACAGCAGCGACGATTGCAGGGATAGCATTGGCTATTCCTTGAGCAATGATATTTTCTATGTCTTGCCTATTGAGAAAATGGTCGTCATTATTTTGTTCAGATTGGTTAACTTCGGTGGCCGGTGCGTTTATTGTGTTTTCCATCTGAGTAATTAACAAGATATATATATAAATTATTGTCGCACATTGGATAACAATTAAACACAACAGGGAAATCACAAGTCAACACACATATATAACCAAAATCGTCATCCTCGCGACATTTATATCTTTTTATAATATTTATGCATCACTACACACTGTTTATTTTACAAAAGTTTTATTTTTAGTTATTATATTATTATTGTTATACATATTTTATTATTATCATATTATTATTAATATATTATTATTTTATTATTATTATTTTTTTCACATATTAATATCATACAAAAACTTTTTAACCACAGTTAACTGGCTTCTCAGAAACGACGCTCCCTCTCGTCGTACTTCCACGTGATGTTTTCCCCCACTTCCCGAATCCGGTTGCCTGCATCCATCAGTTCCTCGCCGTAGCGGCGTAACTCGGCAACGTTCTCTGCGCTCATAGGTGGAAATGGTGTAGGTTCAGTATCAAACTGGGGAAAGTAAACATTGGGGTTATTCATGAAATTCTGAAAATGCCAGTCGCTCGTCCACCATTCTTCCAGCTGGCCTGTAACAGGTTGTGGGTTGACAATAGGGCCTGGAATAGCAGGTTCCAAATTAATTGGAAGTTGTGATTGGGCTGAGAAATTGAAAAGGTTTTCGTCGGCAGGTCCGATGAGGTCACAATTCGCCAGTTTCCTATCAAGTTCTTCCCATGGTGGAATCTCCTGGGCTTGACTAGAACTTTCCCATACTTCCTTTCCTTTTCCTTTGTCTTTTGGATCCTCTGTCTTTTTCACCTTCTGGGCAGCTGGCTTCTTCCTTCGTCCGCGTTTCCAGTCCAGGATTCTCCTCCTCTTTTTAGGCTTGGGTTTCTCCTGGGCCTGGAACACTAGAGGCTCCTCAGTATCTGCTTGATAGCCGGATAGGGTCCCGGTTGCATCCATATCGGTGGTATGGATAGTAAAGTTTTGGAGTGCCTCCGACAGTTCATTCATGCTGTGCTGTTAGCACACATGAAGAAACACACACAAATTTTAAGCTAAAATTTTATTTATTAAATTAAATGTTCACATAATCACAGATTGGCAAATTGGAATATTAAGTATTTCTAAATACTTAATTGGCTTAAATCAGTGGCTCTGATACCACCTTTTTCTGTCACGACCCCGACCCGGTTTTACCCGGTTCAGATGCCGTGGGACAGAAACCCGTGGTATTGATGTTTAATTAGGCAGCGAAAATTTTAAAAGAATCGTTTAAACTGAAAATACCCATTCATTTCATTTCAAATTTCGGGACAAACCCCGTAATTTACAATAAAGGAATTTCACTAGGAAATCCCCTGTTTACAAAAACATGTTTATTTATTTACTGAGCCACTTCTTTCAAGCTGTAGTGCTACGCGGCACTTTGCCTGGTTCACAGTAAATCACCTGAAACATGTTTAAAAAGATTTTATCAGCGGGGAAATACTAGCGAGTCATTCAATTTATACAAAACGACACATTCTTATAATTTACAGTATTAAGAGTTTTCACATTTGCCCCTATCTTATAATTAGCTGGTTCAGTTGTCACTCGACCGGATCTCTGACTGTGGACATGTCACTAAATTAGGCTCGCCCACCTAAAGTGATAAATCATTTGTAGTAATGTGCACAAAACCCCCATATACTGTCAGTAATTAAAGATTAGCAAAGACTTAATCACTGCAAAGTATAACTGGAAAACATTTAGAGTTTTGTAAACAATTTGGTAAAAAGAGAATGACTCACATTGCTAGTTACTGGACAGATTTTGCCTACTGATTTAGCCTTGTAACCTAATTAAATAATGCCAACGAAACTAGGTTAGTAACTTAATACAACATTTACGATCAACTCACGAAATCAAAACCCTCACGACGAATGACAAAGTATAGCCCGAATTAGGGCAGCACTTAAACATCCATCGAATCGGTTTCAATCGATCGGACATTGTATCGTAGCAGTGATCGAGTTATTACCCCGAAATCGTAGCAGAGTTTCACCAGAAAAACAAAATTTTCGCACAGAAGGAAGCTTTGTAAGTGAAAGATTTCGAACAGACGATAATGGCCATACAACATCCCGTTTATAGCAAATTTTTGAGGTTGTCGCGGCCCGCGAAGGCCTGATGGCCCATCCTACGCGGCCCGTGAGGGCCACCCTAGCTACGGCTAGGGCTGCCGTGTCATGGTGTAGGTCTGCCACGTGTCTGACACGTGGCCTAAAGCTTATCCGGAGTTTAGCAAGGCTATCGCGCCCCGTGTAAGCTTTCCTTAAGTCTTAGGCGGCCCGTGAGAGATCAATAAAATTTGATTTTCTTGGTTTTTTCATAAGGATTAGGGTTTTAGGGGTCCGAGTTTCAACTTACGGAGTGTTTTGGGACATTTTTGCAGGTCCTTACAGAAAAGCAACAGACAGAGCCAAAAAGAACGCACGAGTTTTCGTGCTTACTTCGCACGAGGCAACGATGATTCCAGATGTGATCGTTGGTATGTTTCTTATCCATTACATCTATGCTAAAGTATTATTTGACTTTGGTGCAAATCAAAGTTTTATAAGTACTGCATTCTGTCAAACGCTTAATCAATCATTAACTAAGCTTAGTCAAGCATGTACGGTAGAAACGACAGAAGGAAACTCCACCAACATACGCGAAGTACTTCAAGGAGGGAAGATAGAATTATTAGGACATAAGTTCACGGCAAACCTGCTACCAATCAATCTAGCTGGATTCGATGTAGTAGTTGGAATGGATTGGTTAATGTCCAATCATGCTCGAATCCTATGTTATCAGAATTCTGTTGAGATTCATATGCCAACTGGAGAAATGATCATGATCCAAGGAGATAAGTCAACGAAATTCATCTCGGTGATGAAAGTTGCAAGTTATGCACGGAATCAAGGCATAGTGTATATGGTCTCTATGATCATTAACACTAAAGACAAGGAACTGAAAGAAATTCTGGTAATATCGGAATACCCCAACGTTTTCCCAGAAGATCTTCCTGGACTACCGCCTGACCGAGAAGTAGAATTCAGAATTCATCTGATACTTGGAACTGCAAAAATTGCTAAAGCACCGACAGAGATGCTGGAATTAAAGAAGCAATTAGATAAATTGTTAGAGAAAGGTTTCATACAACCAAGCTCATCCCCTTAGGGAGCACCTGTGTTGTTTGTCAAGAAGAAAGATGGTTCGATGTGTATGTGTATCGATTATATGGAATTGAATAAGGTTACAATCAAGAATCGGTACCCATTACCGAGAATTGATGATCTGTTCGATCAACTTCAAGGAGCTCGATATTTTCCAAGATTGATTTACGCTCGGGATACCATCAACTGAAAGTACAGGAAGAGTACATTCCTAAAACTGCTTTCAGAACTGGGTATGGTCATTACAAGTTTGCAGTCATGCCATTTGGCCTAACAAATGCTCCAGCCGCATTTATGGACATGATGAATAGGATATGTAAACCATATCTTGATAAATTTGTAATTGTCTTCATAGAGGAGATACTTATTTATTCAAAGAGTGAGGAAGAGCACACTAAGCATCTACATGTACTTTTAACACTATTGAGAAAAGAGAAGCTTTATGCTAAATTCTCTAGGTGTGAGTTATGGTTGCAAGAAGTGCAATTTTTAGGACATTTGATTAATCATGAAGGAATACATGTGAATCCCACAAAGATCGAAGCGATTACCAAATAGAAAGTCCCTAAGTCACCAACGGAAGTCAGAAGTTTCCTAGGACTGCCAGGATACTATCGACACTTTATCCAAGATTTTTCAAAGATAGCCATTCTGTTAACAAAGTTAAGGTGTAAATCGATTAAGTTTAAATGAGGATCCAAGCAGGAAGAAGCCTTCACAACCTTGAAGCAAAGGTTAACGAATGCACCGATACTTGCATTACCAGAAGGAACTAAGGGTTTTTGTAGTCGTTTGTGATGCCTCTAGATTAGGATTAGGATGCGTTTTGATGCAACGTGAGAAGGTGATTGCTTACGCGTCTAGGCAGCTAAAGAAGCACGAAGAAAACTATACAACTCATGATTTAGAACTATGAGCGATAATTTTTGCCCTCAAATTTTGGAGACATTATTTGTATGGTAGTAAATTTACCATCTTTACAGATCATAAAACTTAAGATATATTTTTGGGCAAAAAGAGTTAATGTTAGGATCGGTTTTGACTCCAAAACGATTGCGAACTGAACGTGTGACGTGCGGAATCCGTACACGAACGTGACCGAACACACGAGAACGTAATATAATCGGTGATTATTTTATAGATCTGAAAACGTACAGCACCTGAATCACGTACACGGAACTTTCTCTCTCTAGACTTTCTCTCTCTAGGTCTAGATCTCCAAAGCTCCAAAATGCCAAAAGTGTCAAAAGTTTCTAACTCTAACCCTAAGAGTTCTATTTATAAGGAGAGTTCCCCTTATTTACAATAATGCCACCTTGCCCTTTTCTTTCTAATATTACAATATAAGGCTAGTTTTCTTCAGTTTCTGCTACGGACTGGATTGACAGAGGCGATAGACATAAATGCACTAACAGTTAAACATGAGACAAAGACGATGGATGGAAATTTTAAGTGACTACGATTGTGATATTCAATATCACGAAGGTAAAATTAATGTGGTAGCTGATGCTTTAAGTCGTAAGTATCATGAAAAGCCAAAATGAGTACGTGCTCTCAGATTAAGTCTGTTGATAGATTTAATGGAACAATTGAATAGCACCCAGGAAACAACAATCAAGGATGATGCTGAAGGATTAAAAGGAATAATGAAGGAACTAGAAAAAGGAACAGATGGAATTTGGAGATTCCGTAAGAAGAGAATTTGGGTACCTATCCATGGAAACCTATGCCAAAGAATTTTAGAGGAAGCTCATAAGTCTAAGTATACGATGCATCCTGATAGTGATAAGATGTATCAAGATTATAGAAATAATTTTTGGTGGATAGGAATGAAAAAAGATATAGCTAGTTACGTCTATAAGTGTTTAACTTGTGCGCAAGTTAAAGCTGAACACAAGAAACCTTCAGGTTTAAATCAACAATTAGGAATATTAGTATGGAAATGGGAGTAGATAACAATGGATTTGTTACCAAATTACCCAAAACAAGGAAAGGTAACGACACAATCTGGGTGATTATGGATCGACTAACCAAGTCAGCTCATTTTCTACCCATGAAGGAAACCTTTAGTATGTAAAGATTAGCTAAGTTATATGTAGATGAAGTAGTTTCATTACATGGGATTCTATTATCCATCGTGTCTGATAGAGATAGTCGTTTCACTTCTCATTTTTGGAAAAGTTTCCAAAAAGCTATGGGAACACGACTAAATTTAAGTACAGCTTATCACCCTCAAACAGATGGACAGAGTGAAAGGACAATCTAAACATTGGAAGACATGCTAAGGGTATGTGTAATAGATCTTGGAGGAAGTTGGGACGATCACTTGCCATTAATAGAATTCTCCTATAACAATAGTTATCATACAAGCATTAATGTTGCCCCATTTGAAGCACTTTATGGACGAAAGTTCCGAACTCTAGTATGTTGGATAGAAAAAGGAGAAAAACAATTATCAGGTCCTGAGATTGTACAAGAAACAACTGACAAAGATAATTCAAATTAAGGAAAGATTGAAAACAACACGAAATCATCAAAAGAGTTATGCAGATAATTGACATAAGCCATTAGAATTTCAAGTCGGAGACAACGTATTGTTAAAAGTTTCTCCTTGGAAAGGAGTGGTTCGATTTAGTAAGAAAGGAAAGTTAAGCCCAAGATATGTTGGACCCTTAAGAATATCAAGCAAATTGGGCTAGTAGCTTATCTGCTACAGTTACCAAAAGAAATGGTTGGTATACATGATGTATTTCATGTATGCAACCTAAGAAAATGTTTAGCTGATGAATCTTTGATGGTACCTCTTCAAGATATAAAAGTATGTGAAAATTAAAATTTGTTGAGAAATCTCTCCATATCAAAGTTCGGAAGGTTAAGAATCGCAAACATAAGAGATTAGTTCTGGTCAAAGTAAAATGGGATTCGAAACGAGGGCCATAATATACTTGGGAATTAGAATCAGAAATGAAACGAAAATATCCATACTTGTTTTAGTGAATCTCGAGGACGAGATTTTAAACAAGGTGGGGATAATGTTACAACTCCCAAAAGACCCTGGAAGGAACCGTAATCAAAACCCCGGACATACACGACGAGAGAATCCCTTGCATCTTTCGCGACGCGCGGGAGAGTATTAGGCCACGTGGCATCGTTTCGCGATAAGTGGCAAGGCTATGCTGTTGAGAGGCTGACCTAGCCCTAATAGGCAGCTGTCGTGCCACGCGGAGGAGACCCCTGATTCTCTAGCTGTCGCAACCCCCGTCCCCTATCTGTCCTGGGAACGGGCGGCCGCGAGACCAGTTTCGGTGGTATCGGTGTTTATCATTTTGGCAGCAGAAATTACATCAGGATCGTAGTTAGGAAATATTTTATCAGAGTAAATACCACACTTTATATAAATATATTGGGATAAAACCCGAGTTTCATTACAAACTGTTTTATAGGGATAAACCCATTTTATTTAAATAAAACATCTTCTATTATTTAGGTAACTTTTATAGCCACTTTTTCCAAGCCTTCAGTGCTGTCCAGCTGGCTTCTAGTTGGCTTTCACATTTTGTTACCTGAAACGCGTTTAAAAATATTTTATCAGTGGGAAATACTGGTGAGTGAATCCCAGTTTAATCAAGAAGAGTTTTATCTTTTAACAGTATTGAGAGCTATTACAATGTTTATTTCTACACAATTACTCATTCAGTACTGTCAATCCTGACTGGTGGGTCATATTACACATCGGCTATCTCGTTGTCCAATGGTATCGTGTTCCACATTTTGTATACAAAACCCCAACATACCGGAAGTAATTGAAGAACTACAATGACTCAATCACTGCTAATCACATTGTAAAATATTTAAGGTTTTGTAAAAATAGTTTACAAAAAGGAGATTACTCACACTGTTGTCTTAGGGTTTCCTGGTGATTATCTATTAATTACACAAATGTACATGTGTTAGTATAATAACCCAATATTTACATTAGCAATACCCTCCCCGAGACAGCATTCCAATGACTACGTCGGGCAGAACCACGACAGCCATTACGGAACCCTGGATCAATCGGGCAGCGTATCTAATACGTAACCGGGGTTATAATACTTACAACGGCGCAGAACTTCGTTATTTAAGGGGGTATTATACCCGAGAATTTATGTTAATTCTTTAGAAATTCGAGAGAGAAAGAGTTTTGGTGTCATTTCAAATGAACGACCGATGCCCTCTATACAAAGGGTCTAATTTCGTCTTCATCGCGCCCCGCGTAGAACTTGGCCAAGGCCTTCGCGGCCCGCGACGTAGGGGTGTAGACCCTAGCTTTGACCGGTCATCACTCCTAGCTTTGACACGGTTGAGCCACGTGGCAGCACCGGGTGCCTCCGGTTGTCTAGGCTCTCGCGGCCCGCGTAATAAGTAGCCAAGGGCTACGCGCCCCGCGACAGCCCTTTAACTTTTGTTTTTATTTAATTTAAATAAAATTAAAGATATTCGGGGTCTGTTTTCGCATACGGGGTGTATTTTAGGACATGTAGGGATATTCTAATTATTTTTAGGGTGTCGGAAAAATTTAGGAGGGTTGTTATATCCTCCCCACCTTGTTTTAGAGCTCGTCCTCGAGATCTATTGGAACAAGTGTGGATATTTCCTTTGCATTTCTGATTCAAGCTCCCATGTATACTCTGGTCCTCTTTTGGAGTCCCATTTCACTTTGACTAGAACTAATCTCTTGTGCTTGAGATTCTTGACTTTTCTGTCTTCAATCTGTAGAGGTCGTTCTACAAATTTTAGTTGATCATTTACCTCTATATCCTTAAGAGGTACTAACAGTGATTCATCAGCTAAGCATTTCTTGAGATTGCATACATGAAATACATCATGTATTTCTGCCATTTCCTCTGGCAGTTGTAGCTGATAGGCTACAGGTCCTATTCTTTTAATAATCTCAAAAGGTCCAACATACCTGGGACTTAGCTTTCCCCTTTTGATGAATCTTACCACTCCTTTCCAAGGAGAGACTTTCAATAACACTTTATCTCCTACATGAAATTCCAATGGCTTTCGTCTGTTATCAGCATAACTCTTTTGTCGATCACGTGCTGCTTTCAATCATTTCTTGACTTGAATGATTTTGTCTGTTGTTTCTTGCACTATCTCAGGTCCAGATAGTTGCTTTTCTCCAATTTCTGTCCAACAGACTGGAGTTCAGCACTTTCGTCCATAAAGTGCTTCGAATGGTGCAGCATTAATACTTGTGTGATAACTGTTATTATAAGAAAATTCTATTAATGGTAAATGATCGTCCCAATTACCTCCGAAATCAATTACACAAGCTCTAAGCATGTCCTCCATTGTCTGATTTGTCCTTTCGCTTTGTCTGTCCGTTTGAGGATGATAAGCGGTGCTTAGATTCAACTTGGTTCCCATTGTTTTTTAGAAACTTGTCCGAAAATGAGAGGTAAAACGACTATCTCTGTCAGAAACAATTGATAAAGGAATTCCATGTAATGAGACTACTTCATTTACATATAATTTAGCTAATTGTTCCATACTAAAAGTTTCCTTCATGGGTAGGAAATGAGCGGACTTAGTTAGCCTGTCTACAATCACCCAGATTGTATCATTACCTTTTCTTGTTTTGGGTAATTTAGTAACAAAATCCATTGTTATCAATTCCTATTTCCATACAGGTATTTCTAACTATTGTAATAATACTGAGGGTTTCTGATGTTCAGCTTTGACTTGTGAACAGGTTAAACACTTTGCAACATATGTTGCTATATCCTTTTTCATTCCTATCCACCAAAAATTCTTTCTTAAGTCCTGATACATCTTATCACTTCCAGGATGCATCGCATACTTAGACTTATGGGCTTATACTAATATACGGTGGCGTAGGTTTCCTAATTTAGGTATCCACATTCTTTTCTTTTGGAATCTCCAAATTCCATCTGTTCCTTGTTCTAGTTCTTTAATTATTCCTTTCAATTTTTCAGTATCATCCTTGATTACTGATTCTTGTGCCTTTCTAATTTGTTCATTTAAATCTATTTGCAGATTTAGTTTGAGTGAGCGTACTCTTTTTGGCTTTTCATGATATTTTCGACTTAAAGCATCAGCTACTACATTTGCCTTTCCTGCATGGTACTGAATATTGCAATCATAATCACTAAGTATCTCCATCCAGCGCCTTTGTCTCATATTCAATTCCTTTTGCCCGAAAACATACCTTAAACTCTTATGGTCGGTGAAGATGGTAAACTTACTACCGTAAAGGTAATGTCTCCAAATTTTAAGAGCAAAAATTATAGCTCCTAATTCTAGATCATGGGTTGAATAATTCTCTTCATGATTTTTAAGTTGTCTAGAGGCGTAAGCTATAACCTTTTGACGTTGCATTAACACACATCCATAACCTAACTTAGAAGCGTCACAATAGACTACAAAGTCTTCAGTTCCTTCTGGTAACGCTAGTATGGGTGCATGGGTTATTCTTTGCATAAGAATTCTAAAGGCTTCTTCTTGTTTTGGTCCCCATTCAAACTTAACGGATTTACAGGTTAGCTTAGTTAAGGGAATGGCTATTCTAGAAAAATCTCGAATAAATCTTCTATAATAACCGGCCAATCCTAAGAAACTTCTAATCTCGGTTGGTGACTCAGGGGTTTTCCACTTGGTAATCGCCTCGATCTTGGTGGGAAATACATGAATTCCTTCATGATTGACTAAATGTCCAAGAAATTGTACCTGTTCTAACCAAAACTCGCACTTTGAAAACTTTGCATAAAGCTTTTCTTTTCTTAATAAACTTAGAAGTGCATGCAAATACTTTGCATGTTCCTCTTTGCTTTTAGAATAGATAAGAATATCATCTATAAAGACAATTATGAATTTATCCAAATATGGCTTACATATTCGGATCATCATGTCCATAAATGCAGCTGGGGCATTGGTTAAACAAAATGGCATGACATTAAATTCATAATGGCCATACCTGGTCCTAAAAGCGGTCTTAGGAATGTCCTCTTCCTGTACCTTCAATTGATGATATCCTGACCGTAAATCGATTTTCGAGAAAAATCATGCTCCTTGCAACTGGTCGAACAGATCATCGATTCTGGGTAATGGGTACCGATTCTTAATCGTGACCTTGTTTAATTCACGGTAGTCAATGCACATACGCATTGATCCGTCCTTCTTTTTAACGAATAAAATCGGTGCTCCCTATGGCGATGAGCTTGGCTGTATGAATCCTTTTTCCAACAATTCATCTAACTGTTTCTTCAGTTCCTGCATTTCTGCGGGTGCCAAACGGTAAGGTGCTTTGGCAATTGGTGTTGTTCTGGTAGCAAATGGATTCTGAATTCAACTTCTCTTTCTGGAGGTTGCCCTGGTAACTCTTCTGGAAATACATCTGAAAATTGGGATACTACTGGAATATCCTTTAGTTCTTTTCCTTTAGTGTTAATGATTATGGAAATCAAATACACTAATGACCCTTTTCTTATATAACTTGTTGTTTTCATTATAGAGATGAATTTTGTGGGTCTAGAGGGTTTATTTCCTTTAATTGTGATCTTTTCACCCTTTGGTGAATTTACTTAGATTGACTTTTGATCACATAAAATACTGGCTTTATTGGCTATTAACCAATCCATTCCTAACACAACATCAAATCCTGCCAGATTCATTGGGTAAAGGTTTGCAATAAATTTTTTATTTAGAAGTTCTATTCTTGCTCCCTGCAAGATTTCAGAAATCTTAATGGTTTCCCCATTTGCTGTCTCTACTAGAAATTCTTGTGGAAGTTTAGTTAATGGTTGATTGAGAAGATTGCAAAATGAAGTATTAATAAAACTTTGGTTCGCACCAGAGTCAAATAATACTTTAGCAAAAACATCATTAACTAAAAACGTACCGGTAATCACATCCGGGATCATCTTTGTTTCTTCTGCAGTGAGAACAAATGCTCTAGCATTTTTAGTATTCTTGGTGTTCGTGGCTGGAGCTAGTTTTGGACAATTAGGCTTGATATGACCTTGTTCTCCACAGTTGTAGCATATCCTGTTGTTAGGCTTCTTCCTGCAATCTTCCTCCTTGTGTCCAGATATTTTGCAGAAGTTACAGTATATGGAGCAACTTCCAGAATGCTTCCTTTTGCAATACTTGTAGTAGGGTGCAGAAGTAGAACCTACATTTTTCCCACGATTAGAATTTCCAGAACGGAATTCTTGGGTAAGCTTATGGGCTAGGTTCCTCCTCTGATCCTCTTCTCATGTACGCACGAATTCATCAGTCAAGGTGTTTGCTAGTTCTACAGCTTCTTCTATGGTTTGAGGTCAAGCTGCCTTGACTACATGCCTAATTTCACTGATTAATCCCCAGATGTAACGGGAGATTAATACTGGTTCAGGTGATGCAAGGGTTGGCACTATTCGAGCATATTCAAAGAATATTGTAGTATAACCCTTACTATCTACCCCAGTCATCCAAAGTTTTAGGAACTTATTTGCTATATGTTCCTTTTCATTAGGAGGGCAAATTTTTCTTTCCACCATGTTCTTAAATTCTTCCCATTCCATATTGTAAACCCTATCACTTCCCCTAGACTGGAGGATAGTGTTACACCATTCTAAGGCTGAGTTCTTAAACAGATTGAAAGTTGTTAATGCTTACAATGGAGAATATTTTGAGAAGAATGAAAAGACTGTTCAAGACTGAAGAGTCGTCATGCTGAAGACTCGCACCGAACACTTCGCCAACATCCAAGGGGGAGTCTGTTGGTGCATATGTCTGTCGACTTCGTCTTCGTTCGAGTCTTTTATTAGAATTGAAAGATCAAGGCATGAAATACGAGAAAACGAGAAAGCATGTGAGATGTAGTCATTTCGCACGAAATGACACATACCCATTTCGTACGAAATCATATGTTTATATATAGGGTGCTTGAGTCTTTCATTTGTAACTTTTGATTCCGGGAGCCGAGGTGCTGCCGAAGTGTCTCTAGCCTGTAAAATGCTTTCAAATCAATAAACAAGACAGTTAATGTGTATATCAAGCTGATTCAACATCAATATGTTTGTTTCCGCCTCTCGTATTGACAAAAACTCTTCTGATAGACTCGTTTTGATCGATTCTCGATCCTACAAGTGGTATGAGAGCTCAGGAGGAAGAATTCTTACCGATTCAGCTTGATTACACAGAAAATTCTGATTTCTACTCATTCTTCTACATGTTGTTCAAAATTAATCAAGGTTTCACGGTTAAAATGGACTGATTTTCACATATAACGTGCAAAACACTGGTTTAACAAATCTTTGAAAGAATCAGACCTAAAATCGACCTAGAACTTGATCAATTTTGTCAAAAACAGATCGAACAGGTGACATCAGCAGCATTTCGTACGAAATAGCTCATATCGTGTGAAACAGCATTTCATTTCGCGCGAATTGGATTTAGTTGACCTCATTTCGCACGAAATACCTTCATTTCGCACGAAATCAGCTCATTTCGTTTCAAAGGTGTCATTTCGTGTGAAACACATTTTCATTTCGTACGAATCGAGTATTGTAGTCCATTTCGCTTGAAATTGCATCAGTTCGTTTGAAAGTGCTCTTCATTTCGCACGGAATGGTCATCTAGAGAACCATTTCGTTTGAAATTGACTCATTTCGCACCAAAGTTTCAATTCGTGTGAAAGTTACTTCCATTTCGCACGAATTGAACTGAACAGATTTCATTTCGTTTCAAATTAGTTTTATTTCGTTTGAAAAGTATTTCAGGTTGTACGGTTTGAGTAATCATCACATCAGGTTGTTTGAACTTTGATTAAAATGTTTAACGAAATGGAAAATGATGATCTTGAAAGATTAAACAATTGGTATAAAGGGTATTTGGATAGGAGTTATAATAATATGAAAAAGGAAGGTTGGGTAAAAAGATTTGAATGTTTTTTGTGTAAGAAAGATGAGACATTAAAGAAGCTGGAAAACCGGTTTGAAAGTTTACTTGAACATTTAAAAGGGTATGAGATAAGAATAACAAATACTGAAAAGATTTCAAAGTTTGAAGACGCGTTACCTGCAGAATGGGATGAGTTTTTGATTAATCTGAAAAAGGACTCTAGATTTTCAAAGTTTTATCCAAAAGAGTTTATCAGAGAGCTCAAAACACACGAGTATGAAAATGATAAGAGAAAGAAGTTTTTGATAAATGATATAGAAAAGAATTTAGAAAAAATAAGTTTGGATGTGATGGTTGAAATGAGAAAAAGAGTCTATGTGTGTCTTGCAGCAAAAAATGTCATGAAATATGACATTAAGAGAGGTTGTTATATTGATGAAAATATGAATCCTCTTGATTTTGTTAAAATTTTCTGTGCAGGCACATACAAGACAGAGACAAAGGAAATTTTAAAGAATGAAGATTCCGAGAAAAGTGAAACTTCAAGTTCTGAAAATGTGTGCTTCAAATGTGATGAATTCAAAGCAGACAATGTCAAACTCTTGAAAGATGTGGAGAGTTTGACACTGGAAATCAAAAATTTAAAAGAAAATGAAAAAGATTTTGAAAACAAAATAAAATCTTCAAGAAAATGAAGATTTTTGGATAAAATTAGAAAACAAAAATTTAAAAGAAAAAGAAACAAAATTTCAAAGTCAAATAAAAGTTTTAGAAAATGAAAAATCTGTTCTTGAAGAGAATAAAATTGAAAATGAAAAAGCAATAAATTCTCATCTTGAAAAAATCTCTCAACTTGAAAAAGAGGTTGAGAGTGCTAATAATAAAATTGATGAATTAGAAAAGACATTGAAAGGTTTTGTGACCTCATCAGTATTGATAGATCATATATGTCCAAAACCTATCAATGAGATTCCAATAAGTGACAATGTCACAAATTATGACAATGTCATAATAGAAGATTGTGATGATAGATCTGATGATGAAGATGAGAAAAAGAAAATATTTTTGAAATTAAAAGAAAAATTTCAAGAAACTGTTTTACAGTCTACTGAAAAAGGTGAATGCTCAACGCAAAAACCTTCTAAGAAGAATGTAGAACAAAAACAAAATGTTAAAAATTTGAAAAATTTTCAAAGTAAAAATAAAAGATCATCAGTTCAATCATCCAATCAAAAACCACAAAAAGTTAAAAATCAAAACTCACAAAAAAATTGGTAATAAGTGGTGCTGGTTTGACCACAGTGCTCAAAAGTCAAATCCAGCTTATAAGAGAAATGATGACTACCACAAAGCCAAACAATGTTATGATTTAAGTGTGTGTTTGGAAGTGAAGAATGGTATGATAACAGAGTGTGTTACACATGTGGTTGTCAAGGACACATTGCTGTTAACTACCAAAGTCAGAGTTTTAAGACAAGAAGATGCTTTGAGGGACGATTGAGGGCTGGATCTCATGGAAATATAAAGAAATCAGTCAAAGTCGAAGAAAATCCCAAAGAACAAAAAGTAAAAGAACTGAAAGTAAAGCTTTCATAAGGGCAGAAAGACAGACTGAGAAAGAAAAGAAAGAAAGCTAGGGAGTATCTGGAAAAGATTTTGTCCTCGGATACAACTGGTAATTCAGATAAAAGTTCTGATGAATCGATTTGCTCAACAAAAACTGGTTTTTCTAGCAAAACGAATTCATCAGATACAAATCTGAGGACAAAAGAGAAGATAAAGAAAGAAAAATTGACTAATCAAACTGATAAAAAATCAAAGAAAGTTAATTTTTCAGATAAAATCTTTATCAAACTTTTTGAGAATAAAAGAAACTGTGAAAGGTCGTTCTTGTCACAGGTTGATGAATGTGGAAAACCTAAATCATGTGTGGATTGGGTTCCAATAAAGATTGGCGATGAATTTGTTTCTGCGAAAACAAAAGAGCCATCTTCTGGCAATGAATTTGTTTCTTCGGAAGCAAAAGAGCCACATTTTGGCGATGAATCTGACTTAACAAAGTCAGAAGAGCCACGTTCGGGCAATGAATCTGATTCATCAAAGTCAGAGGAGCCACAAATTGAGGTAAAAGGTAATGTTTCCGTGTCGACAATCGATGATGCAAACTTTCCATCATTGTCAAATGGAAATTTAAAACAAAAAGCTGGCAAACCGAAGGCACGTCAGGCTTGGGTGGATCTTTTTAAATGAAAATCCTGACTTGCCGGAACTCCCAAGTTGGTAATTGGGGAGTAGGAATCGGCATCTCTCTTGAGAAATGTTTTATAAAGGACATTAAGTTGTACTTGATTTAACTTTCGTAAAATGGTTGAAAAAACAATGTGATGAATTAAACCCCAACTTTACAAATGGTAAAATCAACAAAACTAATTTTTTTTCGGAAAAACCATTTTGATTAAAACAAACTTAAGTGTTTTGAAATCATAATGGGAAAATAGTTTGTTATCTGGGGAGTTCTGATTGTTTAAGCCAAGTGGATGGAGAATTGAGGCAATTCTCATCAGTTTGTCATTTTATTTGTACAGTCTATTGTTTTCAAATTTTCCCGGAAAATCAAAATTGAAATATATTTTGATTTTAGGGGGAGTAAGAAAATTTTTAGAAATTTTGAAAATTTGAAAAATACAAAAAAAAAAACATGATAAAATCTAAAAGGTCAAAAACATCTAAAATTCAAAAATGAGTTTTGTTGTGAAAAAGAGGAAATGATAGTACATCAGTAGGCAGTTATGGTATGCTAAAGAAATGTAATGATTAAATAGCATTAAACGGTCTCACTGATGATATGCCGATAGGTTTTTACACATTCAGTAAACTTTTTCGGGATATAAACTTAAATTCAAACTTGCTTGTTTCATGGGGAACACCACTTGGATATATAGGTAACCCCTGAAATCTTGTTTGAAAGACCCCTCTTTCTGAAATACTAGGTCTTTATACTCAGTGATATCTGGGGTATTATCCCGGGACTTCTGATAATGCGGAAGCAATGGCCTAGTCCCCGTATAATACTTTACTGCTGCTTGAAATAAAAGCCCGCCCTCAGCATAAAAATGATGAATCATTGAAAAACTACAAATCATATGCTGTTGTAAAAAAGATCCTCTAAAGGGGACACACCAAAAGTCGAGCCTTCAACTCAGCAAAAAATATGAGCTCTCAAGGCTTCGCAATTAACCCCTTACAGATATCATCTGTGGTATACTCACCTGTAAGACTGAATATTGGGATCTGGATACGGGAGTATATTCAAGAGGTGGGACACATAAATGAGTTTAAGTTCTTAATACATCTAATTCGTATCCTGAATCAGTTGAAATTTGTGTGAAAATTTAAATGGATCAGTATATCGACAATCTAAGTTAATTGTTTAATTCTTAATATGTAACTAAGCTCAACGGTACTTGTGATTTGTCAAAAACTGATATGATCCTCTTACTCAAACTCTCAAAAATATTGTTTGTAAATATTACTATTCTGCTTTCCTTTAAAATCAAAAACCCAAGAAAAATTGTGTTTTAGTTTAAAGCTTTGAAAAATCCAAAAAGATTTTCGTCAACTGATGTTGAAGAACTGATTTTCAAAATTCCGATTGCAAAACATGATGAACAAATGGTTTGGGAGAGTTTGATTGAAATGAAATTTGATTTTGAAAATATTAAATGGTTCATTAAGTTGAAACCAAACTTGAATGGTTTGATTAAATGGTTAGGCAGAAGTTAAAATTGTTATATATGAAAAACATATGTTCTGGAAGAGGATATGCAGGTTAAAGCCAGGTTTCTGATCCTGTTTGCTACGAAGAGCTAGGAGATGTTTCAGAACCTGTGAAAACCTAAAGCAGAGTTTGAGCCAGGATTCGATCTCAAGGCGATAGCAAATTCCAGACGGCGATCCCAACTTGATGAAAGGGGGAGTCTGACGATGTTAGAGCCAGAGATAGATCCTGGAACATCATTTGAAAAAGAAAAGATGCAGATGCTGAAGATTTTATGAAATCAACATTCAAGGGGGAGTGTTAATGCTCACAATGGAGAATATTTTGAGAAGAATGAAAAGACTGTTCAAGACTGAAGAGTCGTCATGCTGAAGACTCGCACCGAAGACTTCGTCAACATCCAATACAGTTTTTGGTAAGAATTCTTCCTCCTGAGCTCTGATACCAATACAGTTTTTGGTTTATAAGTTTTCTCATTTTTATGATTTTTCGGTGAAATAAAACCTAATCCTTTCTTTTTGAAATTACTGTTATGGTTTGGTTTCTTTTGAAAACCAGAACCAGAACTGTAACCTTTTTTCTTGTTCAATCTCTGTTGAACTCTTGAAGTGTATTTTTCAGGTTTTTCAGTAAGATTTACATCTTTTATTTCAGAAATATTAATTTCTGTTAATTTGAAAACCTTTTTAATCTTTTCAATTTGAACACTTCTTATTGGAAATTCCTCATCAGAATATAATTTGTCTGAATCATTCAAAGTATATGCCACTTTGATTGGTTCGTCATTCAAATTAGATTTTGATAACAGGAATTCTTTATTGTAAACTGTAACACCTCGTAAAATCATACCCAATAAAATAAAGACACGTGTCATGTAACACAAACGTGTTATAAAAACGGATCCAGATAAAGATGTACGGTAGGATTTAAAAGCGTCGACATGTTAATTTATACCTCTGGGCGACCTATTAATAAATCCCTAACCATAATATATTTAATCAACATCTAAATTATGCAAATAAATCTGGTTATCCTAAATAACAAATTGATTATAACTCAAGACTTGGATCCAAAGTGAGTTCTCGAAAATGTTGGCACTTGAGGCATTCAACACAAAGCACCAAAATGTGTAAGAGCATGCAAAGCATGCAAGGTCTGAGCACTTGGCCCCTCTACTGAAAAGAAAGCATGAAAATTTGGATTTAAGTTGCATGGACAAGGCCTAAGAAGTTGCAAAAATTTTGTCTCTGGTCATCGGTTACGGACCGTAAGAGCTCAGGCTTACGGTCCGTAAATGGTTTGCAAAAATATTGTCTCTGGTCATCGGTTATGGACCGTAAGAGCTCAGGCTTACGGTCCGTAAAGGGTTGCTTACGGACCGCAAGCTTGAGCTCTTACGGTCCGTAAGGCTGTCGCTGGCAGCAGAATTGGACAGGTGCCTGTTCAGCAGGTTGCACCGCCATAAGAAGATGGTTTTCGAAAACAAGGACTCTGCAACTGGTATTGGGCAACATAGGGACACCTGGGAGCATCCCATAACATTAGTAGAGTTACATGACATCATCCAACTCAATTGGGTTCATTATATAAGAAGAATAAGTTGCAACATTCTCACTTGCTCACTTGGAAAAATTTTCAAGACTTCTCTGGAGCTCCTCTGATCAGCAACAAGTCTTCTTAAGATCCCTAATCATACTTAGGACCTTTGTAAGTTTCCTTAACCCTTCCTAATTCAGTTTAGCTTAGTTAATTAGCTAAAAGTCAAACCGTCGTAATTAAGGTTTGACTTCGAGATTAATTAAAATTTGTTCAGTCAAATCTCGAATTAAAAGTGCCTATAAGTAGGTAATTATGTGGGTAATAAACCCTTAAAAGGGTACTCTCTGATTCCCACTCTAACTAGGTCAATTATCGGGTCAAACTTGATATTAAAAAGTCAACAGAAAGCTAAAAAATCAAATTAATGCATAAGTAGCAATGTAGAAGACATGCAACCTGTTTTATCATTAATATAACTTGGTAATTAATGTAAGAACATGTCTAAACACGTTCAACCCGACAATTTTCAGTAGAGACCCGGTTTGGAGCCGAAAGTCGCATAATTTGACTTTTGCCTTGACTTTCAGTTCTGACCCATTTGAGCATAGTTTAGAAATGCCTTAGAGCTTTATTTGGACCAGGATGTATGTTAGTATAACCCTCTGTGATTATACACCTTGGTTCAATAGTTATCCGATTCGTATGCATGTTCCCGTTAGTTGCTTATATGTAGACTATTATGCCCATATAACCTTAAAACGTGATTTTAGAAAATGTAAAAGAGTACAAACCTTAGTTACTGATTTATAAACTTGCACCTAAAATTTGACATCAGTTTGAGGTCTAAATTAAGAGTTATGCTGAATAGCGTAATTAGAAAGTTTTTTTGTTAATTAAAAGACATAATTAGCATATAGCCTAGTTTAACCCACTTTTTGATATCAAACTTTTTACCCACTGATGTAATATAGTATTTTGGGATTTTTGAAGATTTTTGATTAATTTTAGGCTGAGTATAACATAGGGTTGTAGCTTTAATTCGGTTAATGCCGGTTTTGCCCTTTTGGGCTATAAAATAAGTTTTACAAATCTTTTTGACCCCAAACCTTTTGCTACTGATTTTATATGATAAATAAATTATTTTAAACCTTCTGGAATAATCAAAATATCAGCTTTCTATATAGAACCCGGAAATGGCTCCAAATCGCCTTTTTAAGCGTTTTTAACGCATAGTATGTATTAAAACTATTTTAAACATATAAGGTTTGATACCTACTGATATTTTAAGTATATTTCTATACTTTAATAGTAAGCTAAAGTTTTAAACTCAGATTTCCAGATTTGACCTTTAAAGGCTATGTGAAATTACCAAAATGCCCCTACGGTGCATAGTTTGGTTATAATGGATAAATTTCACATATATTTAGTACCCTACTGTTATGATTTATAAAAATGAGTATTTTTACTAATTATATCAGACCTGTAACTTAGATTATTATTTAAACTCTTTTATAACCTTTTAAATGACCAAAATGCCCTTACGGGGCATAGCTTGAGTCTAAATTCGTTTCGGGCATAATAGATGATATCTTACTGATGTCACAACATATTAAGGCATGTTAACTTAGGAAACCTGTATATGGCTCTTATGGTTACCCGTTACGCATCCTTCGCGTTCGGTTCGGTTTATGTAACTAGTTTGCATAAATTGACCGAAACGGGTCAAACCTTATCATTTTATTCTCAAAATCCAGAATGTGTTTAGTTTACCCATATTATACAAGTCTTCAAACTTGTCGGGTCTAAATCACATTCTATTCCGGTCTTCGCTTACTCATGCGTTTGAAGCGAATCTTCCTTTAAAACTAACCGGTCTAAGTTTAAGCTTAATTAAAGACCCGTTAGAAATCTAATAGGTTATTAAAACCTTTGTTCCAGAATAGGATACCACGTAAAAGCTACACGGACTTGCCATTTGTGATTAATACTTGCAAAGGTAAATACTTTTAACTTATTTTCCCTATACGGGCTTGGGGTACGGTATATAAAATACCGCTTGGTCGGACATTGCATCTTTAATTGTATGAAGGTTAAATCATTGAAATGTCCTGTTTGAAAATGTTTTGTTTGCTTAAAGCCTTTGGGGGGTTAATGACCATGTCCCGGATATCCTTGGCATCATTTTACGAAATGGCCACGACCTAAGCCTTTGCTTAAACCATTGGGTGTCAGCCCAATGGCCACCAGCCCGCATTCTAACCCGGAGGTGGCGGGTTCGAGTCTTGCTAGTTCCCAATGCCCCTACGGTAGCGGATTTACCCCCAGACTCAGGCTTGCTGGGTGGCGGTCTGCGAGGTGGGATCACCTCGGCGGTTGGGAGGACCGTGGAATATCCCCCCCCCCCCTAAGCACGGGGTGTAGGCGTACACCCGTCAGTGCCTAAATAAATAATGTGGTGTGTCTATTGATCTTTAACCCGGCATGAATCGGGCTACTGAACGCATAAGAAACATGTAATTCTTTTACAAGTATTATATTCAAATAATTATCCCATGTTATAAAAAGTTTTGTGCCACGTGCATTCAAATCAATTTTATTAAACTTTTTAAAATGAGTCAGTTAATTGTATTTACCAGTGTAAACTGACGTATTTTCCCAAAAAGGTTAAGTGCAGGTACTACTCGAACTAGGCTGGCTTTCTCCTAGCGTCCACAATATGTCTCGCAAGCTTGGATGTCATAAAACTGTTGAACAATGTTTCCTTTTTATTTTTGATCCGCCTGTGGATCTGTTTCAACTACTTGTGATACTTAATATTACAATTTATTAAAGTTGAAATGAATCTATCTTTTGCTTCCGCTGTGCATTTAAATTTGTGTTGTTTGACAATCATGATATCAACTACGTCATGATACTCCCCACCGGGCCCACCGGTAATACGTGGAAATATCGGGGTGTGACAGGTTGGTATCAGAGCCAACACTGAGTGAATTAAACACTAGCCTTTTGTGTTTTAATCTCAGTTACACAATTGCACATTCCTCAAATTTTCGAGTCTAGACAAAGAACATAGGACAAATCCTGATTTTTTTTTTGTTTTATTTTTGTCTGTTATATTTTTCCTTGTTGTTATCTTTGATTATGTTGACAGGTTTGAATATGCCGCCAAGATTCCTTAGGAGAAAAGGAAAGTCACTTGTAGCAGGCCACGACCAGGAAGTCGGGCCTTCTCAAAGACGAACCTCAGCTATCCCTATTAGCACCAGTCCACAGGGAGACTGGAGGGCGCATCTGCAGCCAGCGAGGCGGTCTGTCTCATTAGCTTCGTCACCTTCTTACCTACACTCCTTTGGACCCCAATCCGAAAACGAACCCGATAACCCACAACCTTCGTTCATCCCTCTCTAGAGGTCCAACTCTCGTCACTCCTTTGATAACCCGTCCCATATCTTCCGAAACCGGTTCAACCCGGCAAACTACCTCGAGGAACCAGTGGGTGTTAACCCATTGGGACCTGAAGATCACTTTTCTGGAGATCACGCCATGGATATGGATGAGGATACCGACCCTACCGAACCACCGACTGGTACCCCCACACATCCCATAGAAATTTCTGATGGGTCATATTTTCATGGATCACCTTACCGTGGTCCAGATAGCTACCAAGCAAGGTTCTACCAGATTGATTGGTATTTCACACCCTCTCACCATTCATCGCCATACCAGCAGCAGCAGCAGCAGGAACAGGATCCTTCTGGGGATTCACGCTTCGTGGCAGTTACCCCGCCACCACCACCACCTCAGCTGTCACACCCCGACCACGTAAAACAACAAGACGTGGCGGAAACGTCGGGGAGTGTTGTAACAGAATCATTGTTTCACCACCATGGAATAAAATAATTTTGTTTTATTGAATAAATGAACTCATTGTTTTAATACAAACATATAAGTACAACTATGATATTCCAAGTTTTAAAGTTGCTAAGGCACGAGTCCATCCTAAGTGTAACATATATCATCAATCATCACAAAGCAGTACCTAAAACATGTGTAAAAATAGGTACGTCAGCATAAAAATGCCTGTGAGATACATAGGTTTTGTGAAAATAGGATTCATGACTTAAGTTTAAAGAAGATGTTTAATAAAAATTAGTCATGAATCTTGTTAAGTGTTTTCTTTCATAAATCATTTGAAAAGTGATAAATAAACCAAACGATATATATGTATAAAAGGATAATGTATGGTTAAGTGAATACCCATGAAAAATGAGTTTGTATAAAACAATGTTTTGATAAAAAGGTTTATGGTATATATTTAAAAATATACTTAGTTTTTAAGAAAATTGAATAAGTAAGATATATTAAAATATATTTCAGTTCCAAGTTCGTTAACCCAAGTGTACTAAATAACGCCACGGTATGTAATATGATAAAAACACTTATATATAAGAAGTACCAGCGGCGTATCTACCATGTTTCCATCATATTTCACCCGTCCCGTTATTTAAACACTTAACCAAAAACTAGTCGTTAAATAATTAGTATATTAAATATACTTTAGTTGTTAGCAACAATAACCTTCAGTAGTATATCAACGGTATACTTTGGATTTATAAATAACATATTTAAACTATGCTTTGGTTATGACAACAACATATTAAACTATGCTTTAGTTAAGAAAATAGCATATTAAACTATGCTTTAATGATTAACAAAATGCATGTTGGTTTTGTACAGTATCACATATGGGAGTATATCAAACTATACATTCGGGAGTATAATTAAATACACAAAAATAATGTGATTTAAGAATTCATTCAGACCTAGTGCATCAAAATACACCTTTGTGACTATAGGGATACCACAAAGGAAATCCCTATTTGGATGGAGAAACAAATTGGTTTCAGACATTCCATGACAACAGGAATGGGGTGTCAAATCCTATAGCGCTATATCATACTACCAATCGGTCTGGTGAACAAAAATAAGTACAATTCAACAATTAATTTTATAATCTTTGAAAAATCAGTGTTTAAACCATAGATAGTCATTTAGTTTGTCAACAGATAAGTACTAACATGTATAATAAATTATACTTTGAAATCATGAAAATAACAGATAGGTACACATGCTTCACCCCAAAACAGTTTGAAAATAGTAAAAGAGGGGACTATGTACTCACTTGAGAGTGCTTAGGAGTCTTGAACAACTATCAAGCAAGCTAGAGGGAGCACGGAATCAAACGGTACCTAACATCGATAACTACATAAATAAACCGGACCTAAATTGGAAGATCGGATAGGATGAGGTCTCGTAAACCAAATGAGTGTGGGATCTCATATGATATGGTTTAACAAGGCCTACATACTAAAATGAAACCTAGCCTAAGTGCTTTCGACCCATCGCGACCCATTTAGGTAGCTTACGCTACTTTAATGCGTCTTTCGCGTAAAACGCGTTCGGAACGCCTAACTAGCCCTATGATAACTAAAATATTCCTTAACATGTCTAATATTGTTGCCAAATTAGTTTAGATATCAAAAGTTATGCTACATATGCTTAAAATGAATTTTGGCGTAAAAAGGGCATTTTGGTAATTTACCTAAGGCATATATACTACCTATCATACAACTACTCAAACGATGTGACCATAAGGTATAACCTCGGAAGGTTATTCCCTATACAACTATGGTCACCTAATATGTTTGATCGGATCCTAATGATCGACCAAATGGGTCGGGTTCGAAAGTGTAAGCGATTGTTTAGATCGCTTACCTTACGACCCTATATAAGCACTAAACTAAAAGTAACGAGCTAAGCATGTTAAAACATGCTTAACTAAGTTTAGAAAATAGGTTTGGTATCAAAACAAATGGTTTTGATACCTAAGAGTAGTTTGGTTACAAAATACGCAATAACACGCATTTTGGTCGAAACTACGACTCGTCACAGAGCCTAGATAACGTGGTAATCAGTAGGTATAGTCACTAGGGACTATAACCATCGTGATTACGCTCACGTTATGAAGTTCAACCGAATTTCGTGTTGACCATAAACTGGTCAACGCAGAAAACGCTAAAATGAATAAAAAGAACGAAGGAATACTTACAACGGGTCCAAGAACTGAAGTTTTGAATCCGAATATTCTCAGGTATGAAGTGTTAAACACAACAACTTAGAGAACAATTCAGATTTCAAAGGTGTGGGTTTTTGGGGTTGAGATCATGAGGTATTTATAGGATTTCTTGAACCGTTAAGATCGTTTATCGTAAAACGTGATTCAATCTCATCCCTACACTTGTTGCAACACTAAGGTACTTCAAAATGGCCCCTACTATCAGAAATCAACAAGTGGAAGTGGGTTTTGGGTGCTTAACAGCTGTTAACAGCTGTTAAAATGATTTTTGCATATCTGACATGCTCTCGCGGGTCGCGTAAGGTTTTATGGGGGCTTACGCGGGACTCCTGAGCCTTCTGATCAGCAAACAACTTTCAAAAATGACAGTTTCAGTCCCTGTTGGTGTTTAAGGCCATTTCCGACATGTTTAAGGCCCGTTAAGCCAACTTTAAAGCCCTAAAATGATGCCTAAACATTGTGGACTTGAAACATGCTCAAAAATATGCCGGATGTCGGTTCGTTTGGCCGTACGATTGCGTTGTTCGGTTAATTACGACGGAAGTCGTAACGGACGCAAAAACGATCCAAATTGCGCGACGAATGGATTTTTCTCATGCCAAACACTAAAATAAAATATTTTAGTGCTTACATAAATTTTTGGATGCCCGGATGTATTCAGAACGTAAGTTATGCGTGAAAGTGCAAACTTGTGCACTTTTTGACGCTTTTAGTCCCTGAATGACCCAAAAGTTTATTTTAGCACACCGAACCCCTCAAAGCCTATTTCTAAGCTATGTAAAGGATATTTATGGTATGTTTAACTTATGGTCATGTTTCGGAATGTTCGTTACAGTTCAAATTGGCATACTTTCGCAGTTTGTCAAATTTAGTCCCTGTAAGTGAATTAACTTGATTTTGCCATACCAAAGCCTTCAAAACTTATTTCTAAGTTATGTAAAGGTTATTTAAGGCATGTTAAGCATATGTTGATGTTCCATAGTATTTTTTGCATTAAATTGGTTATATATTACGCATCAGTGCGCGTATAACCCTCCAGAAAGCGATTTTAAAGATTGAAATCGAACAAGAGTTGATATGTGCAAACGATACACATATTTTTACAAATCCCAAGTATGAAATACAATATTTCATTGGTTTGGCATTTGTTTGATGGTTGAAGTGACACAGGTGTCACATCAGCAGCAGCCTCCTGAACCACCAAGGCGAAGGAGATCATACGCACGAATGTCCGTGCAGGGAGGAGTACATATCAGCACGCCTCAACCATCGAGTGGCAGCCGCTACCCGCCACTCCAAGAAAACCAGCAAATGGGGGGACCTTCAAACCCCAACCCGGAAGTGAACTCTGCACTGTTATGCCACCACCATTGGGCTTTGACAACCCAATTCCTACGTACGCTGGCCCAACAATGTATAATCCCTTTGAGCAGCCGGCTCACACCAGCTTTAATTATGCTGAGATCGACCCATACCTGGCGGTGTGGAACTACAATGCTCTTAACCCAGAAGGGCCCTACGGAGCTCCTTGGGGAGTTGGATACCCAGCTTATGGATACCAACAACAACCGCCTCTACGACCCCCATATCAACCGCAGCCGCAGGTACCACGGTTTTCCCCACCAGAACGGGAGGAAATTCTCCAAAGACTGGACCAAGTTGAGCATGAGGTTCACAGAGATCGCAGGGAACGGCAAGGTTTCTTCAAAGGATTGGCAAGTTTAATAAAAGGAAAAAGCAAAAAGGACCATTGAATCCTTTAATTGTTGGTTGTATTTCCTTATTTTCAGTTGAGCCCCTGCGTGGGCCTGTTTTTCTGTTTTAACCCCTGCGTGGGTATGTTTTGTTGTTAAGCCCCTGTGAGGGCACGTATTTCCGTTGACCCCTGCGTGGGTATGTTGTGTTGTTTAGCCCCTGCGTGGGCATGTTATTTCTTTTGGAAGTCCCGTTCAGGGCAGACTAGTATTTTAAATTCATGTGGTGAAATGGTTAAATTTAAATTTTTATTTTTAATTATACATGAACAAAAATAGAAAATAAATAATAACAATATTTTTATAAGATCTATCATTATATTAAAATGATAAAATCTAAAGGGACATGACCCAGCCTTTGTGTTATTTTAAGACAAGGCCAAGACGGTAGTTCCCCAATTAGATTCAGATCCTTATCAACATCTTAATTTAGGATTGTTCTGCGTTAAATGTCAAATAAGAATCTTAAAAGGTAAAACCTAGCTTGTATGTCATCATAAGACCTGGCCAATGTGGTAAAACCTGTTTTAAAAGATTCAAATCTCTGTTAACATCTGCAAACATGTTAACATTCTTGGCTAATGTGATCCGCAAAATCACACATGTCACCCTTATGTTGATTAATCCCAATTCTTTATTATTATTTAAACATCCGATTGAGATGTTATGCCTACGGGCTATAATTATTGTCATATAAGACAAAAGACAGTCGTAGCTTATAAACTCCCTGTCAAGAAAGGTAATGAACCTTGATTCAAACCTTAATAACTAGATCCTATAAGATCTTGACCTACAATTTATAAATGTCCATGTGACTAGGCCTGTTGTGCCATTATTATATTTTATTCTAGAACTAAGGGTTACTAATGAAAAGTCCCAAATGAAATTACTTAACAAATTAACCAATATGGTTCTTTAATTACTATGGTTAATAAATTGTCAAGATGACAAACCTATTATAATTCCCTAAATGAAACATTGTCATCATCTTATGTAGCAATCCAAATACATTGCCGAGTCTGAAGAGGTCAACAGTCGACCAAAGGAGAATCATGACGCCACCAGGATCAATGTAACTGGTGCAGAACTCCAAGCATTAATTGACAATGCTGTCACCAAAGCCATAGATAGGCAGTATAGTGAATCGAGTAGTACTCAAAGCAGGACCCAATCAGCACCCCATTCTAAGCCAAAAATTCACTCTGAGGCTCATAGTAAGCCACCCTCTAAGCTAGATAAGCCAAAGAAAGATGATGACGATCATCACTCCTCAAACCAGCAAAGTGTTCCGTCAAAGAAGATCGAGCTTAAGCAGGAACCGCGTGGTAAGTCCTGTACATATAAATACTTTGTCTCATGCAAACCCAGAGACTTTACTGGGGAGAAAGGAGCGGTTGACTGCATGACATGGTTGGATGAAATGGATACCGTGGTTGATATCAGCGGGTGCGCTGTTAAGGATGTGGTAAAGTTTGTGTCTCAGTCGTTCAAAGGTGAGGCACTAGCCTGGTGGAGATCTTTGATCCAAGCTACAGGGAAAATCCCATTATACAATCTGTCATGGGATCAGTTTATGACGTTGATTAAAGAAAACTACTGCCCTCAGCATGAGGTAGAAAAGATTGAATCTGATTTCTTATCCTTGGTTATGAAGAACCTGGATTGCCAAGCCTACCTTACCAGCTTCAATACAATGTCAAGGTTGGTTCCTTATCTTATGACACCTGAACTCAAGAGGATAGCTCGTTTCATCGGGGGTTTAGCCCTAGAAATCAAGGCCAGTGTGAAGGCCTCTAGGCCAGCTACTTTTCGGTCTGCAGCGGATATATCATTGTCCCTTACTTTGGACGCGGTCAGGCAAAGATCGCTAAGGAACACCGATGCAGAAAAGAGGAAGCGTGAGGATGACAACTCACGAGGTTCAGACAAGAGGCATAAAGGAAACAATGACCACAAAAAGAGTTCTGGATCCAAGAGAGATGGTCATCAGTCGGGTGATAAGCCCAAATGTAAAATCTGCAAGAAACATCAATTCGGGAAGTGCAGATATGAGTCAAAATCCCAGTCACAGCCAAGGGCATGTGGGATTTGCAAGTCTTCTAAGCACAAGACCTTAGAATGTAAGAAAATAAAGGATGCTACGTGCTATAGCTGCAATGAAAAAGGGCATATCAGGTCCAACTGCCCAAAACTCGCAAAGAAGACTGAGGATGGGAAGAAGACCAATGCTAGGGTCTTCAGGATGGATGCGAAGGAAGTTGTTCAGGACGACAATGTGATCACAGGTACCTTCCTCATAGATGATGTTTATGCGAGAGTGCTATTTGATTCAGGAGCTGATAAATCATTTGTAGATAATAAGTTTTGCAAATTGCTGAATTTGCCTGTTAAAACCCTAAGTGTGAAATATGAGGTAGAATTAGCTGATGGTACCTTAGAAACCGCGTCAACCGTGTTAGAGGGATGTTTTATATCCATTAGGAACCACTCTTTTCCATTGTCCCTACTTCCTTTGAGGTTAGCCGGTTTCGACATTGTTTTAGGCATGGACTGGTTATCTCGTAACCAAGCCCAGATAGTGTGCAACAAAAAGCAAGTGGTGATCAAGACTCCGTCTGGTGAGCCACTCACCATTCAGGGAGACACTCAGTATGGACTGCCTGAACAAGTGTCTATGCTCAAGGCCTCTAGGTGTTTAAAGAAAGGTTGTGTCATCTACATGGCACAAGTGACTATTGATGAGCCGAAGCCTAAGATTGAAGACATCCCCTTCATTTCTGAATATCCTGAAGTTTTCCCTGAAGAACTACCTGGTTTACCACCGAATAGACAAGAAGAATTCAGAATTGACATCATCCCTGGAGCAGCACCTGTCGCGAGAGCGCCTTATAGGTTGGCACCAACGGAGATGAAGGAATTGAGGACTCAACTAGATGATTTGCTAGCTAAAGATTTCATTAGACCTAGTTCGTCTCCTTGGGGAGCGCCAATCCTATTTGTGAAAAAGAAGGATGGATCGATGCGTCTGTGCATCGATTACCGTGAGCTTAATAAAGTTACTATTAAGAATAGGTATCCTTTGCCCAGGATCGACGATTTGTTCGACCAGTCAAGGGGAAAACTACTTTTCTAAGATTGATTTGAGGTCAGGCTATCATCAATTGAAGGTTAAAGATGAAGATGTGCACAAGACTGCATTTAGGACTCGTTATGGTCATTACGAGTTCCTAGTGATGCCTTTTGGACTCACCAATGCCCCTGCCGCATTCATGGATCTCATGAATCGCGTCTGCAAGCCTTATCTGGATAAATTTGCCATCGTCTTCATCGATGACATTCTCATTTACTCAAAGAACCAAGCTGACCACGAGAAGCATCTTCGTTGCATTCTAAAACTGCTTCATCAAGAAAAGCTCTATGCCAAGTTTTCAAAGTGTGAATTCTGGCTTCGTGAAGTCCAATTTCTTGGGCATGTTGTTAGTGAGCGGGGTATCCAAGTAGATCCCGCTAAAGTTGAAGCTGTCATGAATTGGCAAGAGCCGAAGACGCCTACGGAGATTCGCAGTTTTCTAGGACTGGCAGGATACTATAGACGATTTATTGAAAACTTCTCAAGTATTGCAGCACCCCTGACTTTACTCACCCACAAGAATAGCAAGTTTGACTGGGGGCCTAAGCAGCAAGAATCATTCGATATTTTGAAGCAGAAGTTGAGCAACGCTCCTTTGTTGATGTTGCCTGATGGAATTGATGAATTTATAGTATATTGTGATGCATCACACACCAGAATGGGCTGTGTGCTTATGCAGAAAGGCAAGGTCATTGCCTATGCTTCACGACAGTTAAAGGTGCACGAGAAGAATTACACCACCCATGACTTGGAACTGGGTGCCGTTGTATTTGCACTAAAACTGTGGAGACATTACTTATATGGAACTAAGTGTGTGATCTATTCAGATCACAAGAGCCTTCAACACTTGTTTAATCAGAAGGATTTGAACATGAGGCAACGACGTTGGATGGAAACTTTGAATGATTATGACTGTGAGATAAGATACCATCCAGGCAAGGCAAATGTGGTTGCCGATGCCATAAGCAGGAAAGAAAGAATGAAACCTATAAGAATCAATGCCAAGAGCATTGAGATAAAGAATAGTTTGAATGAAAGGTTGTTAGCTGCACAGAAGGAAGCTGTGTTGGAAGCTAACTATCCTGATGAAAAGCTAGGAGTAACTGAAGAGCAGTTATCTTATGGCAAGGATGGAATTTTGAGACTAAATGGACGGATTTGGGTTCCAGTTTTTGGAGGACTTCGGGATGTTATCCTCCAGGAAGCCCACAGCTCCAAATATTCCGTTCACCCTGGAGCTGATAAGATGTACCAGTATCTGAAGGCAAACTATTGGTGGATAGGCTTGAAAAAGTCTATAGCTGCCTATGTAGCTAAATGTTTGACGTGTGCACAAGTCAAAGCTGAACATCAGAAGCCGTCAGGTTTGCTACAACAGCCTGAACTTCCCACATGGAAGTGGGAGATGGTGACAATGGATTTCATCACCAAGCTGCCAAAGACAAAGAAAGGAAATGATACTATATGGGTGATAGTAGATAGACTGACTAAGTCAGCACATTTCCTACCCATTAAGGAAACTTATAGTTCTGACATGTTAGCCCAATTGTATGTTGATAAGATTGTATCTCTGCATGGAGTACCAACGGCTATTATCTCTGACAGAGATACCAGATACACGTCACACTTTTGGAAAGGTTTCCAACAGTCTTTGGGCACGCGCTTAAATTTCAGTACGACTTACCATCCTCAGACGGACGGGCAGAGTGAACGTACCATCCAAACTTTGGAAGACATGCTACGTGCATGTGTAGTTGATCTAGGTGGTAGTTGGGATAAGCACCTGCCATTGACCGAGTTCTCCTATAACAATAGCTACCATACAAGCATTAAGGTTGCGCCTTTTGAGGCATTATATGGTAGAAAGTGTAGAACGCCTGTTTGTTGGGCAGAAGTAGGGGAAGCTCAATTGTCAGGACCTGATATAGTCCTTGAAACGACGGACAAGATTGTCCAGATTTGTGACCGCCTGAAAGCTGCCAGGGATAGGCAGAAAAGTTATGCTGATGAAAGGCGAAAACCTCTAAAGTTCGAGGTTGGTGATAGAGTTTTACTAAAAGTATCACCCTGGAAGGGAGTGATGTGATTTGGTAAGAAAGGTAAACTAAGCCCAAGGTATATAGGACCGTTCGAGATCATCGAATGTGTGGGATCAGTGGCTTATAAGTTAAACTTACCTGAAGAGCTCAGTGGTATTCACAATTTATTCCACATCTGCAATCTGAAGAAATGTCTGGCTGATGAATCGCTAGTCATACCACATACGGATGTGCACATAGATGAGAGCTTGAAATTTGTGGAAAAACCTTTGTCGATTGAGGATCGACAGGTTAAGAAGCTTCGGAGGAAGCATGTGCCTATTGTGAAGGTTAAATGGGATGCCCGTAGAGGTCCCGAATATACGTGGGAGTTAGAATCCACCATGAAAGAAAAGTACCCTCAATTGTTTCAATAAATCTTGAGGTCGAGATTTCTTTTAAGGGGGTGAGGATGTAACACCTCGTAAAATCATACCCAATAAAATAAAGACACGTGTCATGTAACACAAACGTGTTATAAAAACGGATCCAGATAAAGATGTACGGTAGGATTTAAAAGCGTCGACATGTTAATTTATACCTCTGCGCGACCTATTAATAAATCCCTAACCATAATATATTTAATCAACATCTAAATTATGCAAATAAATCTGGTTATCCTAAATAACAAATTGATTATAACTCAAGACTTGGATCCAATGTGAGTTCTCGAAAATGTTGGCACTTGAGGCATTCAACACAAAGCACCAAAATGTGTAAGAGCATGCAAGGTCTGAGCACTTGGCCCCTCTACTGAAAAGAAAGCATGAAAATTCGGATTTAAGTTGCATGGACAAGGCCAAAGAAGTTGTAAAAATTTTGTCTCTGGTCATCGGTTACGGACCGTAAGAGCTCAGGCTTACGGTCCGTAAAGGGTTTGCAAAAATATTGTCTCTGGTCATCGGTTACGGACCGTAAGAGCTCAGGCTTACGGTCCGTAAAGGGTTGCTTACGGACCGCAAGCTTGAGCTCTTACGGTCCGTAAGGCTGTCGCTGGCAACAGAATTGGACAAGTGCCTGTTCAGCAGGTTGCACCGCCATAAGAAGATGGTTTTCGAAAACAGGGACTCTGCAACTGGTATTGGGCAATATAGGGACACCTGGGAGCATCCCATAACATTAGTAGAGTTACATGGCATCATCCAACTCAATTGGGTTCACTATATAAGAAGAACAAGTTGCAACATTCTCACTTAAGATCCCTAATCATACTTAGGACCTTTGTAAGTGTCCTTAACCCTTCCTAATTCAGTTTAGCTTAGTTAATTAGCTAAAAGTCAAACCGTCGTAATTAAGGTTTGACTTCGAGATTAATTAAAATTTGTTCAGTCAAATCTCGAATTAAAAGTGCCTATAAGTAGGTAATTATGTGGGTAATAAACCCTTAAAAGGGTACTCTCTGATTCCCACTTTAACTAGGTCAATTGTTGGGTCAAACTTGATATTAAAAAGTCAACAGAAATCTAAAAAAATCAAATTAATGCATAAGTAGCAATGTAGAAGACATGCAACCTGTTTTATCATTAATATAACTTGGTAATTAACGTAAGAACATGTCTAAACACGTTCAACCCAACAATTTTCAGTAGAGACCCGGTTCGGAACCGAAAGTCACATAACTTGACTTTTGCTTTGACTTTCAGTTCTGACCCATTTGAGCATAGTTTAGAAATGCCTTAGAGCTTTATTTGGACCAGGATGTATGTTAGTATAACCCTCTGTGATTATACACCTTGGTTCAATAGTTATCCAATTCGTATGCATGTTCCCATTAATTGCTTATATGTTGACTATTATGCCCATATAACCTTAAAACGTGATTTTAGAAAATGTAAAAGAGTAGAAACCTTAGTTACTGATTTATAAACTTGCACCCAAAATTTGACATCAGTTTGAGGTCTAGATTAAGAGTTATGCTGAATAGCGTAATTAGAAAGCTTTTTTGTTAATTATACAGCTGTCCTTGGACTCCACTCAATTCCATTCTCATCCAATCAAAACTGAATCCTTGGACTTCAAGGCAATTATACAGCTGTCCTAACAGGTGTAGTGATCTGGTTAACCCTTCCAAACACTTGTCTTAATCCTAATCTTGTCCAAAAACTATATATAGGCCTTTTGTTCAACACTTTCATTTGCTCATTTCATTCCTTTCTCTCCTCTCTCAAGTTCTGGAGCTTCTTGATCTGATTAGGACTTGTTTTCTTGTAGAAAAGACAGCTAGGACCTGTTGTAAGTGTCTTGGCTCTCTCCTTGGTTCAGTCTTATGTTTTAAAAACCGAAAAGTCAAGATATCGTAAAATAACTTTGACTTTCGGTTTAAACTCTAATGGTCCAGCCACTGATCAAATTTAATGTGGGTATAAGACCATAGATAGGTAGGTGATTAACCCTTAAAAGGGCACCTCCAAATTCCCTCGTTTGCTTAGTTAATTGTCGGGTCAAACTATTTAATTAAAAAGTCAAACTTGGCAGAATTGTGATTAATAAGTAAAACCAATAATACAAAGGTTATAAATTATATTTAACACTTTAATAACTTGGTAATTATTATTTAAACATGTCTAAACATTTTTAACCCAACAATTCTAAGTTTAGGGTCGGTTCGCAACCGAAGGTCGTGTAGTTTGACTTCTACGTTGACTTTTGGTTATAAGTCGAATTAGACTAGTATGCTACTGATTTTAGGTTCCGTTATGATCGTATGATAATGTAGCATAACCCTCTGAGGTTATATTACACGATTATACTAGTAATCCGAGTCTTATGCAAGTTTCCGTTAATATGCCATACTTTGACTATTATGCCCTTTTTAGCAAAAATACGGTTTTAGACACCAATAAGTTTTCAAACAAGTTAGGTACTGATATGTTAACATGTTTAACATATTTAGATGTTAAAATCTAATCATAAACGTAGTTTGCGTATAATGTCATAAATTGTGCTTTAAAGTGACCAAAATGCCCTTTAGGCGCATAGATCGGTTTTAAGCATAATTCCTTATACCAAACTCATGTCCTACTGATTTAATATCATAATTAGGATAATTTGGGATATCAATTCAGATTATAAACTGAGTTTATGCACAAGTACTTGTATTATGTTCTTAAATGACGATAATGCCCTTATAACACACAAAATGGTTTTAAAGCATGATTTCCTTACAAAAACTTTTTCTTACTGAAATTTCATATTAAATAACATATTTTGGTCATATAAACCTGACCATAATATCAGTTTTCCTGAAAGATCACATATATCATCATTTAGCGACTTAAACGTCGTTTCGGCGCGTAGTATGGTTTTAAACCATAACTACCAACCAAGACTTGTTACCTACTGATTTTATAAATTATTTTAAATATATTTTATAGTAGGTATATGTTATAAACTCAGATTCCCAAATTAGCCTTCAAAACTATGTGTGAAATTACCAAAATGCCCCTATGGAGCATAGTTTGGTTTTAAACTATGAAACACACATATGTTTGATATCATACTGATATTATATCATAAATAAAGTGTTTTAAAATAATGTTTATGATCGTAACATCAGATTGTACCCAAGTTCCTTTTTATACGTCATAAAATGACCAAATCGCCCTTTCGAGGCATAATTTGATTATAAAACCTATACGGGCATACAAGTTGATATCCCACTGATATTATAACTTGTTTAAAGTATATTGGCATATGGAACTTGCTCATGACTCATCCGGTTACTCGTTATCATTTATACGCGTACGGTTTAACTTATGTAACTAGTTTATGTAAGTTTGCCGAAACGGGTTTAACCTTATCAATTAAACTTCAAAATCTAGAATGTGTTTAGTTTACCCATATTAGACAAGTATCCAAACTTTTCGGGTATAAATCACATTCTATTCCGGTCATCGCTTAAGCTAGCGTGTCATACCGTTTAAGATACTTTAAGCTAGTCGGTCTAAGTCTACGACTTAAATAAGACCATTAGCATTCTAAATTGGTTATATATTACCATCACTCCAGAATAGAGCCACCCAGTAAAAGCTACCTGCATTTAGATAGATTGGATACGACTGAGTTATTTTGCTGTGAATCAAGTATTAGCTCAGGTAAATACTTTTAACTTATTTTCCCTTATACGGGCTAGGGATATGGTATTATAATAATACCACTTGGTCGGGTATGAAATCATTTAATCGGATTGTGATTAATAAATTTACATAACCCGTTTTAATCTGTCTTGTTTGATAACATAAGCATTGGGGGTTAATTTAACCGTGTCCTAGATATCCTCGGCTCATTAAAGTTAAAAATGGCCACGACCTATGCACGGGGTGTAGGCATACACCCGACAGATGCAAATGCTAAAATATAAATAACCCACATGTTGGGGATAACTCCTTCGTGGGTTTTGTAAGTGGTGAGTCGGTTAATCATGACCGGCTTCCAAACCGGCCCCATATGTATGACAAACATGTGAAACAGTATACAAGATTTTATTAAAGATTGTCCCAAGTTATAAATGGTTTGTGCCTTGTGCACTTAAATCAATTTTCCTAAATCTTTTCAAAAGAGTCAGTTAATTGTATTTACCAGTGAAAACTGGCGTATTTTCCAAAGGCTAAGTGGCAGGTACTACTCGTAATAGGCTGGGGGATTGCTCGGTGTCGAAATAGAGGATCTTGCAAATCATTAAAGATGCCTTAAAGTCTGCTAAGCTTCATTTTATACATTCTGTAAAGATCCACCTGTGGAATCGATATTACAGGCTCGTCTATAATAAATACTTTGATATTTTCAGACATTTGAGTTTGTAATAATATTTTATATTCCAAGACTTCCGCTGTGCTATTCTGTGTATGATTGACCATGATGATATCAACTACGTCACAATACTCCCTACCGGGCCCACCGGTAATATGTGAAAATATCGGGGTGTGACAGGTTGGTATCAGAGCCAATATTGAGTGAATTAAACACTAGTCTTTTGTGTTTAATCTCAATGACACAGTAGCATATTCCTTAGAACTTTTGAGTTTATACTTAACATAGGAATTCTCTCATCCCTATTAAGTAAACATTGTTTTCGATTTTATGTATTTTGAATAAGTCGCCTGGCAAGGAAGCCGTTGATAGAGATTCTCCTCATCCGAAGCCAAGGAATGCCAAGCTTCACAATACGGCTAAAATAAGCGTGCGACCGGTTTGGAGGAAGACCTTTATGGATTCATTCCCAAAACCAAACCCATATAAATTGGAATCAAACTTCAGAGTCCATACCGAAGGTCCCTGAGGCTCAAATTTTAAAGTCTGCGCCAGTGGAGTCCATACCAGGTGGTCCCTGAGGCTCCTGTATTGAAAATAATACCAGTGGATCCTAATGATCCCTATTTCTTGCCTTCGAATTTTGAAATTCCAGATTTGGATTATATCAGTCAAACCCAATTCATGATCCATATCATTCCTTAACCATGAAATTCTTAAATTCTACTTCTATAACGGATCCTGATTGAAATACTTACCTTATTCATTAAGATCTTCAGTATCTCTACCATGTACGGTAAACAAAGAAGAGAAACAACTTAAATGGAGCAAGGAAAGCGTTAGAGAATCCTTCTTTCATAATATTCTTTTAAGTCCTTATAAGGACCTATCTCTTCTATTTAGTCCCCGTGTGGACATACCTTTTTCGACTTAAGACCCCTTATGGGCATTTGCTATTTAGTCCTTTTATGGACATTATCTTTCAATATAGTCCCTTGTGGACATTATATTTTCAATAAAGTCCCTTGGTGGACATACTATTTTAATACAGTCCTTTCATGAACGTATGATTTTATTAAAATCCCTTTTGAGGATACACTATTTTAAAATAGTCCTCTCATGGACTTGATGTTTCAATATAGTCCTCTCATGGACATAATAATTCATTATAGTCCTTTCAAGGACATATTATTTCATCAAAGTCCCTTTTATGGACAAATTATTACATTAAGATCCCTTGTGGATATGATATTTTATTATAGTCCTTTCAAGGATATGTTATTTCATTAATAAGTCCCATTGAGGACGTATCTTTCAATATAAAGTCCCTGTGAGGACATCTGTACAGCAAAGCCCTTTTGTGTGCACGCTGTACCAATATAGTCCTCTTATGGACATATTATTTCATTAAAATCCCTTTGAGAATACGCTATTTTGAAATAGTCCCTTTGAGGACATTGATATTTCATTATAACCCTTATATAAATTTGTAATATTTTATAGTCCTTATACGGACAAATAATTTTTCCTCTTAGTCCTCTGTGGACAAATATATTACTAGATTATTGTAAGTTCCTAATAATCTAGGATGGTTTTGAAAATTTTATGTAGGTATTCATTTCGTCCTTTATCCAACAATAGTTCTGAATTTTACTCGAACTTTATCGATCAGCTGAAAAATTTCAAAAGATCCTCTTAATGGTATAACCTAGCCTATATATCTATGAACATGGCTGTGATGGTAAAACCCTCTTAAGAAAATTAATCCTTGTTAACATCTAAGAACATGTTAACATTCCTGGCTATGTGACTTGAGAGACCACACTAGCTTCCAAAAGTACTTGGACCTTTCCAAGCCACCTTCATAGCCTATATGATCAATACGAATCACGGCTATCAAACAACAGTATGAAGTATACATAAAACATCCAATTAAGATGTATGCCATTGGGCGAAGATGTATTCATGACAATGATAGTTTATTTTTTAAACTTCTTGTCAAAGGGCGATGAACTATGATTCGACCCTTAAAGATCACTGATCCAAGAGATCATTGATTATGTTTTAATTATCCTTGTGGCAAGGCCTTTTATGCCATCTAACTGCCCTTCGAGACAAGCCCTGTGCTATATGAGGACGTCTCTATGACATTGACATTGTGATCTTTATGATCCCCTGTCCAAGGTAATGAGCTGTGCTCAAGCCTAATAGTCTACATGGCCAATGCGATCATGACTAAAATCATCAGTACGATGATTAAATTTAACATCCTTAATGATGTTTTGCCTAAGGGCTATATTATATTGTCCAATTGAGACAAGGCAATTGTAATCTTTTGTGATTCTTTGCCCAAGGGGGGTGAGCCATGCTCAAATCCCATAGTCTATCTGATCATTGCGATCCTGACTAGTATCATCAGTATGATGATCATAATATTAACATCCCTCGTGATAAAATGCCTACGGGCTATACTTTACTCTATTGTCAATAAGACAAAGATAGTGGTGATCCTTACGATCCCCTATTCAAAATGGTGGGTTCTACCCAAACCTAATAGTGAATATGATCAATGTGATCACAATTAACCTCATCATCATCTCTGACACACTAAACATCCATTAGTGATGTCAATTGATTTACCTTGCGCCAAAAAGGATCGCCTTCCAAGATGATGACAGTTGTAGTCTATGACTCCCTGTCCAAAGGGGAAGAACGACGTTCAAACCTTGAAGCCCCTGATCCAATAAGATTGAGACTTATAAATTAATGTCCTTCGCGATGAAGCAGCGAGCTACATTTTTAAAGTCATCCATGACAAGCCTCTGTGCTATAATTTGTCATTCGTGACAAGTTAACATATTAAATGTTAACATTCCTAGTCACAGGCCTTTTGTGCCAGAATTGATAAATGTCCTCCGTGACAAGCTTTAGTGCCATATCTTATAATGTCTTTTGCGACAAGGCCTTCGTGCCATATAATCAATTATGTCCTTCATGACTAGGCGTTATGCCATATCTTTCTACGTCCCTCGTGACGGGCCTTTGTGCCATACGTATATAATATAATAAAAGTCATGTAAGACTATCCTTTGAACTATCTATTCATAATCGTCCTTGTGACAAAGACAGATGTGACATTATGATTCCCTATCATATAGGTAATGGACTCGCTCCAAACCTTAAATGCCATTGATGATCCTTTTGTGACCTAGGCTAAATGTAATGGATATACATTCAAATAACATTCATTAGGAATGTTTGGAACATAATAGCCTATACGATTTATGGATGCCGTGGCTAATCTATGTCAGGTCATCAGGATGATGACTAACAATTGTTTAAAATGGTGGTTAGTACCAAGCTTCGAGTATGGAAAACTCGGATAAGGTGGATATCAGTCGCGATACTATTAAGGTGACAAAAGATAATAATGCTACAAACGTAAGCCTCAATATTAATGGAGTTAGTCTCCAAGATGTGGTTGACGCAGCAGTTTTAAAGACCAGAGAAAAGGTCATGAAACAATTTAAAGAGCCGAATGCTTCTCGCTCTAAATTTCATTCAAAACCTCAATCAATTGCTCATGAAAAGAGTTTTATTCACACTTCAAATGTGAAGGATGAACAAGGGAGGAGGATAACTCCCAGAAATCGAAGAAAAAGAGCAAATTACGGGCTTAATAAGAACCATCATAAGTTCAGTAAGAAGCCTATATGTAAGAATTGCTATAAAAGACACTGGGGACAGTGCCGAATGAATCAAAGACCAAAGCAGTGTGACATCTGCAAAAGAACTGGTCATCAGTCCCATGAATGTAGGGACATGTGGAATAACAGTCTGTTACGACTGTGGTGAGTAAGGCCACATCAGAATTAGATGCCATAAAGCTGCCAAAGAAGGTGCAGCTAGGCCTTGAAAAGCTAAGGAAGGAAATGCTTGAACTCGCCTGATAAATGCCAAAAGGCAATACATGATGTCATCAAGTATATTCCTTATCATTTACCAATGATAATCCCTGCTAAGTATCCTGTTTTAATACAGGCAATAGTAAGTCTTTCATGAACCATAAGCTTAGCAAACTGTTGATGATATTCATAAGAACTCCAAATGCTAAGTAAGGTAGAACCTACCAATGAAACCCTAAAGACCGTTTCTTCTTTTCTCGGCAATGATCCTTCTGTAAAATCTAAGAGTACTCTTTCTTTGAATAGAGTACGACAATGTATGTTATTTTAATTATTTTTCCTCATTGATTTCTATCAACTGCGAGTGCCAACTATGCTTGATAAAAGCGCCGTATGAAGATTGGCGTAACCTAGTGTGTCCCATAGATTTCTTCCATGCCTGATCAGTATGGAGGTTATGGAACCACTAAGATATACCAATAGTTATATTGTACTAAAGTCAGCTAGTGGTAATCAAAGAAGATATCCGTTATAGAAATGACTAAGTAGGCGTCTCTACTCAAGGCATCCGTGCACTCGTAAGAACAGATGTGTCATTTGCATAGCACAATCGACGGTATGTGGACCAAGGTCGAAGATTGAAGCTACCTCTATCATTTGGATAACTTGATTTCTTCTCAGATGAACTACCCTGTTTGACCTCTAGAGAGGCAATATGGAATTAGGATTTACACCCTATTAAGAGCTGTATCTGTTACAGAAGCTCTATATCGGTCAGCATCAAAGGAAATGGAAGAACTGAGGGCTAAACAGATAAGTTAGGAAGAAAGGCTTGTACAGCCTAGCTCATTGTCTTAGGAGCTCCGACTATTATTGTTGATAAAGGAAAGCACAATGCAATACCCTTGTGCATTGGTTACTGCAACCTAACTAGGTAACGATTAAGAATCGTTATTAGCTGCCCAGGATCGTCGATTTGTTCGACTAACTGTGAGGGTAGTCAATTGCTTAAGATTGATTCGGGTAGTAGTTGGAATGACTATCTCACCCTAATTAAGTTCTCCTATAACTGATAGCATTATATAAGTATCAAGGCTGCTCCTTTGGAGACCTTGTTTGGAAGAAATAGCCAACGCCAATTTGTTGGGTAAGAAATTGGGAAAAACCCAATTAACAGGATCCCAGATTTTTCTTAAGGACGACAGATAAGATAATATGAATCAGTAATTGTTTGAAAACTGCCAGTGATCGGCATTAGAGCAATGCGAAAGAAGGGCGCAAATCTCTTAATGTTCCAAATAGGGAACAAGACTCTATTGAAAATACCAACATGGAAGGGTACCATATGTTTCAGTGTAAAGGGAAAGTTAAGCCCTGGATATATATAAAATCATTCGAGACCATCGAATGTGTCGATAGCATAGCTTATAAGCTAAACTTGCCTAAGGAGCTTAGTGGAATTTACAATCTGTTCCACACCTTAAACCTAAAGAAATGCCTAGCTGATAAATCGCTAGCAATGTCTTGTAAAGAAGTATAGATTGATGAAAGCCTAAGGTTTATTGAAAGACCTATATCGATCAATGATCTACAAGTTGAGAAACTCCGAAAAGGAGCATGTACCTATTGAATAGGTCAACTAGAATACCCGTAAAGGTCCCTAAATTACTATGGAAGTTAAGTCCATTACACGACAGAAAGTACTTCCATATTTTTGAGCAAATCTCGGGGTTGAGATTTCTTTTAAGGGGGTGAGGATGTAACACCTCGTAAAATCGTGTCCAATGGTGTGGTGACACGTGTAATGAACCCTAATAAAGTCAAACGTTGACTATGAGGGACTAATTTCGTCAAAATCAAAAACCGTGATTATAGAAGGACTGAAAGTGTCAAAATACCTAAACTAGGCCTCTGAGTGACCTTATACGGTGTCCGTATTCTCAAACGAGCCACTTGTTGGACGAGAGGAGCCGTTTACGTAATTATGTGAAAGTTTGCGCGTCGAAGGGTTAAAAGTGCCAACATGTTAATCCTTACCTCTGAGTGACCTTTTAACAAGCCAAGAGCTTCATAGTGTTTGAATATATTCTCGGGAATGCCTAATATTGGCCATTCAAGGCTTTTATACCAGTAAGTGAAGTTACGCGCAAGTTTGCGAGTTAGAGGGGTTAAAAGCGTCAATATGTTAAATTATACCTCTGAATGACCTTTTAAGGAACCCAAAGCATCGTGATGAATTATAATACTCTCAAGAATGCCTAGCATGGACTAGATAAGGCTTTGATGCCATTAAATTATAATACGCGCAAGTTTGCGCATTAGAGGGACCAAAAGCGTCAATAAGCGAAACTACGCTTTCGAGCGACCTTTAAGAGAACCAGAGACTCTGTAATGCTCGGTCACGTTCTCGGGAATCCCTATATGGGCTATATAAGACTTGGATATCAATAAATGGCTTTACGCGTAACTTTATGCGTTTAAGGGACTAAAAGCGTCAAAACGGCGAAACTATGCATATTCGCGCGTATTCTACATTCTGGCCATACCCGCACATCCATAAATGTTTGTAATCATTAAAATATTATATTTTAGTGATGGGAATGCTAAAATACCATCCGTCGCGAAATCTGGATTGTTTTCGCGTCCGTTCAAACGTTCGTCGTAATTAAGCGGAAAACGTGACCGTACGACCGAACGAACTGGTACCATAATATTTTTTAGCATGGTTCAAGTTAAATATACTTTAACGTCCTTATAGAGCTTAGAAATAGGGTTAACGGGTGTTAGGAGTGCCAAAAACTCAACGATACGCGTTCAGGGGCCAAAACTGCCAACAGTTGAAACTTCATGTATTCTGACCAGGTCCTTACAGACCGTATACCTGGACCCATACGGTCCGTATACAGGTGCCAGATACGAAATTTGCTTGGTCTCCACTCAATTCCATTCTCATCCAATCAAAACCGAATCCTTGGACTTCAAGGCAATTATACAGCTGTCCTAACAGGTGTAGTGATCTGGTTAACCCTTCCAAACACTTGTCTTAATCCTAATCTTGTCCAAAAACTATTTATAGGCCTTTTTTTCAACACTTTCATTTGCTCATTTCATTCCTTTCTCTCCTCTCTCAAGTTCTGGAGCTTCTTCATCTGATTAGAACTTGTTTTCTTGTAGAAAAGACAGCTAGGACCTGTTGTAAGTGTCTTGGCTCCCTCCTTGGTTCAGTCTTATGTTTTAAAAACCGAAAAGTCAAGATATCATAAAATAACTTTGACTTTCGGTTTAAACTCTAATGGTCCAGCCACTGATCAAATTGAATGTGGGTATAAGACCATAGATAGGTAGGTGATTAACCCTTAAAAGGGCACCTCCTAATTCCCTCGTTTGCTTAGTTAATTGTCGGGTCAAACTATTTAATTAAAAAGTCAAACTTGGCAGAATTGTGATTAATAAGTAAAACCAATAATACAAAGGTTATAAATTATATTTAACACTTTGATAACTTGGTAATTATTATTTAAACATGTCTAAACATGTTTAACCCGACAATTCTAAGTTTAGGGTCGGTTCGCAACCGAAGGTCGCGTAGTTTGACTTCTACGTTGACTTTTGGTTATAAGCCTAATTAGACTAGTATGCTACTGATTTTAGGTTCCGTTATGATCTTATGATAATGTAGCATAACCCTCTGAGGTTATATTACACGATCATACTAGTAATCCGAGTCTTATGCAAGTTTCCGTTAATATGCCATACTTTGACTATTATGCCCTTTTTAGCAAGAATAAGGTTTTAGACACCAATAAGTTTTCAAACAACTTAGGTATTGATATGTTAACATTTTTAACATATTTAGATGTTAGAAATCTAATCATAAACTAAGTTTGCGTATAATGTCGTAAATTATACTTTAAAGTGACCAAAATGCCCTTTAGGCGCATAGATCGGTTTTAAGCATAATTCCTTATACCAAACTCATTGCCTACTGATTTAATATCATAATTAGGATAATTTGGGATATCAATTCAGATTATAAACTGAGTTTATGCAAAAGTACTTGTATTTTGTTCTTAAATGACGATAATGCCCTTATAACACACAAAATGGTTTTAAAGCATGATATCCTTACAAAACCTTTTTCCTACTGAAATGTCATATTAAATAACATATTTTGGTCATATAAACCTGACCATAATATCAGTTTTCCTAAAAGATCGCATATATCGTCATTTAGAGACTTAAACGTCGTTTCGGCGCGTAGTATGGTTTTAAACCATAACTACCAACCAAGACTTGTTACCTACTGATTTTATAAATCATTTTAAATATATTTTACAGTAGGTATATGTTATAAACTCAGATTCCCAAATTAGCCTTCAAAACTATATGTGAAATTACCAAAATGCCCCTATGGAGCATTGGTTGGTTTTAAACTATGAAACATACATATGTTTGATATCATACTGATATTATATCATAAATAAAGTGTTTTAAAAGAATGTTTATGATCGTAACATCAGATTGTACCCAAGTTCCTTTTTATACGTCATAAAATGACCAAATCGCCCTTTCGAGGCATAATTTGATTTTAAAACCTATACGGGCATACAAGTTGATATCCCACTAATATTATAACTTGTTTAAAGTATATTGGCATATGGAACTTGCTCATGACTCATCCGGTTACTCGTTATCTTTTATACGCATACGGTTAGACTTATGTAACTAGTTTATGTAAGTTTGCCGAAACGGGTTTAACCTTATCAATTAAACTTCAAAATCTAGAATGTGTTTAGTTTACCCATATTAGACAAGTATCCAAACTTGTCGGGTCTAAATCACATTCTATTCCGGTCATCGCTTAAGCTAGCGTGTCATACCGTTTAAGATACTTTAAGCTAGTCGGTCTAAGTCTACGACTTAAATAAGACCATTAGCATTCTAAATTGGTTATATATTACCATCACTCCAGACTAGAGCCACCCGGTAAAAGCTACCTGCATTTAGATAGATTGGATACGACTGAGTTATTTTGCTGTGAATCAAGTATTAGCTCAGGTAAATACTTTTAACTTATTTTCCCTTATACGGGCTTGGGATATGGTATTATAAAAATACCACTTGGTCGGGTATGAAATCATTTAATTGGATTGTGATTAATAAATTTACATAACCCGTTTTAATCTGTCTTGTTTGATAACATAAGCATTGGGGGTTAATTCGACCGTGTCCTGGATATCCTCGGCTCATTAAAGTTAAAAATGACCACGACCTATGCACGGGGTGTAGGCATACACCCGACAGATGCAAATGCTAAAATATAAATAACCCACATTTTGGGGATAACTCCTTCATGGGTTTTGTAAGTGGTGAGTCGGTTAATCATGACCGGCTTCCAAACCGGCCCCATATGTATGACAAACATGTGAAACAGTATACAAGATTTTATTAAAGATTGTCCCAAGTTATAAATGGTTTGTGCCTTGTGCACTTAAATCAATTTTCATAAATCTTTTCAAAAGAGTCAGTTAATTGTATTTACCAGTGAAAACTGACGTATTTTCCAAAGGCTAAGTGGCAGGTACTACTCGTAATTGGCTGGGGGATTGCTCGGTGTCGAAATAGAGGATCTTGCAAATCCTTAAAGATGCCTTAAAGTCTGCTAAGCTTCATTTTATACATTCTGTAAAGATCCACCTGTGGAATCGATATTACAGGCTCGTCTATAAAAAATACTTTGATATTTTCAGACATTTGAGTTTGTAATAATATTTTATATTCCAAGACTTCCGCTGTGCTATTCTGTTTATGATTGACCATGATGGTATCAACTACTTCACAATACTCCCTACCGGGCCCACCGGTAATATGTGGAAATATCGGGGTGTGACAGCCTCTGTGATTATACACCTTGGTTCAGTAGTTATCCGATTCGTATGCATGTTCCCGTTAATTGCTTATATGTTGACTATTATGCCCATATAACCTTAAAACGTGATTTTAGAAAATGTAAAAGAGTAGAAACCTTAGTTACTAATTTATAAACTTGCACCCAAAATTTGACATCAGTTTGAGGTCTAGATTAAGAGTTATGCTGAATAGCGTAATTAGAAAGCTTTTTTGTTAATTAAAAGGCATAATTAGCATATAGCCTAGTTTAACCCACTTTTTGATATCAAACTTTTTACCCACTGATGTAATATAATATTTTGGGATTTTTGAAGATTTTTGATTAATTTTAGGCTGAGTATAACATAGGGTTGTAGCTTTAATTCGGTTAATGCCGGTTTTGCCCTTTTGGGCTATAAAATAAGTTTTACAAATCTTTTTGACCCCAAACCTTTTGCTATTGATTTTATATGATAAATAAATTATTTTAAACCTTCTGGTAGGGGTGAGCAAGAAAACCGAAATAACCAAACCGTAACCGAATAACCGAAATAACCTAACCGAAACAAAAACCGACGGTTCGGTTTTCGGTTTTTTAATAACCGAAAATTTCGGTTTCAATAACCGAAAAAAACCGAACCGAACCGATAAGTTACAATCCATATATTTTTATGTTTAAGTTTAAATTGTTTAAGTGTTTAACCCAATGCTAGTAGAAAACGTTAATTTTATTCTTGAATGTTAAGTGTTTATAATAAAAACATTATAACTGAAATGATTTATTATTACCTATAAGATATAACAAAATTTAATATAAAAATTAAATTTAATAAAAACTTTGAAGAAACATAAAAAAAGATTAGAAGGTTAGGTTTATATATAAACAATATTAATTAAAGAGGTTAACTATAATAACTTAAATATAAATATATAAAAAGATTGTTATAATATAAATTATACTTTTTATTTTTTGAATCTTATATAATTTTGATCCAAAAACCGAAATAACCGAAAAACCGAACTGAACCGACGTAAAAACCGAAAAACCGAAACCGAAAAAAACCAAAACCGAACGGTTTTTAAAACCCAAAAACCGACATTTCGGTTTCGGTTTTGATTTTACCCAAAAACCGAACTGAACCGAACCGTGCACACCCCTACCTTCTGGAATAATCAAAATATCAGTTTTCTATATAGAACCTGGAAATGGCTCCAAATCGCCTTTTTAAGCGTTTTTAACGCATAGTATGTATTAAAACTATTTTAAACATATAAGGTTTGATACCTACTGATATTTTAAGTATATTTCTATACTTTAACAGTAAGCTAAAGTTTTAAACTCAGATTTCCAGATATGACCTTTAAAGGCTATGTGAAATTACCAAAATGCCCCTACGGTGCATAGTTTGGTTATAATGGATAAATTTCACATATATTTAGTACCCTACTGTTATGATTTATAAAAATGAGTATTTTTACTAATTATATCAGACCTGTAACTCAGATTATTATTTAAACTCTTTTATAACCTTTTAAATGACCAAAATGCCCTTACGGGGCATAGCTTGAGTCTAAATTCGTTTCGGGCATAATAGAAGATATCTTACTGATGTCACAACATATTTAAGGCATGTTAACTTAGGAAACCTGTATATGGCTCTTATGGTTACCCGTTACGCATCCTTCGCGTTCGGTTCGGTTTATGTAACTAGTTTGCATAAATTGACCGAAACGTGTCAAACCTTATCATTTTAATCTCAAACTCCAGAATGTGTTTAGTTTACCCATATTATACAAGTCTTCAAACTTGTCGAGTCTAAATCACATTCTATTCCGGTCTTCGCTTACTCGTGCGTTTGAACCGAATCTTCCTTTAAAACTAACCGGTCTAAGTTTAAGCTTAATTAAAGACCCGTTAGAAATCTAATAGGTTATTAAAACCTTTGTTCCAGAATAGGAGACCCGGTAAAAGCTACACGCACTTGCCATTTGTGATTAATACTTGCAAAGGTAAATACTTTTAACATATTTTCCCTATACGGGCTTGGGGTACGGTATATAAAATACCACTTGGTCGGACATTGTATCTTTAATTGTATGAAGGTTAAATCATTGAAATGTCCTGTTTGAAAATGTTTTGTTTGCTTAAAGCCTTTGGGGGGTTAATGACCATGTCCCGGATATCCTTGGCATCATTTTACGAAATGGCCACGACCTTAGCACGGGGTGTAGGCGTACACCCGTCAGTGCCTAAATAAATAATGTGGTGTGTCTATTGATCTTTAACCCGACACGAACCGGGCTACTGAACGCATAGGAAACATGTAATTCTTTTACAAGTATTATATTCAAATAATTATCCCAAGTTATAAAAAGTTTTGTGCCACGTGCATTCAAATCAATTTTATTAAACTTTTCAAAATGAGTCAGTTAATTGTATTTACCAGTGTAAACTGACGTATTTTCCCAAAAAGGTTAAGTGCAGGTACTACTCGAACTAGGCTGGCTTTCTCCTAGCGTCCACAATAAGTCTCGCAAGCTTGGATGTCATAAAACTGTTGAACAATGTTTCCTTTTTATTTTTGATCCGCCTGTGGATCTGTTTCAACTACTTGTGATACTTAATATTACAATTTATTAAAGTTGAAATGAATCTATCTTTTGCTTCCGCTGTGCATTTAAATTTGTGTTGTTTGACAATCATGATATCAACTACGTCACGATACTCCCCACTGGGCCCACCGGTAATACGTGGAAATATCGGGGTGTGACATAAACCCTTTTGACCGACGACTTTGGACTGTCAACTGATGAACTCAAACTCTCGGATTCGGACTTTGACTCTGACTCCTCATCTTTATCCAACACCTGATCGACCACTTTCTTTATTAACTCAGACTCATGATCAGTGTCAGATGATGTGAACGTAACGTCAATATTTTCTGGTAACTCATCAGTTGTTTCGGACTTTAACTTTATATTGACTGCCTTTTTGACTTGTTCTTCATTTGGTTTTATAGGAGAATAACCTTCCCAGATTGGAGGCGAATACTTGTTATAATTTGCACTTTGTTTCTTACCAGTATCCTTCTCTTCCGTCTTCTTGTCCTGAAAAGCTTCAAAACCTGCAACAGTTGGATACATTCTATCAATCAAATAATCAGAACTTGAATAACTTTGCAGCAATCGTCTGATTCTTTCATTCTCTATCTTTTCAGTCTCCAATTCCTGCTTCAACTTTGCACATTCTTCAATATAGTGATTGATAGCCTTCTGCTTTGACATCATCACTGCATTCATCATGGTTAAAGCATCTTCTCTTTCAGAATTTGTCTTTTGCAGACTATTCACCGTTCTGTTCAACACATCATACGATTCTTTCACATTATTGACATCGAACAATAAATTTTCTTTCAACTTGTCAAGTTCACTATATTTCTCATCTTTTTCTTCACAATGTTTGCACGGTTCCAAACATTTTAGACAAGGTTTTGTGACTTCAACAATCTTTTCAACTTCGATAATCTTTTCAACTTCGATAATCTTTTCAACTTCGATAATCTTTTCAACTTCGACTAACTTCTCAACTTCAACCATCTTCTCAGCAACTTTAACTTCTTCACTTTGTTCAGACTTCTCTTCCTGAGCAACATTCTCGCATTTTTTCTTTTTATGTTCTTTTGCTGCTCTCTTCTCCTTTAGTTTTTCCACTTTATCTGCAAAATAAAATTTAAAACTTTCAGGAGATAATTGATTTTTTCCAATGTTTATTTGTGTTTCTTCTTCATCATCACTGCTATCAGATGACGATTGATCAAACACTTGGGTCTTTTCTGAACTATCGTCTGAAGAAACAAATTCTCCATCTTGGCTTTTCTCATTGTTGTCAAACACACTCATCCATTCTTTCATCAAATCTGGTTCTTGAACTATTTGTGCAATGAATGCTCCAAGCTTTGTATCAGGTGGAATGTTTTGTCCCAGCTAAAACCTTCTGCCACTTTTTCATCATCTTGATCTATTATACCATAATAAGCTCTTTTAGTGGATTCTCTAATCGCTTTCTTCTTTCCATCTTCAATTGCTTTTGATGATGATGGAGGTTGAGCAACTTGTTGATATATAGCTTTCCGATAATAATCATTATTCCCGAACGGATTCTGTGCTCCACCTGCTTCTCAATTGGTACATTCCCTCTTGAAATATCCATTTTTCCTGCATAAAAAACAAGTAACTTTAGATTTATCAAAACCTAAAGTAGAAACATTAGCATCACGAAAATCATCTCATCCTGTAATCATCTTAAATTTCTCAGCTCTTCTCAAAACACTTGCTAAACACCACTTAATATCCATAAGCTCCATCTCTTCAGCATCGATCTGATCGTAATCCTCTTTTGTCAGCATAGGATTTCCGATCCTTCCTGCAACCGAATCCTCATATGATTCTAACACTGTAGCTAGCAATGCCATATGACCTTTAGCAACTTCTTCAGAAAAACTTTGACCGTTCTGAAGATGCAATGCTATATTGCAGTGTAACACATGACCATTACTGTGGTTTGAGCTTTGGAATTGATGATTTGGAGTTGAAACATTCGGATTAACACTTGAATATGAAGAAAAACCACTGTTGCTGATTGGACTTTGATTGGATGATCCTGATGAGTTTTCTGCGCTGAAAACAGTTTGGATCTTTGGACTTGCTTCAATATCCTGAACATTCCCTTTATAATACATCTTGATGTCTTGTTGACCACTTGGACTGTTCATTCTAGCAATCTTCTGTTGTTCAAGATCCCGTCCTTCAATCTTTTAAATAAACTGAGAAATTGTCAACTTATCATATTCTCCAGTGTTCTTTAAGATCATCAGATATGTACCCCATTCTTTCTGAGGTAAAGCATCAGCTAATTTGTCAACCCATTCTTCTAGATCTTTGTTAATATCCAACAATGACATTGATCGCACTAAGTGACAATATCTTTCGATCAGTTTCTTAAAAGTTTCACCCGGCAAATTCGTAAACAAATCAAATTCTTTCTTTAACAATGATTTCTTACTCCTGGTCATCTTCTCACTTCCCTAAAACTTAACTCGAAGTGCTTCCCAAATCGAACGAGAAGTATTATCATGTTGAAGTAATATGAAGATGTCTTCTTTCACAGCTTACTGGAGTAGACTAATCATCATCTTTTCTGCTTTGTACATATCTCGTTCTTTGTCCGACAACTCAGAAATAGTTTTAATAACACCCACATCTGTACGAGGTTTAACATACTTCTTCTCAATACATTCCCATGACCTCAAATGATTAGCTTGAACCCAGTTTTCGAATCGGTCTTTCCAACCATAATATTCTTCAATACCCATTAGCTTCGAGGGTTTTTGCAAAGTTCCTGTTTCATTTTCCATGTTCATGCTCTGAGTAATGGTAACAGGAGTACTTGGGGCAGTAGCAAATGCGTTATAGAATTCCTCTTCCATGTTTTGGTATCGAAGGATTTCTCAAACAAGCTTTCAAACGAACTTGTTCACCTCGTAAAACACCTGGAGACACTTCGGCAGCACCTCGGCTCCCAGAATCAAAAGTTACAAATGAAAGACTTAAGCACCCTATATATAGACATATGATTTCGTGCGAAATGTGTATGTGTCATTTCGTGCGAATGGACACTTGTCCATTTCGTGCGAAATGACCTTTCTCATTTCGTGCGAAATGACTACATCTCACATGTTTTCTCGTTTTCCCGTATTTCGTGCCTTGATCTTTCAATTCTAATACAAGACTCGAACGAAGACGAAGTCGACAGACATATGCACCAACAAAAGCAAACATTATCTTATCCTCTTCCGCGCATTTGCTTATTCTTAAGACTGCCTCAGTTTTTTCTATCCAGCGTTGAGATGCAACGACCCCTTCATTGCCCGAGAATTCCGTTGGTTTACAAGACCAGAATTCTTTATAAGAACAACCATAAGACATGGTTCTTCTTCTTTTGGGAATGGGTACTTGAAGTATGGGTCCATTGTTTACGCTGTGTTCAGGTTCAGTGGGTCGTTTACTATCACGTTTTTACTTTTATTATCTGCTTCCTTAACCGTTTTGATAATATATGGCATCGCATCTATTATCTCTTGTGCCACTATGTGTTGCATGGCACTGTTATCCACTTGGTTTCCATTATTGTTGTTGTTCGGGTTTTCATTATCCGGGTTATTGTTACTCTGGTTATCATTATTCTGGTTTTCCTGGTTCACTTCGTTGTCCATCTGAATTTTAAACATTTGCCAATTTGTCACACCCCGACCACGTAAAACAACAAACCGCGGTGGAATCGTCGGGGAGTGTTGTAATAGAATCATTGTTTCATAACACATGGAAATTTGAATTTTTGTTTTATTGAATTAAAAGAGGTTACAATGTCTTAAAAACAAAGAGACATAACATAATCAACTAGTCTTGCATCTTTTATTGTCATTAAGGCCCTCGTCCAATCCTATGTTTGCATCATAATCATCTAACAACAGCACCTGAAACACATGTGAAAATAGGTACGTCAGCATAAAAATGCATGTGAGATACATAGGTTTTATTTAAATAGGATTCTTGACTTGTAAGTTTAAAGAAAAATGTTTAACAAAAATAGTCATGAACCTTAAAATATTTTCTTTTAGAAATCATACGAAAATTGATAAGAAAACAGATGGTATAAAAGAATAATGCATGATTAAATAAATAATCAAGTAAAAATGAGTTTGTATAAAATATGTTGTTTGTAAAACAATGTTTTGTAAAGATGTGATAATTGTGTAAAATGTAATATGTCAAAATTGAAATGGTTTAAATAACGCTACGATATGTAATATCATAAAAGCACTTATACATGGGAAGTACCAGCGGTGTATCCACCATGCTTTTATCATATTACACACGCCTCGTCATTTAAATCGCTTACCCAAACAAACCATCAATGTAAAAATGTTCATGTATAATCAATTTATACTTTGGTTTTGTAAATAACATATCAAACTATGCTTTGGTTTTGAAAATAACATATCAACTATGTTTTGGTTTGAAAATAGCATATCAACTATGCTTTAGTAAATAACAAGGCTAGTAGTATATTAAAATATATGTTGGTTTTGTACATAGTATATCAAATTATACTTTGGTAAATAATATCACATATGGGAGCATATCAAACTATACTTTGGTAGTATATCGAAATATACAAAAGAAAATGTGATTTGGTATTTTATTCAAACCTTAGTGCATCAAACTACACCTTAGAGACTATAGAAATACCACAAAGGCAACTTCTATTTGGTTAAAATTTGGTTTCTGACATTCCATACAACAGGAATGGGGTGTCTAGTCCTATAGCGCTATATCGTACTACCAATCGGCTTGATGAATGTATAAAAAAAGTACAATCCAACAATTTGTTTTGTAATCTTTGAAAAATTAGTGTTTAAACCATAGATAATCATTTAATTCGTCAAAAGATAAGTACTAGCATGTATAATCATAAAGTTGAAATCATGAAAATAACGAATAGGCACACATGTTTCACCCAAAAACATTAGAAAACATTAGATAAGTACTATGTACTTACTTGAGGATGCTTAGAAGTCTTGAATAACAACCAAGCAAAGCTAGAAGGATCACAGAAATCAATCGGAACCTAATATAGATAACTACATTAATAACCGGACCTAAATTGGAAGATCGGATAGGATGAGTTTTCGTAAGCCAAATGAGTATTGGAACTCATGTGATATGGTTTAACAAAGCCTTCATTCTAAAACGAAACCTAACCTAAGTGCTTACGACCCATTACGACCCGTTTAGGTAGCTTACGCTACTTTAACGCGTCGTTCGCGTAAAACGCGTTTGAACCACCTAACTAGTCCTATGACAAGTATTATATGCCTTAACATGTCTAATAATGTTACCTAATCAGTTTAGATGTTAAAATTTAGGTTACATGTGCTTAAAATGAATTTATGCATAAAAAGGGCATTTTGGTCATTTTCCTAAGGCATATAAATTACCTATTATACAACTAACTAAACGAAGTGACCATAAGGTATAACCTCGGAAGGTTGTTCCCTATACAACTATGGTCACAAAACGTGTTTGGTCGGATCCTAATGATCGGCCAAACGGGTCGGGTTCGAAAGTCCAAGCGGTTGTTTAGACTGCTTATCTTACGACCCTATATAAGCACTAAACTAAAAGTGACGAGTTAAACATGTTAAAACATGTTTAACGAAGTTAGAAAACAAGTTTGATATCAAAACAAAGGGTTTTGATACCCAAGAATAGTTTGGTTGCAAAATACGCATAAACGCGTATTTTGACCGAAACTATGACTCGTCACTACACCTAATAAACGTGGTTATCAGTAGGTATAGTCACAAAGGACTATGACCATCGTGATTACGCTCACGTTGCGAAGTTCAAACGAACTTCATGTTGACCATTGACCGGTCAAAGCAGAAAGTCAAACACTGTTTGACTTTCGTGCTTGAAAACGCACAAAAGAACGAAAGAAACTTACAAGAGGTCCAAGCAATGGAGGTTTGATTCAAGTTGCTCAGGTATGAGGTGTGCAAACCCCAACTTAGAGCAGAAATGAATAAAGTGTTAAGATTGCAAGAACTCAAGGTGGGTTTATATAGAGTTTGGACCACCGTTAGGATCGTTCCTCGATTTACGAGCTTCAATCTTGGCCCTCCATGTGTGCCCAGTGAATTACAAACCTATGGGTGCCCAAAACAAGCCCATTGAGTTGAGAAACCGTGTGCAAAAACCCAGAAACCAGCTGCTGAATGTAGAAACTGATTTTGCTGATCTGGGGAGTTTACATAGGCCGCGTAAGAGGAGGCACTGGGCTACGCGCCCCGCCTAGGCTGAGTTTCAGAAAATGTCAGCTTAGGTCCCTGCATGTCCAAAACTTGCTTTTCGATGCATTTTGACACGTTTAAGCCCCGTTAACCTCATTTCAAGGCTCTAAAATGAAGTTAAAGTATAGGGAACATGAAACTTGCTCAAAAACATCTCGGATGTTGGTTCGTTTGGCCGTACGGTTGCGTTGTTCGGTTAATTACGACGAAACAAGAACGGACACGAAAAACAATCCAAATTACACAACGAATGGAATTTTATCATGCCAATCACTAAAATAACATATTTTAATGATTACATAAATTTTTGAATGTCCTGATATATTCAGAACGTAAGATATGCGCGGAAATGCAAACTTATGCACTTTTTGACGCTTTTAGTCCCTGTTTGACCCAAAAGTTTATTTTTGCACACCGAACCCCTCAAAGCCTATTTCTAAACAATGTAAAGGATATTTATGGTATGTTTAACTTATGGTCAAGTTCCAAAATGTTCGATACCATACGAATCAACAGACTTTTGCAGTTTGACGCAAATAGTCCCTTTGATTGAATAAACTTGATTTCGACACACCAAACCCTCCAAAACTTATTTCTAAGTTATGTAAAGGTTATTTAAGGTATGTTAAGCCCATGTGACTATTCCGGAGTGTTTTTCGCGTTAAACTGATTACGTTTATGCATCAGTTCGCGTATAACTTTCCAGAAAGCGATTTAGAGCTCGAAATCGAACGAGAATTAATATGTGCAAAGGATACACATATTTATACAAATCCCAAGTATGAAACACAGTATTTAATTGATTTGGTATTTGTTTGATGGTCGTAGAGACACAGATGTCACAGTCTCCCCTACTTCAGGAAATTTCATCCCGAAATTTATTTAGAGGAAACTTGTGAGAGCTCGAAACATGAAGTTGAAAAGATAAAACAACACTGGTTAGGGTTCTGAACGTCTAGTAACTTTAAATAACATCATGCTTGTAACATTCTCATTTTTATCATATAAGAATTATAGGTTTGTTTGAATTTATTAACCACTAGTAACTAGTTTTATTTTTAATATAATTATTTGACCCAAATAGTTTTAAAAACTATTTTATATATAGTTGGTTGGAATGTTATACTAATTAATTGGCATGTATATGAGTGACCTTTCTATTAAAATAACGTATATAAAAAAAACTTATATTATTAGACGGGTAGATTATGGGTAAGTTGAATGTTAGAAATATGAAGTACCTAGACGAGCCTAGGAACCGTTTAATAATAATTATAAATATACATTATATTTGAACCTATTCCGTTTTTAATAAAACTTGATTCAAAATGTAGATTAGATTATTCTCATTCTTAAGACATATTCATTGTTTTATAAAACGTCATATTTTAGAAGTTATACTCGCCAAATAAGTGAAGCAGCTGAATTAATTATAATATAATAAATAGTAAAATAATAATAATAATCAAACAATTTGAATTAACATCAAAGTGACGTGTGTGCATGTGTAGTTAGCCATGTGTGGACAAGTATGGAAAGTTAACATGCATGAGGATACGTGGACCTCATGCATGCATTCCGAAATTTTGGGATGGCTGTATAAATAAGATGTTCCGTTTCAGTCTTTTCCCTTCCTTCATTCGTTCGCCCTTCTCTCTCTCTCAAATTTCTATTTTTTTTTCTTATTTTCACCTATAATAATTATAAAGCCCTACCCCGTTTTAAGTGTTTGAACTCCCGATCACCGCTACCCTTTCCGATTGATCTGGAGCCCCATAACGCATGTTAAGGCTCTGCCCGACTAAGTTCGTTTGGGTTCGGTCTCGTGACATAGGGACAAGGTTGAATTAGGGGTACTATACTTAACACGAGTGCAAATATATATATATATATATAGGACAAAGATCCGTTAGGAACAACCTCTTATTGCGAGAACCGCGAGAACCAATGTGAACACAACAAAAAATGCCTAAAAATAGCTAAAAAAAACAAAAAAAAAAATTTAATATTTTTTATACAAAAATCTCTACTTTTAGTAGCCAAAAAAAAAAAAATTTATAAAAAAAATTATTTTTTTGCTACTAAAAGTAACGATTTTAACATAAAAAATATTAAAAAAAATTAGATTTTTTTTTTATTTTTTAAGATTTTTTTTAGATTTTTTTAGGTTTTTTGGGGGTTTAGTTTTTAGCATTTTAGCTTGGGGGGTGGGGGGGTTTAGGTTTTTGGGGGGTGGGGGAGGGGGGTTTAGGTTTTTGGGTGGGGGGGGTTAGGTTTTTTTTTAGGTTTTTTGGGGGTTTAGTTTTTAGCATTTAGCTTGGGGGGGGGGGGGGTGGTTAGGTTTTTTTTTTTGGGGGGGGGGGGGGAATTTGGTCTAAAACAAGAGCTCTTAGTCAAGATGATTTCGAGTTTGAACATGTCTATACAGAAGATAAGGCTACTAAAAGTCTTTTAGTCTTTTGTCCAGGCGCAAGTCCAGAACTTGGGTTTAGGTTTTTGAGGGGTGGGGGAGGGGGGTTTAGGTTTTTGGGTGGGGGGGGGTGGGGTGGGGTGGGGGGGTTAGGTTTTTTGGGGGTTTACTTTTTAGCATTTAGCTTGGGGGGGGGGTGGTTAGTTTTTTTTGGTGGGGGGGGGGGGGGGTTTAGGTTTTTTTTGGGGGGGAGGGGGTGGGGTTAGGTTTTTTTTGGGGGGGGAGGGGGTGGGGTTAGGTTTTTTTTAGGTTTTTGTAGATTTAAATATATATGATTCCTGGAATTATTGTTTTATTTATTCTGTGATATTAATAATTGAAAATGTTTACAATTCAGATGTCGAATGAAGTATCACATAATCCAGAAGTTCATGCTAATAATGAAAATCCTTTGGATAAAAATGCTATAGAAAATCTAATAGCCCAAGAAATAGCTAATGCTTTACCTTTAATAATTAAAGTTGTTAAAAACCCCGTAGAACCCACCAAAGTTGTGAGTAGCAAGCATACACGTGACAATAGTTTTAACCATAGTGTCAATGGAGGCAATGATGATATTATCAAAACCCCATTTCCCAAGAAAAAGAAGACGATGACTCTCGGGTGTACCTACAAAGAATTTCTAGCTTGTAAACCAACTGAGTTCGCAGGCAGTGAAGGAGCCACTGCTGCTCTGCGATGGTTGAAAAAACGGAAGTTGTTCTTAAAATCAGGAAATGTGCTGAAGAAGATAAGGTGATGTATGCTTCCAACCTCTTTAAGGAAGAAGCCTTAGAATGGTGGAATACAATTCTTCAAGCAAAAGGAAGTGACATGGCTTATGCCATGAACTGGGAAAATTCAAGGAAATGGCAGAAAGGAAATTCTGTCCCCCTTATGAAAAGGAACGAATGGCTAACGAGTTCCTAAATCATAAAATGATAGATGTGAATTGTCGTGAATATACGACAACGTTCTTCGAATATGCAAGAATGGTACCAACTCTGGCTTCGCCAGAACCCGTACTAATTTCTCGTTATATTTGGGGATTAGTGAGCGAAATCCGAGACATAGTCAAGGCCGCTAGGCCACAGACTATTGAAGAAGCAGTTGAACTAGCTAACATGCTGACAGATGGACTAATCCGCACAAGAGAAGAAAACAAGAAGAAAGAGTTAGCCCAGAAGATTTCCCAAGAATTCTACAAGAAGAAAGGAACTGAACCGTCATTGGAGCAACCTATCTGCAGAAACTGTAACAAAAAGCATTCAGGAAGATGTCGTTTTAGGAGAACACTCTACTGTAACTTTTGCAAGATGACCGAGCATATAAAGGAAGAGTGTAGAAGGAAAACTAATATCTGTTACAATTGCGAAAAAACAGGACACATCAAACCATATTGCCCGAAACTGACCAAAGCATCCGACAACAAGGCCAGAACAACAGAGGGAGCTAAGAAGAACGCGCGAGCATTCGTACTTACTACGCAAGAAGCAGAAATGATTCCAGACGTAATCGTTGATATGTAATATCTAAGTTAAGTTATTATTTAACCCTAATATAAATAAAAGTTTATAAATAAATGCATTCTGTCAAGTACTTCATCTATTCAAAACCATAACAGGCTTGTTTGGTCTTTACTTTCATTGAATCATTTAATTGATTACGACACCTTGTGGTGGCGTTTTCTTTAATTTAAAGCTTGAGCTAATCTCATTTTCACACCTGATATACGGATTTCTTTATTTAATTTATGTTGGTTCCTTATCTTAAAACAGTCTTAATACAATTATGTGTTAAGATAAAGAGTACACAAATTCGTATTATATTCATGTGTACCTCTAAAGATTCTTTCATTGAAAATTCTATGATATTCATTTGGTCTTTTCATCATCAATTGAAAATCCTTTTCAAAATGAATATCCAAATTTACTTCATTAAAGCTTTCAGTTGATTACACGGTGAATTTGTTCGGTCACCGTAATTATTGAACTATTTCAATCATTACGACACCTTGCGGCGTCGGTATAAACTTGTAGCTTGGGCTAATCATAAGCATACGAATCATTCAAAACCACGTATGTCTTTCGTTTGACTCATCATTGAAAATAGCCTTAATGCAATTATGTATTAAGACAATGATACACTAAACTCTATTATATTTCAGTGTATCCTTGCAATTCAATAAATGTCAACATATTGATTTTTCTCATGTCATGGTTCGATAGTTGACAAATCATTTTCATGCTTTTATTTCATTTTGAGCTTGTTGATTCTGAGTCTTCCTCAGTTGACAACCAAATTAATTTTTCCTTTGACAATGAATTCTGTTGATTCTAAAAGTCATTCACAACTTGTAAACATTCTGTTTAGATATCTATTGATCATATATCTTTTTTTTGGCTTGAAACTAGTCACTTTGGAAGTTATATCATTTCATCTCATTCATTTGACATCGATTTCTTGAACTAATTCAGTTGAACCATTGAGTCCTATTTATTGTACAACTCATATTCACAAAATTCGATGTTTTGATTCTGTATCACTTACCTTAATATTGTTTTTATTGACTAAGACGTGACATAACTCTAAAAGAGATATCGTAACCCAAATCTCGAGGACGAGATTTAAAACAAGGTAGGGAGGATGTAACATTCCCATTTTTATCATATAAGAATTATAGGTTTGTTTGAATTTATTAACCACTAGTAACTAGTTTTATTTTTAATATAATTATTTGACCCAAATAGTTTTAAAAACTATTTTATATATAGTTGGTTGGAATGTTATACTAATTAATTGGCATGTATATGAGTGACCTTTCTATTAAAACAAAGTATATAAAAAAACTTATATTATTAGACGTGTAGATTACGGGTAAGTTGAATGTTAGAAATATGAAGTACCTAGACGAGCCTAGGAACCGTTTAATAATAATTATAAAAATACATTATATTTGAACCTATTCCATTTTTAATAAAACTTGATTCAAAATGTAGATTAGATTATTCTCATTCTAAAGACATATTCATTGTTTTATAAAACGTCATATTTTAGAAGTTATACGTGCCAAATAAGTGAAGCAGCTGAATTAATTATAATATAATAAATTGTAAAATGATAATAAGAATCAAACAATTTGAATTAACATCAAAGTGACGTGTGTGCATGTGTAGTTATCCATGTGTGGATAAGTATGGAAAGTTAACATGCATGAGGATACGTGGACCTCATGCATGCATTCCGAATTTTTAGGATGGCAGTATAAATAAGATGTTCCGTTTCAGTCTTTTCCCTTCCTTCATTCGTTCGCCCTTCTCTCTCTCTCAAATTTCTATTTTTTTTTCTTATTTTCACCTATAATAATAATAAAGCCCTACCCCGTTTTAAATGTTTGAACTCCCGATCACCGCTACCCTTTCCGATTGATCTGGAGCCCCATAACGCATGTCAAGGCTCTGCCCGACTAAGTTCGATTGGGTTCGGTCTCGTGACATAGGGACAAGGTTGAATTAGGGGTACTATACTTAACACGAGTGCAAATATATATATTTAAAATAGCTTAGGAGTTATACCCAAGATTCTACCAGGAGGCTTTCTAGTTGAACCCTAAAGTTACAAAGTGAGTCCATTCTCTTTTTCTCACCGTTTTATCACCATTTTGTGATATAATTATATTTAAAAAATGATTTCCAAAATCCTAAATGTTTATCAGTTATACTTACAGTGATTAAGTTTTTGTATTATGCAATAATTTCCAATATGTAGGGTTTCATACATTACTTGACCCTCGTTACTATTGGCCAAAAAGTTAGCCAATAGTAGCATGACCAAAATCACAGGGAAAATTGTGCCCCAGTAGCCATAGCCTATAACTAATATTATTTTTACATTAAATCATTAATAAATTTAATATATGTTTGAATTAATTCTAAATGGTGTGTACCTAAAATAGAGTTTTATTAATCATTATTAAAATATATATTAAAGAAAATATATTTAAAATATACTGAATTCATATGTTGTATACACAAACTCATATTATTTATATATGAATTCAATATACATTGAATTCTTATGAATTCAGTATACACTGAGACATAAGTGTCTATTGAATGTACATGACATATGCCATTTATCACAGTTAAGCCCCTTAATAAATTTATTAAGGATTTGTAACTATTTATGATTGGGAATATAATACATCATGGTTTGGTGAATCACTTCTGTTAACATTTATGTCAAATATGAATTTCCTATAAATATTTGAATTAGTAATGTGCATAAATATTTTTCCTAACACACGGTCCTGATGAAATTTCAAATACATTTAATATAAGGAAATTAGTATTACAATTATTTAATTAATATATTAAATTTGATAAGTTATAATTAGTTTGACAGAAAATGATATATTTCATTTTCTGGGCTAAGTGGTTTTGTGCCATAGAAAATATATTTGACAAATTGATGTCACGGGACACTACTAAGTCCAGAGTCACTAGTTGAGAGAATGATCAATAGTGACATGACCAAAGGCGCTAGTTGAGAGAATGATCAATAGTGTTATGACCAGAGTCACTAATTGAAAGAATGATCAACAGTGATATGACCACAATTACTAGTTGAGAGAATGATCAACAGTAATATGACCCGAGTCACTAGTTGAGAGAATGATCAACAGTGATTTGACCACCGTCACAGGAATCGCCTAGTGACCAATATAATAGTAAGATATACTATATATCTATTACTTGATAAATTCACTATTGGACGAAAGTGAGCCAATGAGTGATATGATCACTGTCACATCGGAACTGCCACAATGTGACAAATACTGATTGAGTTGGGTAAATATAAATAAATATAAAAACCTTGATGCTGTAAAGTATAACATTATATTTTAAAAATGGAATGAACTCACCAGTATTTGTTACTGATAAAATGTTTTCAAAACATGTTTCAGGTAACTCGATGTAAGGATAGTAGAAGCCAGTTATGGAGCACTGAAGGCTTAAATAAAGCGGCTATAATAAAAAGAAGGAAATTATGTTTTATTTATTTGGATTTATCCCTATAAAAAAAATTGAATGAAATACGGGTTTTAGCCCATTTGTTTTATATTACAAGTTTGGTGTTTTACAAACTCTGAAATTATTTCCTAACTACGATCCTGATGAAAATTTTTCCGCTGCGTAATTAATAAACACCGGTACCACTTGACGGGTTCACGGCTCTCGCTCCCAGGGTGGGGTCGGGGGCCGTGACAGAAGGTGGTATCAGAGCCACTTGTTTAAGCTATTTGGGTGTTCTTTTAATACCTAAACTTAAAAACAATAAAGTTAGGAAATTAATACAAAATAACATATGTGTTATTTTTATAGATTTAAATATATATGATTCCTGGAATTATTGTTTTATTTATTCTGTGATATTAATAATTGAAAATGATTACAATTCAGATGTCGAATGAAGTATCACATAATCCAGAAGTTCATGCTAATAATGAAAATCCTTTGGATAAAAATGCTATAGAAAATCTAATAGCCCAAGAAATAGCTAATGCTTTACCTTTAATAATTAAAGCTGTTAAAAACCCCGTAGAACCCACCAAAGCTGTGAGTAGCAAGCATACTCGTGACGATAGTTTTAACCATAGTGTCAATGGAGGCAATGATGATATTATCAAAACAGAATGACAACGCATAAAAATCATGATCACTTGTTTGTTACCTAAGGCAAACAAATGAGATGGTGACTAATCAAAGTAAGCGGGTTATATTAATGTATCACGGAGACATGCTTTAGCCTTAAGTGGACACTCACCCCAAGAGTTCACGGGTAAGAGTGACTGGTCCGATTATGTGGATTTGTACGAACACTCTATCCTTAGACAAAAAACTTAGAGTACATGCATCCACCCTTCCAGATTGCACGTGTTCACATTATAAGACCCAACTTTGACGAGATTTTGAAAACTTAGAGGGTTCAAAACCTTATAATAAATCATCCTAGAACAGATGATTGGTTTTCAAAGCGGATTTGGAATTTGTGTTCTTGTTGTGGTTGTCACCTAAGGATAAGTGACGGTATTGTTTTAAGATCTAAACACAAGAATATTGTGTTAGGGTCCTAGGAAGGTTATAGACCAGGTCAAAGCATTACTAATACCCTAATTCCCTATAACCATGAGCTCTGATACTAACTCTTTTGTCACACCCCGACCACGTAAAACAACAAACCGCGGCGGAATCGTCGGGGAGTGTCGTAACAGAATCATTGTTTCCTAACACATGGAAATTTGAAGTTTTGTTTTATTGAATTAAAAGAGGTTACAATGTCTTAAAAACAATGAGACATAACATAATCAACTAGTCTTGCATCTTTTATTGTCACTAAGGCCCTCGTCCAATCCTATGTTTGCATCATAATCATCTAACAACAGCACCTGAAACACATGTGAAAATAGGTACGTCTGCATAAAAATGCCTGTGAGATACATAGGTTTTATTTAAATAGGATTCATGACTTGTAAGTTTAAAGAAAAATGTTTAACAAAAATAGTCATGAACCTTAAAATATTTTCTTTTAGAAATCATGCGAAAATTGATAAGAAAATAGATGGTATAAAAGAATAATGCATGATTAAATAAATAATCACGTAAAAATGAGTTTGTATAAAATATGTTGTTTGTAAAACAATGTTTTGTAAAGATGTGATAATTGTGTAAAATGTAATATGTCAAAATTGAAATAGTTTAAATAACGCTACGATATGTAATATCATAAAATCACTTATATATAGGAAGTACCAGTGGCGTATCCACCATGCTTTTATCATATTACACACGCCTCGTCATTTAAATCGCTTACCCAAACAAACCACCAATGTAAAAATGTTCATGTATAATCAATTTATACTTTGGTTTTGTAAATAACATATCAAACTATGCTTTGGTTTTGAAAATAACATATCAACTATGTTTTGGTTTGAAAATAGCATATCAACTATGCTTTAGTAAATAACAAGGCCAGTAGTATATTAAAATATATGTTGGTTTTGTACATAGTATATCAAATTATACTTTGGTAAATAATATCACATATGGAAGCATATCAAACTATACTTTGGTAGTATATCGAAATATACAAAAGAAAATGTGATTTGGTATTTCATTCAAACCTTAGTGCATCAAACTACACCTTAGAGACTATAGAAATACCACAAAGGCAACTTCTATTTGGTTAAAATTTGGTTTCTGACATTCCATACAACAGGAATGGGGTGTCTAGTCCTATAGCGCTATATCGTACTACCAATCGGCTTGATGAATGTATAAAAAAAGTACAATCCAACAATTTGTTTTGTAATCTATGAAAAATTAGTGTTTAAACCATAGATAATCATTTAATTCGTCAAAAGATAAGTACTAGCATGTATAATCATAAAGTTGAAATCATGAAAATAACGAATAGGCACACATGTTTCACCCCAAAACATTAGAAAACAGCAAAAGGGGACTATGTACTCATTTGAGGATGCTTAGAAGTCTTGAATAACAACCAAGCAAAGCTAGAAGGATCACGGAAATCAATCGGCACCTAATATAGATAACACATTAATAACCGGACCTAAATCGGAAGATCGGATAGGATGAGGTTTCGTAAGCCAAATGAGTATTGGAACTCATGTGATATGGTTTAACAAAGCCTTCATTCTAAAACGAAACCTAACCTAAGTGCTTACGACCCATTACAACCCGTTTAGGTAGCTTACGCTAATTTAACGCATCGTTCGTGTAAAATGCGTTTGAACCGCCTAACTAGTCCTATGACAAGTATTATATGCCTTAACATGTCTAATATTGTTACCTAATCAGTTTAGATGTAAAAATTTAGGTTCATATGCTTAAAATGAATTTATGCGTAAAAAGGGCATTTTGGTCATTTTTCTAAGGCATATAAATTACCTATCATACAACTAAATAAACGAAGTGACCATAAGGTATAACCTCGGAAGGTTATTACCTATACAACTATAGTCACAAAACATGTTTGGTCGGATCCTAATGATCGACCAAACGGGTTGGGTTCGAAAGTCTAAGCGGTTGTTTAGACCGCTTATCTTACGACCCTATATAAGCACTAAACTAAAAGTGACGAGTTAAACATGTTAAAACATGTTTAACGAAGTTAGAAAACAAGTTTGATATCAAAACAAAGGGTTTTGATACCCAAGAATCGTTTGGTTGCAAAATACGCATAAACACGTATTTTGACCGAAACTATGACTCGTCACTACACCTAATCAACGTGGTAATCAGTAGGTATAGTCACAAAGGACTATGACCATCGTGATTACGCTCACGTTGCGAAGTTCAAACGAACTTCGTGTTGACCATTGACCGGTCAAAGCAGAAAGTCAAACAATGTTTGACTTTCGTGCTAGAAAACGCATAAAAGAACGAAAGAAACTTACAAGAGGTCCAAGCAATGGAGATTTGATTCAAGTTGCTCAGGTATGAGGTGTGGAAACCCCAACTTAGACCAGAAATGAATCAAGTGTGAAGATTGCAAGAACTCAAGGTGGGTTTATATAGATTTTGGACCACCATTAGGATCGTTCCTTGATTTACGAGCTTCAATCTTGGCCCTCCAGTGTGCCCACTGAATTACAAACCTATGTGTGCCCAAAACAAGCCCATTGAGTTGAGAAACCATGTGCAAAAACCCAGAAACCAGCTGCTGAATGCAGAAATTGATTTTGATGATCAGGGGAGTTTACACGGGCCACATAAGTGGAGGCACTGGGCTACGCGCCCCGCCTAGGCTGAGTTTCAGAAAATGTCAGCTTAGGTCCCTGCATGTCCAAAACTTGCTTTTCCATGCATTTTTGACACGTTTAAGCCCCGTTAACCTCATTTCAAGGCTCTATAATGAAGTTAAAGTATAGGGAACATGAAAATTGCTCAAAAACATCTCGGATGTTGGTTCGTTTGGCCGTACGGTTGCGTTGTTCGGTTAATTACGACGAAACACGAACGGACGCGAAAAACAATCCAAATTACACGATGAATGGAATTTTATCATGCCAATCACTAAAATAACATATTTTAATGATTACATAAATTTTTGGATGTCCGGATATATTCAGAACGTAAGATATGCGCGAAAATGCAAACTTATGCACTTTTTGACGCTTTTAGTCCCTGTTTGACCCAAAAGTTTATTTTTGCACACCGAACCCCTCAAAGCCTATTTCTAAGATATGTAAAGGATATTTATGGTATGTTTAACTTATGGTCAAGTTCCAGAATGTTCGATACCATACGAATCAGCAGACTTTTGCAGTTTGACGCAAATAGTCCCTGTGATTGAATAAACTTGATTTCGACACACCAAACCCTCCAAAACTTATTTCTAAGTTATGTAAAGGTTATTTAATGTATGTTAAGCCCATGTCACTATTCCGGAGTGTTTGTCGCGTTAAACTGATTACGTTTATGCATCAGTTCGCGTATAACTTTCCAGAAAGCGATTTAGAGCTCGAAATCGAACGAGAATTGATATGTGCAAAGGATACACATATTTATACAAATCCCAAGTATGAAACACAAAATTTCATTGATTTGGTATTTGTTTGATGGTCGTAGAGACACAGATGTCACACAATTATTAATATCACAAAATAATATTTAAGGTAAACAATCACACAACACACATATTGGTTGTAACACCTCGTAAAATCACGTCCAATGATATGTTGACACGTGTACTAAACCCTAATATAGTCAAATGTTGAATTGGAGGGACTATTTTTGCGAAAAATCAAAAACTTTGAATACGAAAGGACTAAAGGTGTCAACATGCTTAATATAAGCCTCCGAATGACGTTACATGGTATTCATATTCACAAATAAGCCACTTGTTGATCGAGTGTAGCCGTTTTCGTAATTAATTGAATGTTTGCTCGACGAAGGGTTAAAAGCGTCAACATGTTAATTCTTACCTCTAAGTGATGTTTTAACGAACCGGGAGCTTCATGATGTTTGATTATACTCTCGAGAATGCCAAATATTGGCCATCTAAGGCTTTTATATCTATAAGTGACGTTACGCGCAACTTTGCAAGTTTAAGGGGTTAAAAGCGTCAATATGTTTAATTATACCTCTTAATGACCTTTTAACGATCCCGAAGCATCGTGATGTTTAATAATACTCTTGAGAATGCCTAATATGGATTATATAGGGCTTTGATGCTATTAAACGATGATATGCGTGAGTTTGCGCATTAGAGGGACCAAAAGCGTCAACTTTAAAATCTACGCCTTTTGGTGAACATTTAAGCGAATGGGAGCGTTGTAATATTTAAGCTTATGCTAAGGGAATACTCATTATGGACCACGAAAGGTTTAGATATCGTTAAACGATGTTACGCGCTACTTTGTGCGACAAAGGGACTAAAAGCGGCAATAAGCAAAACTACGCCTTTGAGGATCTTTTTAAATAAACCGAGACCTTCTCTATGCTCGGTCGAGCTCCCGGGATGCCTAGGGCTGACCGTTAGAGGTTTTGAACCTTATATTAACATATTAGGAGAAATTAGAAATTTAGGTGTCAAAAGTGTCAATATTATAAAAGAAGCTCAAGATAATGAGGGGGCTGTTTTTTGACAAGAGATGAAACAAGTGTCTGACTAAGCCTACATTTGTGGACTGCCAGACTGCATATCAGCAGAATAAACCGTGTTTAAATCGTCGGTTCGCTTGATACTCAATCCTTATTCCTAATTAAAAATAACTAAAACTTATAGGGACCTTTTATGACATAACCTCAATCTTTTTTCTGAACCCGGTATGAGTCATGAACCATGAACCGTTGGGCTGCACCCTCTCGGGCCAATTTAAACAGCTTCATCAGCTGTTAAAATCGTTAATATGTGCGATATAAGTTACAGGGACCAAAACTGCACATGCTGCCAAACTTATTTTTGGGCCAGACATAGCTGGCGGGCCGCGACAGCCAGGCCCAAGGCTTACGCGGGCCGCGAACTTCCCAAAAAGCAGCACAGTTGCTGTTTTTTCTTCTACTTTGATGGTTTTTCCATTATAGTTTTTTCACAAAACCATTATTTATTCATTCTAGGGGCTGCTAACAGTTTTATAAAACCAAAATACACCTGTTAAGATCTCATGGACCCTTCCAACACTTGTTGATCATCTAACCATCTTCCAAACTCTATAAATAGAGGTGGGTTTTTGCTCAAAAACTCACACTTCATTCAAATCTGCTATATCTCTAAATCTAAGAGGATCCTGAGCTTTTGGGAACCTCCTTTCAGTCCTAAGGACCATATGTAAGTGTCCTTTCGTGGAAAATTTATTTTATTTGGCTTAAAAAGCCGAAAAGTCAAGCGTTTACGATAAACGCTTTGACTTTTAGCTAGACCGTACACGCTCAAGCCATTGTTCGCAACGAACATGGCTACGTGATCGTAATTAGGTAGGTGTTGAACCCTCAAAAGGGCACCTCCTAATTATCACGTTTACTTAGTTAATTGTCGGGTCAAAGTAATTAAAATAAAAGTCAAACGGGTCAGTTTTTAAATAAAATTCATAACCGATAATGTAGAAGCTATAAAATCAGTTTTGTCACTTAAATAACTTGGTAAATATTAATTGAACATGTTTAGGCATGTCCAACCCGACAATTCGGAGTTTAGGCTCGGTTCGCAACCGAAAGTCGCAACAGTTAACTTTTGCTTTGACTTTCAGTTCTGACCCGATTTAGCTTACTTTAGTTATGCCTTAGGGTTCCTTTGGGAAACGAGGGAAAATCCCCCGGGCAAACCTTTTATTAATAATGTTCAAAAACGAGATTACAAACAAAGAGCATTTGGCCACGGCAACACGCCTAAAAACCAAACCTCAACAAAAGAACACAAAACGTAAAACCAACATACAAAGAACACCAAACAAAAAATGAAAAGAAGCTAAACTCCACGAGCGATGTCTCTAGCCGACTCATCCGTTTCGGATTCAACCTCTACTTCATCTTCAATATTTGTTTCAACCATAGCTTCCTTCACCGGGTCAAATTTTGTAAGCATAAAATAATAAGCCTTCAGTTTTTCCGACCATGAAGAAAATACCTCATCCGGCGGTTGCGTACTTGTCTCATAGAATTTTCGTACCATTAACATTTCTTTTTCCCACAACCCGTGCTCGGTATCGAAACAATCTTCATCGTCTTGAAGTGAACCAAATGTATTTTTTGTTTCAACTCTTGGGGTCTCCCGAAACCCAAACGAATTTTTTGAAACGTCAAAAAATCCACTACCCTTCCTTTGGGCCTCATTTTGCAATTTTTGTATACAACTCAAGCTAACATTCATACCTGGGGTATTAGAACATTGAAACGGGCCTAATGTACTTGGGCTTTTGATGTCTGTCGTTATGGACATGCAAAAACCGAAATAAACTAGTAGCTAGAGTAAGTCGGATATCGAACCAGAGGAGGATTGTGGAAAGTGTGTAATGTTAAGTATTTATTAACAACTATAAAAAATAAACTGATGATTATTTGATTTGTGGATTAACTAAAAATTACAAACTAAATGTGAGATTTAAATCAATAGAAAGAACAAATGGTTCCTCCAGATTTCAGGTTTTATAACTAGATTCAATTATGTGTTTAATCGAAACACTCACATAGACATAAGTGTTTAACCTAATTCATCAATTGTGATAACCAACGACTAAGTACTCCGGTCAATACATAACGGGAGGTTATCGAATGATTATCAATTACAATTACAAACCCTAACCCCATGTCAAATATATCCCAATTACTAGAACTCTCGGGAACTGAATGCTTAGAAATTAAGGTTTAAATAAATGCAATTGTCTACAATCAATAAATCAAATCAAAGTGAAAAGCATCGAATGCTTAGATCACCGAGTTATACGATTGTCACAAACACATAAAATTATCCAACTTACAAAACCCTTCATCCGGAGGAAACCATAAAAGACTAGCCGCTCATGTGGTAAGATTGATCTTCGTAGCCTTGAACCATCGTTGAAAACCCCCTACTGCCGTCGCAGATGATGATATTGATAATGATATTTGATGATTTCTTTAATACTCAAAAGCCCATCTCCTTTTCAAGACCCAACTATGTATGTTGTCGGCCCACTTAAATTCCTTGCATGTGATGATCATAAAAAGTCAAATCCCCTCTCAAATTAATTAACGTGATGCCTGCCCTCTATGAAGCCCACTTTCACGTCAATAATAATGATGATGTTTTTGATGTACATGTGCCGTCCACAATCACCTCTAGCCCAATGTTGTATCTCGGCCCAATCAAAACCACGATGTGATGATATTGATGATATATGTTGAATGATGGATGATTTGATGATGTCATCTTGATGTGTGCCGCCAAAAGCCCAAATCTGCATATGTTAATCTTCTTGTCCAGCATGTGCAGCCCACTATGTGATGATAAGTCGATATGTTCAAAAGTCAAAGGGCCCCCCATGTTACCAAGTCTTCACGTGACTTTTATGTTTTGAAAACAAAACAAAGCTAATGCCTCCCATGTGTGGCCAACTTGCTGCCATCAAAGTTAGAATAATGATGATGTCCCACTTTGAATGATGATTTGATTGATCATGAATTGTAAATTCTGAATTAATGCTCCTCAAAATGTCGACTGCATGTGATGAATGAAGATGTGATGCCCTTTCTTTTATACCGTAGCCTACGAAATCAAAACGTAACCTACGATTTGTAGGTTCGGTTTCTTTTTGTTTTTAACATATCCAAACCGTCACACCTCTAATTTCCTTTTCTCTTCACTTATAACTTCATATACTGACAATTTAGCCCCCTAGACTTTAATATCTCATATTTCTCATGAATCCAAACTATATGTTGGCCTCAAACAAATCCCGAATGATATGATAAATCGTGATAAACATCCTCACTTGTTCCTCTTGGTCATTAAGCATCCGTATTTCACCATTTTATGCGATTAACCTGTAAAACCACAAAAACTCGTAGTTACTATATTCAACGAATATAATCGCATAAACCGCATTAAATCACACAATCTAATACACTTAAGGCTCGTGTTTCACACTCTCCATCACATCCCCACACTTATCATTGATTGTCCTCAAGCAACCATCATACACATTACTCACCTTATTAACAAATCACTAATAAATCCCTTACCGAATTAGCAAATTAAGGTCCCAAGTCATACCCGTCCCATAGACTGACACAATCGAGGTTGACAATCTGACAAATGAGTGATACGCATTTAAAACAACTTAAGACTTGTCTAACTAAAACTAACATGCTTATGATACTACACACATGCCACACGCCCCTCACAATGATCACTCCTCTCGGTTTAATCAAGACTAGCGTGTAATGTGCTAGTATATAATTCACTCAAAACCAAATATGTTACCTTGCAATCATAAGCTTGTATGGCAATCACACCTCCACTGTATCAAATAACGTAGCACATATCAAAAGGACGTTTGGGTTTTTGGGTTAAGGGTAAAGGTAAGGAATTATTTTTGGATTTTTATATTTATTGGCGAACACAAATGAGGACACCAAACCATGACAACTTAATTCACAATAACTACTAATACTTTGGGTTATTTTGGACCCATTTATTTAACACGAACATAACAATGATTTTTTTCTTTTCTCTCTTTTTTTTTCTCTTTTCAATTTTTTTTTTCAACAAATATCTAACACACAATTGTCATTCATGGTTGGTAATCAAACGGGGCAAAGAAAGGTGTAACAAAAGAAGGTATAAGGCTCAACATGGTTAACTAAGGTGGGTGGATAAACAATCAACAAATAGCACAATGGAAGGATCCTAATGCCTTTATCATTTATATTCATACGCTAAACCACAGTCTCGGCACGTATCTAACTACACAAGTTCTAACACAAAGTAACATATGGCCTACTCTCAGCAAATGAACATTTATTGTAAATCAACTATCAATCTAGTAGGCTCAAATATCTCACCGAATAAAAGGAATAAGGGTTACCGACACGTAGCATGTGTAATTCCTAAAGCATGTTACCCCTAGTTAAGCATCTCTTCTCAACTATTTTCTAAAACTTGTCAGAAATACTCTCAGGAAACTTAAAGGGACAACCATGACTAGGGATCTAAGTTAGTTTAATATCAGTAGGAACCCTTTAGCAATTGAAAATGTTGGTTTTCATGTAGTTCAAGCATACTCGAGACAAAAAATTTTCAAAATTTTTCAATTTTCAGCAATTTCAACCTATGCAAACATTTGAGATCAACAATCTTACCAACCCTCTCTCGAGTTACCGCATCCCCACACTTGGGATACATTGTCCCCAATGTATGGTGCAATTTATACTCTAAACTCGAGAGATACCACCCGCAAACCATGAACGGCTAATAACATACTCGACACATAAAACCATTCCCAACATAAAGATTCACACCACCAAATACACGAAAACAAATAAAACACAGGATAGATAAACACATGCACCTGATCAGAAAACAAGTGAGTGTCCATGGCGGTGTAACTACTGTGATCTAACCGGAACATACGCCCCTCATAGATTCTTTGAGATCTCATCGGGGATGTTGCTAAACATCCCCACACTTGATTCATTGCATCCGTGATGATGGAACGTAGAAACCTGTCAAAACACAAACACACCAAAACAAAAGAACAAATACAATACAATACTCTACATCCTCGGGCTGCCTCCCGAGAGCGCTAAGTTTAAAGGTCTTCAGCCAGACCATACCTGATATGCGTTATGGTGGTCTCAATGCACACTTACCCACTGCATTTCCAATGAATGCCCGGAAATTTACATGCCATCTCCATAAGTTCATCAGTATAATTGGCATGTTCAGACTGCACCTGCGGGTTTCGCTAATCCATTTCATGATATGTACCCCGATGTCTTGTTGTTTCACCCTTCTCATCTTCTTCCTCGAACCCTCTTCCCCACACTTATTAATTTGAGTGATTGATATGGGGAGAGGTTCGGTACACACATTCATCTCATCAGACTGTTCTACCTCATCATCTGCACACACCATCTGATCCACCAGTGACTCTTCATCAGATAAAGGACTCATTGGTGTGGTATTATCCTCCACAACCTCCTCCTTCATGTGAGAATACTCTCTAATATCATCAGGTAATGGTGAAAGGCGTTGTTCTATTTCTATCTTCATTTTTAAATTCTGACACTTAGAAACTAAACAGCTGATTCGATCTTCATCGGAAAGATTGGGTGCTGATAAATACTGCTCGAGTTTGGACAAACTCGCTTCCAACATAGCAAGCTTTTTCTCCTCCTCGGTCTGATAAGTATAGACACCCTCGGGCTCAGAATATTCCTCGGGATGATACTGTCGGTATCCCTGATACGGTGTTGAGATGTACGCATCCATCATTTTTTTATTCCAGTACTCAGGATTTTCCAAATACACTGAGCACACATCATCATAATAAGAAGTATGATTACGACCGCAACAGAAACATTGTCCATCCATCCTTGGCTCATAATAAGCATCCTCGTCCCGATCCCATTCGTCAGAGTAATAACCATCCTCCACCGTTGTATCAGAATCATAGAAATATAGTGGAGGGGAAGGATTATCATAGCAAGGCATCGGTGGTTCTTCCAATTTCGCTCTTTCCCGTCTAAATCGGGCCTCGCGGCAACCGATACACGGGTGAAGTGGTTCCCCGCACAAAATGCATCTAGAAGAGCCGCAAAATATAGTAAGATCTGTCATCCTGCACAAACACAGCTCAACTACCCACGTAAATCACGAATAAATAAGATGACAAAATAAACACAAATTTTTTTTTATTTTTTATTTTTAGGTTGTTTTTTTTTTTTTTATGAAACTTAACACTAAACACTTTGCGCACGCCTCCCCGGCAACGGCGCCATTTTGATGTCTGTCGTTATGGACATGCAAAAACCGAAATAAACTAGTAGCTAGAGTAAGTCGGATATCGAACCAGAGGAGGATTGTGGAAAGTGTGTAATGTTAAGTATTTATTAACAACTATAAAAAATAAACTGATGATTATTTGATTTGTGGATTAACTAAAAATTACAAACTAAATGTGAGATTTAAATCAATAGAAAGAACAAATGGTTCCTCCAGATTTCAGGTTTTATAACTAGATTCAATTATGTGTTTAATCGAAACACTCACATAGACATAAGTGTTTAACCTAATTCATCAATTGTGATAACCAACGACTAAGTACTCCGGTCAATACATAACGGGAGGTTATCGAATGATTATCAATTACAATTACAAACCCTAACCCCATGTCAAATATATCCCAATTACTAGAACTCTCGGGAACTGAATGCTTAGAAATTAAGGTTTAAATAAATGCAATTGTCTACAATCAATAAATCAAATCAAAGTGAAAAGCATCGAATGCTTAGATCACCGAGTTATACGATTGTCACAAACACATAAAATTATCCAACTTACAAAACCCTCCATCCGGAGGAAACCATAAAAGACTAGCCGCTCATGTGGTAAGATTGATCTTCGTAGCCTTGAACCATCGTTGAAAACCCCCTACTGCCGTCGCAGATGATGATATTGATAATGATATTTGATGATTTCTTTAATACTCAAAAGCCCATCTCCTTTTCAAGACCCAACTATGTATGTTGTCGGCCCACTTAAATTCCTTGCATGTGATGATCATAAAAAGTCAAATCCCCTCTCAAATTAATTAACGTGATGCCTGCCCTCTATGAAGCCCACTTTCACGTCAATAATAATGATGATGTTTTTGATGTACATGTGCCGTCCACAATCACCTCTAGCCCAATGTTGTATCTCGGCCCAATCAAAACCACGATGTGATGATATTGATGATATATGTTGAATGATGGATGATTTGATGATGTCATCTTGATGTGTGCCGCCAAAAGCCCAAATCTGCATATGTTAATCTTCTTGTCCAGCATGTGCAGCCCACTATGTGATGATAAGTCGATATGTTCAAAAGTCAAAGGGCCCCCCATGTTACCAAGTCTTCACGTGACTTTTATGTTTTGAAAACAAAACAAAGCTAATGCCTCCCATGTGTGGCCAACTTGCTGCCATCAAAGTTAGAATAATGATGATGTCCCACTTTGAATGATGATTTGATTGATCATGAATTGTAAATTCTGAATTAATGCTCCTCAAAATGTCGACTGCATGTGATGAATGAAGATGTGATGCCCTTTCTTTTATACCGTAGCCTACGAAATCAAAACGTAACCTACGATTTGTAGGTTCGGTTTCTTTTTGTTTTTAACATATCCAAACCGTCACACCTCTAATTTCCTTTTCTCTTCACTTATAACTTCATATACTGACAATTTAGCCCCCTAGACTTTAATATCTCATATTTCTCATGAATCCAAACTATATGTTGGCCTCAAACAAATCCCGAATGATATGATAAATCGTGATAAACATCCTCACTTGTTCCTCTTGGTCATTAAGCATCCGTATTTCACCATTTTATGCGATTAACCTGTAAAACCACAAAAACTCGTAGTTACTATATTCAACGAATATAATCGCATAAACCGCATTAAATCACACAATCTAATACACTTAAGGCTCGTGTTTCACAAATTTTATACTGATCATAACATAGAGTTCTTGCATGGACTCGGTAGTTGACGATAAAGCCCTTTTCATTAATAAAATGAGATTTATGCATCATTCGCATGTCAAACCTTTTTCTACTGATTCTATACATTAAATAAATTATTTTAAACAGTTGAGATTGATCAAAATCCCAGATTTCCTTAAACAACCCGAATATCGTCAAATACCGACTTTTATGCGATTTAGGCGTATAGTATGGTTTAAAACCATATTTAGCACCTAAGTCTCGTTACCTACTGATGCTATAAATAATTTTTTATACTTTAACAGTAAGTATAAGTCTTGAACTCAGAATTCCAAATTTGACCCTTAAAACATATGTGAAATTACCAAAATGCCCCTACGGTGCATAGTTTGGCCATAAATGATAAAATTCACATATATATGATATCTTACATATATAACTTGTTAAAATAAATATTTTTACTGATTGTTTTAGACCAGAACCTTAGATTGCTATGTAACCACTTTTATAAACTTTAAAATGACCAAAATACCCTTACGGGGCTTAAACTGGTTTTAAATTCGTTTTGGGCATAATGAAAGATATCCTACTGATATCACAACATAATTTAAGCATAATAACTTATGGAACCTGTACATGACTCATTTGGTTACCCGTCGTGCATATTCGCGTTCGGAACGGTTTATGTAACTAGTTTGCATAAATTAACCGAAACGGGTCAAACCATATCATTTTTACTTCAAAATCCAGAATGTGTTTAGTTTACCCATTTTATACAAGTCTTCATACTTGTTGGGTCTAAATCACATTCTAATCCAGTCTTCGCTTAATCTTGCGTTTTGAACCGTAAACCTTTCTTTAAAACTAACCGGTCTAAGTTATAACTTAAATAAGACCCGTTAGGAATCTAATAGGTTATTAAAACCTTCGTTCCAGATTAGGAGCCCAGTAAAAGCTACTTGTACTTGCTGATTGATATACTGCTGAGAATAAAATTATATTTTAGCTCAGGTAAATACTTTTAACTTATTTTCCCTTATACGGGCTTGGGATACGGTAAATTATTACCGTTTGGTCGGGTATTGAATATTTAATCGATTAGTGGTTAAATCATTGAGATAACCCGTTTTAATCTGTTTTGTTTGATGCAATGCTTTTGGGGGTTAAAATGATCGTGTCCTGGATATCCTCGGCTCATTCATTTGAAATGGCCACGGCTTAAGCACGGGGTGTAGGCACACACCTGACAGTTACGTATGTATAAACGGTATCTCAATCGTGAGGAAACTTCTTGTGGGCCTATACTTGTGGTGTGTCTATTAATTTTAACCCGGTACTTCTAACTCGGGCCACCGAATGAACGACAAACATATAAATCTGTATACAAGATTATTTTAAATAATTGTCCCAAGTTATAAAAGATTTTATGCCTCGTGCATTGACGGGTGGTCCGTAGGACAACCCTTAAATGAGCTAAAGACGTGCATATCCCATATTTTAGGCGGTTATGTATTTCGAATGTGATAACTACGAGTTCTTGTGGTTTTACAGGTTAACCGTCTAAATCGGTGAAGTTAGAGTGCGTGTTGATGAAGTGGAATTACCCGGATGATAAACATAGCGAGAGAATCAGGGGGAACATCATTGGACTATTTTTATTGGGTCATCACTATATTGGATATTATATTTTTGGACTCTTGGAGGATTGTTAGTGGGTTGCACATGAACACATACATGTGAGAGATGACACACAAAAAGAAACGGCTGCACTCACGTGAGGGAAGGAAAAAAAAATATAGACTTAGAGGCACAAGCATCAAATGTCAACAATCACATCTGGAAGGTTGCCAAAGGAGCACACGTGATTTTTTTGGGGGCGGCACATGTGAAGAAGCAAACAACATTATACAAAGCATCACATCATCACAACAATAGAGATAGTGGGCCGAAAATTATCATTATGAAATCACGTGGACCTTGGCAGTCACATATGAACTTGAGACATTGGGCCGCACATGTAGAGAATAGAACATTTTGACGGCTTGGACTTTGTGAGGGACTTGAACATCACAAGGGGAGCCGACATATTGAGGGTATTTGCACACAAGTCAACACATCTAATCATAATACTGACACATATGACTGGACTTTGTGTTTACGGCACATGCAAGGAGGAAAGTCAACAACATCATGGCTTGATCACGTGAACTTGGCAGACCTTGGACTTGATGGGCCGACAAATTGGACTTAGTGGACGCACATGTGGGCTTGAACTTTATAGGACTTTGAAAGTAACAATACAAATGGGCTTGGAATGTGGCGGCAGACTTCTTTTGTTGGCGACAATTGGGAGAGCTTTTGTAACTTAAGCATTAATTGATAAAGTTAATGGGTTTTGATTTCTCCAATCAAGCGATTTTCGGTTACACACTACTCACCGGTGAACGACTTTTGGAGAGACATTTTGGAAAGAGAAGGGGATCTTTGTGATTATCTTATCATCTACTATCCATCTAGTATCTTTTTTTTTATTGTATTAAACAATTTCATCTTATTTTGCTACAATGTTGGTCAAAGCCATGAGTGGCTAGGTTCTTTATGATCATCTTTAGTTGAAGGTTGTTAAGACGGTTGTATTTTGATTCTCAATTTCTAGAATGGTAAACTTATTTATGTTTTGTTTACTATAATGTTTTATTATTTGCTTGTAAATTATTGAGTCTTGTTTTATCCTATCTTGAAATCATATGTTCTTGGTGCCGTTGGCAATCGAGATATCATGGGTAAAGTTAGGATCGGGTAAGGGTCAATTGGTCATCGGGTAACAACCTCACGTTCTAGGAATCTGAGTACTTAGTTCCCTTTTATCACAACAAGTAATCTTACATGAATCATGTCTATGTGATTCTTTCTAGTGGATGATAGTACAACCGTTGAAACAAACTGGAAACTAAAGATGGTCATTTGTCTCTCAATTGTTTACAACTAAATTTCCATTTTTTGCAATTTAATTAGTTAAATTTAGTTTTAAAATCAATCCAATCAAACCAACTCTTGAATTTTACTTTTCTTGCAATTAGTTTAATTTTAGGTAACTTAGATAAATCTTCAAATAACACACATTCCACAAACTCCCTGTGTTCGATACCCACTTACCGCTAGCTAATTAGTTGTAATTGGATTAAATTTGATTGTGACCGCGACATCACGTCAAATTTTGGCGCCGTTGCCGAGGAGTAGTGCGCAACGTGTGTCAGTTTGTTAGTTTTGCTTTGTTATTTTTCTGGTTTACGCTGGGTGTGTTAGTGTGCAGGTATTGACAGGTGCATGCGTGCTAGGAACTCTCACAAGCTATCACCTTTGGCATTTGATCCGGAAATGAGTTACCAAGAGGAGTACGATTACGGTGATTATTATGATGAATATTCTCAACTTTCATATGAAGGCCCTCAGATGTACGATCAAGACTATTATCATGCTCAGTATACATTTGATCAGTATGGTTATGAATGTGTAACTCAACAACCTACTTTGCACTATCAGTCACATAAATCTGAAAGTCTTGACGAGATGATGAGAAAGAGACACATGGTTCATGTTGAAAAAGAATTAACAAAACCTCATTTGTCAATGGAAGAACGAGTAGAACTTTTGGAATGGAAATATGATTTGTTACCAAAAGAGGTGAAAGAGATGAGGCCAGGGACGTCGATATTGGAAAAACGTCAAGCAAAACAACACTGGATATATGTGCAGATTGAACAAATGACACCTATGGCTGATGTAGAAGAAAAGGTTGTGAGTCCTCCCGAACTTGAAACTGAATTATTAGGGCCAAATGAGGAATATACAATTGAAATTATTGTGGAGGAACCACCTATGGAGAGCAAAGTTGACGGCCTTTTACTTGATGAACCAATCAAAGTTGATTACAACTCTCCGGCTGTGGTGGTTATGGAAACCAAGAGTGTTAAGGATGCATGTTTAGAAACTAGGAAGGTGGCACTTCATGATGTGGGAGATTTCATTCATAAGTTATGTTTATGGGAGAGTTTGGATTTGTTGGGCACAGACAACGAAGTAGTGAAGTGGAGAGTAAACTACCGAGCATTTGTTGGAAATTCGGTAGGAAAATGTGGATTTAAAGAATGTTGCAAAGAAAGATGGGACGTGACAAAGCACACACACAATAGAAGAATCAAACACCGTGCTTACATCAGCAACGAAAAAGGTAAATGTGCATTGAGACCACCTTGAGACATATCAGGTACGGTCGGGCTGAAGACCCAAACTTTAGCGCTGCTTGGGAGGCAACCCAAGGTGTTTTTAGATAAGTGTGGGGAAGATGTGCGGAGAGTTGTGTGAAGGTGATGATAGGAAGTCGGATTATCTACAACATCTGTTGTGTCAAACTTCACCAGGTCAATGTACTCTTTCCTTAGTCTTGTTATGTTTTTTAGTATTAAAATATTGGTATTAGTTGTTAAAAAAAAAAAAATTTGAGATTTGAGAGTATTAGCGAAAGCTAATGTTTTTGGTTAGAAGCGATCTTTCCCTCAAAACCATACATTGGGACAATGTATCCCAAGTGTGGGGATGAGGGGAATTTTTTTTGAGAATTTTAAAAATTTTTGTGAAGCCAAGCGAAAATTGTCAAAATTTGAAAACTTGATATTGTTCCACTTGACACACCGACACCCAATTCTAGTCCTTTATTGGTGAGAGTTTGAGCCACATATGATTATTAATGATGCTTTCTTTGTTTTGAGTGGCGTTGTGTTTATTGTGTTAATAGAACTTGTGTACGAATTCTTGTTAAATCCTAGAGTTAGCATGCTTTTGAAAATGATAGGGGACTTTTAGGTAGCCTCGTCTAGATGTGTGAGAGTGTGGGATTGGTGGGTTGGACCTCATACGTTACATATATGAGTTTGGTATTGTGAGGGGTGGGGGTTTGGTCCTTAGAAAGCCATGTTTGAGCCTTATACCATTCGGTTGTGACCCAAGCCTACTTCCTACAAAATTTTACCTATTGAGATGACCCGGTTTAGGAGATTTAGTATGTAGTTTTGATGTTCTTGTATATATTGTTGAGTTTGATTGTTATGAAAAAAAAATTGAAAAGAAAAAAAAAAGAAAAAAAGAAGAGAAAGAGAAAAATATGAAGAAAAAAAAGGTATTTAGTTGCAATAGTAGTTGAAAATGTTGATGAAGTTGTGTATATAGTTGATGTTTGCTTTGTTTGGTAGTAGAAATAAAAACCGGGTCGGATCAATGAGCTACTTTCACATTCCCACTATTTCCTACCTTTGCACTTAGCCTCGTTACAACCCGTAAGTTCCTTTGATTCTAAAGCATGCTAGATATTTGTTAGGAGGAAACTTGATTTTTATACAAGCTTATTGTCGCACAAACACACACACGCATTGAGTGGTTTAGCATTATGTGCTAATATTTCTTGGCACCGAGAGTTTTTGTGAGGGGTGTGTCTTGTGGTATGATTGAAGGTTAGTAAAAGGACGATACATTTTAGCTTGGTTTGCATGTTGATCGCTTGTGGTTTTGAAATAGTTTTCGAATGGGTTGCTTGGGACAAGCAACGGGTAAGTGTGGGGATGTGACGGGTGGTCCGTAGGACAACCCTTAAATGAGCTAAAGACGTGCATATCCCATATTTTAGGCGGTTATGTATTTCGAATGTGATAACTACGAGTTCTTGTGGTTTTACAGGTTAACCGTCTAAATCGGTGAAGTTAGAGTGCGTGTTGATGAAGTGGAATTACCCGGATGATAAACATAGCGAGAGGATCAGGGGGAACATCATTGGACTATTTTTATTGGGTCATCACTATATTGGATATTATATTTTTGGACTCTTGGAGGATTGTTAGTGGGTTGCACATGAACACATACATGTGAGAGATGACACACAAAAAGAAACGGCTGCACTCACGTGAGGGAAGGAAAAAAAAAAATATAGACTTAGAGGCACAAGCATCAAATGTCAACAATCACATCTGGAAGGTTGCCAAAGGAGCACACGTGATTTTTTTGGGGGCGGCACATGTGAAGAAGCAAACAACATTATACAAAGCATCACATCATCACAACAATAGAGATAGTGGGCCGAAAATTATCATTATGAAATCACGTGGACCATGGCAGTCACATATGGACTTGAGACATTGGGCCGCACATGTAGAGAATAGAACATTTTGATGGCTTGGACTTTGTGAGGGACTTGAACATCACAAGGGGAGCCGACATATTGAGGGTATTTGCACACAAGTCAACACATCTAATCATAATACTGACACATATGACTGGACTTTGTGTTTACGGCACATGCAAGGAGGAAAGTCAACAACATCATGGCTTGATCACGTGAACTTGGCAGACCTTGGACTTGATGGGCCGACAAATTGGACTTAGTGGACGCACATGTGGGCTTGAACTTTATAGGACTTTGAAAGTAACAATACAAATGGGCTTGGAATGTGGCGGCAGACTTCTTTTGTTGGCGACAATTAGGAGAGCTTTTGTAACTTAAGCATTAATTGATAAAGTTAATGGGTTTTGATGTCTCCAATCATGCGATTTTCGGTTACACACTACTCACCGGTGAACGACTTTTGGAGAGACATTTTGGAGAGAGAAGGGGATCTTTGTGATTATCTTATCATCTACTATCCATCTAGTATCTTTTTTTTTTTTTTTGATTGTATTAAACAATTTCATCTTATTTTGCTACAATGTTGGTCAAAGCCATGAGTGGCTAGGTTCTTTATGATCATCTTTAGTTGAAGGTTGTTAAGACGGTTGTATTTTGATTCTCAATTTCTAGAATGGTAAACTTATTTATGTTTTGTTTACTATGGTGTTTTATTATTTGCTTGTAAATTATTGAGTCTTGTTTTATCCTATCTTGAAGTCATACGTTCTTGGTGCCGTTGGCAATCGAGATATCATGGGTAAAGTTAGGATCGGGTAAGGGTCAATTGGTCATCGGGTAACAACCTCACGTTCTAGGAATCTGAGTACTTAGTTCCCTTTTATCACAACAAGTAATCTTACATGAATCATGTCTATGTGATTCTTTCTAGTGGATGATAGTACAACCGTTGAAACAAACTGGAAACTAAAGATGGTCATTTGTCTCTCAATTGTTTACAACTAAATTTCCATTTTTTGCAATTTAATTAGTTAAATTTAGTTTTAAAATCAATCCAATCAAACCAACTCTTGAATTTTACTTTTCTTGCAATTAGTTTAATTTTAGGTAACTTAGATAAATCTTCAAATAACACACATTCCACAAACTCCCTGTGTTCGATGCCCACTTACCGCTAGCTAATTAGTTGTAATTGGATTAAATTTGATTGTGACCGCGACATCACGTCATGCATCCAAATAAATTTTATAAAAGCTTTCAAAAGAGTCAGTTAATTGTATTTACCAATGTAAACTGACGTATTTTCAAAAAGGCTAAGTGGCAGGTACTACGCGAAATTCGCTGGAAGCTCCAGAGCTCTAATTAAGGAATCTTGCAAGTTCTTAGTGCTTAAAGTCTGTTGAACAATAATGTGTATTCTACTCTAGATCCGCCTGTGGATCCACTCACAACCGTTTGTATAATATTTTATTTATACTTTGCATTTCGGTTTGTATTAATATTTTCTTCCTAGACTTCCGCTGTGCATTTAAACTGTGATTATTGACTATGACGATATCAACTACGTCACGATACTCCCCACCGGACCCACCGGTAATACTTCCGCTGTGCATTTAAACTGTGATTATTGACTTACTCTTTCTTATATATTATACATCTAATACAAACTAAAACTGGAATTTAAAATTACAATACTATATCACTAACCACAAAGTGGTCTATACTACGATAGATATATTATTATTATTATTTTTTCATACACACATATTATATATATTATTATTATTATTATCACCGCCACAGATATGGGTTCATCCAGAACTCCATATTACGCTCTTCGTACTTCCAAACGACTCGTTCTCCCACCTTCCTCATCCTCTCGCTACTTTCTAAAATCTCCTCTCCGAAAGTTCAGAGCTCTTGCACATTTTCTGCACTCATTGCGGGTGCAGGTGCTGGTACTGGATCTGGGTACTGTGGCATGGGTTCTTCCTAAGGGTATCACTTTATTTGTAAAGTTTGTTTTCAAATTTTCCTTTGAAAATCAAAATTGAAATATATTTTGATTTTAGGGGGAGAAATTTTTTTTAAAAAAAATAGAAAATTTGAAAATGTCAAAAACATTGAAAATTCAAAATGAGTTTGTTGTGAATAAGAGGAAATGATAGTAAATCAGTTGGACTATCACAGCATGCTAAAGAAATGAAATGTCAAATGTGATAAGCGGTCTCACTAATGATGTGACGATAGGCTCAGCTAGACTAGTAGATTTGTGATAACGATACAAACATAAATGAAAAAGCCTAGTTCTAGTGGGAAACACGGTTGAAAGCATAGTACTTAGTTTTGTCCTTCTTGATTGTGTACCTACTCAGTAATCGCTGAATGTTGAAAAACATAAAAAACCGGTTAGTTTGTGAACTTTCACAACTTGCTGAAAAGTCGCTGTGATTGTGCATTTCATTTTGCAAAGATTTAAACTTGTTTTATTTCTTTATTTTGTTTAAGCATTGGACATCCTCTGCGTATACGTGAGTATCGACCTGGATGTTATTGCCTAAACGTTCTGCTTTATTTTCTTTGGTGTTTCGTTTAAGCTTTGGATCACCTCTGCGTATACGGAAGTATCGACCTGGTGGTTAAAGCCTAAACAACTTCAACTTGTTTTATTTTCTTATTTTGTTTAAACATTGGACTTTCTCTGCGTATACGGAAGTATCGACCTGATTGTTAATGTTTAAACATTCTGCTTTGTTTTCGCACATATCACAGTTGATGAAAGTTTAAAGGCATTACTTGAGTTAGTGTATTGCATGATGAGGGGATATGCTGAGATCGTGGGGTCCATAAGAATTTAGTGCAAAATTAATATACCTTAACGTATCGGTAAGCATTTCGAAAGTTTTTAGATTGAGCTTAAGAGGACAAACATATCGTCAATCAACGTGAATCATTTAGAACTTAAAATGTCAAAAGCTTAACGGTGCTAGTGATTTGTCTCAAAAACTGATATGATTCTCTTACACAAACTCACAAAAATATTGTTTGTATATATTTCTTTACTGCGTTTCTTTAAACTCAAAATCCAAAAAGATTTTAGTGTGTTTTAGCATAAAGTTTTGAAAAATACAAAAAGATTTTCGACAACTGATGTTGAAGAGCTGATATTCAAAATTCCAAGTGCTAAACATGATGAACTACATTGGGTTGGGAGAGTTTGTTGAAAACTTTGAATGTTATATACAAATGTTTTGAAAGATTGAGGAGTTAGTTAATCAAGGTCATTCATTTGAACTTGATGTAACTATATAGATTGATGAATGAATGATTTCTACCAGTAAGTTTCTTAAATCTGAGTGTTATAAATTTGTGAAACTTATGTTGAGGTAGAGGATTTGCAGGTTAACCAGGTTTCAAATCCTGAGCATATGCAGAATAGAGCTAGGAATTGATCCTGAATTTGTGAACTTGTAAAAGCCAGACTACGATCCCGACAGCTGAGTCTAAGTGGGAGTCTGAAGACGAGCTCAACGCAAGAGGAAGCGTGGATTAAAAAAAGCCAGATAAATATTTTGGAGGAGCTTGTATACGGAAATCCAGGTGTCGATCCCAAAAGCACGGAAGCTTGACGAAAGGGGGAGCCTGAAGAAAGAGATTACCGAGAAGGAGAGCAACGGAAGCTCATAGACAGATCCACGGGGATTCTGTTCGAAAGAGAGAAAGACAGGATGCTACGAGATTGACTATGGCAATATCCAAGGGGGAGTCTGTTAGTGCATTATCTGTCTATCGCCTTCGTCAATCTAGTCCGTAGCAGAAACCGAAGAAATCTAGGATTTTATTGTAATATCTAGTTAAAAAGGGCAAGGTGGCAAACTTGTAAATAAGGAGAAATCCTTATATTCCTTGTGCCTATAAATAGGAGCTTTATGTCATCATTTAGTAGACTTTGCTCATTTGGAGATTTAGAAGCTTAGATTTTAGAGAGAGAAAGTCTAGAGAGAGAAAGTCTCTCCACGTGATTCTCGGCTATTGTACACGACATATTATTCAATAGAATCACGTCATTTATACGTTCTTGTGTGTTCGGTCACGCACGTTCACGGATTCCGCACGTCGAACGTTCGTTACGCAATCGTACGGTGTCAAAACCGATCCTACAAGTGGTATCAGAGCAGGAGCTCGATTGCGCTGATCAAACACATAGATTCGTACCAGATTACATCGATTTCAGACCTAAATTTCATAGATTTTTTCATCTTTTTCATTCTTATCATGTTTTTTACTGAAAAACATAAAATTGAACGGGTTTTTACGGTCCGAATCAGATGATTTTTTAATATGTTGTGCGAAAACACTTGATTTACAACCCTACCAAATTTCAGATTCAAATTCCTAGCCGTTTAGGAGATATTTGAAGTTTTAGGTTCGATTTTGGTTGAATCAGGAGGTTTCGCTTGAGATATCTGTTGCTTTCGCTTGAAAAGTTAGGCTTTCGCTTGAGATATTGGTTGGTTTCGCTTGAAAAGGACATATAATCAGGTTTCGCTTGAGATATCTGTTGCTTTCGCTTGAAAAGTTAGGCTTTCGCTTGAAAAGTGTGTTATTTTGAAGCGAAAAGGTTCTGTTCGCTTGAAAAAGATTTTTGTTTGCTTGAGTAGTTGTCAGCAATTTCAAGCAAAAGGGTATGTTTGTTTGAACATGTGATCTGATTAAATGTGCGTGTGAAACTGTGTTGTGATTATCGAGCAGATATTATTGAGAATCTGTGTAAAGAATTTCATGTGATAAAAACGGTTCAATCAGACTCATCGACATCATCGGCTAATGTGTTAAAAATGTGCATCTCACATATCAAGATAAAATGAAATGAGTTAAACATTTATTGTTGTCGGTTCACTATAAAGGTTCATGTGATTGTCAGAAAGTGTCGGTGTAATTGAATTAATTGAATTGTTTGGGAAATACAAATTGCCGGTCACTAAAGTCATCGATTAGTAATCAAAGTTGGCACTTGTCGGTTTAGTGGACTTGAAGGTCCAATAGGCTATTGTTTGAAACTTTGCATGTGAATTGATCAAAAGTAACAAATACATTGGCTAAATACACTTGTTGATATCCGGTTTGCATGTGGTAGTTGCATGTGTGTTGTTGTCTGCCATATATAGTCAGTTTGCATGTGCTAAGGGTTTGTTGGACTTTACATGTGATAGAGTAATTGGCTCAATTATAAAAAATCAACATTTAAAGCAAAAATTGTCATTGGCCCAATTATAAAAATCAACATTTAGATCCGATCAGGCTCATTTATAGAGATTTCATCCGAACACCCTTTATCCACAAATCTTCGACAACGAGTCTTAGATTGATTTTACAAACACACTGTTACGTATTCAGTCAGTTTGAACTGATCGTTTGTTTGTTTGTTTGTTTGTTTGTTTGCAGAGAACGTACAAGATGGCAAATTCCGAACCTATTCCTTGGAAAGATAACCGCACTGAAGAGCAGAAGTATCAATACAGAAAAATGATTGCTGAAAACAAAATTATTAGAATTTCTCGTATCTTTCTGGAAGCAAGGAGAGCAAATAGATGGGATCCGGACAGGGAGTGTTATCTTGACCCATATGGAAATATTGCAATCGATGACAAAACGCTTAATATCGAAGCCATAATCAAGGAGTACAAAGAAGAGGATGATTATTCGCAAAAGAAATGGTGGGGAGATGAAGAAGAGAAAAAGAAAAAGAAAGAGTTAATAAATGAAATAAAAAGAAACTCAGAAAATATAAGTTTGATTGAATTTCTTGAATTAATCAAAAAGATTAGAGAAGGAATGACAAAGAATGAAGAATCAAAGAAGGATGAAACTTCAAAAAGTGAAGTTGTGTGCTCAAAATGCGAAAAATCCGAAGCAGAAAATGTCAATCTCTTGAAAGATATGGAGAATTTGACATTGGAAAACAAAGCTTTGAAAGACGAGAAGAAAGCTGATGATGAACAGATTTTGGATTTGCGCTTGAACTGCGAAAAACTAAAATCTGAAAATGACAAACTTTTGAAGAATGTTGAGAGTTTGTCATTAGAAAACAAAAATTTTAAAGAAAAAGAAAATGTTTTTGAAAATGAAAAATTAAAGATTGAAAAAGATTTTCAAAGTCAAATGAAGGTTTTAGAAGATGAAAAGTCTGTTATTTTTAACAATAATCTTGAAAAACAGATTGAAATAAATTCTCATCTTCAGAAAATCATTCGACTTGAAAATGAAGCTGAAATTGCTCGGAACAAAATTGCTGAGTTAGAGAATAAGTTGAAAGGTTTTGTGACTTCGGCACCATATGAGTGTCCAAAACCGATCAATTCTGTTCCAATAAGTGACAATGTCACAAATTTTGACAAAGTCAAAATTGAAGATTGTGATGAAATATTTGATGATGAAAAAGAAAAAGAAGAAAAAAGAAAAACATTTTTGAAATTAAATGAAATGTTTAAAAATACTGTTTTACATTCTACTGAGAAAGGTGAATGCTCAACGCAAAAACCTGTAAAGAAGAATGTGGAACAGAAACAAAACGATAAAAAATCGAGAAATTTTCAAAAAGAAATTAAAAGCTCATCAAATCAATCATCCAATCACAATAAAAAATCACAAAAATCTGAAAATAAAAACTTACAAAAAGTTGGTAATATGTGGTGCAGGTTTGACCACAGTGCTCAAATGCCAAATCAAGGATACAAGAGGAGAAATGACTACCACAAGGCAAATCAATGCTTTGATCTAAGTGTGTGGTATGAAGACGGTGTTTGGTATGAAAGTAGTGAGAGGTATGATAACAGAGTGTGTTACACTTGTGGCTATCAAGGACACATTGCTGTTAACTGCCAAAGTCAGAGATTCGAAACGAGAAGGTGCTATGAATGCCACATCGGAGGACACATTGCCAGAGATTGCCCAATGAGATCAAAAGGAAGATCGAGGGCTGAATCTCAGAAAATGGGAAAGAAATCAGTCAATGTCAAGCCCAAAGAACAGAAAGTTCAAGAAAAGAAAATTAAGCTTTCACAAGGGCAGAAAGACAGACTGAGGAAGAAAAGGAAGAAGGCGAGAGAGTATCTGGAAAGGATTTTGTCCTTGGATAAAACTGGTAATCCGAGAAAAAGTTCTGATGAATTGCTTTCCCCAACTGCTAAGGCAAGCAAAACGAATTCTTCAGATACAAATCTGAGGACAAATGGGAAAGAGAAAAGGAAGTTAAAGAAAGAAAAATTAACTAAGCAAAATGATAAACAATCCAAGAAAGTTAATTTTTCAGACAAAATCTTGATCAAGGTTTTCGAATATAAAAGAGACCGTGAAAGTTTATTCATTTCACAGGCTAATAAATTTGGAAAACCTAGATCTAGTAAGAATTGGGTACCAATGAAGGTTGGCGATGAATTTGACTTGTCAAAGTCAAAAGAGCCATCTTCTGGCAATGAATTTGTTTCTTCAAAAACAAAGGAGCAACGTGTTGGCAATGAATCTGACAGGTCAAAGTCAGACAAGTCAAATTCAGGCAATGATTCTGGTTTGTCAAAACCAGAAGAGCCATCTGTTGAGGTAAAAACGGTCAAACCCAAGAATGGTCAGGCTTGGGTAGATCTTTTCAAATGAAAAAAACCTGACTTGCCGGAGTTCCCAGGGTGGTAAGTGTGGAACAGGTATCGGCATCTTTCTTGAGAAATTTACAGGTTGGTAACTGTGATATTTCGACTTACAAGTGGTAAATCAGGGACATTAAATTGTACTTGATTTTCTACTAGTGTTTGTTATTGACAAGGGTCTTAAATGTTAAATTCTTCAAAATGGTTGGAAAAGAACAAGGTGATGAAACCCCGAGTTTGTGAAAAGACAAACAAAACTTATTTTCCGGAAAAACCATTTTTGATTAAAACAAACTTAAGTGTTTTGAAATCATAATGGGAAAATAGTTTGTTGTCAGGGGGAGTTCTGATTGTTTATGCCAAGTGAATGGCGAATTGAAGCGATTTGATATCAGTTTGTCACGTTTTCAAATTTTCCTCGAAAATGAAAATTGAAATATATTTTGATTTTAGGGGGAGAAATTTTTTTAAAAAAAAATAGAAAATTTGAAAATGTCAAAAACATTGAAAATTCAAAATGAGTTTGTTGTGAATAAGAGGAAATGATAGTAAATCAGTTGGACTATCACAGCATGCTAAAGAAATGAAATGTCAAATGTGATAAGCGGTCTCACTAATGATGTGACGATAGGCTCAGCTAGACTAGTAGATTTGCGACAACGATACAAACATAAATGAAAAAGCCTAGTTCTAGTGGGAAACACGGTTGAAAGCATAGTACTTAGTTTTGTCCTTCTTGATTGTGTACCTACTCAGTAATCGCTGAATGTTGAAAAACATAAAAAACCGGTTAGTTTGTGAACTTTCACAACTTGCTGAAAAGTCGCTGTGATTGTGCATTTTATTTTGCAAAGATTTAAACTTGTTTTATTTCTTTATTTTGTTTAAGCATTGGACATCCTCTGCGTATACGTGAGTATCGACCTGGATGTTATTGCCTAAACATTCTGCTTTATTTTCTTTGGTGTTTCGTTTAAGCTTTGGATCACCTCTGCGTATACGGAAGTATCGACCTGGTGGTTAAAGCCTAAACAACTTCAACTTGTTTTATTTTCTTATTTTGTTTAAACATTGGACTTTCTCTGCGTATACGGAAGTATCGACCTGATTGTTAATGTTTAAACATTCTGCTTTGTTTTCGCACATATCACAGTTGATGAAAGTTTAAAGGCATTACTTGAGTTAGTGTATTGCATGATGAGGGGATATGCTGAGATCGTGGGGTCCATAAGAATTTAGTGCAAAATTAATATACCTTAACATATCGGTAAGCATTTCGAAAGTTTTTAGATTGAGCTTAAGAGGACAAACATATCGTCAATCAACGTGAATCATTTAGAACTTAAAATGTCAAAAGCTTAACGGTGCTAGTGATTTGTCTCATAAACTGATATGATCCTCTTACACAAACTCACAAAAATATTGTCTGTATATACTTCTTTACTGCATTTCTTTAAACTCAAAATCCAAAAAGATTTTAGTGTGTTTTAGCATAAAGTTTTGAAAAATACAAAAAGATTTTCTACAACTGATGTTGGAAAGCGGATTTTCAAAATTCCAAGTGCTAAACTTGATGAACTAGAGGGTTGGGAGAATATGTTGAAAACTTTAAATGTTATATACAAATGTTTTGAAAGATTGTGTGCTTAGTTAATCAAGGTCATTCATTTGAACTTGATGTAACTATACAGATTGATGAATGAATGATTTCTACCAGTAAGTTTCTTAAATCTAAATGTTAATAAATTTGTGAAACTTATGTTGAGGTAGAGGATTTGCAGGTTAACCAGGTTTCAAATCCTGAGCAGATGCAGAACAAAGCCAGGAATTGATCCTGAACTTGTGAACTGATGAAAGCCAGACTACGATCCCGACAGCTGAGTCTAAGGGGGAGTCTAAAGACGAGCTCAACGCAAGAGGAAGCGTGGATTAAAAAAGCCAGATAAATATTTTGGAGGAGCTTGTATACGGAAATCCAGGTGTCGATCCCAAAAGCACGGAAGCTTGACGAAAGGGGGAGCCTGAAGAAAGAGATTACCGAGAAGGAGAGCAACAGAAGCTCATAGACAGATCCACGGGGATTCTGTTCGAAAGAGAGAAAGACAGGATGCTACGAGATTGACTATGGCAATATCCAAGGGGGAGTCTGTTAGTGCATTATCTGTCTATCGCCTTCGTCAATCTAGTCCGTAGCAGAAACCGAAGTAATCTAGGATTTTATTGTAATATCTAGTTAAAAAGGGCAAGGTGGCAAACTTGTAAATAAGGAGAAATCCTTATATTCCTTGTACCTATAAATAGGAGCTTTATGTCATCATTTAGTAGACTTTGCTCATTTGGAGATTTAGAAGCTTAGATTTTAGAGAGAGAAAGTCTAGAGAGAGAAAGTCTCTCCACGTGATTCTCGGCTATTGTACACGACATATTATTCAATAGAATCACGTCATTTGTACGTTCTTGTGTGTTCGGTCACGCACGTTCACGGATTCCGCACGTCGAACGTTCGTTACGCAATCGTACGGTGTCAAAACCGATCCTACACTCTAGGATTTCCCTAATGTATTCATCATTATCATAGTAGGGATCTAGAGGGTCCAGACCTGGGTAAGCTGCTAGGTTTGGCATGGGTTCGTCTGTTAGGTGGTGGCGTTGCACATAATCCCTATGATCATCAAGCCACGGGTCGTAGTCTGGGTCTAAGGGATTAGGTGCTGGTATCCTAGGTATCTCTTCTGGGTTGAAATCATGCATTTGGATTTGGTTTTCTGGGTTGTTTTCAATCTCCATTGGCTGGGTGGGAAACAAGGGGTAATGGTTGAGGGGCTACTAGTTGCTCAAGGTTTGGGTCGGCAGGTGTGGTTGCTAAAATATGGAAGTTTGCTAAACTCCTATTAAGCATGTCTTGGGTGTGGGCATCGGTTTCTCTTTTAGCGGCTGCTAGAACGTGCTGCTGTTGTAACTTTTTCATTCTTTTCCTACGCTCGTGTGCTCCCCTACTGAACCATCCTCTTTTTTTAGGGAATGGCTCTTCAGACTGAGCCTTAAATCCGAATATCACATCTTCATTGTCAGCTGAATACCCTGAGAGGGCAGGCTGTGAAGAGGTGCCTTCGCTTCTAGGTGAGCTGGACAACTGAGGATAAACGTCGGAAGGTCCTTGATCGCTCATACTGTAAACTAACAAATAGTCAAATAACACACAAAAATAAAATACAGATATGCACGGATTTCCGTAATTAATTTCCTAACAATTTGAATAATATCTTGGTGTTAGCAGAACACTTCTGTGGCTGAATTAATGGCTTAGCTCCGATACCACCTTCTGTCGCAACCCTCGTCCCCTATCTGTCCCGGGAACGGGCGGCCGCGAGACCAGTTTTGGTGGTATCGGTGTTTATCATTTTGGCAGCGGAAATTACATCAGGACCGTAGTTAGGAAATATTTTATCAGAGTAAATACCACACTTTATATAAATATATTGGGATAAAACCCGAGTTTCATTACAAACTGTTTTATAGGGATAAACCCATTTTATTTAAATAAAACATCTTCTATTATTTAGGTAACTTTTATAGCCACTTTTTCCAAGTATTCAGTGCTGGCCTGCTGGCTTCTAGTTGGCTTTCACATTTTGTTACCTGAAACGCGTTTAAAAATATTTTGCCAGTGTGAAATACTGGTGAGTGAATCACAGTTTAATCAAGAAGAGTTTTATCTTTTAACAGTATTGAGAGCTATTACAATGTTTATTTCTACACAATTACTCATTCAGTACTGTCAATCCTGACTGGTGGGTCATATCACACATTGGCTATCTCGTTGTCCAATGGTAACGTGTTCCACATTTTGTATACAAAACCCCAACATACCGGCAGTAATTGAAGAACTACAAAGACTCAATCACTGCTAATCACATTGTAAAATATTTAAGGTTTTGTAAAAACAGTTTACAAAAAGGAGATTACTCACATTGTTGTCTTAGGGTTTCCTTTAAGGGTTTCCTGGTGATTATCTATTAATTACACAAATGTACATGTGTTAGCATAATAACCCAATATTTACATTAGCAATACCCTCCCCGAGACGGCATTCCAATGACTACGTCGGGCAGAACCACGACAGCCATTACGGAACCCTGGATCAATCGGGCAGCGTATCTAATACGTAACCGGTGTTATAATACTTACAACGGGGCAGAAATTCGTTATTTAAGGGGGTATTATACACGAGAATTTATGTTAATTCTTCAGAAATTCGAGAGAGAAAGAGTTTTGGTGCGATTTCAAATGAACGGCCGATGCCCTCTATATATAGGGCCTGATTTCGTCTTCGTCGTGCCCCGCGTAGAACTCGGCCAAGGCCTTCGTGGCCCGCGACGTAGGGGTGTAGACCCTAGCTTTGACCGGTCATCACTCCTAGCTTCGACACGGTTGAGCCACCTGGCAGCACCGGGTGCCTCCGGTTGCCTAGGCTCTCGCGGCCCGCGTAAGAAGTAGCCAAGGGCTACGTGCCCCGCGACAGCCCTTTAACTTTTGGTTTTATTTAATTTAAATAAAATTAAAGATATTCGGGGTCCATTTTCGCATACGGGGTGTATTTTAGGACATGTAGGGATATTCTAATTATTTTTAGGGTGTCTGAAAGATTTAGGAGGGTTGTTATACTAGCGACGCGCGGGAGAATCCCAGATGGGCTATATAAGGGCAGCCGTTGGAGAAGTCTCAGTGCCCTTTTCGATATCAAAATTGATACTCCTTCTCTCTCGTTCTGATGTCCGAATACCTAAAGCCCCTAAACCCCGAAACTCTGTGACGTAATCAATGTGCTAATCACTGGTACGATACCCTGTCCGATCGATCTGAACCAAGTCAACATATGTTTAAGTGCTGCATGAATAAGGCTATACTTTGTCATCTAGGTTGTGGTTTTGATCTCGTTATTATCGTTAAGTTTGAATTGGGTTAATACACTAATACGCGTTGCTTTGTGTGTTTAATTAGGAACCCAGACTTAGACCAGAAAGCTATTACTGAAAACCCTAAATCTGCAAAGTGAGTCACTTTCAAAACCCTAAATGTTTTTCAGTTATACTTATAGGTGATTAAGTTCTTGTATTTTGAAATTACTGTCGGTATGTGGGGTTTTGTATACACTACTTGATAAGCTTTGCTATTGGACAATTGACGTCCAATAGTGATATAACTGTAGTCACAGGAACTGCCCAACTGACAAATATTGATTGAGTAATTGAAAGATATAAATAAATGTAAAAACCCTTAATTCTTTAATTATAACATTGTATCTTTTTTATAAATCTGAATGAACTAAACAATATTTTTCGCTGATAAAATGTTTCTAAAACGCGTGTCAGGTGATTTACTGTGAAGAGAAGTAAAAGTGCTATGATTCACTCAAAGCTTAAATAAGTGGCATTGTAACCTGAATAAAACGTGTTTTGTAATCAAGGTTTATCCCTGTGAAAATCCTTTATATAAATATGGGTTTCATCCTACAGTTTATGAAATGAAAACTACGGTGTTTTAAAAACTCTGATATTTTTCCTGACACCCGTTCCTGATGAAAATTCCGATGCGATAATTTTAATAAACAGCGGTACCACTTGTATCTGCTTACGGCTTCCGCCCATGGTAAGGGCCGGGGGCTGTGACACATTGATACGTGATATTTTTTCCATTAATTTATTAATAGTATTGTTAATATATTAATCTAATAGCTAATATATTTATTAATATATGATAACATATAAATGCTTAGAAATCAAATCATAAATTTATAGTTGTGTGATAATAAAAAAAACTTATTAAATTTTGTTTATCTGTTTTAGAACTTTCTTATTTCTTTCTTTCTAGATAATGAATCCTATTTTTTATCAATTGATATTTATAATACTTTATATATTTTATATAAACATTATATGATAAAACCACCTTAATATCAATGGCATTAATATCATTTTAAATATTATTTAAGTATAACTATTATGTATTTTTTCCACAAATAGTACATCAAAGTTAACTTTTTTTTAAACATATATTGACAACTATGTGTGTTAACTGATTACATTATATTTATTCAAGTCGTATAAAACAAGTGTTTATTCAACCCGTGTAATACACGGGTTTTAGAGACGTAACTTATTTATTACTTAGTATATAAAATTAAATTTATTCATTTGTTTGCATATTTCACCTCACAAATTTTATAGATTATATAATTATATCGATTTTATTGTATAACACCGTGTAATACACGAGTTTATAATCTAGTATTATATAAACTAAATAACAAACTAAAGAATTTGCACCTAGAACGCTGAAACAAGGGAGGATCGTGCCACGCAAAGAATTTGCACCTAGAACACTGAAACAGAAGATGAATTAGTGTTTCAAAGTGTCAAAAATAGTGCTTAAAAAGCATACCATTTGAGAGCAAGTGTAAAATTGACGTCCGGGATTAGTTTCAGTCCAAGATGTTTTTAGTGTAGCTTGCCTACCACATTTGCAAAGAACCATTGTGATTGTGAAGATGGATACAGATTATTACAAGTTCTCATACGTATCACAAGTTTGAAAAAAAAAACATCTATATGCCGCTCATAGGACAATGAGAGGCGTATAATTATACGAATTCTGACACCTTTTTAGGTTATACGCTGCGTAAGGGTGATGAGGGTCATATATACTTACTTTTTTCTGAAAAGTTAGCAGAAAGTGTATTTCTATACGCCTCTCATTGACCTATGAGCGGCGTATAGAAGTTTTAGTGCCTTTTATAACTACAACCAAGTTCCTATCCGGAAGCACATAAGAAAAGGGGTTGTGACAACATAAGAGGAACTCTGGACCACACGATGACGATCCGGAAGTGCACACACGCACGGATTCTTTGTCTCTCGTATAGTTCTCACTCTCATATCTCTCTATACGGTCGGAATATTCAAGGTTAGTTTGTACTCCATATTTTGATGATTAATCTTCAATCTTTTATGTTTTTTGGTTTTATTTTGGCCGTTTGTGGTGGTGTTGGGGTTGTGGTTGTTGTTTTCGATGGTGGGGTTTCACGGTGGTTAGGGTTTGACGGTGGTGGTGGTGGTGGGGGGGGTCAGCTGGGGTGGTGGGTCGGTTATGGTGGTGGTGCTGGTGGTGGGTCGGATGTGGTGGTGGTGGTGGGTCGCTGTGGTGGTGGTGGTGGTGGCGGGTCGGCTGTGGTGAAGGTGGTGGGTCGGCCGTGGAGGTGGATGAGGTGGTTGAGGTCGATGGTGGGCTATGGTGGTGCCGTGGTGGGTGGTGGTTGTGGTGGTGCTTGGATTTGTTTTTTTTTTACAAGATGTTTTTGAATGCCGAGTCTAACGCTATAATTGTATGTTTTATTAACAGGATATCGAAAATCGGTGTTTTGACGGTGGTGGTAGCGTAATCCTTATGGAGAGGTACACTGAGTTCATATTTCAGATTCATGCACTAGGATGTTGTTAGGAAACTTTATTTGTAAGTATTGAAGAAAAACACAATCAACTGTGTCTATGAAGAGATCACAGTACTGAAGATCACGAACTAGAAAAAGAAGATCAGATGGGACAACCGGAATACATAGGATCTACTTCAAAGAATCACAAGTTGATCAAGAGCTGAATTGGATTATCAGAAGAGGTCATTTCTGATGGATCTGATGATATTTCTGATGAAATATCATCAGTATCTGACGATTCTGATCATTAAAGATTTTCTGATGATTTGTTCATCAGAATTTCTGATGAAATAACCCACTTGTCTGAAATTGGCTCTGTCCTGCCACACTTACCGAAGCAAGTTGACATTAAATGAAATCATGATGAAAAAGCCAACTTGAACGTTGGAATCAATGAATATGTCAATTGGCTACTTTTTGCAGGAATTATTGTATGAATAAACTATTGTTTATTCATACAAGCCGTCTATAAATAGAAGGCTCAACCAGGAGAAGCAAAGTGAGTTTGAAGCTTAGCATTCACACATACATCTAAACTCCATTGCTCTCTCCCCCACAGAATTCAAGATTCGTTTGTATTAGATAATAATCTTACAATCACCTTGTAAACCATTTTTGTTTCAAAGTGATATAAACTTGATAATTCTGTAGGTCTTGTTTCTTGAAAGTCTGATTTCCATTTCCGCACATCTTTTTCACATCTACTGAAATCACTTGCCATATTACGTGAAAATAAGATTATTTTGAGCCTGGACTAGGTCTAACAATTGGTATCAGAGCAGATTGAATAAACTATTTTCAAACGATCAATCGCTCATCTTCTTTTCTCTAAATATGGCCAGCTTTCAATCCTGGAATAATGCTTTTAACATTGGTTCTATGTCTAAACCTCCGACTCTGGTCAGAGAGGAATACCCCCAGTGGAAAATCAGGATGGTCAATTTCCTTAATGGTCATGACCGAGCTCTGTTTCAATCCATTGAAAGGGGTCCACATACACCAATGACTGATATACCTGCTATTCCAGCAACTGACCAATCACCAGCAATCCCTGCCTCCCGCGCTCCTAAAAGTGAAATAAACTGGAGTGCGGAAGACAAGGAACTGGTAGCTGGGGATGAAAGGGCTAAGTCACTTTTAATTATGGCCATCCCCAAAGACATATTTTCACAAGTTGATGCTTGTGCATCAGTTAAGGAAATAAGGGATCAGTTGGAAAACCTTTGTGAAGGAGGAGAAAGGATGAGAAGAAACAAGAGAACAAATAATGTTTCATCTTATGAAAGGTTTAAAAGTTTACCCAATGAAAGGTTAAATGATACATATCAAAGATTTACAAAACTTTTAAACGAGCTAAAGAAATTTGGTATAACAAAATCAAACAATGAAAGAAACATAAAATTTCTTGATGCCCTTCCTAGAGAGTGGAGAAGTCTAACCATGACTTTATCATCAACCTTAGAACTAGGAAACATGAGTCTTCATGACTTGTACAGCATCTTGATCCCCAGAGAGGAAGAAATATTTGAAGAAACCATTCAAAGAGGGGGATCTTTAGCTCTAATCTCCAACTCACAAAGATCAACAACAACAAATGATCCACAACCTTCAAACAGTCAAAATCTTGAAACTTCTGATGCATCATCAGACTTTTCAGCTTTTGCTGAAGCAATAGCACTGCTCACCAAAATATTTGAGCAGAGGTTGAGGGGAGGTAACCAGAGATACCAGAGAAGTGACAATGGAAGGATGGATGGAAGATCTAAAGAAGAATTTAGATCTAAGGATAAAGGGAAGGCTGAAGTTGTGTGTTACAAGTGCAAGCAAAGAGGTCACTATGCATCAGAATGCAAGACCAAAAAGCTGAAAGATGTTGCCTATTATGAGAAAAAGCTTGAAGAAGCAAAGAAGCAGCAACAAGTAAGCTTAATTGCTGGAACAGATACATGGTTATCTGATGATTCTTCTGATGATGAAGAAGAAGAATTGGCAAATTTTTGCCTCATGGCACTCTCAGAAGGACTACCAGAAACTTCAGAACAAAAGGTAAATTTAGACAATCTTGATCTTGAACACAAACTAAACAAGCTCATGTCATATTTTCTAAATCTGCAAGAAAAACATCAATCAGATATTAGAAAATCTGATGAGTTGCAAAGGACTTTGAATAAAATCATTCTTGAAAACCAACATCTTATAGAGGACAGTTTAGATCAAAGAGCAAAAATTGAGTTTTATGAAAATGAAAGAAAAGATCTTTACAAGAAAATCAATGACAAAGAAATCAACGTAAGAGGTTTTCAACAGGCTAAAGAATTCATAAATTTTATTGAGTCCACACCAAAGAACAAAGGAGAGGGTTTAGGCTATACAAGTGCTACAAGACCAAATAGAAATAAACCCACTATCTTTGTAAAAGCAACTCATCAGATTTCTGATAATTTAGTATCAGAATCTGAATCTGAATCTTGCAAATCAATCTGTTCTGAATATTCTTTTGACAAACCAAACTTCAAAACAAACAAGAGTGAATACAGTCAAGAATCTGTAAAAATTCCAGAAGCAGTTCACTCATCTTTTCAAAATTATCCAATAATTCCATCACAAGAAGAACTATCAGAAAATTCTGATAACTCTTGTATGTGTGTTGACATACTGAAGCTTGTCCAACACCATCTTCAAAAGAAAAATGTAAAATCTGTTAATGGCTCAGCATGTAACAGTGTTTCTGATGCAAAACCAAGAAGAAATAAAAATAAAATGTTTCAAATTTCATTAGAAACAGTACCCAAGCATGCCTGGGTACCAAAAACCCTCTAATCATTTCATTTCAGGACCATCATGTGCAGCAGATCTGGTACTGCGACTCAGGAAGCTCCAAGCACATGACTGGGGACAGGAGCTTACTCAACTTTGTTTTAAAGCTGGGTAGAATAGTAAATTTTGGAAATGAAGTAAAAGGAAGGATCATGGGATATGGATGCATTAAAGGTACGGATGTCTAACCATAAAAGAGAGTAGTCTTTGTTAAAAGGCTTATCACATAATTTGCTTTGGTCTGATAAATCACCAGAAAATCTGTCAAATTCTGACAACTTCATCAGAATTTCTGATAAGTTATCAGAATTCTGGTGAACCACAAGTAAAAATGCTGATAATCAGAAATATTATAGTTCATTAAAACAAAGTACTGCATGACAACATCCACATTCATATTTCTTGTTTAATTTTTTTTTTTTTTTTTGTGTTTGAATTTTTTATATTTTTCCCCATGTTAGTGCTGATAACGTCATTCAAATAGAAAATTTCTGGGAACTCGTTAAAATAGATATTTCTCTCTCCTTCATTTATTACACCCCATCATGCTTAAGAAAGTTGAAGTGACACATTGGTAGGCTACAATGATACATTACCAGAAATTAGCCACCTAGATAAATCAATGCATATGTAGTGAAGAAGGAACATATCTCTGTTTTTTTATGTTCTCTGATAATCATTAAAAAAAAGATTGTGGTGAAGAAAATTCACAAGTTGGTAGCTTCCATTTATAGCAAATATTATATTTACTATAAATATTCACCACTTTGAGTTAAAATCGGTCATTCTCACTTCTCTTCTTCATCACATATTCACACACACTCACAAAATGAACTCCATCAAAGATAAATGTTTTCCACTTGTTCTTTATCCATATCATAATCTAAGATTGAGGACAAATCTGGAAGGTCCTCAATGGGAAGGGTGTCAAGTTGTATTCAAGATGCTCATGAATAGCAACTTGAGCTATGCCCTCACTGCTCACATATGTGTTCATCCAGAAATTCTTCAAATCTTCTGGAAAAATGCAACACTATCTGAGTTTCATCACAGGGAGCAAATGATCATCAAGAGTGAGGTGCTAAATCAGCAAATTCTGTTAAATGAAGCCACCATAAGGACTGCTCTTCAACTAAATGATGATAATGATGTTCTGATGTTCACAAGGTATCAAAAGGAAAATGTCTTGAGGGAAATGGGTTATCACACACCAAACCAACAACGGGCAATCAACAAAAATGGCTTTAAAAAGCCATGGCAATATCTGGTCACCCAGATGGGTGCATGTTTTTCAAAGAAGGTCATCAATCATCATGAAATATCTCTGAAATTGATGGAGCCTATACTAGCACTGGTACTTAAGGTACCTTACAACTTCTCTCATTATCTGATGAGTGATTTTGTAAGTAATATGTGGGTTGCCAAGCCATTCTTGATGTATCCTCGTTTTCTAACAAAGATAATTACAAGTCAGCTAGACTTTGCAGGCATTCCTGCAAGTTATCCAAGGGCTGACATGAGACTTCAAGAAAACATGGGTCTCAGCGTGCTTGTACCCACTAACAACAACTCTGGGATGATAACTGATCTATTGTTACTTTTGGAAATGGAACATGGTGAAGGAGTAGATATTAATTAGGTTTTATTTGTTTTGTTTGTACAAGTTTCTTTTGTTAATATGTTTGCTTACTAGTCTTCTGATTTGTGGTTTTGGGAAATAGGTAAAGATAAAATGAACATCAGAATTCAAACTCAAAATTTTCTGATAAAATGGGACAAAATCTGGTTATTCAAAATTTTCTGATAAAACTTCAATGATAACAAAATGTTTTTAGAAAATATCAGAAAAGTCAAAGAAACTTGGATGCTACCAGACAAACAAATGTAAGTCTTCTGATCTTTCCTTATTCCCTCTCATCTTAAAAAAAAAGGGGGCACTCATAAGTTTAGGGGGAAATCTCAGAAATTCTGATAAAAAGACTAATTATTTATGTTAGCTACATCTCAAAAAGTCAACAGAAGTCAAAACAAAAGAATACATATGGTCAACAGAATTTCTGATGATTTTATCAGAATGGGAATTTCAGACTTATGAAGAAAAGAGGGTACATATAAAGAAAGATAATTGGACCTTTTATCAAAGGGGGTCCACAAAGAAGAAAAGGTGTCATAGAACCGATAGTTTTCTCCAATCAAAAATCAGTGCAACACTTTCAAGAAATGACTGAAGAAACTACAAATTGAAGAGTCAAGTTGAAAGGACTTAACCACGATTCCATGATAAACAAGTTCATTAATGTCTTAACACCCACGATCCAACGGTTATTTTTTGAACCAAAAACTCAGCATACACGATCTAACGGTTATAAAGACAATTAATGATCTCTTTATCATTATCTCATACCACGATTAATACTCCTTCAACTCCTTCTACTTCATACACCCACAATACTCTCAATTCTTTCATATCCTAAAAACCTCTGTTTTTCCCATAAATCAAAAAATCCCTAAATTTCAAACCCTAACTCACAGAAACCAAAAATGGCAAAAGTTAACCTCAATATTCCAAGTATTCAACATGAAGTACCGTTTGTCGAGGAAGCAGAATTTCTACCAATGAAGGAAAACAATCTGCTGATGAATACAGAGTATTCAGAGTATGATAAAAGATGTCAACTTCTGGTAGAATATCTTACAAAATGCCCAATCTCAGGAGCACTGACAAAAGAAAGAGAAATACCAGAAAGGATGCTACAGCAATTTGTTTACACTTTTAAAGAAGTTGAAGAAAATCGGGTGTCTGCTCATGTATGGGGAAGTGTCTATGTGGAATTAACTCCAGCAAGAGTAAGAGAATGGCTTGGATTGCCTATTCTTGGCAGTTACACTGAAGCCCCAAGCAAAGAAGATTTATTAGACTTCGTCATTGGGCTTGGATACAAGAAAAGAGATATCAACAAAATTGGAGCAATAAGAAGAAGTGAATTGCCAGCCATCTGGCAAGTGATGATGGAAGTATTAAACAAATGTCTCACCTCAAAGATAGGAGGAACTGATCAAATCAATCAAGCTATTCTGACGATCATGTTTGGACTCATAAATGGGTTTAAGATTGATTATGGGTCAGAAATCTTTAATCTTATCAAAAGATCAATCATCACCAGAAATGGAAGAATAACATCTCATCTGCCATATCCAAGGTTAATCTCAATTTTCATTTCTGAAGCATTTATTGAAAGAAACATGGAGATTCCAATCTTAGAAGACATCTGGAGATCAAAAACAATGAAGGCCTGGAGTTCAAATCATGGATGGGAATCAGACAAAGATATCCCTGTGTTGCCAGAAAGCATGTTATGCTTTATTGCACCTGACTCACAATATAGAATACAACATGAAAAACTTCTGATAAAATCAACCTCTCCCACAGAAGAACCAAGCAGAGAAATTGTGAACTGCTCTTCATCAACAGAAAAAGGAGACGATGAGAAGTCCTCACCATCAGAAAATGAGGGTGTAGAAGAAAGAAGAATTCTGGAAAAAGCTAACTTGGAGATAGCCAAATCACCAGAAAACGTAGAAAAGCATGCTGAAAGTCAACAGATTTATGAAGCAGGAATTCATCATGAATTTGAAATTCATCAAACACATGATGCAGGATCACACATTGCTGGAGAGACACACGATGTTGAAATTGAAGCCACTGAAGTCAATCATCATGAAGAATCTTACATTGCTGGTACATCCCTTTTAAACACTGTTCTAGTAGAAACTCACAGAGAAGAAACAAACTCAGAAAGTTCTGTTAACGTTTCTTACAAAATAGAATACAGAACAACGAATGTTGATCAAGAGGTTACTAGTTCCATAAATCTCAACTCTGAATCAGAAAATGAGGAAGAGGATGAGATCTCAACAGATGGAGATCAGGAAACTGATCAAGGAAATCTGGCTAAAGGTAATTTGTTTACCTCAAAAACTTATGGAGGATCATATATTGATATGATTCAAGGAAATAAGGAAATCCAGAATGAGAATGAGTTTTTCATCACTGGTGGAGATAAGTCTGGTAAATTCGAAGCTGCACCAAGTGTGTTAGCCAAGAATGATCCTATCATCTCTAAAACAGCAGCAAATGTGTTTGCAGCTGGAATGTTAGAAGGAACATCTGTTGTTCCACATATCCCTGAAAAACCCATGAACCAAGAAAATATAGAAGCAATACTGGAAAATGTTTACAACGTCTGCAAAAGAAATCCAGTAGAAGAAAAACTTGATATGTTGCTGTCAGAAATACAAGGTCAAAAGGCTGATATGAAGACTTTGTCAGAGTCAGTGAAGGAAATGAAGAAACAAACTGAAGAAAACACTGAAGCACTAAAGTCTCTTCAAAAGATGAAAGAAAAGGCACCAGAATCCAACATCTCTGCATCAGAAATCCAAATGATTCTCACAGAAATAGAAAAAATCAAAGCACAAGTTGCAAAAGTGATTGAATCAAGGCAGTCAAGTAGTACAAACAGAGTTTTGGAAGAAGTTACCATACTAAGGGCAAGTAATAATAGTATCACAGATGCCCTTGAGAAGCTGTCAAAAGAATGGGCTGAAATTCAAACAAAAGCTCAAACAGAATTCACAAATATTCAGAAAAACATACACAGCAACTCAAAACAGGTAAAAGAAGTGCAACAACTGGTAGAGAAGATGCAATTCAATATTGCAAAACTAGCCAAAGTGATCCACAAGAACTCATGAAAGAAATTCCTGCTGAAAGCTCACATCAAGAAACTTCAAAGTCAACTCCTCAACAATCATCAATCTCACCAATCACAAAAACTGGAACCACAGTGATGGGTCCTCCTCCGAATGTTCCAAAAGAAGAAATACTGAAAAGGTTAGCAACTGCAAAACCTCAAGTTATTACAAATTTGAAATTGCTAGCATCTGTCCCAAATCCAACAATATCTGATGACTCAGCAATAAGTAAGTATATGAATAAACAAATTATGAATGAATGGGAACAAGAAGGAGAGTCAGCAACAAAATCAAAGACTGTTAAAAGAAAGATCTCTGAAACCAAGTCTATCATGGTTAAAGAAATTGCAAGAGATGTAATGATATTTCCTGAGACCAATCTGGTGAGCTACTATCTGACAAAAGAAGATACAGCACTAAGATCACTATCTCCAACCAGACTGGGCTTAAGAGAAGAAAGAATAAAAAGAGGGCCAAGCAGCATTCACAAACAAAATTGGAATCCAGTAAAAAGAATTCTAAACGTAAGTGAAGTAAAGAGTGCAATTGATGATATTGGAGGAACTTATGTGCAAAACAGATACACACTTCAGAGGGAGAATGGAGAAGAACAGAAGGTGACTGATGAAGAAATAGCTGACCAGTTGCATCCTTTAGACATTCTGTTTATGAAGGATCATTATGAAAAGGAAAAGAAAAATAATCAAGAAGTCAGAAGAGCATTAAATGGCATATCAAAGGCTGGGATACTGCTGTTTGAAAGAATAGCTTTTTCAGACTTTGATCTATGCATAAATTTTGAGCATGTACACAACAAAAAGGTATATGTCAGATCACCAAAGACAAAAGTTCCTTCAGACATAGTAGAAGATGCAAGATCTGGAGACATCATCATACTGACAAACGCAAATAAAGAACAAGATTATGGTGTAATCTTCAGAGATCAGGATGAAAACAAAGCTATGTTCAGAAGTGTTGACATCTGCAAGTACTCAAATCAAACTCTGAGGTATATCTTGAAAACCATGAACAAAAGACAAGAACATCTTCAGAAGATAGAAAAGAACATGGAGGAAAGCAGAAAAGAAATTGAGCAGATGATTGAAGAATGGATTCAAGCAAGAGAATGGTATAAAGACATGTATGTCAGCTGCAACAAATACATCTCCTACAAAAGGAAGCTAAAGACAGGAGATAAGCATAAGAGAGTGAAACTTAACTGAAAGAACTATTTATTTAACTTCTCATCTTTTATGTAATTTGTTTTAACTTCAGTAACTGGTTTATATTTTCAAGTATTATATTTCCACTGTTTGGAAATTTTTCTGTTTATGAGGTAGTTCTTTTTCTTACAATACTTAGGGGGAAACTGTTAGGAAACTTTATTTGTAAGTATTGAAGAAAAACACAATCAACTGTGTCTATGAAGAGATCACAGTACTGAAGATCACGAACTAGAAAAAGAAGATCAGATGGGACAACCGGAATACATAGCATCTACTTCAAAGAATCACAAGTTGATCAAGAGCTGAATTGGATTATCAGAAGAGGTCATTTCTGATGGATCTGATGATATTTCTGATGAAATATCATCAGTATCTGACGATTCTGATCATTAAAGATTTTCTGATGATTTGTTCATCAGAATTTCTGATGAAGTGGTTTATCAGAATTTCTGATGAAATAACCCACTTGTCTGAAATTGGCTCTGTCCTGCCACACTTACCGAAGCAAGTTGACATTAAATGAAATCATGATGAAAAAGCCAACTTGAACGTTGGAATCAATGAATATGTCAATTGGCTACTTTTTGCAGGAATTATTGTATGAATAAACTATTGTTTATTCATACAAGCCGTCTATAAATAGAAGGCTCAACCAGGAGAAGCAAAGTGAGTTTGAAGCTTAGCATTCACACATACATCTAAACTCCATTGCTTTCTCCCCCACAGAATTCAAGATTCGTTTGTATTAGATAATAATCTTACAATCACCTTGTAAACCATTTTTGTTTCAAAGTGATATAAACTTGATAATTCTGTAGGTCTTGTTTCTTGAAAGTCTGATTTCCATTTCCGCACATCTTTTTCACATCTACTGAAATGCCATATTACGTGAAAAGAAGATTGTTTTGAGCCTGGACTGGGTCTAACAGATGTCGATCTAAGATTATGTGTGATCGGAGTGGACTACATTGTGCTAAGCTCCGAGTGAAGCCAACCAATGTTGTTTGCCCTGTTGCATGTACTTCCAAGAGAGGCGTTCATTAGTGTTCTCATGAGGTATCCCCCAACGGGAATTCCATTAGACCCACCATCCCGATATGGCACGCCAGATTGGACAGTGGTTAATAAAGGAAATCCCGACACCCCCGCCCTAACCACCTCCTACCTTGTGCCTCTTGATGTGGTAGTTGAGATGCGGAAAGCCTATTGGAAGCTAGGGTACGAGTACACAATTTCAAGACAGTCGGCGTGTCTTGGTATTTTGGTGTACACCCATCGTTTTCCTGTGCAAGATTTTAAAAATATGCAACAATTAGCGATTTAGGGTTTAGTCATTACATTTTGTATGAAAGTGAGATGTTTTGTGTATTCATATAAATCGATGTTTAATTACATTTTGAATTATGTTTCTTTGTTGCGTTATGATTAATAAATGACAAGTGAAAAACAATTAAAGACATAAAATACTTAATAAATAAAAAATTTGACATATATACAAATTGTTTTATAAAAACATTTTATAATAAATATGAAGTTTTTTATAATAATATTTAATAAAAAAACATATGCATATTTTTTTTTTATTAAAAACGATGATATTTTATAATAATACTAGATAAATAAAAAACAAATAAAACTTGATATTTTATAATATATACACATTTTCTATAAAAACATTTCATAAAATATGATTTTTTTAATAATAATACTTAATAAAAAACATATGCACATTTTTTTTAAAAACAATGATATCTTCTAATAATATTTAATAAATAAAAAACACATAAAAACATGATATTTTATAATATTAACACATTTATATAACAACATTTTATAAAAAAAATCTATGAATTTTCTTATATTAATATTTTACAACTTACCCATACTAAAACATCGATATTAAATAAAGTTCAATATGATACATCCCAATCATTGGCTGATAGCTAATGATTGACATTAATTAGATGAGCCAGAAGTAGCTGTATAAGGCTATGAGGGGTGTATGGGTAGACCCATTTTCAGACGTATTGGTCAATGAATAGAGTCTAGGGTTTGGAGATATGTAGATACTGTTAAGAGGATATGTGGATACCTCCACTGTTATATATAATCTTAAAGTTATTACGTTATCATCATCATCTAAATATGCATCTGTGTATCATCTTAAAACAAAATTAAATTACTATTTAATGCATTTACCATATAATCATTCATTTGTTAATCTATAAATAAATAAGTAAATGATATTACAAGGTGTTACAAATCAATAAGTCTAAATTTATTTTTACATTTTAAAATCTTTAATTATTTACTATTATTTAATATCAACACCTAGCTAGTTGATATTATCACGTGTACTATATGAATGCCAGCACTCTTCAAGTTTCTATCCTATTATACATAAATATATGAATACAACTACTCCATTTGATAATGGAAAACAGCAAGTGGTTATCTACGGTGGCTATCATATGGATTCAGATCACCTCCGGCGCCGCGTATACCTTCGGAATATACTCAGCTATCCTCAAATCCAGTCAAGGTTATGATCAAACCACTCTAAACACCGTATCGGTCTTCAAGGACATTGGCGGCGATATCGGGGTTTTAGCCGGTCTACTCTACAGTGCTGTAACCTCATCATCTCGTTTTGGGTCTGGACTTTGGCTGGTCTACTTGGCCGGAGCGGTTCAGTTCTTTACCGGTTACTTCTTTATATGGTTGTCTGTGACCGGAGTCATTGACCGGCCCCCCGTGCTGCTCATGTGCCTCTTCATGTTCATGGCTGCACACGCTCAGACTTTCTTCAGCACTACGAATATTGTTGTTACTGTTCGTAACTTCCCAGATTATAGTGGAACTAGCGTTGGCATTATGAAGGTAACTAATTCTTTTAATGTTATGATTGTTTCGGCCGGAATCTTCTTAACTAAGTTATTTGCCGATAATAATCCGAACTGGTCCACTTTTGACCGATAATAGTCTGCTTTAAAAATAGCTTAACAGAGTTAAGTTTTTTTTTTCGAGTTATAAACCGATTTTCAGGGCTTTATCAATTTGTAATAAAGCAATATAAAGTAGTGAAAAATGGAGTGTAAAAAGTAGGGTGAAAAAGAATCAAATAATGGTGGGTTAATAGTTGGGCCACGTAAATATACTTATGGCCATATGCATGTTATAAGATGGTCCCGCTGCATTATTGGGTCTCAAACAAGGAGAAGTAAAATAAAGAGTTAATTACTTTTTTCATCATGTGTTTTGTTAAAAATCATTATTTCAGTCCATTAGTTTAAAAATTGTGATTTCAGTCCCTGTGGTTTCACTTTTGTAATCATTTCAGTCCATATGGTTTCACTTTAGTAACCATTTCAATCCATTTATTATGTAAGTACATGGACTGAAATGGTTACGATGTGGACTGAAATGGTTACGAAATGAAACGACAGGGACTAAAATCATAATTTTTAAACTAATGGATTGAAATAGTGATTTTTGACAAACCACAAGGACAAAAACAGTAATTAACTCTAAAATAAATTAGTTACTTTGGAATCTTGCTTTTGCTTCTCTAAAATCTTAAATACGTGTACTTAAAGTTGATACATGAGTTATAAGATTGAAAACTTTTGTGACGGAAAGGCCTCATTACTACGTGTACTTAAAGTTGATACATGAGTTATAAGATTGAAAACTTTTGTGACGAAAAGGCCCCATTACTCATTATTCGTTTTGGGCCCCCAATAAGCTTGAGGCGGCCCTGGTGAGCACGATTCGGTTCGGTTATGAGCTTTCACCAAAACCAAAACCGACATATTTGGTTATTAGAGTTTCTTAACTGAACGGTTTTTGGGTGGTGGTGGGGTTGGGGGGTGGGGGTTTAGGTTTTGGGTGGTGGCGGGGTGGGGTGGGGGTGGGTGTTTAGGTTTTGGGTGGTGATGTAGTCGGTTTAGGTTTTAGGTTATTGGACATTTGTCACTCTATAAATCCTTCTTACACTTCTTACAATTAGTAGGCTTTGTAGAATAACTTAACCCCAAGTCTAAGATTAAGTTCTTTTTAAATTTATGGGATAATCATTTCTCAGTCGTGAAATAACTACATTGGTTGATTTAAACTAAATTAAAGTTCATCAATATGCTAACAAACTTGAATAAATACTTCATTGAAAGAAATGATATATCTGTTCATTTTCACTTGATTTTAGAAATAAACTAAATAACTAATACAAGTGTTTTTTTTCTGAGTAAATTACAAGTTTTGTCCTTTATGTTTATCGCAAATTTCAGGCGTTGTCCTTTGTCTTCAAATTTGACGGGTTTTGTGCTTTATGTTACAAAATCTTGCACGTTACGTCCTTTATCCCTAACTTAGTTAATTTTTTTTGTTAAATCTGGCTACCCAAGGGCAAGTTTGTCTTTTTGCCTATATAATCAAATTATTTTAATAAAAAAAGGAAAATAAATTAGAAAACAAATATTATATATGACCTGCTTTCTCCCTCTACCCCTTTTTCACTCCTCCCTCTCTTTCTATAGATTTCAGCCAAGAACCCATAGCCACCACCTCCCTCACAGCGACCACCACCCCCACCACCCTCACAACCGTCCACCCACCCTCACCTATAACTACCACACCCTATTCAAGCCCATTCTCTCTCTAGGAAACAACCATTCAGGCAACCTCCACCGCCAACACTCCTGCACCACCGTCATCTTCTTCTCTGACACTCTTGCACCATCATCAGAACGCCGCCTTAAAAAAACCCTAGCTTTGTAGATCGGAATGATGGTGGTGGTTAGGGTTGGGGGTTTTTCGCAGATCTAGACGATAATGGTGGTTAAGTTACGCGGTGGTGGTGGAGTGGGTTGCAGGTGGGTAATCGGGTGTGGTGGAGGTTGCAAACAGTGAAGACTAAAAATCACACAAAACTTGCTCCAAATTCATTCGTGCCACAGGCTTCTGGTTTGCAGGTGGGTAATCGGGTGTGGTGGCGATTCCTTGTGACCACAGGCTTTGGTTGATTGTTGTTCTTTATCGTCCTCTGGTTCAACAATTATGTAATTTATGCCGGTTTTTAGTAATTGATGAATGATTTTGGTTTTTGGTAATGGTGGATCGAAGGGGTGGATGTTGATGGTGATGGTGATGTTGGAGACGGTGGAGTGAGTGGTGATGGTGGGTCAGGCGATGTTGGAGATAGTGGGTGGTTGGTGGCAGGGTGTGAAACAAGACCTACCAAATGTTTGATTGGGTTAAAATAAAAGAAAAGTTTGGATCTGTATATTATTGCAGGATTGGCGGTGGGTGGGTTATGTAGGTGGTTTTGGTCTAGTTGCAACGATGGTGGGTGGTTGGTGATGGTGGTTATGGTGGGGTTGCACTGTTGCAGTGGTGGGGACGGGTTATGCGGGGTGGTGGTGGTGGTCGGCGGCAGGTGAGGGTGGGAGGTGGTGGCGGCAGGTGATGGCAAGTGGTGGTTTGAAAGAGAGAGAGAGTGTGTGTTTGTGAAAAGACAATACTACCCTCATGTGCAGTGCACATGACATAAGTTAACGGGAAATTATAACTGGGTTTGCCCTAAAGGACATAACGTACAACATTTTCAAACATTAAGTACAAAAGTCATCGATTTTAAAGGTAAATGACAGTGCCAAAAATTTGGAGCAAACATAAAGGACAAAACTTGTAATTTACTCTTTTTTTAAAGTCTTAGTTTAATGAATATATATTCAACGTAAAAGCATTGTAGAGAGCTCACAGGGTTCAAATACTGACATGATTTGGTTAGGGATGACCTTTTTAACATATTCAGGTGCGCTGGTATTTCTGCTAAGAAAGAGGCACTCGTTAATTTCTTAACAGACCCGTTGGAAGGGAGATCTACCCTTCGACCAGCCGATATTCTGGTCTTTGGATGGGTAGTAGGAAAACATGCCTGTGTGGATCTAACAGGGGTTTCCCCGCTTGTGGGCTTAGGGGGTAGTGCTTTCACGGTGGGTCAGGTTGCTTTAAAGGCTGCTTCGGGTAAAGTGACCAAACATGAAAAAGCGTGTCTTGACAACCAGCACGTGTTTATCCCATTTGCTTTTCATACTTTTGGTTTTCTGGCGTCAGAGGCTGTGGACCTACTTAGTCGAGCTCAAAGGGTCATGCATAGTAATGTTATGATCCCGAGATCTATGGACGTAGTTTTTAAAAGGCTTAGTTTTGCTATTCAAAAAGGGGTAGCGACGCAGCTTGTTGCCCGTTTACCAACTATCTCGATGTAAATTCATAACACGATTCTAAGAATCTAAGTAAATAATTGAGAGAGAACTAGGGATGAGCATGTCGGTATTCCGTCCCGTACCGATACCGATACCGACTAATACCGATACCGATTTTCACCCAAACTAGGTACCGATACCGATACCGAAACATGTCGGTTAGGTATCGGTACGGTACGGTATCGGTATTATACCGTATTTTGAGGGTCGGTATCGGTATAATACCGTACCGTACCGATACCGAAATCGACAAAATGTGGATACCGATCGGGATACCGATACCGATACCGATCGGTACGGGATCGGTACGGGATCGGTACGGGATCGGTATGGGATCGGTATTGGTATTCATATGCTCATCCCTAGAGAGAACTTTAATTTCCTTAACCAAAAGTGAAATAAATCATATAAAGAGTAAACTGCAATTTTACACCCTGAGGTTAGGGGACATTTGCATGTCTACCCCTCCTAAGGAAATAATTGCATTTTTACCCCCCCCCCCCCACTGTTCACCCTTATGTCGCACTTTTACCCCCCGTCGTCAAAGTGGGTAACTGATCTGTTAGATTTAATATGAAATGACTATTTTACCCTTTTATTTTACCCCCCCACATTCCTGTTGTGTTGCATAATTACCCCCCACAGGTAAATTACTAAAATGCCCTTTCTTATTACCCCCTATACTTTGAGTTTAGAAGCAATATTACCCCCTGCAACTTTCAAATCACCATGGAAACCAGTATCAAGCTTTCAAAAGAAAAGAAATTTCAAGTTCCACAACAAATTCACTCATTATCACACATCATTCCTTATCATTATACACTTATCCAAGAAATTAGTGAGTATATGTATCGAATCATTCATGGATCATCATCACTGAAAAACACTAACATGAAGGAATTCTCTCATAAACTTCAGTCAACTCAAATTAGATACAATCGTTTGTCACTATGCACAACCCTCAACCACCTCCAGAAACATCACCAGTTGCATCATCAAGCTGTTGTAGAACAATATTGGACAATCTCACCTCAAGCTCATTGTCAAGTTTGAACCCCTCTTTGTTCAATTCATTCAATAGGTCAGATGTTGCCATATATCTGTAATCTTTGTCCTTCCCCGTCATCTGCATGAGCCAAAAATTGTTGTATCAATTCTAAAGCGCTTTCACATGTATTATGGAGTCCATAGCTACTTACCTTCTCCAGGATAGCAGGTATGGATGAATTTGCCATCTAAACCTTTTAGTCATATGTTCATTGACCATAACAAAAATATGAACATACAGATACAAACATAAGTTTAAAAAATCTTATGATCACAAAAAGTCTGAACCAGATAAACTACAACTAAGCATAGATTATAGTTTCTTTCATCATATATTCATAAACCACCAATGGGGTGGTGGTCCATTGGGTTCAAGTCTCACAGACGACAGGAAAAGAAATTTGTCGTTCAAAAAAAAATATATTCATAAACCAATTTAAGAATGTAAGCATATAGACTGATAGTCGCAATAAATTTAGAAAAAAATCTTTATGATTAGTAAAAATCAAACCAGAAAACCACTAATAAAGCAAAGATCAATGCCTCGGTGCTCTTTAATACACTCATGCAAATAATACTTCATGAATAATCTATTCTGGTTTTTTGATCAAATATTCAAAAACCAACTCAAATTAAAAAATGTAAACAAATAAAACAAAAAATCTTAACCTTTTGTGGTTCTTTGGTTAAAGAAATTCTTCCCTAATCCCTATCAAGACTCCACAGTTTACAACAATTCATTTATAATGATGATCTGAAAATATAAACCAAAGCATTCAACTGTTCTAAGTAAATCCTTTAAACAACCCTACAACTGCACAAAATCAAGTAATGCCCTTAATCCCTATTAAAATGAAATGCGCCGAATGACTTAATACAAATAGTTGCCTCGATTTACCTGCAAAATATTCACAAACCTAAACATTACTATAAGAAATGAAACCCCTAAAATTACCCCCAAAGAACTATTACTCAATAAACAAAATTAGAGCAAACGAAATAACAAAAACCTATTTACCTACAAAATCTTTCCCATAAATAAAACACGTATACACTTTAAATTTACAAAACTAAACATTACAACACAAACAAAACTAACATTATCCCCAAAAATTAAAACCAAATAAACAAAATTAGGTCACAAATAACATTTTTATACCGAACCTTCTCATCAGCGTTGGGAGTCTCCACATGCTTCTTACAGTACTCAATAACCTTCGAAAGGATCTTACTCGTGACGTTAGGGAGCGGGATAGCAGGTATGGTTGCGGTGGGGAAGGAGCTGCGGCTAGTGGTTGAGGAGCGGCGGCAGGGGTTATTTGAAGAAGATGATAATTTGAAGATGATGATGGATCTGTGTTATTTGAAGAAGATGATGATAATTTGAAGATGATGATGGATCTGTGAGGCAGGGGTTATTTGAAAAAGATGATGATAATTTGAAGATGATGATAATTGGAAGAAGATGATTATAATTTGATTTTATAAATAATAATAATAAATATAGGGTAAAATTACCAAAATACCCCTGTCTATAACAGTCAAATAACTGTTGACTGACGGCAGGGGGTAAACATGCGATATAACAGTGAACAGTGGGGGGTAAAAATGCAATTATTTCCTTAGGGGGGGTAGACATGCCAATGACCCCTAACCTCAGGGTGTAAAATTGCAGTTTACTCTTATATAAAAATAAAAAAAATTAAAGATATATCAATTCGATTCGATACGGTTATTTTTGCTACGAACTCAACCATATTGTTAATTTTTTTTTCTTAAAATTATAGGGTTTTGTGGGGCTGAGTGGAGCCATACTAATTCAAATCTACCACACACTGTTTGGTGACAAACCAACCAACTTCTTACTCATGCTTGCTGTGTTTCCAGCACTAGTGTGCCTTGCTACCATGTCTCTCGTTCACGTAAACCCTTCAAACACGAGCAATGACAAACCTCATTTAAATCGCTTCTCGTTGATCGCACTCATAATCGCCACATATCTAATGTCCGTAATCATCCTTCAAAACATCTTCACATTCCCATCATGGGCTCACATTCTCACAACAACTATTCTTGTGATTATGGCATTGTCACCTCTTCAAGTAGCCCTCACAGCTCAAAGCAGCGAACAACGATCACCATCCCCTGTCATGGCCCCATTGATCACGACTTTAGAGGATCAAAATGAAGTTGAGATGAATCTGCTAGAGGCAATGAGCACAATCAACTTTTGGTTGTTGTTTCTAGCAATGGTTTGTATAATGGGGTCAGGGTTAGCAACAATCAACAACATAACTCAAATAGGCGAGTCGCTTGACTACTCAACGGTTGAGATCGACACAATGGTTTCTCTAATGTGTATATGGAATTTTCTTGGTCGGTTTGGTGCTGGATTTGTGTCTGATTTGTTCCTACACAAATACGGCGGGGGAAGACCGTTGTTTATCTCCCTTACACAATTAGCGATGGTCGTGGGCTATTTGAGCATTGGCTTTAGTGGGAACTTGTACATTGGTTCGGTAATTGTGGGTGTTTGCTACGGATCACAATGGTCTTTAATGCCTACAATCACTTCGGAAATATTTGGGGTGAAACATATGGGAACTATTTTCAACACTATTGCCGCGGCCAGGCCCTATGGGTTCGTATATATTTTCTGTGCAAGTGATTGGAAACATTTATGACTGGAAAGCACAAGCAAGTGGGGGGTCGTGCCATGGGCTTCATTGCTTTAGGCTTTCGTTTTCTATATTTTCGGCGGTTTGTGGTTTTGGTATTATTGTTTCCTTGGTGTTGTTTCTTCGAACAAGGGGGTTATATGCTTCAATTTTGCAAAGAAGGTTGAAGGGGTAAGTTAGAAAGAGCTCTTGCGTTGGATTCAATTTGCATGTTATATTTCTATATGCTAAGTTAATAAGGATTATTTTGTAATGGAATCATGTTCCATCAAAGAAAGAAGATGGGGTTTTTTTATTAGTTTTGTAGCATATGATATATTTGGATTTATGTCATTATGTATGAGTTCTATCAATGCATAAAATGGAATTTGATATTTTAAAGTTCATGGAAATTGAAAGGAACTTAATCTGTTTAATGATCTTTCATGATCAACTTTAGTTGTAACTTAATGTCATAAGGAAGGTAAAGTAACTTGCTCGGAAAAACTTGATTAAATTCTGCTCAACCCAAATAGACTCGGATAGATTTTCAAGAGTCTTCGTGAGCGAGCTCTTTAGGTCGTTTGAGTAGAAGTGCTCATAGAAAATAACCTCAATCCAATAAGCCAATGTCGTCATCATCATCATACTCAATAAATCTCACCAATAGCAAAAGCTAAGATAGGGTCTGAGTAGGGTAAGATGTAGACAGCCTTACCTCTACCCCGAATGAATAGAGAGAGTGAGACCTCCGGCTCCACCAATAAGCCAATGTGAAATTGTGAATATGTGATGTTCAAATAAAAAGGTCCAAAAAGAGAGTCCAACTATAAATAGTGTCCATCCAAAAAACTTGTTGTTCATGTGACAGATCTTGATTAAAATTTCGTCTAACCACTCCTAACCTAAAAGAAAAGAAACTATATTAAAATAGTTATAGAAGGTATAAATACAAATATTAATTTTTTTAAAGATAATTGAACATCCTATTATCATTTACAACTACATAAGTTACAGCACTCTTGAATTGGGCTCGGAAGGAACAGAAAGTCAGAAACTAATAGGAGCCACTTGAAGCTGACAATGAGCTTTCGACCCATTAAGCCGAAACTAGTAAAAAAGCTTAAAAGGGTTTAAATAGGATACACTGTAGAATGGTTGAATCGGTTTTTATTTTTTCGGTTTTGGTTAGTTTCAAACCCATTTGTTGGGCTACTGATTTGGGGGTGGTTTCGGTTCGATCGGTTCCGAACCGGTTTGAGAGTTGGTTTTTGACCCTGGTTTGATTTCGGTTCCAAACCAGTTCATGTTTTTTTTTAGCGCATTTAGTAGTCGACAAAAAAATTACATAAAATCTCATTTATTGATTTTTCAATTTTCAAAACAAAATGTGAGAAAATCAACAACTACATCATTAGCAACAGCAACAACAATACTAAGCGTTTATTCTTCACCCGAAGAGCCTTGCAGTATTTGAAAATATGATTTCTCAAAGTTGAGTTTGGTTGGAAATATTTTTTTCACAACTTCGGCAACAACCCTTTTGAGACCCGTTCGACATCTAACATAAGTCGAAATTTCCATCTTCCCCCCTAAATTTCAGAGTTTTGCATCATTTTAAGAAGAGTAAATTACAAAAATCGTCCTTTATGTATGCTACTTATTACAAACTATGTCCTTTGTCTTTAATAAGTACAAAAACCGTACTCGATGTTTGCAAACCCTTGCACATTATGTCCTTTAGCCCTAACCCAATTAGTTTTTTTGGTTAAATATGACCAAATGGACCCCACATGAGGGTGTTTTGGTCATTTTACCCTAAATACTTTTTTTTTTTTTGAACGGCAAATTAGGATCACTGACGGACCTCTGGAGTAGATATGGGCAAAAAAACCGGTTTTTTAACCGAAACCGGTTAATAACCGTAACCGAAACCGGTTTTTAACCGGTACCAAAATAACCGGTTTAGGTTTTTTAATAACCGGCGGTTCCTAACCGGTTTTAGTTATTCTTATCAATAACCGGTTTTTAACCGGTTAATTAAAACCGGTTTTTTAGAGTGTTAATAATAACCGGTTTTTAACCGGTTCCTAACCGGTTTTTAACCGGTTTTTTTACATGTTAACCGGTTTATTATAACCGGTCGGTTATTAACGGTTAATGATGTTCAGCTTGAATAACCGGTTATTAACCGGTCGGTTATTAACCGTAACCGGTTTTTTTTTCTTGGCCCATTAACCGTCCCAACCGGTTAACCGGTTTAGGTTATTAAAAAAACCGATTTGTGCATGTCTACTCTGGAGTATCATCGTGCCACCAGAGGAACCACCCGATCATATCCATCTCCACTAGGCATAATGTCACACCAATTCAGGAGGAAACCCAATAAATATGAGAAAACCCCCCTTGTGGGAATCGAACCCAGGACCTATTGGTCCCAAAGCCTTATCCCACCACCAAGATGCCACTAGGCTATAAAGCCATGGGCATTTTTTTTACCCTAAATACTAAAATAAACAATCAAAAAATTATATATATATATATATATATATATAGGGGAAGGTTCTATGCAGAACACTAAATATTGCGAGAACACGCAGAACAAAATAAATCACTCATTTTTTCAATCCTAAAAACCTAAAAAGTAGATGAAAATGTTATAAATGTAAGATTTATTGTTTCTCACACTAGAATTTAAAACAAAATATAAAAAAGGATAAATTACACTTTTCGTCCTTTATGTTTATAGCGGGTTGCAATGGATAGCCTTTAACTTCAATAATTACAGCTACAATCCTTTATTTGAAAAACATGTTGCACGTTTCATCCTTTACCCCAAACCCAGTTAAAAAATTAAGTTAGTTCTGATCACCTGTTTGGCACTTGGGGGCATTTAAGTCCATTCACCTATCATCTACCCCACCATATAAATTCTTCCTTTCTCCCCCAAATCCCTCATTAGGGTTTCTATCAAAACCTGCAACTCCTCTCTCCCTCTCTATTCAATCCAACCAGACACCTAAATCACCCAAATCCATTGATCACTAATCACTAAATCAACAATGGCACTAAGCAACATATTCCCCACATAAGCCCAACCCAGATACATCCTAACAACCGGAGGATCAGGAGAAACGAGAGGAGCTAGAGAGAGACTGGTACGGTGGTGAGGGTGATGGCGCTTTTAAAGAGAGGAGAAGGCATTTGTATGTGTAAAAGAGAGTTCTTGTAGCAAGGGCTTCAGATCTGGGGCAGTTAACAAGAAGTCACCATTTTCCGGCCATAATTTCAGGCCTTTAAACCCCCGCCAGCAACTTCCGGCCATAGTTTATGGCTTGTACTCATTTAGCACTCTAATACGAGAATCGATGGTTGATATGTACAAGGGTTTCTTCATTATCAGTTGGATTAACGGTGGCTGGAGTCATCATAGACGGCGGTGTTAGGGCGACAGTGGGGTTTTGTTTTTGATTTTTTGAACATAGATCTGAAATCCGTTCTTGCTCTTGGAATTTTGCAGATCTGAAAAGTGTTTTACCCAAGTTTAGAACTTGGGTTTTTTTTGTATTTTATAAGAAAAGAATATAAATTTGGGTGTTTCTTGCTTTTGTAGAGTGAAATCCCCAGATCTTTTTGTTTTTGATTTGTAGAACATAGATCTGAAATCCGTTCTTGCTCTTGGAATTTTGCAGATCTGGAAAGTGTTTTACCCAAGTTTAGAACTTGGGTTTTTTTGTATTTTATAAGAACATAAAATTGGGTGTTGCTTTTGTAGAGTGAAATCCCCAGATCTGAAAAGTGCTTTTGAAGATGAAATCCCTGGAAGTACATACATTTTAAGATATTATTGCAAATAAATGTTCTTTTTTATGAAGATGATAAATTCCCTGAAAGTGCTTTTGAAGATGAAATCCCCTAGAAGTACATATATTTTAAGATATTATTGCAAATAAATGTTCTTGATGTTCTTGTTTATGAAGATGATAAAAGATTGGTGTGTTCTTGTTTTTGGTTTACTTTATTAAACATTTAAATAAAAACATGAATTGACTAAAATACCCTTAAGTGAATAAACTTAACTAATTTTTTTAACCTGGTTAGTACTAAAGGACGTAGAGTGTAACGGGTTTTGCAAATAAAGGACTGTGACTGTAATTATTGAAGTTAAAGGCTATCCGTTGCAATCCCGTACAAACATAAAGGACGAAAAGTGTAATTTACCCTATAAAAAATCTTCAGTTTTTAAATAACCTACACACTTGTAGGTTATGTGTATACTAAATTACCTACATGTATGTAGACTATGTGTAGTGAAAAATATATGATTTTTTTATGTATATATAATACACATATGTATGTAAGAAACATAAAATTTAAGAAATATGAAACTTAAATCCCAAAATTTAGTGATTTAGAGTTGTTCTTTTTGTTCTCGCAATAATTAGTGTTCTATAATGATCCTTATATATATATATATATATATATATATATATATATAGTGTGTGAGGTTCATTAGGGAACACTAAAAAAGTGGGGAACAGTGGGGAACCGACTCAAACGAACTCCGATTGGACTCATTCCAACGGCGTTGGAACCGGCTCGTCGAACCCTAACTAGTATCTTTTAACCTTGAACCCTAAATCATAACCCCTAAACCCTAAATATATTAGGGTTTGGCTTTTAGGGTTTAGCTTTAGGGTTTAGCTTTAAGGTTTAGATTTAGGGTTTAGCTTTATGGTTTAAGGTTTAGCTTTTGGGTTTAGATTTAGGGTTTAGCTTTAGGTTTAGCCTTTAGGGTTTATAGTTTATATTTTACGGTTTAGCTTAGGTTTTAGCCTTATTTTTTAGCTTTAGGGTTTAGAGTTTAGGAGTTAGGGTTTAGGGTTAAGAGATCTTAGTTAGGGTTCGACGAGCCGGTTCCAACGCCGCTGGAATGAGTCCAATCGGAGTTCATTTGAATCAGTTCCCCGATGTTCCCCACTTTTTTAGTGTTCCCCAATGAACCTTCCCCTATATATATAACACTAAAAAAGTGGGGAACAGTGGGGAACCGACTCAAACGAACTCCGATTGGACTCATTCCAGCGGCGGTGGAACCGGCTCGTCGAACCCTAACTAGGATCTCTTAACCCTAACCCCTAAATCATAACCCCTAAACCCTAAATATATTAGGGTTTGGCTTTTAGGGTTTAGCTTTAGGGTTTAGCATTAGGGTTTAGCTTTAGGGTTTAGTTTTAGGGTTTAGTTTTAGGGTTTAGCTTTAGGGTTTAGCTTTAGGTTTAGCCTTTAGGGTTTAGCTTTTAGGGTTTATAGTTTAGATTTTACGGTTTAGCTTAGGTTTTAGCCTTATTTTTTAGCTTTAGGGTTTAGAGTTTAGGAGTTAGGATTTAGGGTTTAGGGTTAAGAGATCTTAGTTAGGGTTCGACGAGCCGGTTCCAACGCCGCTCGAATGAGTCCAATCGGAGTTCGTTTGAGTCGGTTCCCCGCTGTTCCCCACTTTTTTAGTGTTCCCCAATGAACCTTCCCCTATATATATATATATAGGGTAGGGTTATTGTAAAAAAGGTTAAAAGTGTGAGAAATGTGAGAAATATTGTGGAGATGACATGTGTCATCAATTAAAATTAATTCAAAAGGGTAAACAAGTAATTTTATCATTAATTCAATTAATTCAAAACTTTCCATAACAGCCACCTTAATTATAGGAACATGATTTTTTTAAAATCTCTAACAAAACAGTACGAATAACACTGCAACCATCATTCAGCACGTATATTATATAACACAATTCAATAAGTATATAACACCACTCAATAAGTATATAACACTATTTTAAAGATCTCAGTAAAAACACAACGAATAACACTGCAAAACCATCATTCAGCACATGTGTAACACCATTCAATAATTATATAACACCATTCAATAAGTGTATAACACCATTCAATAATTATATAACACCATTCAATAAGTATATAACACCATTCAGCACATATATAATACCATTCAATAAAGTATATAACACCATTCAGCACATATATAATACCATTCAATAAAATATATATAACATCATTCAGCACATATATAACATCATTTAATAAAGTATATAACACCATTCAGCACATATATAACACCATTCAATAATCATTACATCTACGCATCATCTTTTTCTCCACTGCCGGCACCACCACTGCCGCTCCGCCGCCGCCGTCGTGTAGAGGTGGCCAACCACCCGACACCTCCTTGCTGGATGTCTTTTTATCGCTCAAACCAAACCACCGGAAACCACCTTGCCGGAACCCATGCCCCTTCGAGTTAGGGTTAAAGGACATAATGTGCAAGAGTTTGCAAATATCGAGTACGATTTTTGTACTTATTAGGCTACACCAATTGGTGACTTTTAAGATGGGTTGGTTGCCAAAAAGTGAAAAAAATAAATAAGAAAAGCATATTCAGCCACGACCAAGTTGAGCCAACAACCTTGGTTGTTGATTTTTTTATTATTTTAACAATGCCACATGTTGGCTTATCATTGGTTCTTTTATAATTATGTTTTTCATTTTAGTTTTATAACAATTAATTCTAGCTAAAACATGATTTTCTTTAATAACTTTTTAGTATTTAATTATTAAAAAAATCTGAAAACACAGTGTTTTTTAACTTTTTTTTGTGTACTTATCAATATAAGTTTTATCAAAAATCGAGTTCATTCAAAAAAATATATATTTTTAATTAATTTTTTTTATAAAAAACACAGTGTCATTTTTATTAACATTAAAAAAATCTGAAAACACAGTGTTGTTTAACTTTTTTTTGTGTACATATCGATATAAATTTTATCAAAAATCGAGTTCATTCAAAAAGATATATATTTTAAATTAATTTTTTTATAAAAAACACAGTGTCATTTTTATTAACTGTGTTTGATGAATGTATGTGTTTTTTTATTAAAAAAATTCTTATATTGTTGTTATTTATTTTGCTTTTAAATTAAATCGGTTTCAAATGAAAATATTAATTGTAATTATTTTTAACACATTTATGGATAAATAATAAGCATAAAAATATATATTTAATAAAAAATGTTTTAAAGGTTGGGTTGTGAATGTGAGTAAAAGGTTGAGGTATGTTGGGTTGTGTAGGTGAAAGAGAGAGAAATTAGTTTTTTATTAAAAGGTTGGGTTGGAGAAGGTTATGGATGGAGATAGCCTTAAAGACAAATGATACAGTTTGCAATAAGTAGCATACATAAAGGACGATTTTTGTAATTTACTCTTTTTAGAATTTAATAACTTCCAAATCGGTAGAGGATGCACCAACATCACCAATGGAGAGTGAGGCATCGCAAAAACTTTGTGAGACCAGAAAGTTTTTGCATTATTTTGTTGTATTTGTGTTTTTTTCTAGAAAACAACCACAAACAATCAAATGACCGATAGAAAACGTTCCACAAGGTTCATATAGTCGGAACCGGTTTTATCCGATGGGTGGCCGGGTGGGGAACCAATAGTTTCAAACGGTTTGGGACCGGTTTTTGGTGAGCCGGTTTGAGTAGAGTCTTCAGTTCTAGTTTGGATTATAAATCGAAAGGCTCGACTATTCCAATTAATGTTTATCAATAAAAATCTAACTGAAATTAAGATCGTTAATTATTCAAAAAGATTAACAAAATAAAAATAGCTATTAAACTACTTTTTAGTTTAATTTTATGGTTTTAATTATACATAACAGTATATGTGCTGTAGACAATCTGCTGTGTACCATTTGCTTGGGTTCTTTATACTTTTATATGCATCTATGTTAGTTCTTTTTTTTTTTCTGTTTCTTTCTATATCAGACTTCTTCCTTTTTTTTTTCATTTATTTATACTATCTAATAAATAAGAATTTTTCATTGTCATATGTCCCTCTTAGCTATCAAGAATTTTGATAGGAAATGATTAAGAATTACTAGATTTATTTAAAGAATAAATTACAAAAATAGTCCTTTATGTTGATACTAGATTGCAAACTATGTCATTTTTTCTTCAAAAAGTACAAAAAACGTAGTCGATGTTTCCAAACCCTTGCACGTTATGTCCTTTAGCCCTAAGTCAGTTTATTTTCATGGTTAAATTTGAACAAGTGGACCCCATTTGAGGGCAAATTAGACTTTTTAACATTTATTTATATTAAAACAATATTATAAAAAAGGGGTAACTTTGCAAAATAGTAATCAAGTTTCCACTTTGTTCTACTAAAGTCACTCAATCTTTTTTTGTCTTTCTAAAGTCACTCAAGTATTATATGTGGTTCCAATCTTGTGTAATTTGTAGGTTACCAGGTGCTTGATGTCATATTTTTTTTTTGGTGCTTAAGTGGATTATATATAAAGTGACTTGGCTTTTTTAATTAAAAAATATTAACTAAAAATGACTTTTTTTTCTTTTATATTTAGTAAAATAATGTATTTTTTTGTTTCCTTGGTGGTGAAAATAGTAACTTTTTTTATTAAACGTGTTTTAATTTATCAACACGCATCCCATTAAATTTTCTTATTAAACCTGTTTTATTATTAAAAACACATTTTATGTTACTCAAAATCCCCAACACATTTCGACTTTATCTGTTCTTATTAAAAACACATGTTATTATTCATCAATCCTCAAACCCATTTATTAATTTATCAAACCCAGTAAAGCCTTTTTTTCCTCACCTGACTTGCATGAATCAATCAACAATGGATTTGGTTTGGGAAATGATTGATGAATAGTTAATTGATCGATGAATCAAAAATCACTTTTGAATGGATTTGAATTTAAGATGAACAGATAGGATTTGCTTTCAAAAATTATTTGATATTTTGAGGGAAATAAGATTTTGAACATGTAGTTGATAAAAAATTATGATCAATGATTGAAACTGAAATGTATGGGTATTTTTAGGGTTTAAAGTTTGTTTTTTGAATATAAATGATATTCATATAAGCTTAAAAAAATAAAAAATAATAAGAAAAAAGGGGTAACCTGGTGACCTGGTAATTACACACTATTAGAACACTAAATTAAAGTTTAATTACTTTAGAGAGACAAATAAAGTTTGGATGATTTAATTGAAACAGTAGACAAACTTGGTTACATTTTTATGACATTTTCCCTATAAAAAACATATAATAGTTTATCATTTTTCTCTTTCTTTCTTTTAAGGGTGTAGGGAGTGGTTAAACACTTTGGAATGGCAAACCAAAAAACCGACCAATCAGAGCGCGCCATGTCAATCAGTCAAAAGTGTTTAAACTTTGCTGAAAATTGTTGGCAATGGTTTAAACACTTGCTGAAGTGGTAAACTTTTATTATTATTTCTTTTGTGCACTATTTTATTTAATATTAATAAATGTAGAATAAATACATTAAATAAAAAAACAATAAACTTTCATAAATTAAATTAAAAACATCAAAATTACACTAAATTAAAAAACAATAAAATTACATTAACTTGAAACAATTTAAACTAGTCTTCGTCGGAATCGACCAAAATGTGGGGTAAATCTTGACTTGCGAGATGATCTATGAGATCGTGTTTTAGTCTCCAATGCGTGTCTTCATCCATCAACTCGCCCAACACCGTATCGTCTAGAGCGGGCTCGACCGGAGGATCCCGAATGTGCACCGGTGCTATCGCCTTTCCTTCATCTTTCAAAATCATATTGTGTAAAATAATACACGTGTACACGACACTCCTAATTTTTTCAACGGATTTTACTCGCATCGGTCGACTCAATACACCCCATTTCGCCTTCAAAACACCAAAAGCCCGTTCGATGTCTTTTCTTGCCGCCTCATGTTGCCTCTTGAATTTCTTTTGGTCTACTTCGTGAGGGTAAGGGATCGACTTCACAAACACGGACCACGAAGGGTAGATTCCATCTACGAGCAAATAACCACGTTTGTGTAAATGGTTGTTAACGTAAAATGGACATTTTGGCGCGGTTCCATTTCGTTTCGTTAAAAATAACGGAGATTGTTGTAGAACATTGATATCGTTTTGAGAACCCGGTGGACCGGCAAAAGCATGCCAAAACCATAAGTCTTGAGAAGCAACCGCTTCGAGCATAACAGTCGGGTATCGATGATCTCCTCGCATATATTGGCCTCGATACTCTGTCGGACAAAATCGCCAAACGAAATGGGTGCAATCAAGGCTACCGAACATACCTGGAAGGTGATGTTTTTCCTCATGAGCTTGGTATAAAAGTGCCATGTCGTGGCTTATCGGTCTACGTAAGAACTCTGGACCGTATATTTTGCAAACCGTGTCGCAAAAATATTCTAGGCACTCGCGGGAAGTTCTTTCGGCCATATGCAAGTACTCGTCGTTCTCGTCTGGAGTGTTACTAGTTGCGAGTTGTTTAATAGCCGATGTCACCTTTTGCAACGGCGTAAAGCCCTTCTTACCTCGCGCATCGGGGGCCTCTTCAAACCACGGGTCGTTCTCTTCCACGTCGGCCACAATTTTTAGAAACAAACGTTTCGACATACGGAACCTATGCCGAAAGATATCTTCGTTGTACTTCGGGTCTTCGACAAAATAATCCGCCATGAGTGTCTCATGCCCCTCCTCACATTGACGTTCAATATATCTCCTTCGGTTAGATGTGCCCGTGTCTTGAAGTTCGGCTTCTTCGATGAGATTTTGAAAAAAAAGAATGCTACTATCGGATGAATCGTCGCTACTCATGGGTGGGAACCATAACGGGAGTTCATCCGCCATTTTGTTTTGTAAATGTTTGGGAAGAATTGGTGGTATTTTTTGGTTTGGTTGGGTATATATTTGAAGGTATTTGGTTATGGTTTGGTTTGATATTTATAGCTTAATTTTTTAAAGAAAAAATAATTTTTTTATTTGAACGGTAATATTACCGTTAATAACCTGGCCCACATTCCAAATTCCTTCTTCCCCGAGTCGGTAACCTGTCCCCGATTCGTTTGCTTTGCCGCGTCGGCATTGGGTCGGCGCCGGTGTTTGCCGATCGGCAAACACGTTTGCCGCCCTTTGCCGACTCCCACACCGTACACCCTAAACATTCTGATGTCTCTCCCTCTTTCTCTTTCTCTCTCTCACCCAACACCCACTACTATCACCACCACCATCTACACACCAGCATTATAATACTTCTCTCCACCGTCATTTTCTCCCTCAAATCAACATAAAAAAATGAAATCTAGAAAAACCTAACCCCATCATCATTTTCTCCCCTAAATCTGGAATAATTTAACCCCATCGTCATTTTCTGTTGATGACTGGTTGTAGATGTCGAATGCCAGTGACGATGCGATGACTGGCCTGAGATTTGCAGTTATAATTGTTTCAGATCTGGTGGAAGGGGTGGGATGCACATGAGCTTTTTCTGGGACAAAGACGGTGAAACATTGTTCCCAGGTTGGTTCGGAACGAACTGGGGTACTACGCTCTGGCTCTCATCTTCGTCTCTCTTAGTAGCATTTCTGGTTGAGTTATTGTCTCACTGGAAGTTCGGGTGGAAGGGTCGGGTTGGGTGGAGGTGGGATTGGTTCAGATCTCTAGTGGAATTTGAGAATTGATTTTGTTGTTATTTGGATTTTAGATCGATGGGAAATGCATAGAGAGAGAGAGAGAGAGAGAGATGATGATGGTCGGTTGGTGGTGGACAACAGATAGATGGAGAAAGGGTTGAGAAAAGAGAGGGTGGTTTATGGTGGTGGTAGCGGTGCTATGCGGTGGTGGAGGTGGTCAGTACAGGAAGTTAGAGAAGGGGAGAAAGAGTTAAGGGAGAGAAAGACACTTCAGGTAGAAGGGTTCTTTATATTCATATGTGCATATATATATATATATATATATATAGGGATCAGTTCAAATGAAAACCACCCCTAGTTGCGAGAACAGTAGGAACCAATATTAACCAATCAAAAGTGGACACCTCATTAAAATTGTGTGTATAATTGAAGGGTATTTTTGTAAATTAACCAAACTGACATCTTTTGGTATATCAGATCTATATCAGATCTATTTTCTCTCTCTGTATATATCAGATCTATTTTCTCTCTCTCTCAATTAACGAAATCAAATCTCTCTCTCTCTCTTTGCTCACTCACCGGAACCCTAGGTGGTGGTGGTCGGTAGAGGTCGATAGGTGTAGTGAAACTATGACAGGTGGTGGTGGTTTTGCGACCGGTAGTTGTGGTGTGGGGCAGAGGTGGGTGACGGTATTAGTGGTGGTGGCGTTGGGGTTGGTGGCGGTGTTGGGGGGTAAACGTTGGAGGTTGTTTGAAGTGGTGGTGTTTTAGTGTGGTGAAGGGTGATGGTTGTGGAGCGGTGGTTGAAGGATGTTGCGGTGATTTTTGTGGTGGTTAAGATGATGATGGTGGTTAAGGTGTACATCGGCGAATGGTGGTGGTGGTGGGAAGAGGTGGGTGATGCCGATGGTACGGGTGGTGCCGACGAGTTCTAAGTTTTTGTTTCATCCCGGTGGTGCCGATAAGTTCTAAGTTTTTGTTTCATCCCGGTGGTGCCGGCGACATGAGGTAACTGTTTGTTTCATCCCGGTGGCGCCGGCGACATGAGGTGACCTTTCACTGATGTCTGGCGACCTGAGGTGACTTTCACCGATAACCCTTCACCTATGTCCGGCAACTCATTTTGATGAGTCAGGCGACCTGAGGCATCTCCGGGGGTTCAAGCCTTTTGATTGTTGATTGTTTTGCGTTGGTGACCGATTGCTTGTGGTTAGTTCTAAACTTTTGTCATAGGTTTTTTTCTTTGGCAGTGATAGTTGAAAAAAAATTCCGACCATTAATGAGGATGGCAAGGCAAGGATGGTGGAGGGTAGGTTTTAACCTGCAACCCACTTGCAGCCATGATTTTTTGGAAACTTTAAGCCAAACCCTAGTTTTTTTTCAAGATCCACATATGGTTTTTTTGATGTTGTTGTTGGTATTTATTTTTTTCAGAGTATTAACTTATCTGAGACCTGATTTTGGTTGAGTTTGTTTTGTTAGGATTCTGAAATTTCGTAAATCCGAAATCGGGTCAGGTTGGAGTTTGATACTGATGTCTATGAGGATAAGTATTAACTTATTTGAGACATCTATGAGTCCTGATATTGGTTGAGTTTGGTTGTTAAGATTCTGAAATTTCGTAAACCTGAAATCCGGGGGGTCGGGTTGGAGTTGATTCTGATGCCGTAAAAAGTGTTTTGCGTAAAAAAAAATCGGTGTAAAAAAATGTTTAGCGTAAAAAAATGTTTGGCGTAAGATTATGAAATTTCGTCAACCGGGGGTGTGGTTAAAATGTTTTGGCGTAAATTTTACAACCTGGGGGTAAAACCAGGGCGTACAAAAAGTTTAAAACCGGGGGGGGGGGGGGGGTTACAAAATCTATATTGTAAAAAAATCTATAAAAAATTCATTTTTGTAAAAAAAAATCTAATTTATAAACCTTATTAAAAAAAGTAATAGAATACAATTAAGACAATAAGACAAAAATAGCAATTTTACCAAAGTACCCTTATGACAATAAAATATTAATAACATAATAAGACAAAAACATTTTAACATGTGTTATATATCCTTTTAATCTCAACCATCAAACACAAAAGATCAATGGTGGAAAAGTGGTTACTTCGGTTCTTACAACTAGGGTGGTTTATATATATATATAGGTTTAAGATCATTTCAGAACCGTATATTTTTTCAGAACTTGCAGAACTCTTTTTAGCAACTCATTTTAGTTTATTTTATTTTTCTTTATATTATTAACAAAGGGTATAAAAGTAAATTTGAGTATCTTAAATTATCACATGTTTTTATATTTCCTTATATATCTCAATTTTAGTTGCTGGTTATTGACTCATTATTGCATTACTTCCTAATTTATTTCATTTAGAAAGTAAGTGTTAGATCTTCACCATGAGTAAAACGGAAAGCACGTAATTGTTGAAATCATACTAATAGTAAGATTTCACATAGGCCATAATTTCCATTTCATATACTTTGTAAATATTTAAACACTACAGCCATGATTCCATATATTTAATTACAATATGCAGTTCTTCTATTTACATAGATATGTAATTCATTATTTATATTTAAATGTGCAGTTTCTTTTTATTAAACTTATAAGTTTGTGTGATTGACTTATAAAATACAATATGGCTTAACGTACGAGCATATGCTGTGAAGTCACGCATGTTGAAAACATAATTACGCATGTTGAAAGAATGAAGATTCCGAGTTTGTGAAGAACGAAGATTCCGAGTTTGTGAAGTCTTCCGAGTTTATGATGTCCGGATTTATGTTTTTTCAATATGCATGATTATAGTTTTCAACATGCGTAATTAGGATTTTGAGTTTTATAACGTGCATAATATGAATATTCCGAGTTTGTGAAAGAATGAAGATTCCGAGCTTGTGAAGTCTTCCGAGTTTATGATGCCGGATTTATGTTTTTCAACATGTGTGATTAGGGTTTTGAGTTTTATAACGTGCGTAATTTCATATCGTACGCTCGGATATTAAGAAACATTGTACGATAACCGGTCTCTTTACATATAAGTAGTTAACTATTTTACATGTATGTAAGTTACATTTTACACATGTGTAACTTATGATACATTTAATTACTTATATGTAATTCCTTTTTTAACATGTATAATTAAATAAATTACATATGTACAAGTGACCTATAATTTATATATATAACATTTACATATATGTAAATAATTCATTTACATACATGTATATGTCTTATTTACATATATGTAAATTCAAGATTTTAAATTCATCCAACATTTACATATATGTCGCTAATTATTTGTACATTTACATATACGTAATTCTATAAATGTGAAATTGAAGTACTCTGCAGGTTTAATATTCATAAAAAATAAATGCATGGAGAAAACAAATAATAAAATCATTGGCTACAAAGTTTGTGGATATAGGATTCAGGAGGAAAAGAAGTGCGTGAATGTAGGTATGAGAGGAAAGAACGGGTTTTACCAAATTCAAGTGATGCTTTTTTTTTATTGTTATGCCCTTACATGATTTAAAACTACCTATTAAATTTCCCTTTAATTATAGTTATGCCATGATTTATTGATTAATAGATCAAAGGCTCTAAAGAGTTCTGACTAGTTCTGCATAAAATGTAGGGGTGTTCAGAATTCGTTTCGATTCGAAAAATTCGAAATTCGATTCGAATTCGATTCGATTATCAAGAATTCGTTTCGAGTCGCAAGAATTTGAATTCGAATTCGATTCGATTCGAGTCAAGTTAATCGAATACGAATTTACAATTTTAAATTCGATTCGATTCGAAATTCGAATAAGAATTATACATGTATTTCTTTGTCGTAGATATAATACAATCAATGGGCGAATCAACTGTCGTAGACGTTTAGAAACGTGAGGTAACTTATTAATACATCTTGTATTCCTTTTTAAAAAAATAACAACATGAGTTGCAAAAAGATAAACTAGCATAGTAGCAGGTTCTTGTTATTTGGTTTTGAGTGGGCTTGTATTCCTTTGGATCAGGAAATGAGTGGGCTTGTTGTTCACTAAAGAAACACTATTGTTATCATAATAATATTTTCATTTGTAGTCACATGTTTGCATTCATTTTTGCAGGTTGTTATTTGGTTTTGCTGTGGCATTTGGAATGAAGTGAATGTTCCCGTCTTCCCGATTTATGTTATCGTTTTGCATGTTTTATTTTTCTAGTTAAGTTATTTTGTAATACCGACTTATGTTATCGTTTTGCATGTCATTCCCGACTTATTTTGAATGTGTTTATGGATGTTATTTGAAACTTTATAATGTCGTATCGTGGTTTATGGTAGCGTTAAAATTTATGTTTCATTTTAATAGTTTTTTAAATGTTTATGGTAGCGAATTTATTCGAGTTCGATTCGAATTCGAATTTTTATTCGAATACGAAGCGAATACGAATTGAAGTTTTTATTCGAATTCGAATTCGAATCGAATAGTATGTGTCTTATTCGAATCGAATTCGAATTCAAGAGAAAAAAAATTTATTCGATTAATTCGATTCGAATAATTCGAAAATTCGATATTCGATTCGATGAACACCCCTAATAAAATGTGAGTTCTGTAATGAACCCAAACCCTATATATCTCAACCCTATATATATATATATATAGGGTTTGGGTTCATTTCAGAACTCTAAATATTTGCAGAACTTTCAGAACTCCTAATAAACAATCATTTTATATATATATATATATATATATTTGTTTGTATTTAGGATCTTTTTATAATCTATTATATGTATTTTTATGATTACATACATGTTAAAAGTAGTTTACATATGTATAATAGCCAAATTATATATATGTGTAATAACTAATTACATATATGTAAAAAAAACTAGTTTACATATGTGTAATTATAAATTTACATATAAAAAATGATAAAATTACTCTTAATATCTATGTAATCATAAAAATACACATAATAAATGATAAAATTATCCTAAACATAAAAATATATAAATAAAAAGATTGTTTATTAGGAGTTCTGTAAATATTTATGGTTCTGAAATGATCCTTACCATATATATATATATATATATATATATATATATATATATATGGAGCCGCTAAAATGAAAACCACTCCCAGTTGTAAGAACCGCGAGAACCACTTTCCACCAATCAGACTTTGCCATTTATGCACTATTATTTTATACATTTAAGGGTATTTTCGTCAATTACTCAAAATGTAACCTCTTTCACTATGTCTGCCTCATTAAAGTCTACAGACTTTTTTATCACATCACACTTTTTGAATCTTATCTCCTCTCTCTTTCTCTCTCTCAAACTCTCATCTTAAAAAAAAACAATAACCAGATCTCAAACTCACATCTTCAAAAAAAAATAACCAGACGGTGGTGGGAGGTGCTTGGTCGGCGGCGGAGGACGGTGGTGGGAGGTGGTTGGTTGGCGACGGAAGACGGTGGTGGGAGGTGCTTGGTCGGAAGCCGGTGGTGGGGAGGTGGTTGGTGGGAGTTGGTCGGCAGCGGTGGTGAAAATTTAACCGGAGCCAAATCTGACGGTGGCGGAGACGGCGATGTTGGCGATTTTCAAGTGTAAAAACGAACAAAACCGTGGACTCAAGAGTTGATGGCGAGGTTTTATGTGTTTGAAGAACCTTTGAGTTATGATTGAAAATGGTAAAGCATTTTATGTTCTTGGTTCGACGGTGGATGGTGGATGGCAGTGGTTGTTTGGTAGAGTCCGACGACTTTAGGTTTCGGTTAGTAAAAATTATCTCATGTTCGTTTCTATCATCTTCCTTATAAAAAATAATATGCTTGTCACTTTAATTGAGAAAACAGTGGAAATAATATGTGGTGGTCAATTTTCAAGTGGTGATGGGTTTCAAGTGGGTGGTCACTGATTTAGGAGAAAAGAATGGGGTGTAAGTTTAAGTTTTGATGGGTTTCATGTGGTGATGGGTTTCAAGTGGTGATGGGTTTCAAGTGGGTGGTCACTGAAGGTTTTGGTTTTGTCGATTGGTGAAGGTGTTCTTCTATAGCCTCTAAGAGTTTGGATTGTTCAATTGGTAAGTAAGCTAGTGTTCTTGGTGGTTTTTAACTTTTAATCTTTTACATATTTTGAAATTTTTGATTCGAATGTAAAAGAACTAGACCAAGTTTGTTATGGGTTTTCTAAATTACTTGGTTTCAAGTTCATATAATTTTGATCTTTGTTGGAAACTCATTTGGGAGTGGTGTTTGTTTAATTGAATTTGATAACTGTTTGTTTTGTGATTTGTGAGATGTTTATGATATTGTTTTTTCACATATCGGGGCCGGGCGTAAAAAAATGTTTGGCGTAAAAAAGTTTTTAAACGGGTCTGTAAAAAAATGTTTGGTGTAAAAAAAATGTTTTTTTTTTCCGTAAAAAAATGTTTGGCGTAAAAAAGTTTTTGACGTAAAAAAAAATTTAACCCGTAAAACATACGCAAATTGTAAAATGTAAAAATTAAAACGTAACACTTTAAAATTTTACGTAAAACGTAAAACTTACGCAAATTGTAAAACGTAATTAAAACGTAACAATTTTAACGTAAAACTTACGCAAATTGTAAAATGTAAAACGTAAAACATTTTCGTGTAAAAACATAATACGTAAAACTTTTTTATGTAAATTGTAAAAACGTAAAAAACCGGGGCGTAAAACGTAAAAAACCGGCGCGTAAAACGTAAATAACGTTAACGTAAAAAACCGGTGCGTAAAACGTAAAAAAACGTTAACGTAAAAAACCGGGGCGTAAAACGTAAAAAACCGACGCGTAAAACGTAAATAACGTTAATGTAAAAAACCGGGGCGTAAAACGTAAAAACGGCGCGTTGAAAAAACGACGCGTGAAAAAGCCGGGCGTAAAAACGGCGCGTCAAAAAACGAGGCGTGAAAAGGTCGGGCGTAAAAACGTAAAACGTTAAACGTAAAAATCTGTAAATAAATCTGAATTTGATAATGCATAATAAAAAAACTATGTTTAAAAAATAAAATCTAATATAATAATACCAAAAATTAATAAAAAAACAATAAAGACAAAAAGAGAAAATAGAGTAATTTACTTAAATACCCTTTTGGATTAAAATACTAAAGACATAATAAGATAAAAAATACTTAATATTATTTTTAAATACCTTTAATCTCATCCATCCATCTTCTTGATCTAATGGCCAGAAAGTGGTTCTCGCGGTTCTTACAACTGGATGTGGTTCTCATTCTAGCGGTCCCCTATATATATATATATATATGGAGAGGATCATGAGAAAACTACATCTAAATGAGAAAACTAGAAAACTAACTAAAAAATCCTAAAAAAAAGCTAAAAAACATACCATTTTTTTTTTATTTTTTTATAAAAAAATCGCTATTTTTTATATATATAAAATTTTCAAAAATAAAATTTTTGTTGTACTGCACATGTGCGTTATATGTGTACTACACATGTGCACTATATCCGTAATAGTGCACATGTGCAATACAACAAATTTTTTTTAAATGTTTTTCCATGTATAAAATGTAGCACTTTTTTATAAAAAAATGTAAAAAAAATTTGGTATGTTTTTTTAGGCTTTTTTAGTTAGTTTTTTGGTTTTCTCGTTTAAACTAGTTTTCTCATGATCCATCCCCTATATATATATATAGGGGATCGTTAGAATGAGAACCACCACGAGTTATGAGAACCACGAGAACCGCGCCCCGCGGGTGGCCGTTGACCACGAAATTTTTTTTACACCTAGATCCGTATATTTTAGGACCGGGTGTAAATTTTCGGTTCAAACGGCGCGCCCGAGGGGGTAGTTTTTTACGCCCAAAGTTTGGGTTTTTTTAATTTTTTTAATTTTTCTTTTTTTTTTTACCAAACTTTGGGCGTAAAAAACTACCCCCTCGGGCGCGCCGTTTGAACCGAAAATTTACACCCGGTCCTAAAATATACGGATCTAGGTGTAAAAAAAATTTCGTGGTCAACGGCCACCCGCGGGGCACGGTTCTCGTGGTTCTCATAACTCGTGGTGGTTCTCATTCTAGCGGCTCCCTATATATATATATATATATATATATAGGGCATGGTTATATAGAAAACTTATTTCTACTTAGAAAACCTAGGAAACCCAATCTAGACCATTGATCATGATCATCCAATGGCTCATAAAATTTGAAGCATTTTTGAATTAAATTAAATAGAGGTACAAAGTCAATAAAGTTACTTGAAGGGTATTTAGGTAAAATCAACCATAATTATAGTACATTATATATATTATAATATTATGTGATTTGACATGCATTAAAGGATCATCATTGTTTCTCTTTCTTCTTTCTTCTCTTTTGAGAATTCAAAATATCTGTACATTCACCATCAAACCATCATCATCATCCATTCTCTCATCCTCTCTCTTTCTTCATGTTTCAATCACCAAGAACACACACACAAGTGTGTGTGAGAGAAGCAAGCCTGAATATCGTTAAAGAAAGAGAAACACCAAAAGCATACACACAAGTGTGTGAGAGAAAGAGAAACAAGATTCTCCTTCGTGTTCATGAAGAACACCAAGAACACACACACAAGTGTGTGTGAGAGAAGCAGGCCTGAATCATTCGGTTGCATGTGTTTCTAGAGAGAGAAAGTTATTAGAACACCAAGACCAAGAACACACACAAGTGTGTGAGAGAGAAGCAGGTCAGAAATCATTTGGTTCATGGGTTTTTGGAGAGAGAAAGTTGTTAGAACACCAAGAACACACACTTATGACATGGACTGGTTCCATGTCTTAATGTTATTTGTTTGGTAAAAGTTGAATGATTTTGTGTGTGTATTGGTAAAATAGATTTGATAGTTTGTTGGGTTTTTTTGTTTTAAAGGGATTAAATTTTTTTTAGAATTGTGATAATGAATGTTATTGTTGATATATATTCGTTACCTTTGAAAAGTTCATAATCTAATCGTTGATGATCTCGTTTATTTTACAAATAAAAAGTTATGTTTGGTTTGGTTGCTTGTTTGAGGCTTTTGATCTAAATAGTAATTGTTTTTTGTTGGTTTGGTTGTTTGTTTGGGGCTTTTGATCTAAATAGTAACTGTCTATTAGTGTAACATGTGTTAGACCTGTCTCATTAGTGTAACATGTTGTTTGTTTGTTGGTTTGGTTGTTTGTTTGGGGCTTTTGATCTATTAGTGTAACATGTGTTAGACCTGTCTCATTTTTATCAAATGATGTAACATGTGTTAAACCTGTCTTATTACTATGAGTTAAACCTCTCCTATTAGGTAAACATGTTAGTGCAACATGTGTTTTGACCGGAGAAGATAAGTGTAACATGTTGTTTGTTTGTTGGTTTGGTTGTTTGTTTGGGGCTTTTGATCTATTAGTGTAACATGTGTTAGACCTGTCTCATTTTTATCAAATGATGTAACATGTGTTAAACCTGTCTTATTACTATGTGTTAAACCTCTCCTATTAGGTAAACATGTTAGTGTAACATGTGTTACACCTGTCTTATTTTTATCAAATTATGTAACATGTGTTAAACCTCCCTGATTAGGTAAACATATTAGTGTAACATGTGTTAAACCTCCCTGATTAGGTAAACATATTAGTGTAACATGTGTTAAACCTGTCTCATTTTTATCAAATGATGTAAACGTGTGTTAAACCTGTCTGATTAGGTAAACATATTAGTGTAACATGTGTTAACGCTCTTCTATTAGGTAAACATGTTAGTGTAACATGTGTTACACCTGTCTTATTTTTATCAAATTATGTAACATGTGTTAAACCTGTATTATTTTTATCAGATTAGTTAACATGTGTTAAGCTCTCATATTTTTTCCAAGTTATGTAACAAGTGTTAAACTTGTCTTATTTTTATAAAAATAGGTAACATATGTTAAACCTGACTTTATTTTATCAAAAACATATTATGTAACCTGTTTTATTTTAATGAAATTAAGTAACATGTGTTAAACCTGTTTTATTTGCAGCAACAAAGAGAGTAACAAGATCGCAAACTGGTAAGATACCGAAAAAGCGAAAGAAAGTAGACGAAGAAACGGACGATGAATGGGATGAAGAAAGAGAAGAAACGGATGATGAATGGGATAAATTATGGCCATAACCCAAAATACAATATGACCATTCTGGGATGCAACAACTATATGTAACATGTGTAACCTTGACGGATCGCAAACTGAATACGGATGCTGATGTGACGGCAATTTTTTTGGGATGCAACAACTATATGTAACATGTGTAACCTTGACGTTGTAACAGTCACTATTACATGAATGAACAACATGTTAACAAATGTAACAGTCACTATCCATTTCCGGTTGTTTTATCACCCTTTTGTGGTCATCATAACTATATGATGTTTGTAACCTTAAAAGCCTTGGTAGGCTACCACTTTTAATGATGTTAAGGGTTACAGTTAATGTTATATTACCCTTTTCTGACATTATGGTTTACGTTTAATGTAGTAGTTTACAACAACTTTTAATGATGTTATTGTTTATTTTTAATGATGTTATGTGTTACATGTAATGTTATATTATGTTTGATGTAATGGTTTGAAGAACTAGATCATACCCTACATTCAACAAATACTCCTCTTTACGAGATGTAATACTTCTTCTGATTTTAAGAGAATCTCTTTATGTTAACATATGTAACACCTCTAGGGTTTTGGTTCCTGGAAGTTGTAATTAGCTACATATGTAGTAACAATGTTACACATGTTACTTATGTAGTAATTAGCTACATATGTAGTAACAATGTTACACATGTTACTTACGGTAAGAGCGGCCCTTTATTGGACAAAACAGGGCTGCGTATATGTAACACATATTTGTAACATGTGTTACACTAGATGGTAACACATGTATAGCCATGTTGCACATGTTATATAGTTGTTACATGTGTTACACTAGATGGTAACACATGTATATATAGTTGTAACACATGTTATATAGTTTTAACATGTGTTACACTAGATGGTAACACATGTTATATAGTTGTAACATGTGTTACACTAGATGGTAACACATGTATAGCCATGTTGCACATGTTATATAGTTGTTACGCATGTTATACAGAACCTGTACCATTTGTAACAGTCACTATTACATGAATGAACAGCATGTTGACAAATGTAACAGTCACTATCCATTTCCGGTTGTTTTATCACCCTTTTGTGGTCATCATAACTATATGATGTTTGTAACCTTAAAAGCCTTGGTAGGCTGCCACTTTTAGGGTTTTGATTTTAAGAGAATCTCTTTATGTTAACATATGTAACATCTGTCATATGTAACACCTCTAGGGTTTTGATTTTAAGAGAATCTCTTTATGTTAACATATGTAACACATATTTGTAACATGTGTTACACTAGATGGTAACACATGTATAGCCATGTTGCACATGTTATATAGTTGTTACATGTGTTACACTATATGGTAACACATGTATATATAGTTGTAACACATGTTATATAGTTTTAACATGTGTTACACCAGATGGTAACACATGTTATATAGTTGTAACATGTGTTACACTAGATGGTAACACATGTATAGCCATGTTGCACATGTTATATAGTTGTTAATCCCCTTTTAATGATGTTATTGTTTATTTTTAATGATGTTATGTGTTACATGTAATGTTATATTATGTTTGATGTAATGGTATGACCAACATCAAACAAAGGAATGTTAAGGGTTACAGTTAATGTTATATTACCCTTTTAACGTATGTAACACATGTGTACCATGTTACGTCCAACACCAGTTACAGTTAATGTTATATTACCCTTTTAACGTATGTAACACATGTGTATCAGGTCATTCTTTGCTATTAGTTAGTTACCTCTCACATAGGTTACACATGTTACGTCCAACACCAGTTACAAATGTTAATCAAAACAAAACTCACTTGTCATCATGGGTTGTTAGTAATTGCACACATTACAATCATACTTAAAGGTAACAAAAATCTTTATAAAAACTTAAACACATAAAAATGATCCAAAACTATCATAAAGGTTAAAAAAATCTAGCTACGCTTTGCGTCTTGATAACCATCTTTATCTTGAACATAAACATCCATTCACCTGTGAACAAAACAAGTACATCAGTGTTAATCCCCTAAAGTTAAACTTATTAACACAAATGTAACTACAGGTATGTAACATGTGTTACGTGTTATACACGTGTAAAATTTTATTGTAACACATGTAACATGTGTTACCTCCTAGTATAACACACAACAACAGTTACTATTCAGATCAAAACCCCAAACAAGCAACCAACCCAACAAAAAAACAGTTACTATTCAGATCAAAAGCCTCAAACAAGCAACCAAACCAAACACAACTTTTTACCACAAAAATGATTTTAACACAAAAATAAAAACCTGCAAATTACATAAACATTTATCCATTTTTAGAACCATTTTAACAAAAGAATCATGTTCATCTCTAAAACATCCATTACACAAAAACCTATAAACAACCATTCACCTGTGAACAAAGCAAGTACATCAGTGTTAATCCCCTAAAGTTAAACTTATTAACACAAATGTAACTACAGGTATGTAACATGTGTTACGTGTTATACACGTGTAAAATTTTATTGTAACACATGTAACATGTGTTACCTCCTAGTATAACACACAATAACAGTTACTATTCAGATCAAAAGCCCAAACAAGCAACCAACGCAACAAAAAAAACAGTTACTATTCAGATCAAAAGCCTCAAACAAGCAACCAAACCAAACACAACTTTTTACCACAAAAATGATTTTAACACAAAAATAAAAACCTGCAAATTACATAAACATTTACCCATTTTTAGAACCATTTTAACAAAAGAATCATGTTCATCTCTAAAACATCCATTACACAAAAACCTATAAACAACCATTTTAACTAAAACATCAAGTGTGAAATGATTTTTCAAAATAAAATTTTAGTTAAGATTGTTGTTTCTCTCTCTAAAATAGCAACTTTCTCTCTCTAAAAACACTTACCGAATCTAGAAACCGTGTGATGAACACGATGAAGATCTTCAAACTTGCTTCTCTCTATGTGTTCTTGGTGTTCTTGATGAATATGATGAAGATTGTTGTTTCTCACTCTAGAAATCAGCTTTCAACAAGCATCAGCACACCCGAGATGAAGATGACGACGTGAGATGAAGCATGAACACACCCGAAATCAGCTTTCAACAAGCATGAACACATCCGAAAATAAACACCTCCTGAACTCTCTCACACACACTTGTGTGTGTTCTTGGTGTTTATTTTGAAACATGGAGAGAGAGAATGAATGATGATGATGATGATGGTGAATTTACAGAAGAAGAAGAAGAAGAAGAAAGAGATAGAATGATATATTTTGAATTCTAAAGAAGAAGAAAGAAGAAAGAAGAAAGAGAGAGAATTGATGAAATGATGGGTAATAAATAACTTGATGGGATGGGGAGAGAGTGAAATGATGGCTTGAACAAATGACTATTTTACCCTTTTAACATGTGTTTAAAGAAATGATGTGGATCAATCTTGACCACACAATTCAGGTTTCCTAAGTTTTCTAGATTAAATGGGTTTTCCATAGATACTTACACTATATATATATATATATATATATATATATATATACCATAACGAGGAGGATCGTATATGGTAGTTTTACAAAACATTAAACTGTCAAATTAAGGTGATAAATTTTACAAAATTCAAACCGTCAAATTAACTTAAGGTGGATTACAACCAATCCTAAAAACTCCCCATCAATTCATAAAAACGGGATAACACGGACCAAGGTTCCTTTAGGCCATAAGACCATTAATTGCCAGTTTAAAATTCCAACCCTGCCAGTTTATGTTTTCACCATTTTAAGAAAAATCCTTTTTATAATATAAGTACCATGTTATCAAAGGATGTTACTGAGTCATGCTTCAATACTTTAAGGGCTTTAGCCCATCATGATTATTAAAAGAAAAACAAAATTAAAATACTTACTGAGGAACACCAGAAAGATCTTCAAAGTTGGAAGATTTTATTCAAACTTCAAATATTTTACAAGTGCAGAATTTAGAGAGAGAAGAGAGGGGCAAAAGATTGCGTGCCTCTACCATTACAAATTACTACTATATATATAGAAAACTAAAGGAATCAAACAAAACATGAAAAGAAAAACGGACAAAAAAGAAAAAGTAAAAGTAAAAAGAGGACTCTATGATTGTCCTTGATGCCCTGTGTATAATGGCTGCTTTTCTTCAAATTCAAAGATGTCGTGTATAATGGCTCTGCTTTTCTCCATTTTCAAAGATGCCCATTATGAGTGGGGTCCTTATGTCGACTCAATTATTTTTCTTTCTTCTCTTCCTGGGATTCTTTCTTCGGGGTAAATTCTTCTACCACCTTTTGAAGGTATGCTTCAAGATCATCATCCAGATTTATCTCCGGAATATCTTCTATAGGTTGAGATTCTCCTGCTAAACAAGAGAAGCGGTTTTCATCTTCTTGGCTGGTAGATGAGATTGACATTGCTTTTGAGGAGCTTGCTGTACTAGCTTCAAAGAATCTTTTTAACTCCTTCTTCATTTCTTCTTTGTATAATGAAAGAATTTCAGTCTTTGAGAATTCAGAAACTGCTTGCTTATCTTGAATCCTTCTTGACATTTGTTCAAAAGGACTTGGCAGCTGTCTTTGTTGTCTTTTAGCAATCTGAGATTTATAATACTCAGTTCTGTTGGTGATCAAATTGATAGTATCTTGACCTTCCAATTCTTTTGTGGAGTTATTAACTCTTATCATTTTTTACCAGAACTTTGTATAAGAAGTTCTCTTGAGACAGAGAATATTATCCCTCAGGGTATGACCTGTTGTTGGTTTCCATCTCCAAATCCAGGGTATGGAAAACTCTATGAAAAAATACATTGAGGCTATACCCTCAAACCAAGTTTTATTATACTCGGCTTCTATGAGATCCGGGGAAACTGCTACCCATTCTTGGTAAAGACCTTTGAATGGTTCAGGCAGAATCTGGACCGATGGACCATATAAAATGAACCATTTTTGGAACCAACTTGGAATTCCATCCTTATGAATCTTGTCACTCACTTTTATAAACCATGAGTGTTTCTTGCTAGGATTTTCATAAAACAAACATTTTTCAAAACTTTGAATATAATCCCAGTAATTGTATTTATAACTTTGTTTGTTAGAATTTATAAATTCTTTTTCATTTAAAGTGCTTAAACCCCATTTTTGAGGAGATAAAAGATATTTTATAAAAATCTTACTAAAATTAAATGAACTCTTAATTTTATCTACTGGATAAAAATGTCTTAATTCCGCAGACTCAGAAACTTGTATAATGCTTTCATAATATTGCCTTGGTTTATAAGAAGTGGCATCATATGATGCTGGTTCTAAATATTTTTGCATCAAAAACCAAGGATCATCAAAAAACTTTTTGTCTTCTTGGTTTAGAAGAATTATTTTCTTCTGTCTGTCGGATATAATCCATTCATCATTATCATCTTCCTGTGCTATATAAGCATAAGAGGGAGCCTTTGAGGCCTCTTGGGCTTTTATAATAGCCTGTTCTTCTTCTTGGGCTTTTATAATAGCCATGATCTTTTCATATGATGGATCATTGGGACTTATTTGAATTCCCATATTATTATTATTCGAACTATTAGAAGCAATATCAGAGGCTATGAGCCTTCTGCTTCCTTGCTGAACCAAGACTAAATCTTGGCCTCTTCCTCTTCCCCTGCCTCTTCCCCTATAATTGGGAAAAGGTTGTTTTCCTCTATTATGAGGAATCATACCTGAAAGTAGAAAATCAGGCTGATGAGATTATTTTCTCCTTTTCCTCAAGAATCCTTATTTCATTCTTGATATTGTTTAGAATAATATACTCCTCTGAAAGTTCTTTTAGACTATCAGGATTACTATAATCATTCATTAAGTTATGAATCCTTATAATTGTTATTCTTTTCAAGATATTATAATCATCTTTTTCAATCTGAATATTATTAAAAACTGTTTTCAGGGGACCTTTGGCCTTTGTCATTAAAACACCTGCAAATTAAACAGAAGATATTATCTTCAAATATTCTCTTGTCAAAAAATCTGGAAGACTATTTTCTTCTCCTTTTTTATATTGTATTTCAAAATCAAAATGAGCTAATTGAGATTGCCATCTAGCAAACATTTGTTTTGAAACATCATGCTTAAAATCTTTTTGAAACATGAATTTAGCTGCTTGACAATCAGTTTTTATTATAAACTTTTGGTTATATAAATCATCTTGAAACTTTAGAACACATTTTAATATTGCTAAAATTTCTTTTGCAATAGTAGCATACTTCTTCTGGCTTTCAAGCCATTTTCCTGAATGAAACCTAACAAGGTATTCTTGTTTTGTTTGAGGAGAAATTTGTTTTAATATTCCCCCATAACCTATTTCTGAGGCATCTGTTTCTATAATCTTTTCCCAATTGGGATTAGCAATAGTCATACATGGAAGACCTAAAACTTTTTTCTTTATTTTTATGACAGCTTGAGTATGATTATCATCCCAAGGCTTAGGATTCTTTTTTAACCTATCATATAAAATAGAAGAATCTTTAGCTAAGTCATGATAATAAGGAGCTATATAATTTAAGCTTCCTAAAAACCTTTGAAGTTGAGTTTTTTCAGTAATTTTATCAGGAAATTTAGAAGCAAATTCTATACTTCTATTAATAGGAACTATTTTCCCTTTTTCTATTATATGACCTAAAAATCTGATACTTGTTTGAAAAAGCATCATCTTGGGACTAGATATAACTAATCCATTTTTTATAATAATTGTTTTAAATATATCAAGGTGTTTAAAATGGGTCTCAATATCTTTTGAAAATACTAAAATATCATCTATATAAACAATTATAAAACTTGAATAAGGAATGAATATTTCATTCATGATCTTTTGGAATTCTGAAGGGGCATTCTTCAAGCCGAAAGGCATCACATTCCATTCATATTGCCCAAAAGGAACATTAAAAGCAGTTTTATATCTGTCTTTTTTATCAATTTGAATATGCCAATATCCAGATTTTAAATCAAACTTTGAAAATATTAAAGCATCATATAATCTATCTAACAAATCTTTTTTATTAGGAATTGGATATCTTATCCATTTTAGAATTTTATTTAGAGGCTTATAGTTTATAACTAACCTGGGAATACCTCTTTCAATTTCAGAATGTTTATTAACATAAAAGGCAGTACATGACCATGGAGATTTCGAAGGACATATTAATCCCTTTTGTTGAAGTAACTCAATCTCATTTTTACATAACTCCAAATATTCAGAGTTCATTTGGCAAGGTCTTGCCTTAGTAGGAATATTACTTTCTATAAAATTATCTTCATAAGGCAAAGAAACAATATGTTGTTTTCTATTCCCAAACGCATTTGGATGATCATTACAAATTTCTATATTAAATTGATTTTTTATAGTTTCAATTTTTAATATTAATTTAGGATTTTTTAATTTTTCCTCAATAGTATTAATACTTATTTCTTCTTTAAGAAAATTTATTTGATTTGTTTTAGCTTGTATAAGAAATTCATTTAAAATTTTTTCAAAAGGTTGAGTTATAAACTCAAAATATAATTCTTTGTTATTATAAAAAGCTTTAAATCCTTTTTTATTAACTTCTTTTAAAGGAAAAATTTTTGAAAGAAAAGGAGTTCCTAATATAACTTCATTTGTTATATTCTTTATAAGAACGAAAGATAAAGGAATGCATTCTCCATTACTGCAAATCTTTGCATTAGGAATTTTGTATTTAACTCCCATATCTTGTCTATTAGCTGCTTTAAGAATATGAGTACTTTTTTCAAAATATTTTGTAGGGATCAATCCTTCCCTTAAACAATTTAAATCAGCTCCTGAATCAATAAGAGCAACAAAATCTTTTTTGAAATTATTTTGTATTAATAATGTCACACCCTCAAATTACCACCTAGGGAGTGTCCCTGATAAGCGTGTGACGACTAGCAATGAGCCACCAATTACATTGAATCACAAGTTTAGAATAAAGTTCCATTGTTTAATAATACTGAAATCCCAATCATAAGTTACCCAAAACCATAAGTTCAGCGGAAGCGTAAAGATTCCATAAAGTAAATACTAAACGAACGTAATAAATAAGTGTGTGATAAACAAGTTCATCAGCATGACCACGACCACTCTTGCTCTCCAGCCAACAAGCTCCTGTTTCAATCACCTAACGACCTGCGAGCATGTAACAAGTGTATCAGACAAAGCTGGCGAGTTCACAGTTTTAGAAAACGTTTATTACCAGTTGAATGTAAAACAGTTCAATAACCAATGCAAGTAATATTGTTAATATCTCAATTCCGAACAAGACGGCTCCTGGTGTACATGACTGCCCTATCCCACGTACTCCTATCTAGTACTGGGCCCGACTGGGTCATTAGTTCACATCCGTCCTATCCAGGAGCGGTGTGAGGGTGCCAAACCTAAGTAGCGCTACCAACTAATACCCGAATAAGGGACTTACAAAAATGATAGGTGAGAATATTAACCAATATACCCATTTTACCCAAACCACTGACTGTCCCCAACCACTGGGACGCATGCTCGAATGTAGTGAAATCACCTTGGTTTTGCTCGGTAAGATTATTTACTCGTTTAACAGTTGATCAGATGTGTCCTATCACGGTTTAGCAGAACACTCAGTTTAGTATTCCATTTTTACTTAAGACATACAATGTTTTCACATGTAACGTGAACAGTGTACTAATATTAACCAAGTCATGCAAGTTGTATCAGGTATTGATCAGCGTACACGTCTCACGAAAACAATTATCATTTCATGTCATCTAAACTGGTACACGCATTCAATCACGAGTATTACTCGACGCATGGTAACTACTCAGATCCTGGTCCTATAATCATTCTCATATCATGTATAACCTAGTTCACTATACCCACGTTACTATCAATTTATTAATGTAAGCTTGCAAGTCAACTTAACAACATGTTTCATATCAGCCACTAATATGCGTCAAAGTATATGTAACCATTTACATTTACAAATCTAATCAAGTAATATATGAAATCTCTAGACCCAATCATATCACAAATACCATATATCACGACCATACCATGTTTATATAGTCCCAGATGTGTAATCGGCCCAGTTATGGACTCTACCCCCCCCCTTCGGCCCATTAACAGAGATGTGTGGCCCAAAATGGCGATTAATCCAACAATCATAACTAAACCTCGATTACCTCTTATAATCACATATTTTCTGTTTGGTTCGGCTGAATCACAACAAGCAGCCAACATCTTCATCTAACTATTAAATGATTTATAAATTGCACATCCTACTAGGCTACCACCAATATATATATATTTTGTCAATCAAGAGGGTAACATGTGCAGCCTATGTCACTTATCCATTTAGTCAAACTTTGAGGATAGTAATGATCATATTCAAATAACACATCATGACTGCACATGACACCCTACACCACCCCACATTTACATGCAACCCACAAAAATATAATTTACTATCCAATTAATATGCTATTCAAATCACATGGCTACCACAGTATACAACTCGATTCAGGTATACATTTATTAATACAATAATATTGATGTCACTAGTTCCTGATCGAACAACATGCAGGGAATATCACACAAAGGTTTCACTTAGATGCACAATCGTCAAATAACCAACTAATTTCAATAATCGTATGAAACACTAACCGAACGACTGATGAGAATATGATGATGATGATCACGACAGGGGGGGGGGGGGTCTGCTATGCCGTCGTCACTCAAAATAAGAAGTAGGTATTTAGGGTTTGATACGTGATGAGATGATTAAGGATTAATAGAGGAGTTACGTATATATAATTTATTTCCTAAATCATTGGGCATGAATTGGGGATCGGTTATGCCCCTAACAACTTGGACAACCCTTGGGCCGCAAGTATCACTTATGTACCCAAAGTTGGGCTTCTAACTAATTGGCCAAAAAGGCTCCTTGGTTCGAGTGGACTTGATCCATCCTGACTATGGCCTAAGACTAGGGGACCGTCTTAATTCACTTAACCGAGCCATTAATCGATGCAATATTCTATGATAACTAAGCGGAGTTACACAAAACAGTTTATTAAGTTTACTAAAACGAAAAGACGGAAAGTAAATATCGCAAAAATAGAACGTTGCTGACCTTAACAGTTCGGGTTGTCACAAATAAGGTTATTTTGACTAACCATTTTTGAGAAATAAATTTTTCTATTTTATGAATATATTCTTCTCCCTTGTTTTTATTAACAACTAAAGGAGGATACTCAAGATCATAATTTATTTTATTATTCGGACTATTAATAGGAGATGAAGGTTTATAAGATGTTTCTCCTACTTCAAAATTAGGAGGCTTATAAAATGTTTCTTTTTCTTCTATAATTTTTCCTTCAAGATTTATAATTCTTTTTTCAAAACTAGAATTTTTATTTTTTAAATAAACAATTTCATCTTTTAAATTGTTAATTTCCATTTTTAAATCTTCCGAAGTAGAAGAATTATTTTTTCTATTGTTTAATATATTATGAACATATTTAATGGAATAGGGACCTTCAGGTTCCTTTATTTCTCTTTGAACTTCTTCATTTTGAAGTTCTTCATTTTGGTATAACATTTGATGAATTTTTAATTTTTCTTCTGAACTTTTGATTTTGTTTAAAACATTTCCCAAAATATTACTGTCTATAACGTTGATCTCATTATCATTAATATCATTATCCTGAAACTGTGACATGACTTTATAAATTATATCATTTTCAGAATCAATTTTATTACAACAATTTTCTTGACAATTATCAGAACAAGAACTTTCCTCAGTACTATAATCTGAGGATTCTTCGGAATCAAAAATTTTATATAATTCATTTTTGACATCTTCTTCTATGTTTAAATTATTTATTTTCTTTTTAAAAATTTTTCTTTGGCTACATTCATTAGCCTTATGTCCTTTCTTCTTGCATATATAGCAAGTAGGAACCCATTTTTCTTTTCTTTGGGTTTTTCTTCTTTCTCTTTTTTCCCTACGTTTCTGGAAATATTTTTCCCTTTTTTCCTTTCTATATTTTTTATAATATTTTTCATTATCAAAACTTTTTTCTTTGGTACAATCCATACCAAATTGTTCACAAAATTCTCCTAACTGTCTTTTTTCTGTTAGGCTTTGTTTTTTAATTTGTTGATTTAATTTTAACTCATTACATAGAGCTAAACCTTCTTGAACACAGACTCCTATAAGTCTGCCATAAGTATAACTATCATAAGGGATTTGAATATTATTTCCCCTAAGAACTTTCCTTACTCTTTCAGCAAATAAGGACGGAAGACTATCAATGAATTTGGACTTCCAATGAGAACTATTATTTTCTGGGAGTTCATAGACTCTACTTAAAAATACATCTTTATACCATCTAAATGAGGTTAAAGTATGACATTTAAGACCATTTAACAAAGTCCTTATGGTTTCAGAATTATCAGACCATCTCCCTGTAAAATGTTCTATCATAGTTATAATTAAAGTGTAAACAGCATCAGAAACTTATTTATCACCCTCTTGCCTATAATGTTTATAAATTTGTTCTTGTTTATCACTTATATAATTATCCCACCATCCTTTTAACTGTCCTGTAAAGCCTGCAGTTATCATTTTACAGACTACTTCATCAGTATTTTGATTATTTTTAGCTATGGTGGCATACATTAACATTCTATGTGTCATAGTATAAACTTGTCTATCAGTATAACCATCTAAATTCCATTCATAAATGGCTTTTCCATTATAAGAATTATGTATTTCTAATTCTTGTTCCTCATGAAGAACATCCTGAGGAGTAGGCCTAGGATAATAATATAATCTTTGTCTAGGTCTATCAGGATATTTATTATTATAATTATCATAACTCTTATGTTTTCTACCTTTTCCAAATTTATTTATAGAATCAGTAACATAAGCTTCATACGTTTCATTATCCATGTTTTCCGTATCACTTAATGAATAGCAATCATACATCCACTTCCTAAAGCTCTTTTGAAAGCAGCAAAATGAATAGTATCATTATCTTTTGTCATTTCAAAATCATTTTGAGGAGGAAAAATCGATTTTGTTATTTCTCCTGTAATTAACTTATAATTTTTCTCAATAACTGAAATATATTTCAAAGAATATTTGTTTATAAACCAAACAGGAAATTCTATGATTTCCTGGATATCATTCAAATCTTTATAAAATTCTCCTCCTATTTCAAATCTTTTTTCTCTAGAGTATGACTCTAAAAACCAATCTTTAAATGGTTGCCAAATAGGATGTCTATATTTTTCACAAATTTTTTGTCTAATGACAGATCCAGGACTAAAATCAATTTTTTCTTTTATCATTATAAACTAAAACTCATGTGTGAGACTGTATCATCCTCACTAACCGGTTGGTATAACCCTGAAACTAAATTGTCATTATTAACATTAAGATTTTCTACTCTACTATTTCTTATTTGAGAAGTATAGGCTCTAGAAGATTCTGGCAAATCCACTTTATAATCAAGCGGTGATATATAAGACCTGGAAGAAATAGATTTCAAAAGTTTTTTATCTTTTCTTTCCTCTTCAAATTCTATTTCTATATTTCCTTCAGGAATTTCTATTAATCTCCTTAATTTATGATTAACTTGTGGTTGTATTTTAACAGCCCTATTAATAATCCAATTTTCAGGAAAGGTGATTTTTTCCCATTTAACTGGTCTTCTTATGAAAATATTAGACTTTCCATAATTTGTTTCTATCAAAATAGTTTCCTCACTAGATTTATCAACCCTTTTACATCTAGCATTCATAGTAGTAAGAAGTCTATAATATATTCTATAACATATACATATAACTTCAGATCCTTCAGCATAATTATAACCATACGTTTTAACATATAAAGTTAAAGCATCATCAATATTCTGATCAGTTAAAGATAAATGAACATCAGGATAAACATTAAAATATACTGGACCATGTGCCAGACTAGTTTCTATAATACCCATTAATGATTGTTTCCAGTTTAAATTACGAGCATCTCGTAAAACAGCTATAAAACTTTCTGGTAATCCTTTTAATGTTAAAGGTTTAAAAGCAACTTGTACTAAACCAATATGCATAAAATTAAACTCTTTTTTATATCTGTTTATGTCAGATATGTTTAAAAGCTTTATTACCATTTCCTCATCTTTTATAGAAGCTGATTCTTCAGTGGTTTTAACCACATGTTTGTTTATTAAATTATCAAAATTTCCAATTTGGTATATTACCTTTGGATTTATATGAGGTATCATCCATTTATTAAGAAGATCTAAATCTTGAGGTATATCATATTCCTCATTAGTACTATTTTTAATAGTACTCTTCTTCTTAAACAGATTTAGCATGATTAATACTAAAGTATTGAAACAAGACATACAATAACTTCCTTTGATTCCATGGCTCTGATCGGATTTAGAGAAAATGCTCAAAAGTGTGAGAACGGTGAGAACGCTTCTGGGTCGTCCGATCAAAACAATCCATTGACTAGATTGCGCGGTGGCGTTTTCGTAAATAACATCAATTTTGTTATGTGGGACGCGCTTCATTAAGGATAAAAGGGTCTTTTACCGCTCATATTCAAAACGCCATCAAATGATAAAACGCCATTTAAAAAAATAAAACGCCAAAAATTAGTGATAAAACGCGTTGGATACTTGGATATTACAGGAAGATGAAACAACACAGTAACTGAATTTCAGTTATTAACATTTATTAGAAGAAATTCCCTCCTAAATTACGCGCCAAAAACATCATTATATAAACAAGGTAAAACATAGCTTCCATTTTCACTTCAACCTATCCATTTCTGCAAAAAAAAAAAAAACATCTTTAACAAAAACGCCAACTTAACCAAAACACCAAAAATGACAACAATCGTTTCATGGAGATACACTCTGGGAATCAGGCGATACGTCATCCGATTTGACAACAGAAGGAGGGTGTATGTTAAGACGGTCAGGGCAATTCTGAAGATGGAAGAAGAGATACAGAGGCGAATCTTATCCATTGGCATCGCTTTAGACAACGAATGCCATGAAATACATATGCTTATGAAAGCATTAACCAGCAAATTTGGACCAATCAAAGCAAATGTGAAGCCGAACCCTGTCATGACATCATGGCGTTTTGATGATGAAACAGACATGGTGACCGTTACATACGACAGCAGAGAGCAGGAAGTCTACTGGCTAGAAAACATCATGACAAAGCAGCGTCTGGGTTTCATAGAAGAATTGCATAACGCCACTTGTACCAACACAGAAATAGACTCAAAATTGGAGTTAATGCAAGACATGTTCAAGTGGAGGCTTCAGAATCTTCAGGAACAAGAAGCTGATGAAGGTGAAGGTGATGACATGGATGAAGATCCAGATGAAGACTCCGAGCAGGAAGAAGATGACGCAAGTGATGGATACTATTCGGATAAAGTACCTTCTGACGAAGGCTTTTAATTTTTTTTCCTCTTTTTTTTTCTTCTGTGTAATCTTCTTTTTGTTTTTTTAAGATAATTAAATGATATATTTCTCTCTTTATTAGCAAAACGCCAAAAAAATACTAAAAATGGTTATTCCTTACAAAACGCCAAAAATAACAAAAAAAAATCCTGCTTAATATTTTATTTACTCCGTTATTGTATTTTGTCATCTTGGTCTGCATAACGCCATTTAAAAAAATGCCAAACTTAGAAGATGAGACGTCTATCACCTGTAAAACTGATAAAAACTGATCAACATAGTAAATACAAAAACAGTAACTGAAAAGACAGTTACTTTATTACTATCATTTATTACAATAAAAAAAGTTCAGCCTAAACTACGCGCCAAAAAACTCCTATAAGAGAGGGGTCTATACACAATGAAATTGATCACACCCAGAAAACACAAATGTCATATACTCTAGAAACCACTCACTTTAAAACGCCAAAAAATGTTAGTTAAAAAACAACAGATGTCAAAGCTTTCACTGAAATGGATTCTTCTTCTGAAGGGGTTATCTCAATAATATTTTGCTAAATGAGATGGACAAATATTCAAGAAAAAGAGACTGATGACAGTGATACGTCATCATGTGAGCTTTGTTCTTGATGAATATCGGCATGGAATAAAGGGATCAACACAAGTGTAAAATGCTATTTTGGACTCCGTTATTATAAATAGCATCAAGCAAGAGTTAATCTTTAATGACATGCCACCAAACAAGAATATTACACCAAAACACAGGATGCCACTATGCAGCTTCGTCTGAAAAAGACAGTGTTTATGTAGGAAAGTTGGCATCTAGCTAAAGTATTCAAAAAAGGTTCAAAACGCGAAAACAAATTCAAGAAGATAGAGGCTGATGACAGTGAAGATTCGGAAGAGAAATTAGATTACCAAATTTTATTTTTTTATTTTCATTTTATATTGTTTTGATATGAAGATATATGTTGTTTTGTTATCTAATTCTCTATAAATAAAATACATTATTATATAAAATGCCAAAAACTTCAAACACCAAAACGCTAGTAGTATGAAAACTGGGAGAACGGGTGCTGGCAAAGCACCTTGTAAAATGTATTAAACGCCAAAAAATTCACTAAACGCCAAAAAAATGGTCTTATTGTAATCTTATGCAAATATTAATGACTCGTAGTGAATTATTATACAAAACAACACAGAACACCAAAAAAAATTGACCAGAAAAGGTTATAACGCCAAAAAATTATCTATGTGACACCAAAATAATTAATTCAACGCCAAAAAGTTTAATAAATACAATTAACGCCAAAAAAAAACTTAGACGCCAGAAAATAATATATCGCGTTGGGAAAATAAAAGAAGATTGAAAAGTCAAAAAAACCCCTGGGACCCTGATCATGTCCCGCGCCACGTGTTGGGCCAGGATGCGTTCTCGCCGTTCTCATACTTTTTAGCGTTTTCTCCTGATCTCGTTTATATATATATATATAGGGGAAGGTTCAAATGAAAACCACTAGTTATTGTGAAAACTCGAAAACTAATTAAAAAAGCCAAAAAAACATACCATTTTTTTTTGCATACCACTTTTCGCCACTTTTAGTATATAAAAAAAAATTCAAAAAAAATAAAAAAATTTGTAGTGCACATGTGTAATACTACACATGTATATGTAATACAATTTTTTTTTTTTTTTTAAAAAGTTTTTTTTATATAAAAAAACCTGCGATTTTTTATAAAAAATGAAAAAAAAAATTTGGTGTGTTTTTTAGGCTTTTTTTAGTTAGTTTTCTAGTTTTCACAATAAAAGTGGATTTCATTTGAACCATCCCCTATATATATATAGTCTTAGGATCCTGTAAAAATGACATGTTTTGTGAGAAGTGTGAGAAGGCATAAAAATTCATATGTGGACATCATGTTTTGGACTTACACATAATGTTTTGCGTTGTTTTGGCAAGAAAAACACTAAACATAACAATTTAAGACACAACACAATGAATTCTAGGCTTAAAACTTAAAACACCATGTCAAGAACATTAAGTAGTGTGTTTTAAGTGTTAAATAGTGTCTTTTAAATTTCACGTCCATAATATGTTTCATTGTGTTTTAAATTGTTATGTTTGGTGTTTTTCTTGCCATAACAACAAAAAACATCATGCATAAGTTCAAAATATGATGCTACATGTCAATTTCTATGCCTTCTCACACTTCTCACGAAAAGAGTCATTTTTACAGTAACCTCACCCTATATATATATATATATATATATATATATAGGGGACCGCTAGAATGAGAACCATCTCGAGTTATGAGAACCGCGAGAACTACTTGATCCGGGGCGAGGTGGGCCAAATTTTTTTTTCAAAAACGTAGATGTATGTATAGGGGACACATTCGTAAAAAAAATTTAAAAAAAAAACGCCGTGTGGGTAGTTTTTTACACCACAAAGTTGTGGTTTACAAGTTCCGTAAATTTACGGAACTCGTAAACCACAACTTTGTGGTGTAAAAAACTACCCACACGGCGTTTTTTTTTTTAAATTTTTTTTTTTACGAATGTGTTTATAATACATGCATCTACGCTTTTGAAAAAAAAAATTTGGTCCACCTCGCCCGTACGGTGTGGTTCTCGCGGTTCTCATAACTCGAGGGGGTTCTCATTCTAGCGGTCCCCTATATATATATATATATATATATATATATATATATATATATAGGGGAAAGATAAATCGAAAACCCATGTGAGTTGAGAAAAACCCAAATAAACCCTATGTAACATTTTTATTTTTTTCTAAAAAAAATAGGGAATGTAATATAAATGTACACAGACCTATTTATGGAAAAAAAATGAAAAAAAACGCTTACTATTTTTTTAAAAAAATGTTGAAAATTTGTATGTTACATTTTTTTGGACATATATATTATGTAACCTGAAATTTTGTAACATTAAAAAAAAACTACTTGGTGTTTTTTTTGTGTTTCTTTTTAAAAAATATTCAAGTATATGTATATTACATTTCCTATTTTTTTTAGAAATGTTTCTTGAGTTTACATGGTTTTTTACAAAGGTTTTCTGAGTTTTCTCAACTCAAGTGGGTTTTCGATTTATCCTTCCCCTATATATATAATTTTTTTGTTTATTAAATATTTTATAAATAAAAAAGTAAAATTACCAATCTACCTTGATTTAACGTTAAAAATTAACTAGGTTAGGGCTAAAAAACATAACGTACAGGGATTTGCAAATGTCGAGTACGTTTTTGTCCATTTTGAAGACAAAGGACATAGTTTGCAATCTGGTGTTAACATAAAGAACGATTTTTTTGTAATTTACTCTTATTTAAAAGAATCTAGTCTAATCTAAATTCTAATAAAAGACTCCATTAAATATTACGTGGCATTCTCTCCATTAATTTAGTAATATTGTTAATATTATTAATTAATATATTAATCAAATATCTAATATATTTTTATTAATATGCAATAACCTCTGATTTGAGGTGTTCCACAATTGGATTTAGCTAATTTTATAAAACTATTTTATGTGACTTATCCATATCTTTTTAAAACGCCACTATAAATTTGTTTTACCAATGCTAAAACTTGGTCCATTTTTAAAACAATTTATATTAAACATAATTAGATTTATAAATTAGGGAAAAAAAATCAAATATGAAGTTTAGTTTGGTTAGAAAGGGTGGGAAGCAATAAGAGGATTACATGTGGCAAAGTTGAAAAAACATATGAAGGGGCATTTTAGTCAAAACTCATAATCTTCAAAAAAAAACCCAGCATTTGTAATTCATTTCTCTTCCCCGTATACTCAAATCCACCATATTCAAAACCATAAACTACCACATCACAACCAACACCACCACCTACGATCGTCACCATCTTGCCGGAAATTAGATCTGAAACCACCATCACCTTCAACCACCTGTTGAATTTTTTAGATCTGAAACCACCATTCCATCATCCACCGCCACCGCTCCATCGCCCACCGCCACCGCAACAAGTTTCCCCATTGTGTGTTAGAGTTCTTTCTCAGCCCACCGTCCTTAATCGGACTTCTTTTGTAAGTTGTGTTATTTTTCATTTTCATTGCGTTTTAGGTTATCAAACCTCAATTGTGTTTTTCACCTCATTATATTTTAGTTAGAGTTCTTTTCATTTTTGTTCTTCTGGATGTTAAAGTAGAGGCATGACCATGCTAAAATAGAAGCATGATGTAACACCTCGTAAAACCACGTCCAATGATGTATTGACACGTGTAATAAACCCTAATGAAGTCAAAGGTAGACTGGAAGTGTTAAAATGCTTAAAATAAGTATCTGAATAACCTTTTACGGTATTTATATTCACAAATGAGCCACTCGTTGATCAAGAGTAGCCGTTTGCGCAATTAATTGAAAGTTTGTGCCATGAAGGGTTAAAAGCATCAACATGTTAATTCTTACCTCTGAGTGACCATTTAATAAACCGGGAGCTTCATGATATTTTATTATACTCTCGGGAATGCCAATTATTGGCCGTCTAAGGCTTTTATGCCTTTAAGTGACGTTACGCGCAACTTTGCAAGTATAAGGGGTTAAAAGTGTCAATATGTGTAATTATACCTCTGAATGACCTTTTTACGAACCCGAAGCATCGTGATGTGTAATAATACTTTCAAGAATACCTAATATGGATTACATAAAGCTTCGATGTTATTAAACGATGATATGCGCAAGTTTACGCATTATAGGGACTATTTGCGTCAAACTGCAAAAGTCTATCGATTCGTATGGTATCGAACCTTCCGGAATATGATCATAAGTTAAACATGCCCTAAATATCCTTTACATAGCTTAGAAATAGGCTTAGAGGTGTTTGATGCACAAAAATAAACTTATTTGATCAATAGGGACTAAAAGCGTCAAAAAATGCATAAGTTTGCATTTTCGCGCATATCTTACGTTCTGAATATATCCGGACATCCAAAAATTTATGTAATCATTAAAATATTTTATTTTAGTGTTTGGCTTGATAAAATTCCATTCGTCGTGTAATTTGGATCGTTTTTCGCGTCCGTTCGTGTTTCGTCGTAATTAGCCGAACAACGCAACCGTACGACCAAACGAACCGACATCTGACATGTTTTCAAGCATGTTTTATGTTCCCTATGTTTAGGCATCATAGTAGAGCCTTGATAATGGCTTAACGGGCCTTAAATGTGTCAGAAATGACATTTATCAAGTACAGGGGCTGTTTCTGTAATATTGTCAAAGTTGTGTTGATCAGTTCAGTCTTGGCGGGTCGCGTAAGACTCTACCTGTGTCTACGCGGGGTGCGTAAGCCCCTCAGAACTACAAAACCCAGTTTTTTTATATACAACAGCTGGTTTCTGGTTTGTGTGCTTGATTTCTTCAGTCTAGGGGCTTGTTGTGGGCACCCATAGATTACCAAAACAGTGGGTGGTACTTGTACGGTCCAGATTGAAGCACGGGTTACGAGAAACGATCCTAACGGTTCTCAAAATCCTATATATACCCACTTGTTTTGGCTCCCTTTTCACTTCATTGCATTTCTGCTCTTGCTCTCTGATTTGAGAGGATCCTGACCAACTTGGGAACCTCCTTCAGTCCTAAGGACCACTCGTAAGCGTTCCTTTCGTGCTTAGTTCAATTGTTTGGCTCTTAAAGCCGAAAAGTCAAGCGTTCACGATAAACGCTTTGACTTTTAAACAGTCGAGCCATTGTTCGCAAAGAACATGGCTACGTGATCGTAATTAGGTAGGTATTAAACCCTCAAAAGGGCACCTCCTAATTACCACGTTTGCTTAGTTAATTGTCGGGTCAAAGTAATTAAAATAAAAGTCAAACGAGTCGGTTTTTTAATAAAATTCATAACTAATGATGTAAAGGCAATAAAATCAGTTTTGTCACTTTAATAACTTGGTAAATATTAATTGAACATGTCTAGGCATGGTCAACCCGACAATTCTAAGTTTAGGCTCGGTTCGGAACCGAAAGTCGTAAAAGTAGACTTCTGCTTTGACTTTCAGTTCTGACCCGATTTAGCTTAGATTAAATATGCCTTAGGATTCCTTTAGGACCATATTATATGTTAGTATAACCCTCCAAGGTTATACAACTTGGTTCCTTAGAAATCCTAGTTCATTGCATGTTTCCGTTAATTGCTTAAAAGTTGACCATTATGCCCTTTTGATGTAAAAACGAGATTTTTGAAAATGTGAGAGGACAAAAACCTTTAATACTGATTTATAAACATGTCCTGAAAATTTGACATCGGTTTGTGATCTAAATAAGGAGTTATGCTCAATATCGTAAATTGAAGCCTTTTTATTAATTAAACGGCGTTTTCGGCATAAAACCTATTTAAAACCAAATTTTGACACCAAACCTTTTGCCCACTGATGTAATATAATATTTAGGGATTTTTGAAGATTTTTGTTGAATTTTAAACTGATCGTAACATAGGGTTCTTGCATTGACTCGGTAATTGACGGTTATGTCTTTTTTGCTAATAAAATGACTTTTGCACATCCTTTACATATCAAACCTTTTTCTACTAATTTTATATATATTAAATAAATTATTTTAAACAGTAAAGGCTGTTCAAAATCTCAGATTTACTTATTTAACCCGAATACCGTCAAATACCGACTTTTATGCGATTTAGGCGCATAGTATGGTTTAAAACCATATTTGGCACCTAAAGCTTGCTACCTACTGATGTTATGAATAAATTTTTATACTTTAACAATAATTAAAAGTTTTGAACTCAGATTTCCAAATTTGCCCTTTAAGGCCTATGTGAAATGACCAAAATGCCCATATGGTGCATAGTTTGGCCACAATTGATAAATTTCACACATTTATGATATCTTATTGATATAACCTACTAAAATAAATATTTTTACTGATGATTTTAGATCAGAACCTCATATTGTCATTTAACCTCTTTTATAATCTTTAAAATGACCAAAATACCCCTACGGGGCTTAAATTAACTTTAAATCCGTTTTGGGCATAATGAAAGGTATCCTACTGATATCACAACATATTTTAGGCTTATTAACTTATGAAACCTGTATATGACTTATTTGATTACCCGTTATGCATTATTCGCGTTCGGAGCGGTTTATGTAACTAGTTTGCATAAATTGACTGAAACGGGTCAAACTTTATCATTTTTGCTTCAAAATCCAGAATGTGTTTAGTTTACCCATATTATACAAGTCTTCATACTTGTCGGGTCTAAATCACATTCTAATCCGGTCTTCACTTAATCTTGCGTTTTTGTACCGTAAACCTTTCGTTGAAACTAACCGGTCTAAGTTTAAACTTAAGTAAGACCCGTTAGGAATCTAATAGGTTAATAAAACCTTCGTTCTAGATTGAGAGCCCCAGTAGAGGTACTTGTGCTTGCTGATTTGAATATACGGCTGAGAATAAAATTACATTTTAGCTCAGGTAAATACTTTTAACTTATTTTCCGTTATACGGGCTTGGGATACGGTATTATAAAAATACTGATTGGTCGGGTGTAGAAACCTTTTAATCGGAGATGATTAAATTGCATAATCCTGTTTTAATCAGTATTGCTTGATAACAAATAACATTGGGGGTTAATGACCGTGTCCTGGATATCCTTGGCTCATTTAAAAAGTGTAAATGGCCACAACATAAGCACAAGGTGTAGGCATAACACCTCCTGTTGCGTATGTAAAAGATATACTCACTCGTGAGGTAACTTCTTGTGAGTTATATTTGTGTTGTGTCGATTAATCTTGATCGGTTTGTTTAATCACCGGCCCTAAATGTTGGAAAAACATGTAAATCTGATACAAGATTGTTATTAATATAATTGTCCCAAGTTATAAAAGAATATTTGTGCCTTGTGCATTTAAATCAATTTTCATAAAGATTTTCAAAAGAGTCAGTTAATTGTATTTACCAGTGTAAACTGACGTATTTTCCAAAAAGGTTAAGTGACAGGTACTGTACGTAAATTGGCTGGGAGCTCAGGGCGTTAATAAGGAATCTTGCAAGTTCTAAACGTCTAAAGTCTTATGAACAGTGTTTATATTTCTGATTTAAGATCCGCTTGTGGATCCATCTTACAATCCATTTGTAATATTGATGTTACATTTGAATCGGTTTGTAATATATTTACTTTCGACTTCCGCTGTGCATTGAACTGTGATTATATGACTATGATGATTTCAACTATGTCACGATACTCCCCACCGGGCCCACCGGTAATACGTGGAAATATCGGGGTGTGACAGGTTGGTATCAGAGCCAACATTGAGTGAATTAAACACTAGCCTTTTGTGTTTAATCTCAATGACACAGTAGCACATTCCTTGACTTCCGAGTCTAGACATGAACTAGGAATGATCTCATCCCTATTATATGTATACATTGTTTTCGATATTTATGCATCTCAGGATCGTGTCGCCGAGCAAAGCTGCCATTAGTGGAAGCACTCCAAACCCAAAGTCTATGAATTGCTAAGCTTCGTACCACAGCTCGAATTAGCATACGGCCAGTACGGAGAACGGACCTTTTGAACCCATTAACCATATTTCAAATTCTGTACCCAAGACTTTTGAAACTTCAAATGAGAAGCCAACATCGGAGGAGTTCATACCAGCTGTCCCTGAAACTCCCGCTCCAAAGATAATACCTATGGACCCAAAGGACTCATATTTCTTACCTCCAAGTCTTGGAATCCCAGACTTGGAATATACCTATCCTGACCTTATTCATGATTCATATTATTCATTAACCATAGAATCCTTGGATTCCACTTTTGCAAAGATTTCTAATATAGAAGATTTCGATTACCCAAAAGAACCTTCTGTACCCATACCGCACTCAGGGAACCAAGCAGAAAACTTTCAGAAATAAAATGAAGAAGAAACTTCCTTGTTATGTTTCATTTCTATAGTAGTCCATATAAGGACATATATATCTTTTAAGTCCCCGCGTGGGCGAATTTCTTTGTGTAAGACCCGTTTAGGGCAATTATTGTATTTTTGAGACTTTCTATGAAAAGTTTCCTATTTTGAAATTTACTTTGGTATTAAACAGTATACGTATGTATTATGTCCTAAATCAGAACGTCATTTCAATTTATGATTGCTCTGCCATTGTATATCAAAGAAAATCTTAAAGGTATAACCTAGCCTATATGTCATTTTCGACATAGCTAAGATGGTAAAGCCTCTTAAGATAATAGATCCTTGTTAACGCCTAAGAACGTGTTAACACTCTTGACAAATGTGGTTCGAGAAAATCACAATAGTCATCCTTATATTGGATTCTTCCAATTTCTTATCTAGCCTAGTGATTTAGAAATCATGGCTCAAATCATCAGATAAGATGATCATATCATAAACATCCCTTAGTGATGAAATGCCTACGGGCTATATCTATTGTCCTAAAAGACAAAAGACAGTTGTAGTCTTTGACTCTCTGTCAAGAAAGGTAATGAACTATGTTCAAACCTTAATGCCTCGATCCTATAAGATCATGGCTTATAAATTCAAAACTGTCCTCGTGACAAGGCCTTTTGTGCCATTTCAATATCCTTAATAACTTTAGTTGGATTATTTATAATGAAAATTTAAAATAAACCTGATTATCAAATTAACCAAATATGGTCTATTAATACCATGGTTAATGAATCATCGAAGATGATGATTCCAAAATAGACTCCTAAGCAAAATTTTTGGCGATTGTTTTATAGAAAACAAGCTTTAGCATGTCTGAATCAGATAAAGTCAACAGTCATCACAATATGAGGAATGACAATACAAGGATGAATGTAACGGCTACAGAATTACAGACAATGATAGATAAAGCTGTCACTCAAGCCATTGACAGGCAGTTCAAAGATTCAAGTTGTGATCATAGTGGGACCCAATCTGTGCCTCACACAAAACCACCTTCTAAGATACATACGTCTTACAAGAATGATTCTCATCATTCTTCAAATCAGAGAAGTGTTCCATCCCGACAAATTGTGCTCAATCAGGAGCCACATGTTAAGACCTGCTCTTATAAATACTTTGTCTCTTGCAAACCAAGGGACTTTACAGGAGAGAAAGGAGCCATCGATTGTATGACATGGCTGGATGAGATGGACACAGTAGTAGACATCAGTGGTTGTGCAGGGCAGGATATTGTGAAGTTTGTTTCACAATCATTCAAAGGAGAAGCGTTGGCATGGTGGAGATCATTGATCCAAGCCACGGGGAAGATCCTACTTTATAACTTATCTTGGGATCAATTTGTTGCACTGATCAAGGAAAACCTCTGTCCTCAGCATGAGGTAGAAAAGATAGAAACATACTTCTTGACTCTGGTCATGAAGGATTTAGATTGTCAGGCATACGTGACGAGTTTCAACACTATGTCCCGCCTAGTTCCCTATTTAGTCACCCCTGAACCTAAACGCATAGCACGTTTTATTGGAGGCCTAGCACCAGAGATAAAGGGAAATGTTAAAGCATCTAGGCCTACCACATATAGGTCCGTGGTGGACTTATCCTTATCTCTCACTTTAGATGCAATCAGGAATAAGTCTGTTAAGACTTCTGACGAGGGAAAAAGGAAAAGAGAAGAGGAGAACTCTCACCAATCTAACAAGAAGAAAAAGGGAAGTTCTGGGCACAGGAAAGATTCCGAGTTTAGGAAAAACTCGAGTCAGTCGAATATCAGACCCAGATGCAGTAACTGCAGAAAGAAACATTCTGGAAAATGTACGATTGACCCACGTGCTAAACTGTGTGGAATTTGCAAGACCAAGGGTCACAAGACTTTAGATTGCAAGGAGTTGAAAAACGCGACTTGTTACAACTGTAATGAGGAAGGGCACATCAAAACCAACTGCCCAAAACTTATAAAGAAGCCTGAAGAGGCCAAGAAAACAAACGCGTGAGTCTTCCAGATGAACACCCAGGAGGCAGTACAGGATGATAACATCATAACAGGTACCTTCATTATCAATAAGGTTTATGCTAGAATTTTGTTCCTGGCACAGATAAGTCTATTGTGGACAATAAATGTTGTAAACTGTTGTCTCCGCCTGATTAGGACTCTAGATTCATAACACGATGTAGAATTGGGCGATGATACTTTAGAGACTGCTTCATCAATATTAGATGGATGATTTATATCCATTAGGAATCACTCTTCTCAAATATCCTTATGGCAAGCTTTCAAGCCATCCAAAATCAGCAATATAATAAAGACAGATGTGACATTTTGATCCCCTGTCGAAAAGGTGATGGACTAGGTTCAAACCTTAAATGCCATTGATGGTCTTTTTATGGCCTAGGCTAAGTATAATTGATATATATATATATATATATATCTCTAAATAACATTCATTAAGAATGTTCGTACTATATTAGCCTGTATGGTTTAATGATACCATGGTTAGTATATGTTAGGTCATCAGGATGATGAATAGCAGTTGTTGGATTGCAACTAAGTGATTGTTTCATTTGGTGTTAGGAACCAAGTCTTGAGTATGACAAACTCGGATAAGACAACCGTCAATCGCGCCATTGATGATGTGATGCATGCTAATGATGCTACAATTGTGAACCTCAAAATTGACAAGGATGTTCTCCAAGCTATGATTGACGCAGCTGTTGGAAAAGCTGTGAGAAAGGTCATGAAAAAGTTCAAGGAGCCCAATACTAATTGCTCCAAATCTCATTTAAAACCACACTTCCTTACTCACGAGAAGGATCTTGTTCATGCCTCGGATGCAAAGAATGAACTAAAAAGTAAAAGGAAGGAAGATAACTCCCATACTTCTAAGAAAAAGGGTAAGCTTGAGCTTAAGAAGAACAAATAAAAGTCCAACAAGAAACCTGTATACAAGACCTGCAAGAAGCGCCATCTAGGGAAGTGCAGGTTTGAATCAAAATCCCAATCGCAGCCTAGGGCTTGTGGGATCTGCAAATCAAGGGAGCATAAAACATTGGATTGCAAGGACATAAAGGATGCAGTATGCTTCGGCTGTAATGAGAAAGGCCACATCAAGACTACATGCCCTAAATCTGTCAAAGGAAATGCGGCTAAGGATAGAAAGCCTAAGAATGAAAGCGCTTAAACTCACCTGATGGATGCCAGAGGTAGTTCATATCAATAATGACATCAGGTACATTCCTTATCATTTATCAGCAATATAAATGCTAAGAGTTCTGTTTGGATTCAGATACCAATAAATCCTTCATAAATTGTAAGTATAGCAAACTTTTAAAATCTTCCACAAGAACCCTAGATAATAAGTGTAAGGTAAAACTTACAGACGAAAATCATAGGGACGATTTCTTCTGTTTCTGTCAGAAATCTTCAGTCGTAAAATTCTAGACTACCCTCTCTCCAGATGAAGTACGTCAGTATATGTAGTTTGATATCTCATTGATTCCTATCAACTACGAATACCAGATTATATGATAAAGGCGCCATATGAGGATTGGTGTATCTTGATATGTTCCATAGATTGCTTCCATGCCTGATCAGTATGGAGGTTTAATGCATGGAACCACTGAGATATCCCAATGGTCATGTGGTACTAAAATCAGCTAATGGTATTCAAAGAAGATATCCCGAATGGAATTGTCCGAGTAAGTGTCTCTGATTAAGAAATCCGTGGACTCGTAAAGTAAATGTGTCACTTATCTGACACAGGCAATGATAGATGAACTGGAGCCTGAGATTTGGAAAATCTCTGTAACCTCCTTGTGTCTTGATTATCTTCTCCAAAGACTACCCCATTTACCTCCGAAAACAAGTAGAGTTAAGAATAATACCTTGCTTAGAGTTGCATCTATTGGAAAGCCCCATATCGGTTAGTACCAACGGAATGGAATAACTAAGAGTCAATCAGAAAAGCTTTTAGAAGAGGACTTCATAAAAACCTAAAAGCAAAATTCTGGGAGCTCTGGTATTATTAATCAGAAAGACGGTTCATTTTGCTTATGCATTGATTACCGCAACCCTATTTAGGCAACAATTAAGAATCACCATCAGCTGCCCAGGATCGTCGATTTGTTCGACTAACTGTAAGGATTAGCTATTCCTTAAGATTGGTTTTAAGCAGTAGCTGGAATAACCATCTCACCTTAAATAAGCTTTTCTATAATAATTGTTATGTAAGTATCAAGGCTGCTCCTCTGGAGACTTTGTATAGATGGGATGTTAAACATCTATTGTTGGATAGAAGTTTGGTAAGTCCAAATTAGTAGGACCTGAAAATTTCCTTGGAAACAACGAATAAGATCATACGAATTCGTAATCGTCTGAAAGTTGCCATTAATCGACGGAAAATCAAGGATTGATGAAAGTCGCAACCCTCTTAGGTCCTTAATAAGGAATAATGTTCAATTGAAGGTATCGCCCTAAGACGGGTGTGCTGAAATTTTAATACAACGGGCTAGTTAAGCTATGGATATATAGGATCATTCGAGGAAATTGAATATATCAAAGATCAATAGCTTATAAGCTAAAACCTATTTAAGGAGCTTGGTGGAGCTCGCAATGTGTTCCACACTTATGATTTAAAGATATGGCAAGACAATAGGTCAAGAGCATTGTCACATAATTATATGCGAATTAATAAAAACTTATAGTTTGTGGTGAAATCAGCATCGATTGAGGATCGACAAGATTAGAAGCTCCAAAAGAATACATGTACCTATTATAAAGGACATCTTGGGTGCCTGGAGAGGCCCCGGATATGCTGTGGAAGATTAAGTCCATTATAAGACAAAAAGTACTTCCATCTTTTGAGTAAATCTCGAGGTCGAGATTTCTTTTAAGGGGGTGAGGATGTAACACCTCGTAAAATCACGTCCAATGATGTAGTGACACGTGTAATAAACCCTAATGAAGTCAAACGTAGACTATGAAGGACTAATTTTGTGAAAAATCAAAAACTTTGATTATGGAATGACTGGAAGAGTTAAGATGCTTAAAATAAGTCTCTGAATAACCTTTTACGGTATTTATATTCACAAATGAGCCACTCGTTGATCAAGAGTAGCCGTTTGCGTAATTAATTGAAAGTTTGTGCGATGAAGGGTTAAAAGCGTCAACATGTTAATTCTTACCTCTGAGTGACCTTTTAACAAACCGGGAGCTTCATGATATTTGATTATACTCTCGGGAATACCAATTATTGGCCGTCTAAGGCTTTTATGCCTTTAAGTGACGTTACGCGGAACTTTGCAAGTATAAGGGGTTAAAAGTGTCAATATGTTTAATTATACCTCTGAATGACCTTTTTACGAACCCAAAGCATCATGATGTGTAATAATACTTTCAAGAATGCCTAATATGGATTAGATAAAGCTTCGATGTTATTAAACGATGATATGCGCAAGTTTGCGCATTAGAGGGACTATTTGCGTCAAACTGCAAAAGTCTATCGATTCGTATGGTATCGAACCTTCCGGAATATGGTCATAAGTTAAAAATGCCCTAAATATCCTTTATATAGCTTATAAATAGGCTTAGAGGTGTTTGATGCACAAAAATAAACTTATTTGATCAATAGGGACTAAAAGCGTCAAAAAGTGCATAAGTTTGCATTTTCACACATATCTTACGTTCTGAATATATCTGGACATCCAAAAATTTATGTAATCATTAAAATATTTTATTTTAGTGTTTGGCTTGATAAAATTCCATTCGTCGTGTAATTTGGATCGTTTTTCGCGTCCGTTCGTGTTTCGTCGTAATTAGCCGAACAACGCAACCGTACGACCAAACGAACCGACATTCGACATGTTTTCAAGCATGTTTTATGTTCCCTATGTTTAGGCATGATTGTATAGCCTTAAAAATGGCTTAACGGGCCTTAAATATGTCAGAAATGACATTTATCAAGTACGGGGGCTGTTTCTGTAATATTGTCAAAGTTGTGCTGATATGAGTCTACGCGGGGCGCGTAAGCCCCTCAGAACTGCAAAAACTAGTTTTTTTATATACAGCAGCTGGTTTCTGGTTTGTGTGCTTGATTTCTTCAGTCTAGGGGCTTGTTGTGGGCAACCATAGATTACCAAAACAGTGGGTGGTACTTGTACGGTCCAGATTGAAGCACGGGTTACGAGAAACGATCCTAACGGTTCTCAAAATCCTATATATACCCGCTTGTTTTGGCTCCCTTTTCACTTCATTGCATTTCTGCTCTTGCTCTCTGATTTGAGAGGATCCTGACCAACTTGGGAACCTCCTTCAGTCCTAAGGACCACTCGTAAGCGTTCCTTTCGTGCTTAGTTCAATTGTTTGGCTTTTAAAGCCGAAAAGTCAAGCGTTCGCGATAAACGCTTTGACTTTTAAACGGTCGAGCCATTGTTCGCAACGAACATGGCTACGTGATCGTAATTAGGTAGGTATTAAACCCTCAAAAGGGCACCTCCTAATTACCACGTTTGCTTAGTTAATTGTCGGGTCAAAGTAATTAAAATAAAAGTCAAACGAGTCGGTTTTTAAATAAAATTCATAACTAATGATGTAAAGGCAATAAAATAAGTTTTGTCACTCTAATAACTTGGTAAATATTAATTGAACATGTCTAGGCATGTTCAACCCGACAATTCTAAGTTTAGGCTCGGTTCGGAACCGAAAGTCGCAAACGTAGACTTCTGCTTTGACTTTCTGTTCTGACCTGATTTAGCTTAGATTAAATATGCCTTAGGATTCCTTTAGGACCGTATTATATGTTAGTATAATCCTCCAAGGTTATACAACTTGGTTCCTTAGAAATCCTTGTTCATTGCATGTTTCCGTTAATTGATTAAAAGTTAACCATTATGCCCTTTTGATGTAAAAACGAGATTTTTGAAAATGTGAGAGGACAAAAACCTTTATTAATGATTTATAAACATGTCCTAAAATTTGACATCAGTTTGTGGTCTAAATTAGTAGTTATGCTCAATATCGTAAATTGAAGCCTTTTTATTAATTAAACGGCGTTTTCGGCATAAAACCTATTTAAAACCAAATTTTGACACCAAACCTTTTGACCACTGATGTAATATAATATTTAGGTATTTTTAAAGATTTTTGTTGAATTTTAAACTGATCATAACATAGGGTTCTTGCATTGACTCGGTAATTGACGGTTATGCCCTTTTTGCTAATAAAATGACTTTTACACATCCTTTAGATATCAAACCTTTTTCTACTGATTTTATATATTAAATAAATTATTTTAAACAGTAAAGGCTGTTCAAAATCTCAGATTTACTTATTTAACCCGAATACCGTCAAATACCGACTTTTATGCGATTTAGGCGCATAGTATGGTTTAAAACCATATTTGGCACCTAAAGCTTGCTACCTACTGATGTTATGAATAAATTTTTATACTTTAACAGTAAGTAAAAGTTTTAAACTCAGATTTCCAAATTTGACCTTTAAGGCCTATGTGAAATGACCAAAATGCCCCTATGGTGCATAGTTTGGCCACAATTGATATATTTCACACATTTATGATATCTTACTGATATAACCTACTAAAATAAATATTTTTACTGATGATTTTAGATCAGAACCTCATATTGTCATTTAACCTCTTTTATAATCTTTAAAATGACCAAAATACCCCTACGGGGCTTAAATTGACTTTAAATCCGTTTTGGGCATAATGAAAGGTATCCTACTGATGTCACAATATATTTTAGGCTTATTAACTTATGTAACCTGTATATGACTTATTTGGTTACCCGTTATGCATTATTCGCGTTCGGAGCGGTTTATGTAACTAGTTTGCATAAATTAACCGAAACGGGTCAAACTTTATCATTTTTGCTTCAAAATCCAGAATGTGTTTAGTTTACCCATATGATACAAGTCTTCATACTTATCGGGTCTAAATCACATTCTAATCCGGTCTTCGCTTAATCTTGCGTTTTGTACCGTAAACCTTTCGTTGAAACTAACCGGTCTAAGTTTAAACTTAAGTAAGATCCGTTAGGAATCTAACAGGTTAATAAAACCTTCGTTCCAAATTGAGAGCCCCAGTAGAGGTACTTGTGCTTGCTGATTTGAATATACGGCTGAGAATAAAATTACATTTTAGCTCAGGTAAATACTTTTAACTTATTTTCTGTTATACGGGCTTGGGATACGGTATTATAAAAATACCGCTGGGTCGGGTGTAGAAACCTTTTAATCGGAGATGATTAAATTGCATAATCCCGTTTTAATCAGTATTGCTTGATAACAAATAATATTGGTGGTTTATGACCGTGTCCTGGATATCCTTGGCTAATTTAAAAAATGTAAATGGCCACAACTTAAGCACAAGGTGTAGGCATAACACCTCCTGTTGCGTATGTAAAAGATATACTCACTCGTGAGGTAACTTCTTGTGAGTTATATTTGTGGTGTGTCGATTTATCTTGATCGGTTTGTTTAATCACCGGCCCTAAATGTTGGACAAACATGTAAATCTGATACAAGATTGTTATTAATATAATTTTCCCAAGTTATAAAAGAATATTTGTGCCTTGTGCATTTAAATCAATTTTCATAAAGATTTTCAAAACAGTCAGTTAATTGTATTTACCAGTTTAAACTGACGTATTTTCCAAAAAGGTTAAGTGACAGGTACTGTATGTAAATTGGCTGGGAGCTCAGGGCGTTAATAAGGAATCTTGCAAGTTCTAAACGTCTAAAGTCTGTTGAACAGTGTTTATATTTCTGTTTTAAGATCTGCCTGTGGATCCATCTTACAATCCGTTTGTAATATTGATGTTACATTTGAATCGGTTTGTAATATATTTACTTTCGACTTCCGCTGTGCATTGAACTGTGATTATATGACTATGATGATATCAACTACGTCACGATACTCCCCACCGGACCCACCGGTAATACGTGGAAATATCGGGGTGTGACACATGATCATGTTGGAACAAAGGCATGACCACGTTAAAACCCATTGCGTTTTAGAACCTGCAGTGCAAAGAACATGATCATGCTAAGATAGAGGCATGATCATGTTGGAACTAAGGCATACCCATGTTAAAACTACATTGCTTTTTAGAACCGATGCTAAAACTCCATTGCTTTTTAGAACCTGCAGTGCAAAATATTGATTTTGGGTTTCATTGTGTCTCACAATCTGGAGTGTAAAGAACATGATCATGCTAAAATAGAAGCATGGTCATGTTGGAACAAAAGCATGTCCATGTTAAAACATAAACAATGCAAAATATTGATTTGGGTTTCATTGCGTTTTAGAACTGGAGTGTAAAAGAACATCAAAGAAAGAACATGATCATATTAAAATGGAATCATGATCATGTTGGAACAAAGACATGACCATGTTAAAACATAAACATGTTAAAACCCCATGCGTTTTAGAACCTGGAGGACAGATCATGCTAAAACATAAGCATGATCATGTTGGAACAGAGGCATGACCATCATAAAACAAAGGCATGGCTATGTTAAAACAAAAACATGACCATGTTAAAAGAGAAACATGACCATGTGAAACCAATTGCGTTTTAGACCTGGAGCGTACATTTTTAGAATTTGAGTGCAAAGAACATGATCATGCTAAAACATAAACATGATCATGTCAGAATAGAGGCATGTCCATGTTAAAACATAAACACGACCATATGAAACCCGATTGCGTTTTAGAACCTGGGTTATAGTGTGTTGTTCTATCTATTGCGTTTTACGCATTTGGGTTTCGGAAAAAAATTCAAAAGTATAGCAATAGTGTTCTCGTTTTAAAGATTAAAAAAAGCGCTCGTTTTTATGGTGCAATTTTTATAAAAAAATATTGCCGAATGAAAAAGTTACTAACGTTTTAAAAATGATGGGGAATTGGAGGAGAGAGAAACTATTGATTTTGATGGACTAAAATACCCTCAAACTAACTCATGCGCCTCTTTTTTTTTTCTGAGTAAATTGCTAAAATCGTCCCTGATGTTTGTTCACATTTGCTAGATCCATCCAAAAAAAGTTTTTTTCTCATCGAAACCGCTGAGGTTTCAAAAAAGTTGCTAAATCCATCCAAAATGACTAATACCCTAAGAATACTAAGTTTAAAGAGGGGTAATTTAGTCATTCTGTTAATTTATTTAATTTACTTTTTTTTAAAAGAGGTTATACATCCAAAATGACTAATACCAAAGAATAATATATTGTTTCTATTTTGTATATACACTAAGTTAAAAACGTAACTTTATGTTTGTGGTAAAGTAATAAAAAATCAAAGTAAAGCATAAAGAAATTTTAAACGTGAATCTTACACAGCAAAACCATGGCACAAGTGAAAGCATAAAGAAATTTTAAACGTTATTAGACTAGTTATGTACTTAGTTATAACTGTTATAATCTTGAAGGTATCAATGTAATATTAAACTCTGTATATAGAGCGCCTATTCAACTCTGTTATATTTTTAGTCAATCTACACAACCTTTTTGGTCTCGTATGGTATTAAAGCTGATCACCAATTGTTCTCACACTCCCACTCCTGCCACTGCTGCCACACTCCCACTGCCCTATTCCCAGATCTGTCTGCCTCCACCACCAGATTTGACCTCTTTTAGCCTCCATCTGCCACACCAGTCGCCATCTGTCGGCACAACACAACAAAAAAACTCCAATCTAAGCGAAGTTCACATTTAATATCAGCTGTGCAGCGTAATTAGGCATTGTAGAAGCGTAACGATGGGGCTGTAGTCTAGGCGCTAACCCATATCAGTTGTGCAGCATATCAGCATGATATGTTACTATGTCTTCTTCTGAATAACCTAATGATATCAGCATATCATTCATGATAATAACTGAAAACAGGTCAGAATTAACCTTATCAATGTATGTCAGGTTACCTCCCTCATATCTTAAGTCTGAAAAATCACTAAATTTTCCACCATGATGAAATTCCAGTGTGAAGAAATCATGGTGATTATCTGAAATCAAATACAACATGAAAGATTAACAAAACAATAACAATTTAAAAAGAACAAATCGCATAAAACTTGAATGAGAGGAACAAACCGTATTCAACTTCTGGATTGAAATACAAATCTTGCTCTCTAATATTCCAGATGCTCCAGTCGTCATTCATGGTTTAACTTGTTCTCTAACAAACCAAACCGTATGTTAAGGTCGACTGAAAAGGTTTTAGGGTTTTGTTTATAAGGGCATGTAATAACCTGTTTAAAAAAGGGTCAATTAAATAAATTAAGAGTATGACTAACTTACCCCTCTTTAAACTTTATATTCTTAGGGTATTAGTAATTTCGGATGGATTTAGCAACTTTTTTGAAACCTCGGTGGTTCCTATGAGAAAAAAACTTTTTTTGGATGGATCTAGCAAATGTGAACAAACGTCAGGGACGATTTTAGCAATTTACACTTTTTTTTGTTCAGACTAACCCATTTAATCTTAATCATTGATTAGTTAATAGACGGTTAAGATTAGTTTCTAATCTTTCTACCCAAACAAAACTTTCTAGTATATCCTGACTCAATTAAATTAATCTTTATAAAACTATTTTTTGATGGCTTATCCATATCTTTTTAAAACTTCAGTATAGATTTGTTTTTCCAATGCTAAAACTTGGTCCATTTTTAGAATAATTTATTTTAGACATAATTAGATTTATAAATTAATAATTTTTAACACTAAAACATGGAAAACATTTTAAAGCATAAGTTGTTAACATGTTAACTCTATATACACTAATGGCTTTTCTAAGTGTTTATACAACCTTAAAATTTTAACCGTCAACTTATGAATTTGTGATAATAGAGTTCGAAACTTGTTAATTTTTTTTCTTTTTCGAACAACTAAATTTCAATTAACTAATAAAATGAAGTTTTTTTTCCATGAAAAAGGGTAGTTGTCAATAGTAACTTAATCAAGGGTTTTGAGTTATGATTAATACTTTTTGTCTACTTATTGTTTATATTTATCTAATTACTAGCACGTGACATTCTCTCCACTAATTTATTAATAATCTATATCTATACTATATAATAAAAGAAACCACTTTGAGGACACTTGTCATCATATTAGGCCATGTCTTATGGATAATTATAATTTTAGTTTAATCTCTTCTAATTAATTATAGATAATCCTTCTACTAAATATTATTTAGTTTAATTCTTACTTTTATATTTATCTATTTACTTCAAATTCAAACTTAGTTAACTAATTTGATATTAGAGTAAATTATGATTTTGGCCCTTGTGGTTATATCACTTGTATCCTTTTAGTCCAAAAAGGAATCTTTTAACATCTGAGCCCTTAACGTCTTTTTTTCTAACCCTTTTGGACCCCAACGCCTTTTTTTCTAACCATTTTAGCCCCTAAAAGTAAATGGATGGGGTTAGTATTTGTTAGTGCACTATGTCTGTCAACTTCGTCTTGTATCGAGTCATGCAATAGGATAGGATAAACCAGTGCTCGGGATGCTAGAAACTAAGATTTGTGGGTTTGTTGGTAATTTCGCTTGAAACAGCCAAAGGCTATTTCAAACGAAATTAACAATGTTAATTTCGCTTGAGAGAAATGACCTTGACCATTTCAAACGGAATCAGCAACACTATAAATAGCAGAGCATAGGGTGTCATTTGACACGAAATTAGATTTTCTGATTCGGTAACGAAGTGCTGCCGAATTGTCTCCAGGTGCTGTAAGACTATTACATCAATAATAGAGACATTTAAATTGAATCGAGCGTCCGTTTCATTGATTCCGCCTTTGATTCGGATCCAAAACTCTTCTGAAAGACTCATTCAGGTCGCACAACGATCCTACAAGTGGTATCAGAGCTCAGGAGGAAGAGTTTAGCTTGAGTTCATCAGTTTTCTGACTTCTACACCTTCTTTTTCAAAATTCACAAGATTTTACGGACAAAATGGATTGAATTTCACACATTACACGCGAAACAGTGTTTTAACAAAGCCTTGAGAGAATCAGACCTAAATACAGATTAAAAGTGACAAAAATGGACCAAAAGGTTAATTTCGTTTGAACGAGCACCTGATTTCGTTTGAAAAGTTGAGGCATTTTCACACGAAAATTTCGTTTGAATTACATCTGATTCCGCTTGAAAAGGGTAATTCCGTTTGAAAGGTTCACACGGAATTAGTTATTTCGCTTTAAAGTGTAATTCCGTTTGAAGTTCTGATTTCGCTTTAAGTTGTGATTTCGTTTGAAGTTGTCATTCAGGGATTCCGTTTAAAAGTGTGATCTCGTGTGAAAGAGTATTCTGTTCCAAAGTGATTTCGCACCAAAGTGATTCCGTTTGAAGATCACTATTTCGTTTGAAAGTGGATATTTCACTTCAAGATCATTTCAAGTCAACCGAGTGTCAGTCTGTTACAAGTTGTTTGTTATTGTTTAAACTGATTGTGTTTATTTGATTGTTTTTGTCTCCAGGTAATTCAAGAAATTCACATCATGGCTGAAGAATTCTACAATACGTTCTACAATGCACTCACATCCGAATCATCCGAAACTACAACTGTTACACCAAAAACCATAACTAAAGCGATAAACGAAAACATTAAACATGATAATTTTTACGGAACACATTCAAAACCACCAACGCTTGAAAGTATTGAAGACTATACTTGGTGGAAAGAACGTTTCATTAGCTGGGCAAAAGCTTATGCACATGAAAGCTGGTTCTGTCTAGAGTTCGGATATGAAAGACCAAAAGATGATAAAGGAGAAGATCTTCCACTCAAGAATTTATCCAAAGATGACAAATCTGAATTTGCAGCCGAACAGAGAATGATTGCCTTGATCCAGTAATCAATCAGAAATGACATGTTTGCTTTATTACAACATGATGGATCTTCAAAATCTGTTTGGGAAGCTTTAAGAGTTAAAGTTGAGGGGGGTAAACAAATAAAAAAGAATAAAATTGCTTTGTTAAAGAAAGAATTCGATTTGTTTGACAGTCTTAACAGTGAATCAGTTAGACAAATGATAGAGAGATTTAGTCATCTAAAAATTGAACTTGATCATTTTGGCATTGTTAAAACTCGAGAAGAAATAATTGACAAAATCATAGAAGCGTTACCACGAGCTGATCAGTGGCAAACGTTTGTGTTTATATTGAAAAATGATGTTTTGTATGAAACAATTTCTCTCGATTTGTTAATAGAAAAGATTGAAACTCATGAGCTTGAATTGCAGAAACAAAACAAGATGAGCAGTTCTTCACATCAACAGAATGTTAGTCTCTATTACAAAGGTAACTTACCTTCGGTGAAAGTTGGTGAATCACCAAAGACAACATTCAGTGGTGAGAGGACAAAAGAACCTCAGAAAAGCTCATCAAGTTATGATTCGGGTTATCATTCATTTTCGTCAAAAGCTAATTCTGAAGAATCAGAGGAGATATTGTGCAACATTGCTCTCAAGTTGAAAAATTCTCCGGCTATGAGCATCAATTCTACTAAACAGCAAATGAGTTTCCATGCATCTGTTCTGGAATCGTATGAAGGTCTTGTAGCTGGTAAAATTGGAAACTCAGAGTTAACCAAAGAAGACTATGACCAGATTGATCCGGAAGAGATGGAACTCATTGACATCAACTAGTGTTTAGCAAGTTGCATCAGAAGAGCTCAGAGATACATGGAGATTACTGGGAAACAATCATTAGGCGGTGCATCAACAAAACTTGGATTTGATAAGTCCAAAGTGACCTACTTCAAATGTAAGCAAAAATGTCATTTCAAAAGAGAATGCAACAATTCTGCAGTTGGTGGAAATGCAAATCCTTTCAATGATGATTATTACCGAAAGGCAATCTACCACCGTAGCAAAGAAGAGCCGAAAATGATTGAAGATAAACCCAGAGATAAGTCAAGAGCTTGTGCTGTAATCCATGATGATGAAGGATATGATTGGAGTCAGATTCTTCCAGAAGAAGATCATTTGGATAATCAAGTTACTGCTCATGGAAAAGGTGCATCAAAGAGCAGACATTATGTTTTTGTTGCTGAAATTAAAGAAGAAAACAAAGAAGAAAATGTCATAGCTGACATCAAAGAGAAAACAAGAGAAGAGATTCTGAGTGAGAAAACGTACAGAGAAAGAAACATTGCTTGGAATAGAATGGATGAAATGCAAGAAGAGTATGAAAGTGCTGTAAGCAACAAGAGATGGGATAAGAAGCGAGAATGCTATGTCAACAGATATCGAGAACCCGTTGTTCCCAAGAAGGACATAATTTTTGATGATGTTCTTCTCATAATTCCTCGATCTGTCGAATATTATACAAATGTATCAAAAGATAACACATATGCAAAAAGGCATGAAAAAGACATAAGATATGTCATGACATCGAGTTTGAGGAAAAGGGATGAAGAAAGAATGAAGAAGAATGTTGAGTGTATGGTTGAAGAATTGAAGAAGACAGCTGAAGATGTGAAAGTCGAAGCTGTAAAAGTTGACAATGTGAAGATTGCTGAAGAAGAGAAAGTAGAAGAAAAGGTTGTTGAAAAAGAAGTTGTTACTGAAGAACAGCAGGTTGAAAAAGCCGAGGAGAAGGTTGAAAGTCTAATTGAAGTGAAGAATGAGAATTTGGATGCTGGTGATACTGAAGTTGGTGTTGAAGAAAAACAAAAGAATGATGCTGATCAGACAGAGACTGCAATATACACCGAAGTGCCAATCACTGAGGTAAATTTTGATTCTGAAATTCAAATCAAAATTGTTGAACAGTGCAAGAAATGCATGGAAACGTGCAGTGCTTGTACTGAAAAAAGACGAAAGGTTCAGAACAAGAGATCTTGAATTTACCAAAATCGAAGAGGTTTTCAAAAATAAATACAAAGAAATGTTAGAAAATGAAAAAGTTTTGAAAGATAATGATGAAAAACTTTCGGAAAAATGTAAAAAGTTAGAAAAAGAAAATGAAATTTTGAAAGAAAATGTTTTGAAAATGAAAGAAGAATGTTCTCAAAAAGAAAATGATTGTCAAGAAATGAAAAAGGAATATGATTCAATAAAATTGGCTTATCACATTACAAAAGAATCATATGAAAAGGTGAAAAGTGAAATGAAATTTGTTCAATCAAGATTGAATTACTATTCTGAAACAACAACTGAACTAAAACGACAGTATGAAATAAAGCAACAAGTTGTAAATTCTTACATTGAGGATGTTGCTAAACTAAAGCGTCAGATTGCTGATTTAGAACAGGATAATAACAAGTTAAGAAGTTATCACGCGTCATCATATGTGCTTGAAAGAATTTTCAACATAAAACCGGATGGAAAAGATTCTGAGCAAAACAAGAAAGGTATTGGCTCAGAGTTTCATCAAGTTCCACCACCGGAAAAGTTTGTATTTTATGATGATGAAAAGGTCGAAAAAGTTTTCAACATGGTAGATCAATTTCCAGATAACATTGACGTAACCTATTCCAAATCTGATGATTCTAGTGATTCAGAGGTGGTAGGTAAGGTCGTTGAAGGTGTGTTGAAAGAAGAGTCAGTTGAAACAGGTAAATCTGAATCACAAGATGAAAATGAAGGTAATTTTCATGATGGATATCTGAAAAACTCAAAATCTGAGAAAAATTTGAATGATGATTCAAAAGGATTGGTTTATACCATGATTGGATCGGACAAATTATTTTTAGATGTTGTATTCCCAATTCAGAATGTGATTTTTGAAAAGATTGATAAAGTTTTCAAAATGGTTGAAATTGAAAAGTTTGAGATTCCAAAGTTTGCAGGAAAAGGTCAGAAAACTTTTTATAACAAATCTGGTTACAAGAAGAAAAACATGAAGGCTGGGTTGGGTTATAAGAAGAAACAAAGTCGAAATAAAAATGAAACGCCAAAAAATCAACAAAGATGAATTTTGTTCATGGAACAAGTTCAGAAGAAGAGAAAGAACTCCAATTTAGACGACAGTCTAATGAAGAGTTCTATGCTCAAAAGAGAAAGCAACAACCACAGGTCAAAGATGTTTCAAAAAGAACATGTTTTAAATGTGATCAAATTGGACATCTCGCACTCAAGTGTCCAAATCTGAAACATGTGGATGTTGACAAAAAGAAATCTGAAAATGTGGAGAAACAGAAACCTGAGGATGTGAAACATAGGTCAACCAGATTTGATTCAAAACAAACTTGGAGGTACAACACAAACAAGTTTGTTTCGAACCAAACTTGGAAATCAAACCCGAATAGGTTCGATTCAAAACAGATCTGGAATTCTCACACATCCAGATTCAGAACAACGCAAAGTTGGAAGACAACTGTTGATGCAACAAAACCAAACGAGTTTTGGAAACCTAAAGTTGTTGTTCAAAATCAAAATGTTCAAAAAGAGTCACATTTTTACAAACGAGGTACTCCTAAAGGTCAAACATGGAATGTTAAGAAACAAATGACTTCGGTAAAAGATGAAAAAGTTGAAGTCAAAGTTGAAAAAGTCTTTGATGACAAAGATTTTCCGAAACTGCATGATACATAATGTGTTGAAATGCCTAAGGTCCAACAAACCTGGGCTAAATTGTTCAAGTGATTGAATAGTTGAATGTGCAGGTGCTCAAGAAAATTGAAGACTGTGAAAATGAAAAACAGAGCAGCCTGGCACAATGGGAAGAGAAGGCTGCTGAACCCTGTGTTGATTAAAACAGGGAGTTTGTTGATTTCTGTACATAAATAAACAATATTTCAAAAACCCTAAAAATTGAAAAATTTTGTAAAATAAAAAATATGTTTGTTTTTAAATTTGTCAAATATTGATAAAACTCAAAAATATGTTGATTGAATACGCCGAAACCCTCACGGCTGAACAAACATGATTACTTTCACAAGATTGAAAAACGGTTTTCAAACTGTAAAATATCAGTGTGTTGTAAATCATGGGGGTAATTCCTGCTTTTCGTGTTATAATTTTCTGTAAATCAGTACATAAGAAGCAGAAAATGGATGGCGAGACAAAGCTATCAGTATCGGTTTGTCAAATTTTCTTTAGAATGATTTTGCATTTTAGGGGGAGTAATATTGTCCAGAAAATCCAAAAACATTTGAAAATTTGAAAAAGTCAAAAACATGATAAAATTCAAAAATTGAGTTTTTTGTGTAAAAAGAGGAAATGATAGTACATCAGTAGTCAGTTACAGTATGTTAAAGAAATGTAATGATTTTATAGCGTTAAACGGTCTCACTGATGATATGCCGATAGGTTTTTACACATTTAGTAAACTTTTCGGGATATAAACTTAAATTCAAACTTGCTTGTTTCGTGGGGAACACTACTTGGATATATAGGTAACCCCTGAAATTTCGTTTGAAAGACCCCTCTTTCTGAGATACTAGGTCTTTATGCTTAGTGATATCTGGGGTATTATCCCGGGACTTCTGATTTTGCGGAAGCAATGGCCTAGTCCCCGTATAATACTTTCTGCTTGCTTGAAATATAGCGTCGCCCTCAGTACAGAAAATGATGAAACATTGCAAAATGCTAATCATGTGCTGTTGAAGAAAAGATTCTCTAAAGGGAACACACCAAAAGTCGAAGCCGTCATCTCTCTGATTTTGCGGAAGCAATAGCCTGAGCTCTCACGGCCCTCGCAATTTAACCCTTTACAGATATCATCTAGGTATATTCACCTGTAAGACTGAATATTGGGATCTGGATACGGGAGTATATTCAAGAGGTGGGATACATGAATGAGTTTAAGTTCTTAATACACCTAATGCGTATCCTGAATCAGTTGAAATTTGTGTGAAAATTTAAGTGGATCAGTATATCGACAATCTAAGTGAATTGTTTAATTCTTAATGTGTAACTAAGCTCAACGGTACTTGTGACTTGTCAGAAACTGATATGATCCTCTGACGCAAACTCAAACAAAAATATTGTCTGTAAATATGTTTGTAGAGAGTTCTTTACTACTTTATGTTTCAGAAAAATACAAAAAGATTTTTGATTCTGCTTTATTTTCGACAACTGATGTTTGAAATGCTGAGTTTCAAAATCTAAGTATGCTGATTGTGTTTCTGAAAATAAAACAAGTTCATTAATTTGAAACTTGAAATTTTTAAAATAACAAATTCAAAAACAGTTTGTGATATCTCCAAGGTCATTAATTTGAACTCGGATGATTAAGTGTGAGGGACTTGGATGCTTATATTGTTAAAATCTTTGAAATAGAGTCAGTTTCTGATTCTGAAATTTGTTAAAAAGTGTTAGTTTAGAAAGTTTGAAAGAGCCAGGTTTTCAATCCTGGAAGTTCAAAATGTTGTTACTTATAAATGTTTGAGTGATTGCAGATATTGTACCAGACTACGATCCTGACAGCTAAGTCTAAGGGGGAGTCTGAAGACGAGCTCAAAGCAAGGGGAAGTTTGTAACCAGAAAGCAAGGTGTCGATCCCTAAAGCACGGAAGCTTGATGAAAGGGGGAGCCTGAAGAAAGCGTTTCTAAAGGATGTTAATGTTAGAGCCAGAGTAAGATCCTGGTATAACATTCAAAGATAGAAGCTGATCAATGAAGAAAGATTGTTGGATGCTTACAGTGTTAGACAATTTGGAAAGAGTGTGAAGACTAATCAAGACTGAAGAAGTGTCATGATAAAGACTCGACACTGAAGACTTCATCAACATCCAAGGGGGAGTCTGTTAGTGCACTATGTCTGTCGACTTCGTCTTGTATCGAGTCATGTAATAGGATAGGATAAACCAGTGCTCGGGATGCTAGAAACTAAGATTTGTGGGTTTGTTGGTAATTTCGCTTGAAACAGCCAAAGGCTATTTCAAATGAAATTAACAATGTTAATTTCGCTTGAAATGACCTTGACCATTTCAAACAGAATCAGCAACACTATAAATAGCAGAGCATAGGGTGTCATTTGACACGGAATTAGATTTTCTGATTCGGTAACGAAGTGCTGCCGAATTGTCTCCAGGTGCTGTAAGACTATTACATCAATAATAGAGACATTTAAATTGAATCGAGCGTCCGTTTCATTGATTCCGCCTTTGATTCGGATCCAAAACTCTTCTGAACGACTCATTCAGGTCGCACAACGATCCTACAGTATTAGGGGCCAAAATGGTTAGAAAAAAAAGACGTTGGGGGCTCAGATGTTAAAAGATTCGTTTTTTTTGGCTAAAAGGGTAAAAGTGATATCACTACAAGGGCCAAAATCGTAATTTACTCTTGATATTAACTATATATTTGAACGTTTTGTTTAGTTTGGTATCAAATAGATTTTACGAAACTTAAAATAAAATTAACTAATATTATTTATCATTTCTACATTTACAAGTTATAAATAAATTTATTGAGACTTTTTTAATAAATTTTACTACAATATAATAATCTATTTATATCAATATAAATATATATTTATACTATACTATATAATAAAACATTAATGTGTGACACATGTCATTCATTGTAACCATTTATTTTATGATTTTCTCGCCTCACATCAAACTTATCTTATATTAATTAAATATTAAATAAATAAATGAATAATGAACTAATATTAAATTTCACCAACTTTAAATTTTTTAATACCATTTTTCTATTTTAAATTTTGAATACCATCCTACTTTATTATTTAGTATAGGAAATTAAATTTATTCAACCCGTGTAATACAGATATTTTTAAAGATGTAACTTTTTTATTATTTGGTATATAAAATTACATTTATTCAACCCGTGTACTAAATGAGGTTTCGTAAAGATGTATTATTTTATTATTTGGTAAACAATATTACATTTATTCAACTCGTGTAATACAAGTGGTTTTAAAGATATAACTTTTCTATTTGGTATATAAAATTATATTTATTCAACCCGCAATATGGTTCTTATAGATATAGCTTTTTATTATTTAATATAAAATTATATTTATTCAACCCGTGTAATAAAAGAGGTTCTTAAAGATATATTGTTTTATTATTTAGTATATAAAATTCATTTATTCGACACGTGTAATACACGGGGTTATAACCTAGTATTGTTAATATATTAATCTAATAGCTAATATATTTATTAATATATGATAATATATAAATGCTTAGAATTCAAATCACATATTTATAGTTGCGTGATAATAAAAAAAACTTGTAGTTTAAATTTTGTTTATCAGTTTTAGAACTTTCTTATTTCTTTCCTTTTAGATAATTAATCCTATTCTTTATCGATTGATATTTTTAATATTTCATAAATTTATATAAACACTAGGTTAGAACCCCGTGTATTACACGGGTTCAATAAATGTAATTTTATATATTAAATAATAAAAAGTTATATCTTTATGAACCCCGTATACTGTACGCGTTAAATAAATATAATTTTATATATCAAATAATAAAAAAAGTTATATCTTTAAAAACCATGTGTATTACATATATTAAATAAATGTAATTTTGTATACTAAATACTAAAAACGTCGTATCTTTAAAAAACCCGTGTATAATCGGGTTGAATAAATCTACCAAATAACCTAGGTTAGAACCACGTGTAATACACGGGTTGAATAAATGTAATTTTATATACCAAATAATAAAAAAATATATCTTTAAAAACCTCGTTTATTACACGGGTTGAACAAATGTAATTTTATATATTAAATAATAAAAAAGTTATAACTTTAAGAACACCGTATATTGTACGGTTGATTAAATTTAATTTTATATATTAAATAATGAAAAAAGTTACATTTTTAAGAACCTCATGTATTGTATGGGTTGAACACATGTAATTTTATATATCAATCAATAAAAAATTATATCTTGTTATATCTTTATAAACACTGTGTATTATACGGATTGAATAAATCTAATTTTATATACAACATAATAAAAAAGTTATATTTTTAAAAATCTGGTGTATTACACGAGTTGCATAAATGCAATTTTGTATAGTAAATAATAAAAATATTATATCTTTAAAAAACCTCTTTTTATTACACAGGTTGAATGAATCCAATAAAAAATTATATCTTTAAAAAAACAAATGAATCTACTCGATATATGATGGATGGGGTGATTGCGGTAATGGTTCTTATAAATGTCACATAAACATAGTGAATACCGTATTTGAGTTGAGAGTTGAACACGAAAATAAAAGTATAGAACCAATAAACATTGATTAATGTTTTTATAAACATTTTTTAAATAAGTTCTACCTTTAACTACTTTAGTTTAATAAAATAAATAAATCATTTACATTATATTAATTTATATTTAGTGTACCTTTTTTTAAAATAATTTTTGAAATCTAATAAATATTTCAAAATATTATATTATCTCCTATACGAATTGTTTAAATTTATATTAGATTTAATTTTATAATTATCTTTTAATTATTATTAATTATCTATAATTAAGTAGGAGAGAAAAAATAGATGGCTTCAATGAGTGACATGTTTAGTTTGGTATCAAATAGATTTTACGAAACTTAAAATAAAATTAACTAATATTATTTATCATTTCTACATTTACAAGTTATAAATAAATGGTTAAATTTATTGAAACTTCGTTACATTTACAAGTTATAAATATATTTATTGACACTTTTTTAATAAATTTTACTACAATATAATAATCTATTTATATCAATATATATATATATATATATATATATATATTTATACTATACTATACTATATAATAAAACATTAATGTGTGACACATGTCATTCATTGTAACCATTTATTTTATGATTTTCTCGCCTTACATCCAAACTTACCTTATATAAATTAAATAAATAAATGAATAATGAACTAACATTAAATTTCACCAACTTTAAATTTTTGAATACTATTTTTCTATTTTAAATTTTGAATACCATCCTACTTTATTATTTAGTATAGGAAATTACATTTATTCAACCCGTGTAATACATATATTTTTAAAGATGTAACTTTTTTATTATTTGGTATATAAAATTACATTTATTCAACCCGTGTATTAAATGAGGTTTCGTAAAGATGTATTATTTTATTATTTGGTAAACAATATTACATTTATTCAACTCGTGTAATACAAGTGGTTTTAGAGATATAACTTTTCTATTTGGTATATAAAATTATATTTATTCAACCCGCAATATGGTTCTTATAGATATAACTTTTTATTATTTAATATAAAAAATTATATTTATTCAACCCGTGTAATAAAAGAGGTTCTTAAAGATATATTGTTTTATTATTTAGTATATAAAATTCATTTATTCGACACGTGTAATACACGGGGTTATAGCCTAGTATTGTTAATATATAAATGCTTAGAATTCAAATCACATATTTATAGTTGCGTGATAATAAAAAAAACTTGTAGTTTAAATTTTGTTTATCAGTTTTAGAACTTTCTTATTTCTTTCCTTTTAGATAATTAATCCTATTCTTAATCGATTGATATTTTTAATATTTCATATATTTTATATAAACACTAGGTTAGAACCTCGTGTATTACACGGGTTCAATAAATGTAATTTTATATATTAAATAATAAAAAGTTATATCTTTATGAACCCCGTATATTGTACGCGTTAAATAAATATAATTTTATATATCAAATAATAAAAAAAGTTATATCTTTAAAAACCATGTGTATTACACAGATTAAATAAATGTAATTTTGTATACTAAACACTAAAAACGTCGTATCTTTAAAAAACCCGTGTATAATCGGGTTGAATAAATATACCAAATAATAAAAAATTACATCCTTAAAAACCCTGTATATTATACGTGTTGAATAGATCTAAAAAAGAGTTATATCTTTAAAAACCATGTGTATTACACAGATTAAATAAATGTAATTTTGTATATTAAATACTAAAAACGTCGTATCCTTAAAAAACCCGTGTATAGTCGGGTTGAAAAATCTACCAAATAATAAAAAAATTATATCCTTAAAAACCCCCGTGTATTACACGTGTTGAATAAATCTAATTTTACATAGCAAATGATAAAAAATATATCTTTGAAAACTTCGTGTATTACACGGGTTATATAAATGTAACTTTGTATAGTAAATAATAAAAAAATATATTTTTAAAAACCCCACGTTTTACACCAGTTGAATAAATATAATTTTGTATACCAAATAATAAAAAAATTACATTTTTAATAAATTAGGATAACATTTAATATTAATTTATTATTTATATATTTAATATAAGATAAGTAGGAAAGAAGGTTATTTGTTTTAAAAATATATTAAATTAACAATTTAGATTTGAGGATAATATTTTATTAAAGTATGATAAGATTTAATATTAATTTATTATTTATTTAGTTAATATAAGATAAGTATTGATTTGAGGATACATTCAATGAATGACACGTGTCCAAAACTTGATTTCTTTTATTATAGTAGATAGACTAGGTTAGAACCTCGTGTATTACACGGGTTGAATAAATGTAATTTTATATATTAAATAATAAAAAGTTATATCTTTATGAACCCCGTATATTGTACGGGTTAAATAAATGTAATTTTATATATCAAATAATAAAAAATAGTTATATCTTTAAAAACCATGTGTATTACACAGATTAAATAAATGTAATTTTTACTAAAAAAGTCGTATCTTTAAAAACCCGTGTATAATCGGGTTGAATAAATTTACCAAATAATAAAAATATTACATCCTTAAAAACCTCGTATGTTACACGTGTTGAATAGATCTAAAAAAGAGTTATATCTTTAAAAACCATGTGTATTACACATATTAAATAAATGTAATTTTGTATATTAAATACTAAAAACGTCATATCTTTAAAACCCGTGTATAGTCGGGTTGTAAATAATAAAAAAAATGTATCCTTAAAAACCTTGTGTATTACACATGTTGAATAAATCTAATTTTACATAGCAAATGATAAAAAGTTATATCTTTAAAAACTTCGTGTATTACACGTGTTATATAAATGTAACTTTGTATAGTAAATAATAAAAAAGTTATATTTTTAAAAACCCCGCGTTTTACACGAGTTGAATAAATATAATTTTGTATACCAATTAATAAAAAGAAACATTTTTAATAAATTAGGATAACATTTAATATTAATTTATTATTTATATATTTAATATAAGATAAGTAGGAAAGAGATGTATTTGTTTTAAAAATATATTAAATTAACAATTTATATTTGATGATAATATTTTATTAAAGTATGATAAGATTTAATATTAATTTATTATTTATTGATTTAATTAATATAAGATAAGTATAGATTTAAGGATACCTTCTATGAATGACACGTGTCCAAAACTTGGTTTCTTTTATTATAGTAGATAGATTATATGATATAAAACTACTTTCTATATCAATGGCATTAATATCATTTTAAATATTATTTAAGTAGGGGGAGGTTTATTTGAGAAAATCTTCTTGTAAGAAGAAAAAAATAATAATTTAGGCCCTATATTTTTTTTGATCAATGGTTGTGAATTAAGATATAACTAGGATTGCAACCCGCCGCAATGCGGCGGCGATTCTTTAGTTATAACTAAGTCGATCTAGGACTCGCACGTTATGTTAAACCTGTCAAACGGGGAAAAAATAGACGATGTAAAAACGTTTACCCACACACGCACCTTGCGTCGTGTTAACCCGCAAAATTTAGAACGAAACGTAAAAACGTTAAAACAAAGACGCACGCTGCGATGTGTTAAGTCACAAAATTTAGAACCAAGCATAAAGTGAAAAATTTGTGGAAAATGAAAACTATAAAGGACCAAAGTTGAAAGTAAAAAAAGTTATGAGGATAGATTGGAAAAGATAAAAGTTTTGGGTTAGAAGTAATAAAACAAATAGTTTTGGGTTAAAAGTAATTTATGAAATACTTTTGGGGTGAAAAGTAAAAAAAATCAATTTTTTTTTTGGAAAACCCCCAAAGCCAACGTTACGACAACCATATGCATAACCATTTTTTCTTTGAAAAACCCCCAAAGCATAACTCGCGTTGCCGCGGGGCGTAAAACGGTGTTAAATAGTACTAATGTCATACAACCGTCATCGACCACCAACACTGACTCGACCTAGGGTATGCGTGTTGCGATGAACCTGTCAAACATGGGAAAATAGATGTAAAAACATTGAACCACACATGCACGTTGCGTCGTATTAACTTGAAAAATTTTAGAACTGTACGTAAAACGAAAATTTGCGAAAGATGAAAAGCATAATTGACAAAAGTTGTGAAGTTAAATTGCAAATAATGAAAAGTTTTTGGTTAAAGTTAAAAAAAAACAAATTATATAGGGTTAAAATTGCAAAAGGTAAAACCTTTGGGTTAAAACTAAAAAAATCAATTTTTTTTTAACAATGCCTAAAGCATAATGTACATTGTACAACTCATGATTCATTAAAAAGTTGCTTCTTTATATATGGAATAATTTTTATCTACTTTTAATTAATAATGCTTTAATTAATAAGTGTATGATAGACATTATGATTGAGTTTTTCCCCAAAGTGGTGTTATGGGAAAAAAATATTTACCATTTTAGTGTTCCTTCAAAACTATTTGCCAAAATAGTGTTTTCTCTTATTTTTTATTTACTTTCTTATTAAGTCATTTATTATTAGATAAAAAAATTTGAAAAAATGGCAAATTTACTCCCGTTAAGAATTCAACATTTCGGTGGAGTTTGTTCTTTTATGATATTTTTTTTATCTTCTTATTTTATTTACCATTTATTTTTTTTTATTTTTTTTCAATCGTGAGTTTTATTTTTCTAAATTTATATTATCAGCTTAACCATATTAACAACAGCCATGAATAATCTAAAATAAATCTAAACAATGAAATAAAAAACATGATAAAGCTAATCAAATATTAAACTTGACGCATTACCGTTTTCAATATCAAATACAAACAAAACTAAAAATGCCAAATAAAGTCGAGTCACAACCGATCTTAATTTCCCAATTTCTTCCATAATGGAGTTGAACTTTCGAATTTGATTTTGACTCCCAGCACGGTAAGCTAAAGTTTTCAGTTGTGAGTTGCGAAACTTATCATTAAAGTTGTTGATAAAATGCCTTAAGCAATACCTGTAGACAAGCTTTAAAGTGTGAGTTGTAAAATCAATACGATGAAGGTTACAAAAAAATACCTGTGAAAACCACGTGGCTCCAACCAAGGAGATCCTTGCTCATTAACTGACTTTAAGATTCCCGCATGACGGTCGGATATTAGACATATCCCTTCACGATCTTTCACCACATGTTTCTTGACATGAGCAAGAAACCAATTCCAGCTAGCATAAGATTCAGTTTCAACAATAGCAAATGCTAGCGGCAATATCTGATTATTACCATCAACTCCCATTGCAATCATCATCTTGCCTTTATACTTACCATATGAGATGATTATGGAGATACCTGTTTCGCGATCGATCTATGTTCTCGTAAGGACGATTTAGTTGGCTGTGATGGAGTTCAGCCATGGGGAAGAGAACATGGAGGGGTCAATAGTAGATGGAGGTATGGAAGTGATAACTGAAACGTCGGAGGGAGTTTGCCCCTTTTCTAATTTTTTATTCTAATAAATAAATGAGTTATAATAAAAAAAAATAGATGGAAACACTATTTTGGTAAATAGTTTTGAAGGAACACTAAAATGGTAAATATTTTTTCCCATAACACCACTTTGGGAAAAAAACTCCATTATGATTTAAAATATTAATAAATATTATAAAGGGTTATTCAAATCTTATTAATGCCACCATAATTTTCTCCTTCAACACCATTAACACACCAATTTTATTAGAAGTGACAAAATTATTTAAAAGTGTTGTGTCGTACACATATTTTATTATAAGTTGCAAAATTATTTAAAAGTGTTTAGGTCCTACACATTTTATACCTTACACCAAAACATTGTCTTTATGGTGTAGGAAACATTGTTTTTATGATGTAGGAAACACTGAATATGTAGGATCATGTGCATGATTGTTCTTACGTTTAGAAGAACTGTAATCAGATTCATGGCGTGGTGTTTTAAAACATCTGGATAAATTGACTATGATTCAAGTCATGGTGTTTTATCTGGAAGTCATGGTGTTTTATCTGGAATCCAGAAAACACCATGACTTGAATCATAGTGTTTTATCTGGAGACATTGTTCAATACAAAACATGACTATGATTCAATACAAAACATTCCCAGATTTTAAAACACCATGACTATGATTCAAGTCATGGTGTTTTATATGGAGACATTGTTCATGGCGTGGTGTTTTAAACATCTGGTGACATTGACTATGATTCAAGTCATGGTGTTTTATCTGGAATTCAAAAAACATTGTATTGTGATTACATCCATGGTGTATTAACATCTGGACAATCAATACAAAACATTCCCAGATTTTAAAACACCATGACTATGATTCAAGTCATGGTGTTTTATCTGGAATTCAAGTCAGATAAAACACCATGACTTGAATCATAGTCAATGTCTCCAGATGTTTAAAACACCACGCCATGAACAATGTCTCCAGATAAAATACCATGACTTGAATCATAGTCCATGTCTCCAGATGTTTAAAACACCACGCCATGAACACTGTATGATTAAAAGATGTTGCGATTAAAAGATGATGAAGAAGATAAAACAATCAGATGTATAAAATCGTAAAAACAAATATGTTTCCTAAAATTTCTCCTAATTCAAAATTCGAATCAATCCCTATAAAAACTCATCGCCAGTTTTTTTTTTTTTTTTGCAGTTATCTTGGAAATCAATTAAATGATAAGAATGTAAAATTACTAATATACCCTTTTGAATTAATTAGGATAAAGGACACTTGTCATTCCCAAATTATTTCTCACACTTCTCACAAAAGTTCCACTTTGTACAGGATCCTCTACCTATGTATATCACAATTTATGTCATTGTTATTTATCTTTTTTTATAATTTTTACATACAACTATAACTATTACTACATCTATTGGTGTAAATATGTTGAGTCGACCCCAATCTCGTTTGGGCTGAATCTTGGCTTGTTTTAACTTAAGAGGGTTCGACTTATTAAGCTCGGCTCGTGAATAGTTTTATAAGTTTAAGCTAGGATTGGACTCGACTTATTTATTAATTTTGTAATTGTTTTAATAACTTGCCTTCTTATAACTATATATAATTATAACTTTTATTGTTTAATATTTTTTATTGAACTTTTATATATAATTCATAAAAGTTATTGTATAAATAAATTAAATATATTTCATTCAAACTATATAAGTAAAAGCTCGTTAAGGCTCACAAACCAGTTTGAACTCGATATATGAAGCTCATGTTCAAGTTCGTTTATTTATTGAACCTCAATAAAAGCCTGAACTTTTTTAAACTCTACTCTATTCGAGTTTTTAACGAGCCGGTGTCGAGTAGCTCGTGAGTGGCTCGACTCATTTACACCCGAAACTACATCCATTTCAAAATTTTGGACATACAAAATGAAAAACTTAACCTTTATGGTTTAAAATCCAGACAAGCATATGCAAAGAAATTGAAATATGGAACACGAAAACATAAACTTCCTCGGATATTTAGGAATAGATACTAGGTTTCTACCATGAGTTACTATGATTTGTCAAGTATGACCTACATTGACTATGTTTGGCAAACCATGTCATATTACGTCATTGAAGGGGTATGGTCCCAGATCTTGGTCAAGTTTAGGCGCAAGTGACCATCACCTAGTGTACTTTGCCGCTTAAGGCTAATAACATGCTTCGGTCCCACGCAAGCTTGCAGGGCGCGCGCATGAATAGCATCAAACAATGGAACCTTCTCTTGACTTCTAGTTGAGTAGTTAATGGGGATGTGTTGTTTTGTATCCAGCACATACTATGATCTTGCGCAAGCCTACAGGGCGTACGCGCAAGGGCAGCATCTTATTATAATGCAAGTGGAACCTTTGACTTCAACGTCTAATCAAGAAGTTGCAAACTTTGACTTCTGTGACCAACCAGCAGGTGTCTTATCTTGTGTATGAAAATGGGTGTTTTAGGCAACATACACAGAATGCGGTGGTTACTACTAAAGATGTTAGTCCTGCTGGGTGGTACACCCTGACACTGACAACAGCGGTCAGCCTGACCGCGCAAGAGACGGCTGCCCAGCCCACTATCAAGAAACTCCACTTGCATAAAGCTGATGAACATACTTGACTACCGAAGTTAACACGCCACGTGGCGGCGCTCCTTCATGCACCTGACGCAATAGGACACGTGGCAATGCCTCCACTGTGCGCCTAACACTCCTGCAGCTTGCACACTTGACAGATCAGTAGATAAGATGCAAGTTGTCAGTCAGGCCCAAGGCCCATCAGAAGGCCCATTGGCCTCTCTCCTTCATTCTTCGGCTATAAATACTCGACTTCAAACCAGATTTGAGGTAATGCTAATCTGCTCTCTCGCACTTACTACTTAATCACTTATCTTGCTTCCTAAGCAAATACTGATTCTCACACCGGAGAGTGGTAACAAGGAGCAACCCCCACCTCATTCTCCTTGTTGCGAGTCACGATCTTTTCATTGCGCAAGCGGCAAATTACATGATCATCCAGACATCGATTGAGAAAAGAAGGGATTAACCCTATCTTGACGAGACTCAACCCGTGGACTAACCTCTCGGTTAACCATTGTTTCTTCGGTCATAATGGATCATTAAAAGTTATAATGGTTCATAAGGGGTCTTAATGATTCATATACACCATTGTTTGACTATGATTCACCACTATTAACCATTATTTAACCTAGGTGTCACACCCCGATATTTCCACGTTTGACCGGTGGGCCCGGTGGGGAGTATAGTGACGTAGTTGATATCATCATAGTCAAACAACACAATATTTAAATGCACAGCGGAAGCAAAAGATAAATATATTACAAACCGATATAAAGTAATATCAAGTATTACAAACGGAATGTAAAGGATCCACAGGCGGATCAAAAATAAAATGAATCATTTGTTCAACAGACTTTAAGGCATCCAAGCTTGCGAGACTTATTGTGGACGCTAGAAGACAGCCAGCCTATTACGTGTAGTACCTGCACTTAACCTTTTGGAAAATACGTCAGTTTACACTGGTAAATACAATTTAACTGACTCATTTTAAAAAGGTTGAAAATTGATTTGAATGCACATGGCACAAAACATTTTATAACTTGGGATAATTATGTAATATTATAATCTTGTGAACGAATTACATGTTACTTGTGCGTTCAGTAGCCCAGATCTTGTCCGGGTTAAAGATCAATAGACCCACCACATTATTTGAGTTATACACTGACAGGTGTACGCCTACACCCCGTGCTCAGGTCGTGGCCATTTCGTAAAATGATGCCAGGGATATCCGGGACATGATCATTAACCCCCCAAAGGCTTTAAGTGAACAAGACTGTTTAAACGAGCCGATCAAATTATTCAATTAACCACCCAAGGATGTAAGATTTGATGCTCGATCAAGCGGTATTCTATATACCGTAACCCAAGTCCGTATAGGGAAAATAAGTTAAAAGTATTTACCTGAGCTAAATATAAATTCAATCCCAGCCGTATACCACCAAGCAAGTACAGATAGCTTTTACTGGGCTCCTAAATCTGGAATGAAGGTTTTTAATAACCTATTAGATTCCTAACGGGTCTTTAATTAAGCCTAAGCTTAGACCGGTTAACTTTAAGGACGATACGGTTCAAACGCACGATTAAGCGAAGACCGGATAGAATGTGATTTAGACCCGACAAGTTTGAAGACTTGTATAATATGGGTATACTAAACACATTCTGGATTTTGAGATAAAAATGATAAGGTTTGACCCGTTTCGGTCAATTTATGCAAACTAGTTACATAAACCGAACCGAACACGAAAAGAGCGTTACGGTAACCATAAGAGTCATATGCAAATTTCCTGAGATAATATGCCTTAAATATGTTATACTATCAGTAAGATATCTTCTATTATGCCCCATACGAATTTAAACTCAATTTACGCCTCATAAGGGCATTTTGGTCATTTAAAAGATTATAAAAGAGTTAAATTTGTAATCTGAGTTACAGGTCTGATTTATACAGCAAATACACTTAATTTAACATGTTATAACAGTAGGGTATGACCCATATATGAAACTTATCATTTAAAACCAAACTATGCACCTTAGGGGTATTTTGGTAATTTCACAAGGGCTTAAAAGGTCAAAACTGGAAACCTGGGTTCAAAAACTTTTACTTACTGTTATTATCTCAAAATATACTAAAAACATCAGTAGGTATCAACCTTATATGTTTAATATAGTTTTTAGTACATACTATGCGTTAAAAACGCTTAAAAAGGCGATTTGGAGCCATTACCGGGTTTTTAAAAGAAAGCTGATATTTTTATAATTCCAGAAGGCTCAAAATATTTTATTTAACAAATAAAATCAGTAGAAAAAGGTTTGGGGTCAGAAGGATTTGAAAAACTCATTTTATGGCTTAAAAGGGCAAAACCGTCATAACCGAATCAAACCTAGAGACCTATGTTATGCTCAGCCAAAAATTAAATAAAAATATTCAAAAATCCCAAAATATTATATAACATCAGTGGGTAAAAAGTTTGATATCAAAAAGTGGGTTTAACTAGGCTATATGCTAATTACGCCAATTAATTAACATAAAGCTTTCAAATTACGCTAATGAGCATAACTCTTAATCTAGACCTCAAACTGATATGAAATTTTAGGTGCAAGTTTATAAATCAGCAACAAATGTTTCTACTCTTTCACTTTTTCAAAAATCACTTTTTATAGTCAAAAGGGCATAATAGTCAACATTTAAGCATAAATCGGAAACATGTATATGAATCGGATAAGCATTGAACCAAGTTGTAAAATCTCAGAGAGTTATACTTATATGAAACTTGGTCCAAAATAATCTCTAAGGCAGATCTCAAACATGCATAAACGGATCAGAACTGATAGTCAAAACAAAAGTCAAATTATGCGACTTTCGGGTCCGATCCGGGTTTAAACTGAAAATTATCGAGTTGAACATGTTGAGACATGTTCTTACATTAATTACCATGTTATTTTAATGATCAAACAGGTTGCATGTATCCTACATTGCTAATTATGCTTAAACTTGCAAATAATCATTCTGTTGACTTTTTAAAGTATGCTTTGACTCGACAATTAGCATAGTTAGAGTGGGAATCTGAAAATACCCTTTTAAGGGTTTGTTACCCACATAAATACCTACTTGTAGGTACTTTCAATTCGAGAAAAGACTGAGCAAATTTCGTTTAATCTCAAAGTCAAACTTAATTTACGATGGTTTGACTTTTGGATAATTAACTAAGCTAGAACGAAAATGAGAGGGTTAGGAACACTTACAAGAGTCCTAATTACGATTATAGATCACTAGAAAGCCTGAGTTCGATCAGAGAGCTTCAGAATTGAGAATGAAAGTGGAGTATCAAGTGAACTTACTTCATTTATATAGTTTTCGGGTCCTCACGAGATCGCGACAAGTGTCGGGAGGGGTAATCTGATCAAAACAGATGTCAAGAGGTCTGATAACTCTGTGGGCAAGCCCCTAGTATCGATTTTGTGAGTTAGAAACCAGTTTTGAGCAAAAACCAGCAACGAACAGGCTGTTAATAGCTGTTCTGCATTCTGTGCAGGCCTCGCGGCCCGCGTGAGAAACCCAGGCCTGTTACGCCGCCCGCCTGCAGGTCCATAACAGCAAACACAGTTCCAGATTTGGCAGAAATGGTCCTTGTGAGCTTTAAAAGTCATTTTAGGCTCATTTAAGGCCCTTTAACCTCATTTTAAGGCTCCACTATGATGTTTAAATATAGGGGACATGAAACATGTTCAAAAACATGTCGGATGTCGGTTCGTTTGGCCGTACGGTCACGTTATGCGTCGAATTACGACGAAACACGAACGGACGCTAAAAACGACCCAAACGACGCGACGAAAGGAATTTTATCAAGGCGATCACTAAAATAAAATATTTTAGTGCTTACATAAATTTTTGGGTGTCCGGAGATGTTCAGAATGCGAGATATGCGCAGAAGTGCAAACTTGTGCACTTTTTGACACTTTTAGTCCCTGCATGACATAAAAGTTTATTTTTGCGCACCAAACACCTCTAGGCTTATATCTAAGCTATATAAAGGATAAATAGGGTATATTTAACTCATGGACATTTTCCGGAATGTCCGTTACCATACGAATCGGCATACTTTTGCCGTTTGACGCAATTAGTCCTTAATTGCGCAAAGTAGCGCAAAAATGTTGTTTAATGATATCCAAGCTTTCCAAGGCCCATAATGGGCATTCCCAAGCATAAACTTAAATAGTACTACGCTCTCGTTCGCTTAAATGGTCGCCGAAAGGCGTAGATTTAAAAGTTGACGATTTAGGTCCCTCTATTGCGCAAACTTGCACATCTCATCATTTATTAGCATTGAAGCCTCATCTAATCCATATTAGGCATTCTTGGAAGTATTATTAATCATCACGATGCTTCGGGTTCGCTAAAAGGTCATTCAGAGGTATAATTAAACATATTGACACTTTTAGTCCCTCTAACTTGCAAAGTTGCGCGTAACTTTACTTATAGGCATAAAAACCTTAGACGGCCATTATTTGGCATTCCCGAGAGTATAATTAAATATTATTAAGCTTCCGGTTTGTTAAAAGGTCACTCAGGGGTAAGAATTAACATGTTGACGCTTTTAACCCTTTATTGCGCAAACTTTCAATTAATTCTGCAAACGGCTATACTTGATTATCAAGTGGCTCATTTTTGAATATAAATATCGTGAGAGGTTATCTAGAAACTTATTTTAGGTATGCTAACACTTCCAGTCCTTTCATAATCAAAGTTTTCGATTTTTCAAAAAATTAGTCCCTTAAATTCAATGTTGGACTTTATTAGGGTTTATTACACGTGTCAATACATCATTGGACATGATTTTACGAGGTGTTACACTAGGTTGGTTGCCTTTGATTAGAAGTCACAATGTTTGACCATGATTATGTCATTAGCTCATATTAAATTGGTAACAAACAATTTGAAAGATGCAAGGCTTAAATTTTAATGAAATATTGAAGAAGGTGGTATTGTTGATTTTGTGTCCTATTAAGCCTAGTAGATCTGAATTAACCAATATACCAAACTTATACTAATTAACCAATATTGGCCCTAATTGGTCCTAATTGCTCCTAACTAGGACCATTGACAATTATTAACATTCTTTGCCCCTTATTGTCCAAGTGACCATTTTGACCATATTTGACTCTCATTGACAAATATTGACACTAATTGCAATAACTCATCATGATCCGTGACTATTATTTAAGGTTAGTTGAAACTCCTATTGATTAACATTGTCAGTCATTGACCAATAGTGAGAGTAATTACCATAATTGGTGTATGTTGACCAATATTGACCCATGTTTGCCCTAATTACCTCTTAAAACTAATTGACCTCGATTGCCCTTATTTAACATATTTGATTATCCAACAATAACACTAATAATTGATCCTAAATGACGACTAGACTAACAGTGACCCTAATTCTCACCACTTACTCATACTTGACACTATGTACCCCTAATTGACCAATAGAGGCACACTACGTAACCCAAATTGAATAATTGATCATTAATGACCAATGTTAGTTCTAATTGGCACTAATTAATTAATAACGACCTTAATTGATCATTATTAGCCAATATTAAATCCTAATTCACATAATTTCCTTTAATCTATGATTATTGTCCCCAATTTGTATACATTTATGATTTTCCATAAATATATCCACGATTGTCCATGATTAACCACGGATGATGGAGTTCATAGTGAGTTATGTTTAGGCATACATGTCTTAATAAGTCATATTATTTTAATGGGTTATAAGGCTATGTGTTATCGAGCGTGGAAGGGGCGTGATTGTGCCCATATCAGCAGGGCCCAGCTGCTGAAAACCACCACACATCGGCGTTGTTAGGGGCACGGGGTATGGCTTTGATTAACCAAGTTTGACTTCAAAATTGAGTTTTCAAATATGTATTTTCCTCTAGATTCAAGAAAAACGAATCAAGATCGATTGTTTAACTATGGATTGTTATAGATTTTTGCTAAAGATTTTACTAAAACACTACTATTTAATTTTTAAACATTAGTTTCTTAATGTTATTATTAACTTAAGTCTAACTAAAAGTCAAAGACTTCGGTAAAATGCTTATATATTTAAGAGTAAATTGCCAAAATCGTCCCTAAGGTTTGGGCATGTTTGCCATTTGCATCAAAAACAACTTCTTTGTACAATATAGTCCTTAACTTTTGAGATTTTTTGCCATTTTCATCCAAACATCTAATTTGTTTTATTTTTTCTATCAAACATTTAGATGAAACTCGCAAAATATCCCAAATCTTAGGGACGATTTTGGCAAAAAAGTCAGACGTTTGGATCAAAATGGCAAAAAATCCCAAAAATGAAGGACTATATGGTACAAAAAAGTTGTTTTCGATGAAAATGGCAAACATGCCCAAACCTTAGAGACGATTTTCGCAATTTACTCTATATTTAATAACAACTAAAGTGGAAAATTGAAATTGGGTATCTTATGAATTTATGATGTTATTTCTGAACATTACACATACTAAATTGGATAAACTTATGAGGTAAATTCAAGCACTTTTCAATCAGTATCTAACATGCACCGACACTGTAACTAAACCTGAAAAAACTGGCGAGGTAGATGGGATAGCGGGTCAGACCGTGTCATTATATAAAAGTTTCATTTTGATTCGGTCAGAACGGGTTTTGACAAAAATCCATGCGGATCAAAATAGGTTGTTCCAAAAAATATCTTATTTGCTCTATTTGATACATCCAACTATGCTACAAATTTTGCTACCAATTTTATTTAACTTTTTAGTTAATTTTTAAATATTTATTTTAGCTACCGATTTTGCTATATTATTTTTTTATTTATTTCCTCATATTTTCTACGAATGTTGCTACAACTTTTTCTACGCTTGGTTTTAGATATTTATTTTATAAGATTTGCTACGAATTTTGCTAGGCATTTTATCTAATTATTTTTTAAATACTTATATTCTCAACTTTGCTACAGATTTTGCTAAGAATTTTATTTAACATTTTTAGTTAATTTTTAAATATTTATTTTTGCTACCGATTTTGCTACAATATTTTTTTTATATTTATTTCCTCAGATTTGCTACGGGTGTTGCTACAACTTTTTATACGCTTGGTTTTAGATATTTTTTTTTTATAAATTTTTCTACGAGTTTTGCTAGGGATTTTATTTAATTATTTTTTTAAATACTTATATTCTCGACTTTGCTACGCATTTTATTTAACTTCTTTTTAGTTAATTTATAAGTATTTATTTTCTTGGTTTTGCTACGCTATTTTTTTAATATCGATTTCATCAGTTTTGCTACAGATTTGCTACGGCATTCGCTACGGATTTCATTTGCGACGGAATATTCGTAGCAAAATGGTAGCAAAATGTGCCCATAGCTATTCCGTAGCTAATTCGTAGCAAAATTTGTGACCGATTTTCCCCGTAGTAAAACTTCATAGCAAATGCCTCTTTTTGTAGTAGTGTATATCCAAAAAGTTCGAAATTCAAATCATGTATTCATCTTAAAAATCTAAGAATTTTTTGTTCAAAAAAATATAGAAAGTTTATTATTTATAAACGTCGCTATAAATACACCTAAAACTTCATAAAACAATTTTTCTATAATGATAACGAGATAAACTAATTACGAGACCGGATAACATACAATATTTCTTAACGCACGATGCGTACGAGATGAAAATTACACAAGTCACACCCTCAATTTCCACATGCGGAGTATTATCGCGAGGCGTGTGACTGACCAGGATCAAGCCACCAATCATATTGAACATCATGATAATAAAACAGTTTTCATCACTACCAATACGCTTAGTGACTATTAATGTCTAAGTCCAAAGTTCAAGTTTAAAACAAAGTTTAAAGATAACAGCGGAAGCATAAGTTAAACAGTGTAAACAAAAGTTTAAAAGTTAATAATTATTAATAAGAAAACCCGACACGGGTTAAAGCAACCACTGCAAAGCATGCAGTAGGGTATCAACATAAAGTTCGCGAGTTCACGAGTTGTCTAGTTTAATTCCATATAACTTATGTTTGTGTTAAGTAACTCATTTATATCATGCCATGGGGAGTTACCCCATATGTAAGCTACTAAACTGCGTAATACCGAATATTGAGCGACCTGTTGTTTCGTTGTTGCCCCGTTTGTCAGTGTCTATCATCATTGACGGTTTGCCAAGGTCCATTAGTTCACGCCCGATCCTATCCAGGCACGGTTTGAGGTTGGTGAAACCTAATAGCGCTATCAACTAATAACCCCTTCACAGGCCCCGTCGACTAATCGGTATAGAAAGTGGGGACTTCGTGATAGAGTTTCGTTTAGTACACTTGTTGCATCTAATATAAATAGTAATTAACCGTATTCCAAACTAGGAATAGTAAACAATTCCAAACCTGGGAAAGTGTCATTTGTTCTGTTTCCCAACCACCGGGAACGCATGCTTTTAGTACAGTGTGTGAACTCATCTTTGTTTTGCTCGGTAGGTAATTTACTTGTTTTAAAGTTTGGTCAACCACGTCCTATTATGGTTACCGGATATAGTCAGATTCGTATGCATGTAACATCTCATAGTTGTACACGTATTAACAACTAGCACATACTGTTACATATCATAAAATAAGGCATGTGGACCACATAAACATTTATTAACATAACTCGATATGCGAATAGTTACATGAACAGCCTAATCCAGCATGTAAAGTGTGCGGTCTATTAAACATAGGACCCAGATATAACAGTGTGCGACTCAAAACATGAGTGTGCGGTCTAGTCAGTCACTGAGTCCAAAAAGTGGGTGTGCAACATATAGTAAGATGTGCAGTCATGCAGCAGGTGTTGTACTATGCGTTTTATATAATTCTACAAGAGCTGTGCGGCCTACTAGATGTGCGGCCTAGCTTACTTGGGTGTACAATGTGCACCTTGAGTTGTACTGTAACACCCCAACCCGGAAGGGCTGACGTGTCACAATAACAGTATCATAAACAAAAGTCATAATTCCATTTATTTATTTGACAAGGATACAACCACACGGCCACTAAACTTAAGTTTAATATATAAGTGGACACATTCGATTTGATTAACTAACATCTTCAGATTTAGTCCTAGTCTTTACTCTTCTCTCTTTTCCCCGCCCAAAGTAACCTGCGGACCTGTATATACAAAAAGTTTACGGAATGAGCCAAATGCTCAGTACGGAATAATAGGCTCAAATAACAAGTAACGCTTTATATGAAATGTTATACGGATGGAACTTTATGCGAAAATGATACGATACAAGTAACGTAATTTCATAATCATATCATACGGATGTACCCATGAGCCAAACTTAAAACGTGACAATACACAGGTAGCTACTTGTCACACCCCAAATTTCCACGTGTTACCGGTGGGCCCGGTAGGGGAATATCGTGACGTGGTTGGCAACAATATATTCAAACAACACAATATTTAAATGCACAGCGGAAGCAAAGTATAGATTCATTTCAACTATACAATATTGTAATATTAAGTATTACAAAGAGTCGAACATAAATCCACAGGTAGATCAAAATATAAAGGAAACAAATGTTCAACAGTTTATGACATCCAAGCTGGCGAGACTTATTGTGGATGCTAGGAGACAAGCCAGCCTATTTCGCGTAGTACCTGCACTTAACCTTTTTAGGAAAAATACGTCAGTTTACACTAGTAAATACAATCAACCGACTCATTTTGAAAAGAGTTTAAGAAAATGCATTTAAGGCACAAGGCACAAATAATATTTTATAACTTGGGATAATTATTTAAATATATAAACTTGTAAAGGATTTACATGTTTCTTATGCGTTCAGTAGCCCGGATCGAGCCGGGTTAAAGATCAATAAACACACCACTTTATTTATGAGACACTACAGGTGTACGCCTACACCTGAGTGCTAAGGTCGTGGCCATTTCGTAAAATGATGCCAGGGATATCCGGGACACGGTCATTAACCCCCCAAAGGCTTTAAGCAACAAAACAATTTAAACGAAACATCTCAATACTTTAACCATATACAATTAAAGATTCAATGTCCGACCAAGCGGTATTTTATATACCTTACCCAAGCCCGTATAGGGAAATAAGTTAAAAGTATTTACCTGAGCAAGTATAGTTCAAAATCAGCGAGTGCAAGTATCTTTTACTGGTTCTCCTAATCTGGAACGAAGGTTTATAATAACCTATTAGAATCCTAACGGGTCTTTAGTTAAGCTTACGCTTAGACCGGTTAGTTTTAAAGATACGGTTCGTACGCACGATTAAGCGAAGACCGGATAGAATGTGATTTAGACCCGACAAGTTTGAAGACTTGCTTAATATGGGTATATGATACACATTCTGGATTTTGAGATAAAACCGATAAGGTTTGACCCGTTTCGGCTAATTTATGTAAACTAGTTACATAAACCGAACCGAACGCGCGTGAAGCGTAACGGGTATCCGTAAGAGTCCTAAACAGGTTTCCTAAGTTAACACGCCTTAAATAAGTTGTGATATCAGTAGGATATCACCCATGATGCCCAAAACGAGTTTAATCTCTTTATAAGCCCCGCAGGGGCATTTTGGTCATTTTAAAGATTATAAAAGGGTTTAATTAGACGCCTGTGATCCGGGTCTGAGTTGATCAGTAAAATAGCTTATTTTAACAGGTTATAACCTTTGGTAATAAGTCTTATATACTAAAATAGTTTTAAACCCAAACTATGCGTTAAATACGCGTATAAAGTCGTTTTAAGCGATGTACGGGTTAAAATACGATTCTGAGTTTTCTGATCAAATAAACAGGCTCAAAATACTCCATTTATTATTTAAAATCAGTAGCAATTGGATTGGCATTAAAAGGATTTGTAAAACTCATTTCATGGCCGAAAAGGGTATTTTTGGTATTAACCGAATCGAGGCGATAAACCTAGCTTATGATCAGTTTAAAAATAATTAAAAATCTTCAAAAATCCCAAAATATTATATCACATCAGTGGGTAAAAGGTTTGGTGTCCAAAATTGGGTTTAGATAGGCTTTACGCTAATGACGCCGTTTAATTACTTAAAAGCATTCAAATTACGTCATTAAGCATAACTCCTTATCTAGACCTCCAACTGATGTGAAATTTTAGGTACAAGTCTAAAAATCAGTAACTAAGATTATGGCACTTTCACATTTCCAAAAATCTCGTTTTATAGTCATAAGGGCATTACGGTCAATATTTAGGCGTTTAACGGAAACATCGGACGATTAGGGATTCGAGTGGTATAAACGCAGAGGCTTATACACACATGTAACTAGGTCCTAATGGAACTTTAAGGCATGTCTAAACCTATATAAATCGGGTCAGAACTGAGGTCAAAGCAAAAGTCAAACTTTTGCGTCTCTCGGTTCCGAATCGGTTCAAAACATAAAGTTGTCGAATCAAACAAGCTTAGTCAAGTTATTATACTTATTTTCAAGTTGTATGACTGATAAAACAGGTTACACGCCTTCCGTATCGTTAAATATGCGATTAATGTTTCTGTTGACTTTTCGGGATAAGTTTGACTCGACCAAACGACATAGTTAAGATTGAAATCAGTGGGTGACCTTTTAGGGGTTTATTACCCATATAAATACCAACTTATAACAACTTTCGATTCGACTAAACTCTGGACCGATTGTGATTTATTGCTAAGTCAAACCGTAGTTACGACGGTTTGATTTCTAGGCTATAAACTAAGTATAAATGAATTAGAGAAGGTTAGGCATACTTACACACGACTAATAGATGATGTGGGATGCTTGTGACCTGCTTGTATGCTCTGGAAATGCTCAGAAGTTGATGAATGATCAATGTTGCATAATGTGAGTCTTTATAAATAACTTCAAACATGCATGGATCATCAACACCTAAGTCTAGGAGTGAAACAATAACATCCACAAGTCCCCTACTAGCTAAAAACCACCTTAGGCAGCCCAAGGTATCGAAGAAATGAGATTTGAGTCGGTTACAAGCATCAACAGGCAGCTGCCTGTTTTTTCTGCATCTGCAGGCCTGAGGCGGCCCGCATTAGATGTTCACATATCGAAGGCGGGCCGCGTGGCCCTTCGGATCAGGTCACACATGTTTCTTTTATTGCACTTTGGCCCCTAGTCCCCCGAAAGGTCGTTTTCATGATGTTTCTTGCATTTTAAGGCTTTGATAATTATATATAGGGCTTTAATACTTATACCCACTTTGTCAAGTCCTCGGGTAACTTTGTGATCACCCGAAAAGCCCTAAATTTCAATGTTGACGATTCTAACCCTCACACACGAATTTTATCACAACTTTCTCATACGGTAACGAAACTTGATGAAATTTTTATGGTAGATTCTAGTGAGTATAATTAATCGTTACAAGGCTTCGGGTTTGCTAAAAGGTCACTCAGAGGTATATCTTAAACATGTTGACACATTTAACCCCTGTAGTTTGTAATCTCTCACTTTCTTTCACAATTCGCTTCGTATGATCCATGATCCATTCGTTTAAGGTTATAAACATCATGTAGGGTTATTGTAATGTATATTTATTCATTGTTGACACTTTGAACCCTTATATTTACACAGTTTCACTGTTTGTCAACTTTAGTCCTTCAAAAACATTTTTTCACACGTTCAAACCTATGACACGTGTCAACACATTATAGGACGTAAATTTTCGAGGTGTTACATCCTCACCCCCTTAAAAGAAATCTTGACCTGAGATTTACTGAAACAAGTAAGGGTACTTTTCTTTCATCGTGGATTCAACCTCCCACGTGAATTCGGGACCTCTTCGGGCATCCCATTTGACCTTTACAAAAGGTATATGCTTCCTTCGAAGCTTCCTTACCTGTCGATCTTCGATCGACAAAGGTTTTTCCACAAATTTCAAGCTCTCATCGATATGCACATCTGTATGGGGTATAACCACTGATTCGTCAGCGAAACACTTCTTCAGATTGCAGATGTGAAACACATTGTGTATACTACTGAGCTCTTCAGGTAAGTTTAACTTATAGGCAACTGACCCGACACGTTCGATAACCTCGAAAGGTCCTATGTATCTCGGGCTTAGCTTACCTTTCTTACCAAATCACATCACTCCCTTCCAGGGTGACACTTTAAGTAGGACTTTTTCACCTACTTCGAAGTGAAAATCCTTTCGACTTGGATCAGCATAACTCTTCTGCCTATCCCGGGCAGCTTTGAGACGATCACGAATCTGGGCAATCTTGTCCGTCGTCTCGAACACTATCTCCGGTCCAGATAATTGGACATCTCCAACTTCTGCCCAACAAACGGGCGATCTACACTTTCTACCGTATAATGCCTCAAAAGGCGCAGCCTTAATGCTGGTATGGTAGCTATTGTTGTAGGAGAACTCAACTAATGGTAGGTGCTTATCCCAGCTACCACCCAAGTCAATCGCACATGCACGAAGCATGTCTTCCAACGTTTGAATAGTACGCTCACTCTGACCGTCTGTCTGTGGATGGTAAGCCGTACTAAAGTTCAAACGTGTGCCCAAAGATTGTTGGAAGCTTTTCCAAAAATGTGATGTGTATCTAGTATCTCGGTCAGAGATAATAGACACAGGTATGCCGTGTAAAGCTACAATCTTATCTACGTACAGTTGGGCTAACATATCGGAGCTGTAGGTCTCCTTAATGGGTAGGAAATGTGCTGACTTAGTCAATCGGTCAACTATCACCCAGATGGTGTCATTTCCTTTCCTTGTCTTGGGTAACTTGGTAATAAAATCCATAGTTACTATTTCCCACTTCCAAGTAGGAAGTTCAGGCTGTTGTAGCAAACCTGACGGTTTTTGATGTTCTGCCTTGACTTGCGCACACGTCAAGCATTTGGCTACATAGGTAGCTACAGACTTCTTCAAGCCTATCCACCAATAGTTTGCCCTTAGATCCTGGTACATTTTATCAGCACCAGGATGAACAGAGTATTTGGAACTATGGGCTTCCTGGAGGATAACATCACGAAGTCCCCCATAAATTGGAACCCATATCCGTCCATTCAATCTAAGAATTCCATCCTTACTAAGAGATAACTGCTCCTCAGTTACTCCTAGCTTTTCGTTGGGATAGTTAGCTTCCAACACAGCTTCCTTCTGTGCAGCTAACAACCTTTCTATCAAATTATTCTTTATTTCCATACGCTTGGCATTGATTCGGATGGGTTTCACCTTCTCCTTTCGACTTAAGGCATCGGCGACTACATTCGCCTTGCCGGGATGGTATCTTATTTCATAATCGTAATCATTCAGAGTTTCCATCCAACGGCGTTGCCTCATGTTCAAGTCCTTCTGGTTGAACAGATGTTGAAGGCTTTTGTGATCAGAATAGATCACACATTTTATTCCATATAAATAGTGCCTCCACAGTTTTAGTGCGAATACAACGGCACCCAACTCCAAGTCGTGGGTGGTGTAATTCTTTTCGTGCACCTTTAACTGACGTGAAGCATAGGCAATGACTTTGCCTTTCTGCATAAGTACACATCCCATCCCGGTGTGTGATGCATCACAATAAACTACAAACTCCTCTATTCCATCAGGCAATGTCAATACTGGAGCATTGCTCAACTTTTGTTTCAGAATATCGAAGGATTCCTGCTGCTTAGGACCCCAGTCAAACTTAATCTTCTTACGTGTCAGCGAAGTCAGGGGTGCAGCAATCCTTGAGAAGTTTTCAATGAATCGCCTATAGTATCCTGCCAAACCTAGGAAGCTACGTATTTCTGTAGGCGTCTTTGGCTCATGCCAATTCATGACAGTTTCAACTTTAGCGGGATCTACTTGGATACCACGATCACTAACAACATGTCCAAGAAACTGGACTTCCCGAAGCCAGAATTCACACTTCGAGAACTTGGCATAGAGCTTTTCTTTATGAAGTAGTTCCAGAATGCAGTGAAGATGCTTTTCATGGTCAGCTTGGTTCTTTGAGTAGATGAGAATGTCGTCGATGAAAACGATGACAAATTTATCTAAATGCGGCTTGCAAACGCGATTCATGAGATCCATGAACGCGGCCGGTGCATTAGTGAGCCCAAAAGGCATCACTAGGAACTCGTAATGACCATAACGAGTCCTAAATGATGTTTTGTGCACGTCTTCATCTCTAACCTTCAATTGATGGTAGCCTGACCTCAAGTCAATCTTCGAGAAGAAACTTGCTCCTTGGAGTTGATCGAACAGATCGTCGATTCTAGGCAAAGGATACCTATTCTTGATAGTAACCTTATTAAGTTCACGGTAGTCGATGCACAGACGCATCGATCCATCTTTCTTCTTGACAAATAAAACTGGTGCTCCCCAAGGAGACGAACTAGGTTTGATGAAACCTTTAGCTAGCAAATCATCTAGCTGCGCCCTCAATTCCTTCATCTCTGTTGGTGCCAACCTATAAGGCGCCCTTGCAACTGGTGCTGATCCAGGAATAATGTCAATTCTGAATTCTACTTGCCTATCTGGTGGCAAACCAGGTAGTTCTTCAGGAAATACTCCGGGGTATTCAGAAATGACTGGGATATCTCCTATCTTGGGTTTCGGTTCATCAATAATCACCTGTGCCATGTAGATGACACAGCCCTTCTTCAAACACTTAGAGTCTTTGAGTATAGACATTTTCTCGGGCAGCCCATAATGGGTATCTCCCTGGATAGTAAGTGATTCACCAGATGAAGTCTTGATCATCACTTGCTTTTTATTGCAAATAATCTGGGCCTGGTTATGAGATAACCAGTCCATACCCAAAACTATGTCGAAACCGGCTAGTTTTAAAGGATGTAGGGATAAAGGAAAAGAGTGATTCTTAATGGATATGAAACATCCATCTAATAAGGTTGAAGCGGTTTCTAAAGTGCCATCTGCTAGTTCCACCTCATACTTCACACTTAAAGTTTTAACAGGTAGTTTCAACAATTCACAAAACTTATTATCTACAAACGACTTATCAGCGCCTGAATCAAATAACACTCTCGCATAAGCATCATTTACGAGAAAGGTACCTGTTATCACGTTGTCGTCCTTGACGGCTTCCTTAGCATCCATTCTGAAGACCCTAGCATTGGTCTTCCTAGCCTCTTCGGGTTTCTTGGCGTATTTTGGGCAATTGCTCTTGATGTGCCCCTTTTCACTGCAACCGTAGCAGGTCGCATCCTTTATCTTCTTGCAATCCAAGGTTTTGTGTTCCTTGGACTTGCACAACCCACATGCAAAAGCTTTTGATTGTGAATTTGAATTCGATTCATACCTGCACTTCCCAAAGTGCTGCCTCTTGCAGATTTTACATCTGGGTTTTTCACCCGACTGCTGACCATCCTTCTTGAATCCTGACCCCTTCTTTTGGTCATTATTTCCCTTCTGCTTCTTGTCTGATCGTCGTGAGTTGTCATCCTCACGCTTCCTCTTTTCGGTATCATTTTTCCTTTGTGACCTCAGCCTGACAGCATCTGAGGTCAGAGACAACGATATGTCCGTTACTGACCGAAAAGTGGTTGGTCTGGAGGCCTTTACACTTGCTTTGATCTCCGGTTCCAAACCCCCGATAAAACGAGCTATACGTTTAGGCTCCGGAGTTACCAAATAAGGGACCAACCTTGACAAAGTGTTGAAACTGGTAAGGTAGGCCTGACAGTCAAGGTTTCTCATAACCAATGCCAAGAAGTCAGATTCAATTCTCTCAACCTCATGTTGAGGGCAGAAATTTTCCTTGATTAGTGCCATGAACTGTTCCCAGGTCATGTTGTATAACGGGACTTTCCTTGTAGCTTGGATCAAAGATCTCCACCAAGCTAATGCTTCTCCTTTGAAAGACTGTGAGACAAACTTCACAATGTCCCTATTATGGCAACCGCTAATATCCACCACAGTATCCATTTCGTCCATCCAAGTCATGCAATCAACAGCTCCTTTTTCCCCAGTGAAGTCCCTGGGTTTGCACGAAACAAAGTACTTATAGGTGCAACCCCTATTTCGGGGTTCTTGATCCTGAATGACCCTTTGGGATGGAACACTCCTTCGGTTTGACGAGTGGTGAGAATTACTGTTGTGGCCAGTGTGGGTCCTGGAGGGTGTTCTGGAGTGTGGTGCAGATTGGGTCCTTGTATGGGTACCACCTGATTCATGGAGCTGTCTATCCATAGCTCTATTAACCGCATTATCTATCATAGCTTGTAACTCTGCACCCGCTACGTTTACATGGGCATTATCATTCACTATCCCTGGGTGACTGTTGACCTCGTTTGAGTCTGCCATATAGCTTAAACTGTAACATATCGACAATAATTTATTGGTGAGTTTATTATAGAATTGTCTTTTATGGCAATTTTATTAACCGTGGTAAACATAGACCATATATGGTTAATTTATTACTCACATTTATTTAGGATTTCTAATATAATTTATCCTAAAAATAATAACAGTTTTATTAGCACATAAGGCCTAGTCACAGGGACAATTTAGATTATAAGCTATGATTTCAGAGAATCAAAGCATGAAGGTTTGAACAAAGTTCATTACCTTTATCAGACAGGGTCACAGACTAATACTGTCTTTTGTCTCATATGAAAACGAGAAAGGCCCGTAGGCATTCCATTACCAATGGATGGTAAAAGAACTGATCATATTTATTAATGATTTAACCCATGATTCAGAGATCATTTACTTGGGTTTAGAATCTTTGAAAAGATCCATATATAATAATAACACTTGTGTTTTTAACAAATCATGTCTGCCAGGAGTGTTAACATGTTTTCAGATGTTAACAGGGATTTGAATCTTTTTTTTTTAACGAGTTTTACCATCTGGGCCAGGTCTTAAAATGACATGCAGGCTAGGTTATACTTTTAAGATCCTTAATTAAAATAGCATAGGCAGATAGATTTTTAAAAGGAATGATTCTGATTTATTTATTTCATATATAATTTAATTATGCATAACATAGCAAAGATGAAATTTATAAACTTGCATTCCATTACAACTAAAAGTAGTACATTTTGCCCTAAACGGGACTTTTCACATAACACATGCCCACGCAGGAGCTATACATATAATACATGTCCTCACAGGGACGGTCTACAAAAGTAAATGTCCACACAGGGACTACATACACCCATAAATAAATGTCCACGTAGGGACTTGATTTAAACAAGGAAATACAACAATATATATTGGGATTTAACGATCCCGTTTCTTCCTTCCTTTCAGTAAATCTGCTAAGCCGCTCATGAATCCTTGATTCTTCCTACGTTCCCTCTGAAAGTCTCGCTCCACTATGGCCAGTCTTTGACGGAGATCCTCCTGCTCAGGAGGGGGAGCCCGTGGTGGCTGGTACTGTGGTGGCGGCTGAACAGGTGCTTGATACCCCCGAACTGGTTGTCCCATTCCCCAAGGGGTTCCATACGGTCCCTCAGGGTTTTGGGCATAGTAGTTTGCTGCCACTAGGTATGGGTCGGCCTCGGCATAGTTATAATTTGTATACGCCGGCGGTCCGTATGGGTTGTAAGCTGCTGGAGCAGTGAAAGCAGGGATTGGGTGGCCAAAACCCGGTGATGGCGGTACAATAGGTGCCGAATTCACCTCCGAAACTGGAACTGAAGGTCCTCCCATATGTGGGCCTTCATATATAGGCGGGTAGTGGCTGCCGCTAGAATGTTGAGGAGTGTTGAGACGAAAATCAACTCCTCGTGCTGATATCCGTGCGCCAGTCCTCCTACGTCTTGGTGGTTCTGGAGGCTCTAGATGGACTGGCGGCGGTGAAGGCGGTGGTGTAACTGCCATGAAACGTGGATCCCCAGAGGGATCTTGCTGCGGCTGTTGCTGCTGCGGTTGTTGATGCTGGTGGGACGATGAATGGTGGGACGGTGTATGATGAGACGGTGTATGATAAGACGGAGTATGGTGGGACGGTGTATGATGAGACGGAGTATGCTCAGATGGTGTATAGTACCACTCACACTGGTCGAACCTCGCCTGAAAACTATCCGGACCCTGATAAGGTGTTCCGTGAAAAGATGAACCATCAGAGATTACAACTGGATGGTTCGGGGTTCCGGATGCAGGTTCGACAGGATCCGTGTCCTCGTCCTCTCCCATCTCTTGATCACCCGAAAAGTGATCCTCCGGTCCTAGTGGGTTAAAGCCCACTGGTTCTGGTAAGTAGTCCGCCGGGTTAAACTGACCCCGAAAGACAGGAGTAGGTTCCCCGAAGGAATGTTGCGAGTTGTGGGGTTCATTCTCGGACTGAGGCCCATAAGAGTCATGATATGGAGGTGTTGAGGCATGCGAAAAAGATCGTCTGGCAGACTCTTCATAAGTCCTCCATAGTTCCCTTGTTTCGACATTCCTTGTAGAAGAAGAAGAAGTTCGTCGATGTGAAGGTCCTGCCTCATGGTCGTTAGGGGCGCTGATCGGCGCCTTTCCTCGATCTCCTCCTCGTCTAAATCTTGGCGGCATTGCTTAACCTGTTAATATAACAAAGGTAATGACAAAGAAAAATATAAAGGACAAAATTTAAATTAAAATAAAAACATTTTGGATTATTCCTAAGTTCTTTGTCTAGACTCGAAGATTTAGGAATGTGCAATTGTGTAACTGAGATTAAACACAAAAGGCTAGTGTTTAATTCACTCAGTGTTGGCTCTGATACCAACCTGTCACACCCCAAATTTCCACGTGTTACCGGTGGGCCCGGTAGGGGAATATCGTGACGTGGTTGGCAACAATATATTCAAACAACACAATATTTAAATACACAGCGGAAGCAAAGTATAGATTCATTTCAACTATACAATATTGTAATATTAAGTATTACAAAGAGTCGAACATAAATCCACAGGTAGATCAAAATATAAAGGAAACAAATGTTCAACAGTTTATGACATCCAAGCTGGCGAGACTTATTGTGGATGCTAGGAGACAAGCCAGCCTATTTCGCGTAGTACCTGCACTTAACCTTTTTAGGAAAAATACGTCAGTTTACACTGGTAAATACAATCAACCGACTCATTTTGAAAAGAGTTTAAGAAAATGCATTTAAGGCACAAGGCACAAATAATATTTTATAACTTGGGATAATTATTTAAATATATAAACTTGTAAAGGATTTACATGTTTCTTATGCGTTCAGTAGCCCGGATCGAGCCGGGTTAAAGATCAATAAACACACCACTTTATTTATGAGACACTACAGGTGTACGCCTACACCTGAGTGCTAAGGTCGTGGCCATTTCGTAAAATGATGCCAGGGATATCCGGGACACGGTCATTAACCCCCCAAAGGCTTTAAGCAACAAAACAATTTAAACGAAACATCTCAATACTTTAACCATATACAATTAAAGATTCAATGTCCGACCAAGCGGTATTTTATATACCTTACCCAAGCCCGTATAGGGAAATAAGTTAAAAGTATTTACCTGAGCAAGTATAGTTCAAAATCAGCGAGTGCAAGTATCTTTTACTGGTTCTCCTAATCTGGAACGAAGGTTTATAATAACCTATTAGAATCCTAACGGGTCTTTAGTTAAGCTTACGCTTAGACCGGTTAGTTTTAAAGATACGGTTCGTACGCACGATTAAGCGAAGACCGGATAGAATGTGATTTAGACCCGACAAGTTTGAAGACTTGCTTAATATGGGTATATGATACACATTCTGGATTTTGAGATAAAACCGATAAGGTTTGACCCGTTTCGGCTAATTTATGTAAACTAGTTACATAAACCGAACCGAACGCGCGTGAAGCGTAACGGGTATCCGTAAGAGTCCTAAACAGGTTTCCTAAGTTAACACGCCTTAAATAAGTTGTGATATCAGTAGGATATCACCCATGATGCCCAAAACGAGTTTAATCTCTTTATAAGCCCCGCAGGGGCATTTTGGTCATTTTAAAGATTATAAAAGGGTTTAATTAGACGCCTGTGATCCGGGTCTGAGTTGATCAGTAAAATAGCTTATTTTAACAGGTTATAACCTTTGGTAATAAGTCTTATATACTAAAATAGTTTTAAACCCAAACTATGCGTTAAATACGCGTATAAAGTCGTTTTAAGCGATGTACGGGTTAAAATACGATTCTGAGTTTTCTGATCAAACAAACAGGCTCAAAATACTCCATTTATTATTTAAAATCAGTAGCAATTGGATTGGCGTTAAAAGGATTTGTAAAACTCATTTCATGGCCGAAAAGGGTATTTTTGGTATTAACCGAATCGAGGCGATAAACCTAGCTTATGATCAGTTTAAAAATAATTAAAAATCTTCAAAAATCCCAAAATATTATATCACATCAGTGGGTAAAAGGTTTGGTGTCCAAAATTTGGTTTAGATAGGCTTTACGCTAATGACGCCGTTTAATTACTTAAAAGCATTCAAATTACGTCATTAAGCATAACTCCTTATCTAGACCTCCAACTGATGTGAAATTTTAGGTACAAGTCTAAAAATCAGTAACTAAGATTATGGCACTTTCACATTTCCAAAAATCTCGTTTTATAGTCATAAGGGCATTACGGTCAATATTTAGGCGTTTAACGGAAACATCGGACGATTAGGGATTCGAGTGGTATAAACGCAGAGGCTTATACACACATGTAACTAGGTCCTAATGGAACTTTAAGGCATGTCTAAACCTATATAAATCGGGTCAGAACTGAGGTCAAAGCAAAAGTCAAACTTTTGCGTCTCTCGGTTCCGAATCGGTTCAAAACATAAAGTTGTCGAATCAAACAAGCTTAGTCAAGTTATTATACTTATTTTCAAGTTGTATGACTGATAAAACAGGTTACACGCCTTCCGTATCGTTAAATATGCGATTAATGTTTCTGTTGACTTTTCGGGATAAGTTTGACTCGACCAAACGACATAGTTAAGATTGAAATCAGTGGGTGACCTTTTAGGGGTTTATTACCCATATAAATACCAACTTATAACAACTTTCGATTCGACTAAACTCTGGACCGATTGTGATTTATTGCTAAGTCAAACCGTAGTTACGACGGTTTGATTTCTAGGCTATAAACTAAGTATAAATGAATTAGAGAAGGTTAGGCATACTTACACACGACTAATAGATGATGTGGGATGCTTGTGACCTGCTTGTATGCTCTGGAAATGCTCAGAAGTTGATGAATGATCAATGTTGCATAATGTGAGTCTTTATAAATAACTTCAAACATGCATGGATCATCAACACCTAAGTCTAGGAGTGAAACAATAACATCCACAAGTCCCCTACTAGCTAAAAACCACCTTAGGCAGCCCAAGGTATCGAAGAAATGAGATTTGAGTCGGTTACAAGCATCAACAGGCAGCTGCCTGTTTTTTCTGCATCTGCAGGCCTGAGGCGGCCCGCATTAGATGTTCACATATCGGAGGCGGGCCGCGTGGCCCTTCGGATCAGGTCACACATGTTTCTTTTATTGCACTTTGGCCCCTAGTCCCCCGAAAGGTTGTTTTCATGATGTTTCTTGCATTTTAAGGCTTTGATAATTATATATAGGGCTTTAATACTTATACCCACTTTGTCAAGTCCTCGGGTAACTTTGTGATCACCCGAAAAGCCCTAAATTTCAATGTTGACGATTCTAACCCTCACACACGAATTTTATCACAACTTTCTCATACGGTAACGAAACTTGATGAAATTTTTATGGTAGATTCTAGTGAGCATAATTAATCGTTACAAGGCTTCGGGTTTGCTAAAAGGTCACTCAGAGGTATATCTTAAACATGTTGACACATTTAACCCCTGTAGTTTGTAATCTCTCACTTTCTTTCACAATTCGCTTCGTATGATCCATGATCCATTCGTTTAAGGTTATAAACATCATGTAGGGTTATTGTAATGTATATTTATTCATTGTTGACACTTTGAACCCTTATATTTACACAGTTTCACTGTTTGTCAACTTTAGTCCTTCAAGAACATTTTTTCACACGTTCAAACCTATGACACGTGTCAACACATTATAGGACGTAAATTTTCGAGGTGTTACACTACTCCTGCATAATTATCACACGAGATGGCGAGTTGGCATACCCGTTATCCACCTCCTTAAACTTAAATCCTAGGATCGATCCATACGCCTCCTAATAGCCATATGTACCACACTTGTACTTAAGAGACGCCGTGAACTGATCTCTCCGTCACGGGAGGAGCACATGTTTTCGATGCCGCAACAACATGCTCGTGGGACACTCCACGAGAAGCGACACTCAGGGTATCAGAGTACAAATGGTCTTATTCACATAACTTATCAAAATAATTTTTCATAACAAGACGTAACATATATTGGAACATGCGATAATGAGTACAACTAACATAATACTATCGCATGACATGAAAGCTAAATCCAAGGTTATGATTAGAATAGGAATCCAACGGACTGTCAAATGAATCGATAATCAAAGACGTGAGGAGTTTTAAAAGATATATGAATTTAATTGGGTTTATAACAATTTGAATATGAAGCAATAAGGATTGAGGGTAAGGATCCGTACCTTAATAATTCCAAAGTGATGCTACCTTGTGATAATATTTCAGATTTATACGGGCAAAGTTTAGACTACTGATTAGTCTTCTAACCTAATTTAAATAACATGCACACAAACTAGGTTAGTAACTTAATACAGCATTTACGATAACTCACGAGATTAAAATCCTTACAACGAATGACAAAGTGCGATACTTAAACATCCATCGGATTCACAACTAATGACAAAGTGAAATCACTTAAACATCCATCGGATTCACAACGAATGACAAAGTGCAAACACTTAAACATCCATCGGAATCACAACTAATGACAAAGTGAAATTACTTAAACATCCATCGGAATCACGACTAATGACAAAGCATAACTCAAATTTGAGCAGCACTTAAACATCCATTGGATTGATTTCAATCAATCAGACATTGAATCGTAGTAGCGATCGAGTTAATACCCTGTTTTGCAGCACCCCGCTATTACTAATTAGTGATTCGTGTGTGTTTTGAGAGTATTTGGACGATATCTCCGCGTATATTTCGAGTTTGAGCGTCGTTCGAACACCAGAAAGCAAGTCCCGAAGCCTTCTATTTATAGCCAGAAATTGACATCCCTTGCGCACCGTAACACCAAATCTCTTACGGTCCGTAACCACCCTTGCGCACCGTAACACTTATTTCCTTACGGTGCGTAAGGAACACCTAAGCACTATAGGTTTGCCACGTTTGGGACTAGGCCTGCTGAGTCAACAGTTTCTTAAAATTCTATTTCGACAACGAATTAAATGGATAATCGTTGAGTAGGGAATACCCCCCCTGATTTTTAGGGACCCTGATCCTAATTCTGATTGTTCTGAAATTTGTAGGGTTTGTGCAGAATCACTTGGGTGTCTCAATTAGGGTTTCCTATTGGATAAAATAATAAAATAAATAGGACTTTTAATGAGGGTTGTTACATGTACCTTGCCAAATGTGCGGTACACGTACACGTGGCACATTCGGTGTGCGGATCCGCTGTGCCGTAGTGTACGGTGTGCAGTTCAAGTGGTACATTTTTCGAGTGTGCGGCATTTTGTTTAAACAGTAAGCATTCACATTTCATATGATTTAAATAAATCAAAACACAGACTTTCATTATCAATCCTATTTATCTATGCATAAACAGATTTAATCATTTTCATTTCACAAGATCATCCACACGAATCCCCTAAGCAATTATCAGCACAATTTGTCTTAGCAACATTTAAACACCCATCATCCTTTTGTCATGAACAATTCCTTGTTTCGTGCAAAATAGACATCAAAACATCTTCTTGTATTTAAAATCTTTTCATAACATACAATTCATCAAAGACAGATTATAAGCCCTAACCAATCATCATTATCACAAGAACAAGTTCCCATTTTTATGCTTAACAATTCGTCAAAACATCTTTTAATCCTACAGACGTGTTGATTCTTGTTTCTAACCATGAAAACTACCTCATTAGCATAAATCACGAGTTCACATCCATGAACTCTATATCCATCTACCAACATACTAAGGACAAATGATTCTTGTCGAAACATTGCACAGAAGCAATCATCAAACATGTACAATCATTTAGTCATACAAATCATAAATCAAGTTTGAACCTTTATCATATATAAACATCCAAATAATGGTGATATACTAACCGGATAGTGTGGAATGTAAGAGTGTGTAGAAAGATCAAAGAGTAAAGCTTCCAAGAATGATAAATTTTGGTTGTCTTCAAAGTGTGAAGGCTGTCGTTGAAGGATGATATAGCCGCCGTCAAACCTGAAGAAGAAGGAGATTTGGTGTATTTTTAGGGTTTTTAGAGAGAGAAAGTTAGAGAGAGAGTGTGTGTGTTTTGGGGATTGCTACAAAAAGGAATGTTGTCAATCATTCCTCTAAATCGGCTGAAATGAGAGTATTTATACGGGTTTCAGAGTATCGCACACATCATTAAGTGTGCGGTGTCACTAGGGTTATTCAAGGGCTTTGTGTTGGGCCAGGTCCAGTAATCTAGTAATCTGTGTGGTCCAAAAGATCGACTAGGGAGACTAGAGTGTGCGTAGCTGAAAGGAGTGTGCAGATCATCCAAGTGTGTGGCTGCACATTCCCTTGGTTTCTAATGTGCGACCGTGTAATAATAATAATATTTCGTATATGATTCACATAATACACATATATTCAGACCCATTCATTAATTTATTATAGATTTCGGCCATTAAATTCACACAATTAATTTCACATAATTCCCACATAGAACGAAACGTGCAGGAAGACCCGAAGTGTCACAACACAGGTTATAAAACTCAAAACCCTAATCACGCATGCTGAAAAACCATACATCACGCATGTTGAAAACCATAATCACGTATGAACATAATCACGCATGTACAAAAATCAGAAATCACGCATGGGATAAAAACCAAATCACGCATGTTATAAAACTAATTATGCATGTTATAATTTCATCTCGTACGTATTGTACGTTAAGATTTATTGTATTTTACACTTTCACAACTAATTAATAAATATTTAATAATTCTTTATTCACCTCTTGTAATTGTTATACACGAGATTCTATCCTAGTTATTGAAAAAGTGTACAGTGAAAGTGAAACTGACATAAAAAGCCCACAACATGTATGTTAAGGACGTAAACGAATGTTTTATGCAACAAGGTACATAGATATATATCCATTTATATGAATAGTAATATAATTTATTTGTATCTGAAGGTAGCATATGTTATTTCTATCTATGATACTAATGTGGATGGCTACCGATATACAAAGGAGAGCCGAGTTTGATAGAGAAGATTGTGTTCGCTATTCTTTTTTAGTAAAATGCGTATACATCAATGGAAATGGAAAAATGCTAGCATGATCATTTTGTACATTAAGTATCTCTAGTTGGTTACCATATCTGTCATATTCAAAGTTGTCAAACGATTTATATCATGTTCTATGCAGTCTTATTTTATAAAGTTAATATTGTTGTTTTATTTTGTAAGTTAATGACAATCTACTTAGATCATGTACTTTGTGATCGATTTTGTAACTCATTTTTTGTTGGACATTTTAATGTAATCGGGATTGACTTGGTGACACTGAATTATAATACACATCAAGCAAGTTAAGAGGTGCATAATTGTTTGAGTGGTTATAGTTCTGAGAGTTCGAACGGGGCCCCTAATTTATGGGGATTTTAAGGGGGTAACGCCCCCTTGGCAGGGGTCTGGGGGCAACGCCCCTAGAAGCAGGGTTCAAAGGGCAGCAGCCCGTGGCGGGTCTGAGGGACAAAGCCCCTGACTAGGATCGAGATTAAAATTGTATTAGAAATTTAATATTTTGGAAATTACAACTTATTTTCTATATTAAAAAAAATACTCTAAAAAGAAGTAATTTAAATAAAATAGAGATAAATGACTCATAGCAGTTACTAGACCCTAATTTCCTAATTTTGAAATTGTTCTTTGGTTGCACTCTCAGATTCATACGAATCTCTCAACACACACATACTAGAGTTCTAATTCTTAATCTGAGTTATATCCGACTGAATTATTCAAGAGAACCATCAAAATAATTTGATCTGAAAGTGAAATCAAGCCTCTCAAATCATCTGTTGTATTCCAATCTCCCCCAACATTTTCTTGTATCGAAGCTTGTATTTGATCGATTAAGTGATATGTTCGGAAACGTTGATTGTATATCCTCGGACGTAAAACAAGTTTTTGACACATATTTTTAAAGTCTTCCACGAAGTTTGACAAATCGTGAATGTCAACAAGGTTGATTACTGTGTTTTCAACAACTGATCGACTAGTTGAATTTAAATAATTAACTTCTGTTTATGTTCATACTTTAATGAATATAAAAATGATTGTAAGATTGTGGGTATTACAGTACATTAATAAGTGTTAAAGTAACAAGAGTAGAGCAGGGGAGAAGGTCCAGGATCAACTTTAAAAGATAGCTCATTGTTCGGAATCTGCCATCAAAGAACACCGTTAGTCTTAACGCGAGAGGTAGCCTCCCGCGTTTGGATTCGTGCGTGAGAATCAGTGAATGGTTCTTAAGATTCTAAGCGAAATGAAAGAACAAGAGTTTAGAGTGAGAATGAAAGAAGTGGACTTACTTTGGGCTGAACAAGACTCTCCTTTTATAGGCAGATTGCTCTGCCCAAGGGAGCCTTGTGCGAGCTGGTACCTTCTAGTCTTGGTAAGCTTATCATCCCTTGACATTACTTGCAAGGTTAGGCTTGACTCTTTAGGTATGTTTCAGGTTTGTGTGTCTCGGGGACACCTTTTAGTGCTTTAGGGAGAAGTCTAATCAGTTTGACTTGTTGGGTTCAAGTTTCAAGGTTGTACAATAACCTTAGCACCCTGCCACCAGCCGTTGGTGTATCAGCTTCTCGTTGGGAGCTTCCAGCTTCCGACTTTCAGCTTCTTACTTTTAGTTTATGTTTAACATTCTTTATTGCTTTCTTGTGATTGTTATTAACATTGGTTTTGCTGACTGTTGGGTTCAAGTTCCAAGGTTGTAAAGTAACCTTAGCTCCTTGTCATCAGCCGTTGGTTTATCAGCTTCTCATCGGGAGCTTCCAACTTCCTATTTTCAGCTTCTTACTTTCAGTTTATGTTTAGCATTCTTTATTGTTTTCTTGCGATTGTTATTAACCTTGGTTTTGCTGACTGAGATCTCCAAATACCCACGTCATCAATAAGAAAGCGTAACCGAAACAATTAGGAAGGTCACGATAATCTCGTCCTGCATTTGCTTCAATATATCATATAACACATGAGAATGGACAATTCAATTACATTCAGTTCTTTTCACTCAACATTCCATGCACAAGTCGAGTATGTGCACGACTACTAAATAATGTGCGTAATTAGGGTTGGAACAACCCATGTGTGATTTCTTTTATCATGCGTAATTAGGGTTTGAAATTTATAATATGTGTAATTTACAAATGAACTTTTTTAATTAAGTCATGTACCAGTCACACGCGTTAAGGGTTATTGTACGATAACCCACCCCATATTTATAATTGTGAATCATTTCATGTAAATTAATATACTGAGTTCAAAATATGAATTCATCAATTCATACTTTTTTCAAATTATGAAGTACAAAGTTTATTTAAAAAGTCACTAAGACCATATGGTTTTTATAGGGATTGAGGTAGATGTAGAAGAGCGATAGCGAGAAGCACCACGGTCTTGAGAGGAAAGTTGTGGATGTGAGTGATGAAAGCCGCATGGTTCTCATGGGATACACTAAATAATAGTATCGTTCGAATAAAGTCACTTACAATATTATATTATTTATTCTTAAACAACTTAATAACCACTTATAAGATATTTTCCCTTGTTTAGTTGTCATATTTAGTTGTATTAATAATGTAATCATTTTGTATTTAAACAATGAACTTAATTAATTCACACGTTTTCCTTTTTGTATTAAAAAAACATCATGTGATTAATGGTCTATACTTCTTAATCAGCTTAGCGTCTCAAAATGCCTTTTTATAATTCGAATATCTCCTTTTCCCACTGTTTCCACGATGCCCCAAATCTTCGGATAATATTGTTCGATTTGGTCGTCCCTAGCACCTACCAACATTATTTATTTTTTAATGCTTTCACATTGTCCTCCTGTCCAATGTTTAAAAACCGGTTTTTAAATCGTACTGTGTTTAGCGTAGAAATGATTTGATCGACGTAGATTGTGGATGAGGTTTGATTGATGTGGATTGTTGGCTTTAGGTTTTACTAAGAAGGTAAATCATCATCTTTTTAGGCCCAAAAAATTAAAAGTTAGAATTTTAACTTTTGCCCGGTACTGATATACTGGTTTAAACCAGTATAACCCAATTTACCGGAAGTACAACCTCTTTGTCCTTTCCTCAATTTACCTGTATGATTCATGTCAGAAAAGTTTCCAACATCCGCTTTAATCGACCGGTTTAAACCGGTTTTCAAAACCTTGCTTTTGTCCATTAGTTAGGTTTCAATATATTCCATTTGGTAGGTCATGTTAATATTGTACCTTAATAAACTATAATTTAAAAGATCATCATGATATCAAAATGACTATAAAAACAAAAGTAAATTAGTATTTAATAGGTTTACCAAGTCATCACTCAGTTGTTAATTCCTAAATATGAACACTATGAAATAAATATATAGTGCCCAGCCCCCTGCCCTTGTCTATATAGGCCTTCATTTGAAACACAAAAATTAGCCTCTAAAACCAAATATATTCACGTTAACAATGGAACACAGCAAGTGGTTAGCTACAGTGGCTAGCATATGGATCCAGTGCACCACCGGCGCCACTTACACCTTCGGAATATACTCTGCCGCGCTCAAATCCAGTCAAGGTTATGATCAATCCACTCTAGACACCGTATCTGTCTTTAAGGACATCGGTGCCAATATAGGAATTTTATCCGGTCTACTCTACAGTGCTGTAACCTCATCATCTCGTTTCGGGTCTGGACTTTGGCTAGTTTACCTGGCTGGAGCAGTTCAGTTATTTGCTGGTTACTTTTTAATTTGGTTGTCTGTGACGGGAGTCATTGACCGGCCCCACGTGTGGCTCATGTGTCTCTTCATGTTCATGGCGGCACACGCTCAGACGTTCTTCAACACGGCCAATGTCATTGTTGCCATTCGTAACTTCCCAGATTACGGTGGAACCAGCATTGGTATTATGAAGGTAATTCTTTCAATGTTGCATAATCACGTTTTTCCAGTGTTGTTTACTAGATATAGATGAGAGTATCTCAATTGATAGTTTGACACATTTCAAGTAAATATGAATAAAAACAAAACGATATATTTGTTTTGCAACTAGGTACGTTTCCCTAATTGTGTCTCACCTTTATAATATTGATATGTGATAACATTTTAATATAATCAAAATAAAAATAACATAATATAATTATCTTTTATGTAATACAAGTAAGTATAATACAAGTTTACTAATAAATATTATGTTATGTGTTCTGTATATTTTGTTCTTAAAATCACAGGGTTTTTTGGGACTGAGTGGAGCAATATTGATTCAAATATACCACACGTTATTTGACGGCAAACCAACCACCTACTTACTCATGCTTGCTGTGTTTCCAACACTTGTGTCTCTCGCGATCATGCCTTTCATTCATGCAAACCCTTCAAACACGAGCAATGACAAACCTAACTTGAATCGCTTCTCGTTGATAGCGCTCATTATCGCCGCATATCTAATGATCATAATAATCTTTCAGAACATCTTCACATTCCCATCATGGGCTCATATTCTTACAACAACTATTCTTTTGATTATGTCATTATCGCCTCTTCAAGTTGCCCTCACAGCGCAAAGAAATGAACAAAGACCAGAATCCCCAGACATGGCTCCACTGATCATGACTTCTGATGCTGAAGAGGTTGAAATGAATCTGCTACAAGCAATGGGCACAATCAACTTTTGGCTGTTGTTTCTAGCCATGGTTTGTATATTGGGGTCAGCGTTAGCGACAATCAACAACATAACTCAAATAGGCGAATCTCTTGATTACTCAACGGTTGAGATCAATGCAATGGTTTCTCTATGGAGCATATGGAACTTTCTTGGTCGGTTTGGTGGTGGATATGTGTCTGATTTGTTTTTGCATAGATACGGCTGGGGGAGGCCGTTATTTATCTGCCTTACACAACTAGTGACGGTCGCAGGCTATTTAATCATTGGTTTAAGTGGGAATTTGTACATTGGTTCAGTGATTGCCGGTGTTTGCTATGGATCACAATGGTCTCTGATGCCTACAATCACTTCAGAAATATTTGGTGTGAAACATATGGGGACTATTTTCAACACTATTGGTGCAGCTAATCCTATTGGTTCATATATATTTTCTGTGCAAGTGATTGGGAAAATATATGATAAGGAAGCACAAGCAACCGGGGGGGTGTGCCTCGGGCTTCATTGCTTTATGCTTTCATATTTTATAATGGCTGGAGTTTGTGTTTTTGGGGTTCTTTTTTCCTTCGTCTTATTTCTTCGCACAAGAGGGTTTTATGCTTCAATTTTGCAAAGACGATTGAAGCAACTACATGCGTAGTAAAATAATATGTTTCTTTTTTTAAAAATTTTTTAGTATATATGATTAGTATCGGTACGTTTCTGTTAAGAGTTCTATAACGAGATAAGATGTATTCAATTTATAAGTAACATGTGTAAGAGATATATGTATATTTAAAGTGAAGTATTTGTATTTGAAATGGTGGGTCAGGGGAGGATGGGTGGTTCACTAGTGATAGTTTCTATCACTCCCACTATCCAATCAAATCATGTCATGTCAGCACCCAATATTCTATCACTAGTGATAGAAATGTAGGGGGTGGTATCACTAGTGATGGGATTCCAATGTACAAGTATTAATGCACAATGTACAAGATACACATTCATTCACTTACATGTTCAACGCGTTATATATATAACGAGTGATACTCTATCACTCGTTATATTAGGGGAGGCGGCGGTGTTCCACGAGTGATAGAAATTTATCACGGTAAATAACTTCCCACCCCGTGTGCCCTCATGGAAGTTGGAACAGTCAAACTTCATCACAATGCAACTTTTCACTTTTTATGTTATTGAAATCTTTAACTTTCATATCTTGGCCTATATAATAGAGGTTTCAGTCCATTTCCTAGAACGATTTTAAACGATAGAAGCTTGACTCTCTTATGTTTCTATCTTCACCGTGCGAGAGATGAACAAGGAAAACAAAGGTGTGAAATTGACAAATTTATAGAAAACGTATTAAAGATGTTTATGCACTTACATGGTAAGCGTTTATCTTCTTTTCATTTTATATTCTTGTATGAATCTATAATCTAGAGCATAGATATGATGGATATGTTATACTTGTGACCATACTTGTTGGTAATCAAGTTGGGATTTATTGGCTGGTGATAGTTTCACATATAAGATGGTTTATAATATTCTTACACTTTAACCGCGAACTTTGTATGCTACTGGTAATTGAGAAAATTATTTTATACACCATTATGTTGGTAATAATAGAAGTTAACGAATTATCAACACAATAGTTATATTATATTACATTATATTATATTATATTAAGGGAGGAGCAAATTCCACCTGACGATTCACCTAGATTGTTAAGGTAACATTTTCCGAATGGCCTTTTGCGTATGGCTTTTGGGTGTTGATTTGTTGGTAGTTTCACTATCTCACTCATTATATGCACATCTAATGTGGTTTCTAGTTATCATGAAGTAAAATACTTCTAAATTCTTAATTAAGTTGAATTTGATTGTTATGATTATTGTTTCTAGTTGTTATGTGAATCCCATCCTGGACGCTTGAGTACCTAATTACATTTGGAATCTTGTACACCAGATGGTCGTGAATTTTTTAAACTATTGGAGGTGTACAAATAAAAACGGGTTGGATTAGTCTGATTTAAAATACATTTTGTCCAATATGTTAGTTTAGCACTTTGAGTTTAAGTTTTATTTATTTCATCACTAGGTTATAAATCCGCGTAATACCTGGAATTAGGTATAAAAATATGGAATTAAGAAAATATAATAAAAAAGAATACGTACTATGTTACATTTACCATTTACAATTTACAAATGTATAGTTAAAAATGCAAATGATGCAATGATCATTTGTAATAAATAAGTACATTTTTAACGTGAAAACCAAGCAATTTACTCCAACCCCAATAAAAACCGAAGATGCACAATGAGAATCACAAATTATCACCACAACGTACTTCACCCCTACTACATGCATTACATCCCCACACCAACTAATACAATTGATACCTTAAATTGATGACCTACTCAAATCTACCGATGATCATCAAGTGGTGGATTTGCGGTTTTGGCCCTAAGCAAGGAATGAACATGTCCCCAAGAACAATGTTATTTCTGAAAACATATTAATGTTCACTAACTGATTCACCAAACCTTTATGTTTATGGGCAAAGCCCTTTTCCCTATTAAAAGACTTGTAATGTGTGCTTTAAAAATTTGTACACTTTGACCCATATTTAATCGGCGCATCTAACTTTTAGTTAGCACCTTAGTTTTGTTAAGATGAAAATTATCTGTTTTGCTACAACAAAGTTTTGAGGGGTGTGACATAGAACATTAGACCTTTAAAAAGATTAACAAACATGAAACTTCAATCTCTTGTTAAGAGTGAAATGTTATGGTCCTTAGATGCATGCATATAATCATGAAAAGTTCAGAGGAAAAAACCTTAAAAAAGAAGAATAAGAATGAAGAGTGATAGTGTGGCAAAGATGAAGCTAACCTCATGTAAAAGTATAGCCTGGTGATAGCCTTGTCAAAAGAAAGTGAGCATCTATATGATTTCCACCCGTTGGATCTTTGGAAAATGACATATATATGAGGAGTGGCCTCCTACAATCAAATTAACACATATATAATATAAACAACATTTTATGTATTTTATAATATTTTCTTTCTGTATACATAACAATGAGTAAATAGTTAACTTTAGCGAGAAATTTGTCGGTAAATGATCGGAAAGTCACAGTCCAGTCAAAGATAAAATTTATAAGTCCTAATTACCCCAAACAAATAGTAAGTGGCAGTCAGGGTGTAGAACCATGAAGAGTTTGTGGTTTGTGTCAAGATTCAGTTGATTATCGGTTATGAAAACTTCATGAAGCTTGCTATTTAATTCTTTTTGTTTGTTTGGTTTTGAAAAGGAATCGGATTGAACTGATAATTTACTAATAACTGAAAACACGATTGGTTGATTATGAATTTGAAAACTTGAATACTTGATTTATCACGATAATTTGGAACAAGGTTCATACCCTGTTCGAAATTGGAAGACCTAGGGTTCCTACACGTTTTAAACTTGATTTAGTCACACTTGGTTATTAACGAGTTTAGTGTTATGAGGCTTAGGTGCCGATAGTTATTAACGTTACAATAAACAGACAAAAATGCATTTCATTACCAAGAACATGTAAACCCTAATCTATGCCAAAGCACAATTGCATGAATTCATTTCACAAAGTCAAATTTCCTAACTCATTCAACAATTTCTGAATTCAAAACAAATGCAATACAATTAACACAAACTTCAAATATTCAATGTAACTAGTCATAAATCAAATCATAAAACAATTGTCAAAATCCTAGAAATCTTACAAAGTCTACACCGGGGTGAAATACTAGGAGATTAGCCGCTCATGGTACTCAAGACTTGCCCACCGGATAATGAACGGCCATTGAATCTTGGATCTTGATCTTGAACGACTGATTGATGGGATGATTGTGGTTATGGTGATGTGTTCCAAGAAACTTGGAACAAGGGTTATGATGATGAAGGATGATGATTGATGATGGCAAGATGGAGATGGATGGATCGATGTGTAGTGTTGGATGATGATTGAGAGAGTGTTTCAAAAAGTTCAAGACTCCAAGAATGTCTAACTCTTTAAAAGTTCGCTAAAACAATTGTATAGATCAAAACCCCAAATTAACCAGGCAAACAGGGAGCTGATTGGCGAAATTTTCTATCGCCAAGTCGGCGACGCAGACTTCCTACGTCATCGACGCGACAAGCATACTACTTCAAAATGTAACAGTTAACAGTTAAACATAAAACATTCGTTTTCAAATGTGAACAGTAGTAATTATTATTGGTGTACATGCATGTGGCTTTACAGTAACTGTAACACCCCAACCTGAACAGGCTGGCGTGTTACTCATACAGATATCAAAACTAAAACCAATCCATAACGTTGAAAACAAAAGATCCTAATTACATTTTCATTACATTACTGAAATAAAAATAAATCTTTATCTTCATGACACTCTTCACTTATCCCCCATGTTTCCCAAATTACCTGTCAAACAAATAAGACAAACACAAGAAAGAAACTACGGCTGAGCCAAAAAGTTGCTCAGTAACGGAGAAATCAACAGTAAAAGTAAGGCAGGCATACGGAAGCAAAACAGATCGGTACTGACACTAACAAATCCAAAAGATGGCACTGAAACAAATATTTTTATAACTTGAATCCCAAAACTTATACTGAACAGATAACAAATACTGAACATAATCAGATGCATATAATCATATCAAACATATCATAACAGAGACAAGACATACGTGACAACATATAACAATAAAACAAGTCACGTAATATAGAAGCACCCACGAGCCTAAACAGAGGCATGCATGGCTATAGTCCATGCGCCGAGATGGTGCATGTAGGCGTACACGCATTATTCCATCTCAACAGGAGTCAGGAGTCAGGAGTCAGAGCTAAGATCGATCTATTCGCCTCTAGGGGCCATGTGCTACACAAGCACAAACTAGAAACGCCGTGAACTTTAGTTACGCACCGTCACGGTGAGTGCCATGTCGTTGACGCCCCAACGACAAGTCTAAACATATAATTGCTCGGGTGACAGAGTACAAAGCGTATCAGAAATAAAAGCATCTTGACATAAGTCTAAAGGGAACATGCAATAATGAGCACAAGGTCTAAGGTCTATTGCATGCTACAATAAATACTAATCATATAACAATACGAAACAGAGACCAGTAGCGAAAACATCCGTACTACAAAGTAACGGATTTGAATAAAAATACTATGATGTAAACGAAACAGAATCCGTACCTTGTTAGCAAGCAAGCAAACAAATCAAATGAATTTAGTCGTCCTTAAACAATCAAAAACCTATAATCCCGTTACAGACCCGAATTAGTTTCATAATAAATTAATCCCGTTAACAGGCCCGTTCCTTTAAATTTTCCGGACTATGAATCTGAATCCAAACTTTTATCTTTATTAACTACTCTTAATTAGAAAAAGAAACTATGTAGTAATATTTATTAGAAATCCCAATTGTTCCTTTCATGACTTTATACAGTAGTAATACTAAATTAATGATACTTAAAAATATCAGTAAGTTATACCCATGTATTTCCAAAGCCTTTCTTACTTGGTGATAATGCAAGTCATGAGACATTTATATCTATATGCTTTATAAACTAGTGTATGTATGCCGTACTTTCTATAAACATGTTTTCACTAATGTATTTTCTTTTATACTGGCAAACATTAATGTAATAGTTAGTTAATTTATAAAACAACGTTAGCTGCTAAATAGTTTGATCTGCAAGAACTAAAAGAACGAACATGAATTTGTATATTCATTATATATTGTAGATTCATAGTCTAGGTCTCCGGAACAAAACGATAACCATAACAGCCCAACTCGAATACATTATACATATATGGAAGATTTGTAGATCTATATTCGAATCAGAAAAGGGTTCGTTTGGATATACCTTAAACACTACACGGAGCTAACCGGACACCAACGACTAGAGCTTCGGATGATCAAACGAACCGAGTCAAGCAACAACAATGGATGCGGCCTGAATGATGTGGTGATGGTCACGACGGAGTAGCGCGGTGACGGAGCTAAACCGACGACGGAGTGTGGCTGCTGCGGTCTGAATAACGGCTGTTACGCTGGTGTCACGGCGGAGTGTGACGGTGGCGGTGTCCAATTCAGAATTGATCATGCAAGGTTTTAAGAGCGGTTATGATCGAGGCTACGGTTTCGTATTCCCAAATCTTCGGATGGATTGTTCAAGGAGATAGCCTTTTAATCTAATATAATATATTTTTTTATGGATATTATATATATTTATATAATCTTAAAACGAAATGTCGGTGCACCACTCTTTTGACAATAATGCCCTTTCCTCATAATTACGGTAATGCCATTCTTTCTCCTCACTTCCATATCAGTCATCACTCACAGTCGAAACATCACTCAGATCCAAAACCTAGCACCTAGAAGTTTCCTCAATTGTCTTTACCACCCTCATCATCGCCACTCTGTTCTTCTTCTTCTGCTGCGTACAAACTCCATCAAATCTCTTAACTCTCACAATCTCCTTCACTTTTCCCCAAATCTAAACCCTAACCCTAGGATTCCGCCATGAGCAGCGACACCGAAGAACGCAAACACCGTCGCACCTCCGACGACGAACCGGAAGAACCGTTCAAACGCCACAAGCACTGCCACCACCACCGTCTCCGCCACAACCGTCATCACAGCCGCAAGCACGACTTCTCTGCCGCCGTTGCCGGTTAATCGGACGGTTGAGTATGATATGGAGGAAGGAGAGATTGTGGAAGAAGACGGTGGTGATGTGCGGCAACGGCAGCAGTACGACGGGCTCCGTACACCACCACCATCACTACTACTACTACTACCGGCACGAAGTGTATGTTTATTTAATTTTTATTGCGTTAAGTTTTTTTAAGATAATAACGAGTTGTAAGTTGCTTAAAATTTGTTCTTTTAATTTTTGTGTTTTTAATTTTATTAAAGTTGAATCCATTTAAATATTATACTAACATCAAGATTTTTAGTTTTTAGTTTATTTGTTTTAGTTGAGTAATGAGATGTGTATTCATATGTTGTTAAGAAGTTATTTTGAATTATTATTAACGCCGTAGAGCTGGTTGTGGTGGTAGATATCAGAGTTGAGTCGGCCGTTACCGAAGTTGTTGTCGTTTCAGTCGGAATCGTCTTCTAAATCTGCATCTGATGGATCAGGATCAGCCACTGTTTCTCAGGTATATTGATTTGTTGTTTATAATTGTTCATGATTTTGTACAAGTTTGCTGATCAATTAGCGGTTTTGGAAGTTATGGATTGAATATTTGTTATATTGATTAATTAGACATTAATTCATTGTGTTTTTATTATTTCTGTACGGTGTGGGCCTGTCAGACGAGGATCTTAAGAAGCCCCAAATTGGTATTTCGTCTGTTTGGTATGAAGGGAACACGTGTAACGTGCATTTGTTGAGTCTTGCTGAGGCTGTGAAACAAGGGCTTGAAGAAGCTGTGATGATTGGGTTCAGGTTTAATACTATTGGGGTTAGTGATGCTATTTCTATGGGGATTAGAGGGATGGGTTATAGTCTTCAGTCTAGATATTTGATTGCTGATAGTATTGAAACTATTATGTCTGCTCAGTGGTATGATGCCAATATTTCTATCCCTGGTATAACCTTAAAATGCATGCTCGGTGGGTGAGGACGACCATGCACTGTGTTATATTACTTTTGTTCACAAATTGCAAAATGACAAAGCTGGTCAATGTTTGTTTTTTCTTTGAAATCACCGTTCACCCATCAAGTTTTGTTTTGATAAAATTCACATCTCAACCTTTTAAATTGACAAAAATAATTTTCTAACTTGACAAAAATAACCCCTCTACTTTCTAACTTGCCAAAAAGACCCTCATACTTTCTACCTTTTCTTTAACCCTCAAACCTTTGACATAAATTTGAGTTCGTTTACACTTTAATGTATTTTTGTTTGAAAATGAGACGGGGTCAATTATAAATGTGTTTTTTTATGTACGTTTTGAGTTGAACTACGTTTTAATGTAAATTTTGTTCGGAAACAAATTAGGTCAAATGTAATACGTCTTGATTCAACGGTATAAATTTGAGTTAGCATATGTTTCGGTGTAAATTTAGTTCGGAAACGAGTCTGGTCTATTGTAATCTATACGTCATCATGTTGCGTATGGCGCCGCCGCAACGCGCGGCGGGGAAAAAAACTAGTATATACAATTGAGGTATGTTCTTAGGAACAGTCCCCGCTTCCAGTTGCCTCTAACCGGCATTTGCCGGTGATCCCAACTACTGCTTCAGAAAGCCATACTGCTTTTGAATTCGGTGTTTCAAATCCAAACACTCTCTCTCTCAACAAACCCCCAAAAAGTTCCCCCTTTCTTATCGCACCTCAAAAACCTTCAAGTCAGCCCTAATTTCTGTAAGTTTTCTCAATTCGATGTCATTTTAATCATTAATATGCAGCTGCAGTTGATATGTTTTGGTTTTGATTCGTGCGAATTGGATTGTTGTAGCTAGGGTTTCGTTTTCGGTGGTTAAGTAGGTGTTTGTGTTATGTGTGTGCGTTTTTTGGTGTGAAATCGTTGTGTTTCATGTGTATGTAGATCCTGAAATTCTATGCATGCTTAATTTAGTTAAAGTGCACGTTTTTGGTTGGTTTGTGATTTTTAGGGTTTTGTTTTCGGTGGTTAACTACTGTTTATGTTGTGTGTGTGTTTAGGTGTGAAATCGTTGTGTTTGCGGTTTGTGATTATGTGTAAACACAAAATATTCCCATACAGCAACCACCACATTCCTCCTTCCTTCGAGAGACTTCTTCTGTTCTTATCCACCACTTTTGACTTGTTGCAGACAAACACACACTTACTTCCTCTCTTACCAATAGCAATTCTGTATTTCAGTTATGGCCACTATGGAGAGCTTGATCGGTCTTGTTATTATAATAAATCTGAATTTATGAATATTACAAAATAGACTTGTGTTAAGAGTTTTGTGTGTTTGTTTATTTATTTATATATAATAAGATTTTGGTGAGATCACATTGTGTGAAAACATGGTGCCGAGTGGTTTACTAAAGTTTTTAAGAATGAACCTCACTGTTGATTGTAGGTGAACAGACGAGAATCACTTTTTTTCTTTTTTTTCTTTTTTGTTATAACAAGTGTTTTATTTTTTGTATATTACAGTAACAATTCATATTGGTCTACATTATGACTTTACTTGTAGTTATGTGATATTATTGATCTCTTTAATTGATTTATGTTTTTACAGTAACAATTCATATTGGTCTACATTGTGGCTTTACTTTGTTATACAATATTGTTGATTTCTTATAATTAGTTTATGTTTTTAAATTTTAATTTTAATAGAATAATCATAGAATCTATAAACTCTAATATCTTTTTTTATCAACAATTTATGTTTTTTACTTCTAAATTGTAATAGATTTATCATATCGAGGTATAATAATAATATATCTATTATAATAAAAGAAACCAAGTTTTGGACACGTGTCATTCATAGAAGGCATCCTCAAAATTATCCTTATTTTATATTAACTAAATACATAAATAATAAATTAATATTAAATCTTATCATGCTTTAATAAAATATTATCCTCAAATTTAAATTGTTAATTTAATATATTTTTAAAACAAATACATCTCTTTCCTATTTATCTTATATTAAATATATAAATAATAAATTAATATTAAATGTTATCCTAATTTATTAAAATATAACTTTTTTATTAATTGGTATACAAATTTATATTTATTCAACTCGTGTAAAACGCGGAGTTTTTAAAAATATAACTTTTTTTATTATTTACTATACAAAGTTACATTTATATAACACATGTAATACACGAAGTTTTTAAAGATATAACTTTTTTATCATTTGCTATGTAAAATTAGATTTATTTAACACGTGTAATACACATGGTTTTTAAGAATACAATTTTTTTTATTATTTGGTAGATTTTTCAACCCGACTATACACGGGTTTTTTTTAAAGATATGACGTTTTTAGTATTTAATATACAAAATTACATTTATTTAATATATGTAATGCACATGGTTTTTAAAGATATAACTATTTTTTAGATCTATTCAACACGTGTAACATACGAGGTTTTTAAGGATGTAATAGTTTTATTATTTGGTAGATTTATTCAACCCGATTATACACGAGTTTTTTAAAGATACGACGTTTTTAGCATTTAGTGTACAAAATTACATTTATCTAATCTGTGTAATACACATAGTTTTTAAAGATATAACAATTTTTTATTATCTGATATATAAAATTACATTTATTTAACCCGTACAATATACGAGGTTGATAAAGATATAACTTTTTATTATTTAATATATAAAATTACATTTATTCAACCCGTGTAATACACGGGGTTTTAACCTAGTATTTTTTATAAACGATTGATATACTAAAAAATATGCACAATTTTTATATAATATTTCCTTCACTTTTGAGTAGCTTTAGGGTTGTTTGAATGAGTTTCTACTCGTATTTGGTTCATATCTGAAGTTTTTAACGGTTTTAAATGAAAATGAACTAAAACGATACAAGTAATAAACAAAGAGTTAAAAAAAATTGCAATTTAGAAAGTCATGTTTATAATATATAATTGCAGTTAGTGTCATTGAATGAGGTAGTTAATGTAATTGTTTCGTTTGTTTCTATATTCTACGTACAGGGTAGGGATATGGTAAAAAGTGTCTAAAATGTAAGAAGGGTAAGAAGTGTTTTAAACCATTGGATATTTGATCTAATGGTTGAGATTAATAGGGTATAAAAATGTAAATTGTGTTTTAATTAGAGGGACCTTATGTAAAATTGAAGGGCAATAGTGTCTTTTTAAATGTTTGAAATATGGTAACCGTAACCTACACAACTAAAAACTCCTACATTCACTCCTTTTTCCTTAAATATCGGAATTAATGTTTGAAATTGTGTTTTAATTAATTGTAGGATGTCTTTGGTTGCATATTCTTCATACGTTATCATAAAGAGATCTATAATCAGATTCATGGCGTGGTGTTTTAAAACAACTGGATAAATTGACTATGATTCAAGTCATGGTGTTTTATCTGGAGACATTGTTCATGGCGTGGTGTTTTATCAATACAAAACATTCCCAGATTTTAAAACACCATGACTATGATTCAAGTCATGGTGTTTTATCAGGAGACATTGTTCATGGCGTGGTGTTTTATCAATACAAAAACATTCCCAGATTTTAAAACATCATGACTATGATTCAAGTCATGGTGTTTTATCTGGAGACATTGTTCATGGTGTGGTGTTTTAAACATCTATGATTCAAGACTATACAGAATAAAACACTATTAATGAGGATAATACACTATGAAAGGAACAGTATATTACTTGATAAAACACTATAGAAAGATATAACACTATCTGTTTCCTGTAAGACACTATACAGAATAAACAATATTGATGGGGATAAAACACTATGAAAAGGAGATTAAAAGATACATGTACATAATATAACACTATTGATTGGGGAATATAACACTACAACAAGAACTTACCGTAAACAATTAAATGTATAGAACAAATCGAATTCGAATCACATCCCTAATATATCGCCTGATATTTTTGGCAGTTATCTTTGGAAATCAATTAATTGATAAGAATGGACAATTACTAATATACCTTTTTGTTGGGATTGAACCCTATCAGAGGAACAGATAATTAAAGCCAAAACTGGATCAGAGCAGTGGATCCAGAATAAGCAGACGTTTACAGATTAGTTCATGCAAATCTCTCCCCTTGAAAGTGGCTTTGTATCTGCTGATCTCCTATCTACTGATCTTACCAAGTGCTGATCCACAACTGCTGCCTTGCATCTACTGCCAAGTGTTAAAGACTGATAGAAGACCAAAGCTCTGCTGACTCAATCTACTGTCTTGAGTCAAGTACTGCTGATCCGGACAAGCACTGCTGGGTTCACAGCAGTGGAAGGATGCAGCAGCTGTTTATGTGTCTTTTATGTATTAGATTGTAATAGCAGTAGTTAGTACATCAGTGTTTGTATAGATCAGAGGTTAGAGTTTGTTAGGAGGTTAGATGTCACTTTCATGGTGACGTCAGCTAAGATGCTCAGTGGTTTGCAAGTGCCTATAAATAGTTCAGTACTTTGTACTGTTCTATTAGCTCTTTCACCACATCGTCTTCTTTGCACGAACAAACTACTGAGCTCTGGCTGAGGGGGAGTTTGCATTCTTACATCAATCATTGTAATCGTTGTTGAAATAAATTCAATCTTTCGATTCCTTGTGTAAAGATGTTTGATTAAAGTATTACTCTCATTTGATTGTATGCAAAGTTTGCTTTCATCTTATTTCCGCTGCACAACTCTTTCATTTTCCATCTTAATTTCAAACAAAAGTACAATAAAAAAGAAACTCAGATCCAACAATTGGTATCAGAGCTTGGACAGTCAAATTTGATTTAACAATCATTTTGACGTAAATAGTTCAGCTCATAACAGTTGATACTGATCGTTTGTTCGTCCGTTGAACAACAGAGCAAGGATAAATCACCATTAAAGTTGATTTCTCAGTGTCTGTAAAACAACAAGAATGACGTCACAATCTCAGGATGATAAAAACAACATCGGCTCGCTTTTTAAACCACCTATGCTAAAAAGAAATGAGTACAACATCTGGCAGAGGAGGATGGGTCACATCCTCGCTCAACAAAGCACAGGTTGTTGGAGGTCTGTCACCTTTGGTCCTCATGTTCCTTCAGTGCCAAGCGCTGAAGATGCTAAAAAGTTCGTTCCAAAACCAGTTGAAAATTACACCGAAACCGATTTTCAAAAGATCGAACTAGATGCTAAAGCGTTTAGCATCATAGCATCAGCGCTGCCCAATGAAATATATGCTGGACTGTTACACTGTAACAGTGCCAAAGAATTATGGGACGCACTTAAGGAACAGTTTGGAGGTACTGAAGAAGTCATAGAAAACAATAGGGAAATCCTGAACCAACAGTACGAAACATTTTGTCATGTTAGAGGTGAATCACTGACTCAACAATTTGAGCGGTTTAGTTGTCTCATCAGTGAACTGAGGCTTGTTAATACTACTTTTACAAACTCGACTCAAAACAGCAGGTTCCTCAGGTCACTGCCCGAAAAATGGGACACTATAGCCTTTGTCACTAGAAATTCACCAGAGTTCAAGGATCTGACCTTGACCCAACTCCATGGTCGACTCCTGACCTACGAAAGGGAGTTGAACCAGAAAAGGAAGTTACAAGAGTCAGGAAAAGCCGTTGATGATTATACATTCGGTAACACTGCTCTTCTGGGTCAAGAAGAATCTGGGAGCAGTGGTAAGGACCAGGGTTATGATCATTTCATTGACATAACTGCTGGAGCTAACTTTAACAACCCTGATCCTCACTCTGCAAGTTATGCATTCACTGCTAACGAAAACCAGATGTCAGATAATCTAAGCTTTGAACTCAATGATTTACAGCATTTTGATCCCACTGATTTAGAAGAAATGGACATTCTGCACCAACTGGCTTTGCTAAGTGTTAGAACTAGCAAATTTTACAAAAGAACAGGGCGAAAATTCCCAGGTCTGCATGGGAATCTAAGGGTTGGGTTGGATAAATCGAAAATCAAGTGCTATAAGTGTAATAGGTTGGGACATTTTGCTAGGGAATGTAGGAGTCAAACTACTGGTCCCATAATTACTCATCCTAGCTCAAATCCTAGACCTCAAAACCAAAGCACTGTGCACTATGCCCAATATACCCCAGCAGCTCAAGTGAACACTGCTCACTATGCTGCTGCCCCTGTGCCAGTACACTATGTCCAAACTACTGTTCCACAAATCCAATATGTTCAAACCCCTGCTCCCCAGGTACAAGTGCAAACTGTTGCACCTCAAACCACTGCTCCAGCAGCAGCACAACCAGATCAACAAAGTTTCTTTACTCAAGGGTTTGTTGACTGGAGCAGTATGCCTGATGATCTTAGTGATGAAAATTTTGCACTCTATGCTTTTAATGAACCTTCACATGATGAGTTTTGTTTGATGGCATTAGAGTCAATACAGGAGGGGATTGAAGCTGAGGAGGAACAGAAGTGCTTTGAAACAGTGGAAGAGGTGACTGAAGCAGTGGTTACTGCTGTGGCTGGTGAACTACTGTTGGGAGAAAGTTCAGGTACCCTGATTGAACCATTGACAGATCCATGGTCCGTAGAGGACAAAGAAGAAGAGAAAGAAGAAAAGGCTGGTGAAAAGAAGGTGAAAGCTGATGATGAAGAAGATCATAAATGTGATTGTGCAATGATGGCAGCTGCCAAGGTATCTCCTCAAGTTCTTGAAAAACTGTGTTCTGACAATTGCATAATTGCTTTTGCTAACATTAAAGAGGTGAATGAAAACCTTCGGGATAAAATCTTGTCTGATGAGGTCAAATTTGAAAGGTCTTTAAAAGAACTTAAAAACAAATTGACTGAAAAAGAAAAGGAGAACAGCTGTCTAAAAGAAGAGCAGAGTATAACCAAAACCCAACTTCAAACTATGGTAGAAAAATACCATGTTTGCAAAAAGGAGTTGGAGTCCGCCCAGATTACTTGTGAAAGATGGGTGGAATCCTGCAAAGGATATGAGGTTATGCTTGAAAAACAAAGAAAAAGCAATGTGAAGTTTGGGGTTGGGTATAGAAAACATGATGAAGAAAACACTGCTTTTGAAAACTCTGTTCAAACCACTGATGTAACCACTGAGTTCATCCCCAAAAACAAGAATGGCCAAGAAGTGAAAATCACTGACAAACTTGGTAACAAAATCACACTTGACAGACCAATGGAATCATCTACTTTTGTGGAGCTTGAAGAATACCAGTTTAAACCAAAATGGTCTGATGAGTGTGACATTCTTGAAAATTTCAAGCCAATGGACTTTACATCAATTGATGGTGTCAAGGCTCCAAAAGCTAAAGTCATTCCTCTCAAGGACATCCCAGCAGTGGTTAAAACCTCTGCTGCAAAGGAATTTGAAAAGAGAAAGAAGAGAGAAAAAATTGACAACTTGTTTTGTGAATTCTGTGAGAAAAGGAATCATCTAACAAAAGATTGTTTCCACTTAAAAGCTTATGATCTAAACAAAACAAGTGTCATTGTTTCAGCAGAAAGCTGTATTGTTTGTGGTAAAACAAACCATAAAACTCAAGCATGTGTGTATCTCAAAAACTTTGATGTGAAAAAGAATGAGTACATTGCTAAAACATCCTTGAGTCCATCATCATCATCAACATCTGTCAAATTCACCAAGAAACAACCACTGTTTGTGCCAGTTCAAACAGCTGTTACAAAACAGCTGAACCAAACATCTGTCAAAAGAGATGTTCAGGTTACTGATGCACCCCCTGCCAATCAGTTCAGAAAAGGCAGAGAAAAACAGTCTTACCAAAGGATTCCTCACGTTTATGAGGCCTACAAAAGGCCTTCTAAACCCAAAGTGAACAAGCATCCTTTTGGTTACCAGCAGATGATTGGTCAGGACCCACAACAGTGGTTAGAAAAACACTGTTCTAAAACAGTTCAAACCCCTGACCTAACCACTGTCCATCATCTTGCATCCATCCCAGACACTGTTGAGACCCCATCCAAAGCCTTGTTGGCTTTGGAGACCTTAATGAACTAATCCTTTTACTTCATGTGCAGGGAGCTTCTGCATGCTTTGATAGTCTTTGGTATGTAGATAGTGGAGGCTCCAGGCACATGACAGGATGTAAAGCCCTCCTCAAAGACTTTAAAATCCATGGAGGGGGTGATATATCCTTTGGGAATAATAGTAAAGGAAAAGTTCTGGGGTCTGGAACAGTGGAGTCTGGAAAAGTAAAATTTGAAAATGTCAATCTAATAGACAATCTAAAATTCAACCTTCTGAGTGTGTCCCAAATGAGTGACAAGGGTTTTGGGTCATTCTTCACAAAAGATTGTTGTAGGATTGTTGGACCAGAAATGGTAAAAAAGATTGAAGCAATAATCAAATCTGGTCAAACTAAACTTGTTGCTCAAAGAAGTGGCAATGTTTATGTTGTTGACATGTCAAAAGAGTGTCCCAGAGCTGATGCTTGTCTGTTCTCAGCTGCCTCTAACAAAGAGACAGAACTTTGGCACAGAAGGCTGGGACACACAAATCTTAAGACAATCACAGAAATTTCAAAAAATGGTTTGGTGAGAGGCCTACCACAAAAATTGTTTTCATGTCCTGAACATTGCATTTCCTGTTTAAAAGGAAAACAACATAAAAGTTCATACAAGTCCATTGAAGAGTCCAAAACAACCCAGTGTTTGCAAATGCTACACATGGATTTGTTTGGCCCAGTTCAAGTCATGAGCCTCAAAAAGAAAAGATATTGTTTGGTTATTGTTGATGACTTTTCTAGGTTCACATGGACTTTCTTTTTGCACTCAAAAGATGAAACTGCAGGCATTTTGCAAGACCTTGTAATACAGGTTGAAAAGCAATTTGATCTTCCAGTGAAAAGCTTCAGGAGTGACAATGGCACAGAATTCAAAAATAGGGAGTTGGATGCCTTCTGTGTAAAGAAAGGGATTGTAAGGCAGTACAGCATCCCAAGAACACCAGAGCAGAATGGGGTAGTGGAAAGGAAGAACAGAACTCTGATTGAGGCTGCCAGAACCATGCTTGCAGATTCAGGTTTGCCATTAACTTTCTGGGCAGAGGCAGTAAACACTGCTTGCTATGTTCAGAACAGAGTTTTAATAAACCCCAGGCACAAAAAGACTGCCTATGAAATTCTGTATAAAATCAAACCACTGATCTCATACTTCAAAGTGTTTGGCTGCCCATGCTTTATTTTGAACTTAAAAGATTCCATTTCAAAATTTGCAGCCAAAGTTGATTGTGGTTATCATCTGGGATACTCAACCACTGCTAAGGCCTACAAAGTGTTCAATACACGGACCAAGGCAGTGGAGGAGACTTTGAATGTAAAGTTCAATGAGCTTTCATCAATGAAAATCCCAGCAAACCCTGCAGATCTGTTTGATCTTGAAAAATTCACTTTTGAAAATACTGCTATCAAGACTAACAGTGCAGGTCCATCAGAAGATACAACACCAGACTATGGGTATGAAATCATCATCCCTCAAAGGTCTGCCACAAAGGGAAAAGCACCAGCTGTTCAAAACAGTTGTCAAAGCTCAACCACTGCTACCTCAACAGTTGTTGACCAAAGTAGCCCATCAACCACTGCTTCCACATCCTCAAACACTGCTGACAAAAGTCCTCAAACAGTGGATAAAAGTCAGCAGTTGTCCACTTCATTGCCTCCTATACCACCACCTTTTGAAACCACTGCTGGATCATCAAAGTCCCCAGCAGTGGTTAGCTCAGATGATACACATTTGCAGCCTTCACCAACCAATGCCATCATACCATACCAAGGAGATTTAATCTTCTTGAGATCTCATCCACCTGATCAAATCATTGGCAACATAAATGAAGGGGTGCTCACAAGAAGCCAAACCCAAAACATTTGTCTTTTTGCTGGTTTTCTATCACTCCATCAGCCAGTCAAGTACCAAGAGGCACTAAAAGACAACAGCTGGGTAGAAGCCATGCAAGAGGAGCTCCAACAGTTTAAAAGACAACAAGTATGGGAGCTTGTACCACTGCCAGAAGGGTTAGTCCCATTGGCACAAAGTGGGTCTTCAAAAACAAAACTGATGAAAGGAGTATTGTTGTCAAGAATAAAGCCAGGCTTGTGGTTCAAGGTTACAGACAGGAAGAGGGGATTGATTATGATGAAACATTTGCCCCTGTTGCAAGATTGGAAGCCATTAGACTGTTCCTGGCCTTTGCTGTCAACCACAATATGAAGGTGTTTCAAATGGATATCAAAAGTGCTTTCCTCTATGGTACAATTCAAGAAGAGGTGTATGTTTGTCAACCTCCAGGTTTTGAGGATCCATTTTATCCAGATCATGTCTACAGGCTAAACAAAGCCTTGTATGGCTTGAAACAAGCACCAAGGGCCTGGTATGAAACTCTTTCCAACTTCCTACTCTCAAATGGTTTCAAAAGAGGTACCATTGATAAAACACTGTTTTTAAAATGGAGAGGGAAGGATTTAATGATTGTCCAGATTTATGTGGATGACATTATTTTTGGAAGCACATGTAACTCAATGTGTGAGGAGTTTAGAGAACTCATGACAGCTGAGTTTGAAATGAGTGCTATGGGTGAGCTGCAATGCTTTCTTGGTCTCCAAGTACAGCAATTGCAAAATGGAACTTTCATTCATCAAAGCAAATATGCTAAAGAACTTTTAACCAAATTTGATATGAATGATTGTAAACCATGCAGCACACCCATGGCAACAAATAAGCTGGTCATGTCTGATGAAAAAGATGAGCTGATTGACCAAACACTTTATAGAAGCATGATTGGGTCTTTATTGTACCTAACTGCATCTAGACCAGACATCATGTTTACAACATGTGTCTGTGCAAGAAGTCAATCAGCTCCCAGAAAATCAAATCTCATTGCTGTAAAAAGGATCTTCAGATACATAAAAGGTGCTCCCACACTTGGTATCTGGTATCCAGCTAATGGGAACATCAAGCTTTCAGGTTTCTCAGACAGTGACTTTGCTGGATGTCACACAACAAGGAAGTCCACATCAGGAGGGTGCCAGTTTCTAGGTGATTGCTTAGTTTCATGGCAAAGCAAAAAGCAAGCAGCTGTTTCAACATCCACTGCTGAAGCTGAATACATTGTTGCTGCAAGCTGTACAGCCCAACTCCTGTGGCTTCAAAATCAGCTGCTGGATTTTGGTATCACTGCCTTAAAGACACCACTCATGTTGGACAGTCAGGCAGCAGAAAATATCATCAAAAATCCAGTTTCCCATTCAACCACCAAACACATCGACATCAGACATCACTTTGTGAGGGATTACTATGAAAAAGGTTTGATTTCTCTGCATCATGTCCCAACTAAAGACCAGCTAGCTGATGTGCTCACAAAAGCACTTGATACAGCCACCTTTGAAAGTTTGGTCTCTAGGATTGGGATGCTGAACATGGAATAACAAGCAACATCTTGTTTTTCTATGAATAAAAGTAACAAAATGTTTTCAGAAAATCAAAGCTCCATCCTTAAAAATAGCTAAAAATGAAAATTTTTCATTAAAATCCTTAAAAGTCTGCCATTAACCACTGATTGTTCAAAAGTCTGCTTTCTTCAAAAGTCTGTCCACTGCTGAAAGGCAACCCCTGCTCTCTCATTATTTTGATAAACTCTGTTGTTCAAAAGCAGTGTCTTATCCACTGATATGCTATCCGCTGATAGTAAAAATCATCCACTGCTTTCAAACCACTGCCTTCATCAGTCACTTTCACAAAAGTACTGTCCTTCACTTTCAACAGGGGTTGTCACGTGGACAGTACATATTGGTCAGACCTTTTGTAACGGCTGCCACCTCAGCATTCACTTTCTTCCCTATAAAATCCCCCACTTACCATCAAAACAGGGTTTTACTGTCGAATTGAATTCTTAAAAATTCTCTTCTCAAAGCAGTTTTTCATCTCATTTCTTCACAAATTTCTTCGATCAATCATCCTCAAAATGACAAAATCAAAGAAATCTTCAAAACCCTCATCCAAATCATCATCGAAAACAGCCTCTCAAAAGGCAATCTCCACTGAAATTCCACATAAACCATCTCACAATCTCCTGGGTCTTCTCACAAAACCAGGAACCACCAAAGTTTTCGATTCCATCATTGATCTCATGGCAAAATCAAAGTACAAAACTTTGTTCACTGCCGATGCACCAATCTATTTGGCGACCCAAAGGGAGTTCTGGAAAAATGCAACCCTTGCAAAACAAGGAGACACTACAACCATCATAAACTCTTCAATAAAGGGTAAATTTGTCCAAATCACGCCACAATCCATTTCAGAGGTCTTTCAACTCGGTGATCAGGAAGGTAAAATTTCTTTCACTAAAAACGAGTTACAAACTGACTTCATTGAGAGAGGGTATGAAGCCACAATGATGAAGAAAATTACCTTAGAAAAAGGTTATTTTCCTTCTGCAACCAGATTTTTATTTCATACCCTCCTATTGTGTGTTTCAAACAAAACCACTTCTTTCAATGAAATCCCTTTAAAGATTCAAAATCTGGGCTATGCAATTCTTCAAGGAGAAAACTTTAACTATTCTCGGGAAATTTTCAAAGATTTGGTTAATAATGTTGAAACAAAATCATTCTTACTGTTTCCAAGGTTTTTAAGTTACTATTTTTCAAAGAAATTCAGTAAGGATGATTTAGCTATAATAAACCAAGGTGATTCTACTCAAATAAACAGTTTAACAACTGAAACTTTTTCAAGAATGTTAGCACCTTGCAAAACACAAGCAGAGGTGCCTGAGCAGATTTTAGGAGTTACAACTGCTCCTCAGGTATCTGCTGTTGAGCCCACTGCTCAAGGTGATCAAAGCAGCAACACAACTGTTTTGAAACCCACACCTAAAATCACCAAAAAGCCAACAAAAAGAAAAACACAAAAACCCCCCAAAACCATCAAAAAGGCATCTCTGGAGGATGAGATACCAGAGCTTCTGCCAGTGACAACACAAAAGTCACAAGAAACCACTGCTGCTACTTCCTCACAACAGTTGGTACAAATATCTCAACCCATAACCGAAACTCCTCCTGTTTCTTCACAAAAAGAACAGGTTGTACAAATAGGGTCTCCACATCATGATGCTCTGGAAACACTCGTTTCTATCATCCACAGTCCAATGCCCGGGACACATCCTATTTCTACACCAATCCTCACATCCAAAATTCCCTCACCAATAAAACCACTGTTGGATGCAATTGATTTGAACCAGGCATTATCCAGTCCTTCTCAATCACCTATTAACGAGAATATACCTCAACAACTGACTGGGTCTGATGTATCAATCTTTGCTAACCCACCAACACAACCTGAGGAGGTTACACCCCTTGAGTTACAAGTAACTCTTGGTGGTAATCCAAGTGAAGCAGCCACTACAACTGTTACACCCACTGGGTTACATTTGGACAGTGGTTACATTCATAAGACTTCCTTGGAGGCAATTCCTTTTATAGCACCTCTGCCAACCACCAGTGGATTTATTTATCCTACTGGCACCATCAAAAGGTTGTCAAGTGTTGAAGGAAGAAGACCCCAGTACCAAGAAAAAGGGGCATCAGTGGTTAATGTTTGGAGTATATTCCCTACATCTACCACTGATAAAACCACTGCTAGTGGGAAATCAGATGATCCCATTAACTTGGGTGATGGTTTAAAGTACCAGAAATTGACGGATCGCATTGCAAAGCTTGATAACTCTGTTGCAGAACTCAAAAATATGCTACAACAGGTGTTACAAGTTCAGAAGGTACAACCAACTGCTGTTCCACCTCAAGCACCTGCTCCACAAAGGGCACCTGCTACAAATGAGCTCTGGAATCTATTTCACCCTTTTCTCCAACAACAAGCATAATTAGCAGATCAGCAACATGAAAAACATGTACAACAGCTGAGAAATGCAATGGAGTCAAGGTTCAAGAACACTCAGGCTGACTTAAAGGCTCTCAAAACTCAGATCTTGCACACCACTGGCACTGCTCCTCCAAAAGTACGCTTCATTTATGACCTCCCAGAAGATAATGCAAAAAAGGGGGAGAAAATTAAGGAGTGGAAAAAGAAGGGTATAGAAGATGGTCTTTATCTTGAACCAGAGAATTCAAACATGACCAAAAAGATCCCTTTGCCAGATGGCAGCAAGAAGATTGATGTGACAACAAATGCACTAGCAGAAGCAGTTGCAAGTGTGAAAAGAGATAGAGAGGCCAAAAGAAAAGCCAGGGTAGACAGAATGGATCATCCAGATCAGGGTACTTCTGGGTCAAGGGATAATGAAAATCCTGTTGAGGAAAAGAAGAGGCCTACTAGAAAAGTAAGGCAACCCAAATCCATTCCTATCAGACGTTCAAAGTCTGCTCAAAAACCACCATACAAAACAGCTGATGCAGCAGGAGTTACAAAAACTACTGCTTGCCAAACAGTTGTTCCATCAACACACACCACTTCAATACACACAACATCCACCGCTTTACCATCATCACCACCAAAAACAACACCTGCTGACATACAGCAGAAGACAGCAGATGTTATAACATCTGTTGTAATGACAACAGTGGTTGAAACACCAGTTGTTTCAACAGCTGTTAGTCAATCACAATCCACTGCCACTACACCTACCACCACTGTTCCATTCAAAACATCATCAGTCTCTCCTAAACCAAAAAGGAGAAGACTAATTTTAAAAGATGATGACACACCTCCATCACCAACATCTTCAAAATCCCTATCACTTGTCACTATTCCAAAACCCATACCTTTCTCTTCAGCTCAAATTGTAAAACCACTACCTCCTGCTGGTGTCTCATTTCCTCTGGAACTCATTGCAGTCAGAGAAGAAATCAAATCATTTTATTATGAAGATGACCCAGCCAAAAGGAGTTTACCATCAATTGCAAATTATCCCAGGCCAAACAATCTTGAAGAATACTTGAAACTCAAGGCCAAACAAGCAGAGGATATTGCAATCAAAAATAAAAAGGGGAAATCTGATAGAGAATTTCAACAAAACTATCAGTTTTTACTCTCACAGGTCAATGCTATGGAGCGTTTTGCTAAAAATGTATGTCAGAAAATTTCTGAAAGGGCAGATGAGTCCTTAAGGAAAGACTACATTGAAAACATCATGACCTACAAGAAATACAAGGGGGAGAAACACATGTACAAGAACTGGACCATTCCTGAGCTTGAAAAAGAAGCAGCTAGGATTCAAAACATGATCAAAAATAAGGTCAAGCAGACTCCTCCTGAAAAATTCAAACAATTTGAAGCTGAGAAGATGTTAGAGTTGAAGAGAATGAAAGAGGAGCTCATTGCAGCTGATTATGGGTCAAAGAACTCTGTGACAAAGTGGGGAGAAGATAGAGTCAGGGCAACATATAAGAAATTGGAGGAACTTAGAAAGAAATATCCAAGAGTTCCACAAAAGCCTGACTATTCCAAAGCAGAGGTTTCAAAAAGACCACCAAAGCTGCAAGTCAAAAGAACCACTGCTCCAGCTGGTGCTGCCATCTACAAAAGAAGGAGCAAAAACCAGTTTAGCATGGAAACAATTCAAGATCTATTAGCTGGAGATGCCATTGTAAAAGCAGGCACAAACGTAATGATTAAAGAAGATCTTGAATTGGAACAAACTGCAAGTGCTGCTCAGCCAGCCATGAATAGGCCAGCCTCTCCAAATACTTCTGCAAATAAACATCTCCCAAGAAACCCACCAGGCTCAAAAATACAAAAGTGGGAAACTGACAAACAGACTTGCGTATTGACTTTGCTCAGGTCTGGTGGAGTAGTGGAGAAAATATCAAGGGAACAAGCTCTTGGCCTGAGTCTTGAAGATTTGCAGGATCTCCTTGATCTTCCACTTAGCAGGGATGATGAAGATACAGATGCCCTAGACTTTGAATTACAATTTAAAGGTCAGATAAGGGAACTATTGATGAGGCAATAAAGATTTCCACAAATAATGAAGAGTTTTGGCATTATCTGTTCCAGGGGGAGATTGTTGGGATTGAACCCTATCAGAGGAACAGATAATTAAAGCCAAAACTGGATCAGAGCAGTGGATCCAGAATAAGCAGACGTTTACAGATTAGTTCATGCAAATCTCTCCCCTTGAAAGTGGCTTTGTATCTGCTGATCTCCTATCTACTGATCTTACCAAGTGCTGATCCACAACTGCTGCCTTGCATCTACTGCCAAGTGTTAAAGACTGATAGAAGACCAAAGCTCTGCTGACTCAATCTACTGTCTTGAGTCAAGTACTGCTGATCCGGACAAGCACTGCTGGGTTCACAGCAGTGGAAGGATGCAACAGCTGTTTATGTGTCTTTTATGTATTAGATTGTAATAGCAGTAGTTAGTACATCAGTGTTTGTATAGATCAGAGGTTAGAGTTTGTTAGGAGGTTAGATGTCACTTTCATGGTGACGTCAGCTAAGATGCTCAGTGGTTTGCAAGTGCCTATAAATAGTTCAGTACTTTGTACTGTTCTATTAGCTCTTTCACCACATCGTCTTCTTTGCACGAACAAACTACTGAGCTCTGGCTGAGGGGGAGTTTGCATTCTTACATCAATCATTGTAATCGTTGTTGAAATAAATTCAATCTTTCGATTCCTTGTGTAAAGATGTTTGATTAAAGTATTACTCTCATTTGATTGTATGCAAAGTTTGCTTTCATCTTATTTCCGCTGCACAACTCTTTCATTTTCCATCTTAATTTCAAACAAAAGTACAATAAAAAAGAAACTCAGATCCAACACCTTTTGAATTAATTAAGATAAGGGACACTTGTCATTCCCAAATTATTTCTCACACTTCTTACAAAAGTTAGACTTTTTACAGGATCCTCTACCTCTACGTACATATGAAAGTAGATAAAAGAGATCATAAATATAAGGTAGGTAATAGTAAAAAAAAAGCATTAGTTAAACATGATGTTGGGTGAGTGATCGTTTGGAGGTTTCGGATGCCATTTTACGTTTTCATTTCAGCTGGGTGAGGGATCCGTTTGCGGCCAATGAAATGCAGGAGCTAGATGATCTGTTGTTTTCTCTCGGCGGGGTCAGGCTCACGTCTGAAAGAGATAAATGGCTGTGGTCCCCGGAGGCTTCGGGGGTTTTTTCGACAAGGTATTTCAAGGCGGTAGCGTCAGGAGTTAGGGCCGAGGAGGTCCCTTTTTCATTCAAGGGTTGGGGCTGGGTTCCTGCCAGGTGCAGGATTTTCATGTGGAGAACCGATATTGACCGGATCCCGACTAAACAAGCGTTAGAAAGAAGGAACATCCAGGTTGGTTCGCAGTTTTGTGCGCTTTGCGGGGATGGAGTGCAGTGGCGGATCCAGGAATATTTTTCACTGGATTCACTTTTTTAGATACTCCAATTTCATGTGTCTGAACATAAAGAATTTCGGGTCGGTTCGATAGTTCGGATCGGGTAAGGTTCATCACATAATAAAAGTACGATACAATGATGAAAAGAAAATCGTCATTAGAAATTTAAAAACACATAATATAAAATACGATAGTCTTTACAAATAAAAAAAAACTTCCTAAAGTTGTTGACGACGAGTTTTCATCTTTTGAACCCAATTTATGTAATCAATTTCAAACTTAAAAACCCAATTTCAAACCGAATTTAACCCAATTCTCAACTCAATGAAACTGATTTATGTAATCAACTCAATGAAACCCAATTCTCAACTCAATGAAACCCAATTTAACCCAATTTCAAAAGCTGATTTATGTAATCACTAATGTATAACAAACAGATGTATAACATTAACAAACTGTAATCACTGATGTTGATGTAATCAAAATTCTAACCTTAATCGCTGATTCGTATAAGAAAAACAAAGTGTCGGCAGACGGCAGCAATCAGCGGAGGCGGAGCAGCAGAGAGGAAGGACGGCGCAGACGGCAGCAATCGGCGGAGAGGAAGGATCCGCGGCGCTGGTTACTGAGGTGGAGCTACTGAGCCTGATGTTGTTTCACTCTGTTCGTTACTTGTTCAATGCTCTGTGCGGCGTGTGTTTTGTGATATAACCCTAAATGGGTTTTATTACATTACAGAAAAAAATTAAAAGAGAAATTAAAAAAAAAACGGAACAAAAACCACTTATACGGGCTTCGAACTCGGGTGAGTTAGGAAGAAAAGCGCGGACATAACCAGTGGAACCAAGGCTTTTTTTGTTTATGGGTTCCCTTTATAATTTACTTATGGGTTCCTTTTCAGTTTCTTATATATATTTACACTAAAAATTAAAAACCGAATGGGTTCCCGGGAACCCGTAGTTTCTACATAAGTCCGCCCCTGATGGAGTGGAAACGGTGAAACACTTGTTTACGGCTTACAATGTTGCTATGAGAGTTTGGAATCACTTTTGTGGGTGGGTGAATATCCCTCCGTTCTTTGCGTTCTCGTTCTCGTTCTCGGACGACCTAAATCTTCACAAAGGGGTGGATCGGAACAATAAAGCCAAGGAGATTATTCGAGGTTTGGTTATAGTTGTTTGTTGGGCGATATGGAAAGCAAGGAACGATAAGATTTTTGCCAATGGTAGAGTTGATAGTGTAGTCATGTTTGGCGAAGTGAGATCCTTCGGATTTCTTTGGCTGAAAATAGATCGAAGTATAGGGAGATAGTGTGGAGAGAATGGTGTAACAATCCGTTGTATATGTTGTAAATGGTTGGTGGCGCGTTTCGGTTTTTTTTTTTTTTTTTTTTCCAGGGCGGCTGTTCTTTAATAATATTCTCTTTTCAACAAAAAAAAAAAAAGAAAAGTATTAGTTAAACATGATGTTGGAAATTCCATGCAGGTAAAGGGAGTGGGGGTGGTCACTAGTGATAGAATTCTATCACTCACAAGCATCCAATCAAGTTCCGCCATCTCATCAACCATCATTTCATCACTCACAACCTTTTTTAGTGGCGGTGGTCATCACTCACAACACCCAAAAATAAACCCCCATGTTCCCTCACAATTTCCATTTTCCATGGCGTGATAAAATCCACGCGCTATAAATTTCACTCGTTATAAACTATAGTGGCGATGGTGTTCTAAGGTCTACCACGCGTTGTTTTTGGCTATCACTGGGGATAACATTCCACACCCAGTGCTCTAATCTAATAGAAAGAAGAAATAATCATGCGAATAATGAGAGCTTTCCACACCCAGTCTCTAATCTAATAGAAAGAAGAAATAATCATGCGAATAATGAGAGCTGATCTATTTGGGCTGGGCCTAGTCAACGAATTAAAAGGAATTTGGGAACTAACAGACGAAAACAAAATAAAAAGCTCCATATTAATTAACATTAGATTGGACGGCAATTTGAAGGTTCACAAATAAAAGTGGGTTGGGCCCAACTATTGAACAATAGGTCGACAGAAGGTGGAGGTAATAATATATTTTTCTCTTTGGCCGCAATTAGAAAAAAAGAGAGTTGATGGCAGGCAGATAACTGGGACGCGACGAAGAGAGGAAAGAAAAAAAAAAGGGTGCAAGTCAGGATCAAGATTCAAGTCTGGGTTTGCAATTTATTAGTATTCAATTTTGTTAAGACTTTGTGTTTTCAAACTTGATCTTATGTTTTTTTTTATCATATTTCTTAAATACACTAGTACAAAAATAACCCTTTTTAAAACGGTGATCTACACATTTTAAAACGGTTGGACAACCGTTTTAAATTCATATGTTTTAAAAGGTAATGGACCGTTTTAATTAAGAAGCAACCGTTTTAAAAGGGTTCCATTATAGTGGAGATTCACGTTTACAGTGGAGATTATGAGTGTTTAAAAAAACAATGCAACCGTTTTAAAAGTGGTGTATTTAGATTTTGAGTGTTTTAAAAGCAACACAACCGTTTTAAAAGGTGGTCTTGCATGAGGTTTCTGTGTGTTTTAAAAATACAAATCAACCGTTTTAAAAAGGTTCATATAGTGTTTTAAAAATACAAATCAACCGTTTTAAAAGGTTCTTTTATGACTTTATTAGTGTTTTAAAAAATCAAAGCAACACCGTTTTAGATTGGGTGGTCATTTATGACTGTTTTAAAAAAGAAATATACCCTTTTAAAAATGTTTTATAAAAAATGTTTTTCATCATTCAATTATTTCTAATCATGGGGTTATATTATATACAGTAACTAATTATATAATTCCATTAATAATTTAAAAGCATTACACAGATACATAAATATAAAGGAAATCTGGTTCTTCAAAACATCACACAATAGTTCTAATTTGTCTTTACATAACCCATTAATCCAAGTTTCGGCTAAATAACATCTACTAGAAATCCTTAATAGGTTGACTTGAACCCTCTAGCACACATCCATATTGCTGTGAATTCAACCCCTGCAAAAATAATGACACATTAAAACTTTAAACTTATAACCTGAATGTAGTATTATGTAACTGGAGAAAGAACACGTCAACATCAATAGATCCAAGCTAATACATGGTTTCAAGTTAATTCCAGTTTTATCAACACCAAATCAGTTTATAAATACTCTTATGACTGAGCCTACTCTTCTTAGCCAACTACCTCGGTCACCTAGACCGAGCCTCGATCCTCCAGACCGAGCCTCAGCCCTCCAGGCTGAGCCTATAATAAATCAACGTGCTCAACATTTGTTTGTAAAAAGTTTTGGATCTGGACTTAAGTGGTATGCAGTAAAATGTTTTCGTGAGAGCCCTAGTGATCATAGTCTAGACTCGAGAAAGAATCCTAGTTCGCTATGATCAGAGCTCTGATACCAAGCTGTCACACCCTGGCTTTGCGGAAGCGTGGTTAATTTTGGTGTGACTTCTTAATACCATAGCTTAACCATAACAAAGCTATATGAAATAAAATCATGCAAGATCATCCGTTCGATTAAGTTTTAAAACCAGAGTAACATAACATTGTCTTAGGGACTTACAACCTCATAACGTAAAACATTGTCTTGATAAACGTAAACATCAACATGAAATAAACGCAGTTTAAGATTTGTGACTTGTCCAGGAAAGAGTCACATTTCCTAAACTGGGATGACCTTGGAACCCTTATGCAGCGGGAAAACATAACATACCGCGCCAGATCTTTAATTTCCTGAAATACATGTAAGTTGAAAAATCAACAATAATGTTGAGCGAGTTCATGTGTAAGTGAGTAAGTAAACCTTTGTGAGTATAAAAATAGTCTTGGTATGTAGCAAATAAGGGAATTGAGATCACCAATGGTTTGCAAGGCCACTGATATATGTGAAGTGCAAATAGGGAGACTCAAACCTAGCAGATTTCGCCACGGCATTAGTATGTGGACAAAGTCACCCCAAGGTCCGTTTCTAGTTTGGCCTGGGGCTGGGCTCGCTACACCCAGATAGAACTACCGCTCCTGTCCCTCGGTCCCGACATGAGGACTAATGGCCTCATATTGCTCCTACCCACTCACATGATCTAAGTAGTAAACCTCCTTACGCTAACCATACCGTGTATAAAGTACTCGTAATCATAGTAACATGTATTTCACCCCCGCGGTTAAGAAAACTGAAAACAGTTAGAGAAAAGGGGGACATGAACTCACAGTGAAGCGTCTCTACCAAGTATCTCCTGCTCACGCAGCTGTGCGACGACCTACAGGTGCTAATTTCTATTAGACGGACGGCCGTGCCTTAGCTTCATGGTTTATGTTTTTGGGAATTAGTTAGACAACTATTTCGTGTTTACATTCTGTATATACTTGGTAGTTAATCTCCTTCCCAAGGATGGGGGATTTAATACATGTGCGTTCATAAATATTTCCGTAAATGCGTAAGTTACGTTTAACAATCGAGTGGTAATATAATCACCGGTGTAACTTATATATTTATGGTGAAAGCGTTCGTATTATTTTGGATTCGTTAACGTTCGTAAATATTATTTCTACTCTAAAAATAATATTTATGTATTTTCACAGAATAATCATAAACAGTGTGTGAAAAATATATATTTATCACGTTAAATTTTGTGAAAATCCCACCTCCGAATATTTAGTAAATAAAGTCATGGCGAAATTTATATTTTGAAAACATGTCCAAAAATAATTCTAACACTTGTAGTGTAAATAGTTCTAAGTGTTAGGTTGTTAGAAAAATTTCGCCAGAGTTTCCTCTGTAACTGGAGGTGGCCACGCTTTCAAGCGTATCATTTTCTTTAACAAATCAACTCAACAATTTTCTTTATTTGATCAGAACAACTTTTCTCACAACAACTAATCAACATATGTGTAAATTACCAAAAATTATATGAACTTGCAGTTTTTCCCAAAACTGTGGTGTAAATCCCCTTAAATTTAGTAGATCTTTATATAAGGTAATTTGATCTTGTAAAAACCTCGTTTTTAGAGAAAATCCATCTTTTAAAATACATGATTTCTTTAATGCTTAGTCCTTTGAAAATACCACTTGCAGATACGTAGATCTGCTAGTTTTAAACACAATTTTACAAGTAAAACTCTTTTACACAAGTTCATGTTTCATGTGTGGTAGAGTTTCACCTTTTAACCCTTGTATTATTCAAAACAAGCTTATGTTAAGATCCATGATCTTACCAAACCGGGTTAAACGATGATCCGAGCTACCACATCATAGATCGGGCCTAAATAATCATACATTTCGAATACTACATCATTTACACAACATATGAGTTATTAACCACCATTCTTAGTGTTTTAAGTAGACTTTAAAGCATCAACTTGTAAGATTTCGAGTTTTAATCATCATACATCTTATTAACCACCTTAGATTAGTTCAAGAACGAGTTTTAAGCATTATACCTCTAGCTCGAGGCTAGGGAAGAATCTATGCGCAAAAGAGGTGGATAAAAGCTAAGTAGAGAGGTCCTTCGCGTTCCGCTTGCACCAAGCTTCCTAATACGAGACCCTTGATGCTTGAATGAGCTTGGAACTTGCAAGATCAAACTTGAAGAATGGATGGATGGGGGTGGGGTGTTCGGCCGAGAGCTCTAGAGGGCAAGAGAGAGAGTTGTGAAGTGTGTGGTGTGATGAATGATAATCTTGTGTTTAGTCATGAACTTATAGACAAAACTTAGGCTAATTACCCAATGGATCTTGTGCCCCCTAGATATTATGCATATGAGATTTAAACAAATCAACAAGGACAAGGTATGTCCCCTTGGGGACGGTTTCGGTTAAGGGGGGGGGGGGGGTAGTTTGGTTCCATTTCAACTAGTCATTAAGCATTAGTTAGATAATTAGGTTAAGTTAAGTGTTTAACTTGGTTACTTGTGTATAGTGTGTTACAATGGGTGTTAGGGCATACGGGGACCCTAACTGGCTCAGAAAAAGATAAATAATGAAAATAACAATATTTTCACGTTCCGGGTATAGTCCGGTTGTTTGGTTGGATAGTAATCCGTTAAAGCGTTACTAAAGCTTTAAAGTGTCGTTATTACTCTTTTTAGTGACACTACTCATTTCTGACACTTTGGAAAGTGTCTAGTAATATTTTTCTCATGTTTTGGCACTTTATTAGTTAGCTAAAAGCTGAATTATTTTGTAAAGTGCTGAGTTTTGTACTTAGAGTACGTTTTAGGCACATCCAGTCGTAGTGACTTATTCCTAGAGACGCAGTTCCACAACCCTTGTATCCCTACACTCACCACTTAGTGTAGCAAAATATTTCAGGCTCTTACAGGCCTTAGAGGCAGTGTTTGCCTGATGCTGGCTTTATCAGCATGTTCAATAGGTTATCCGTGTATTGTGCTACTGTGCTTTTTGTGCATCATGTTTGTCACTAAGGTTCAGTATGTAAATAATGTAGTGACGATAAGTAAAGTATGATGCAAGTAAGTACATGTATCAGATATCAAGTAGCAGTTCATCAGCTAGTTCAAACAAGCACAGTAATTAAGCAGTAATTAATCATTAGTTAAGTCGTACGGATACCTGGTTTAGTGCGGGTTGTCACATCACAAGCATACCATATCTAGGCTCTAAATTACATATTCATACAAAATAACATGAAAAGAAGATAAAAGCTTACCATGTAATTGCACAAACGTCTTTAATATGTTTTCTACAAATTTGTCAATTTCACACCGAGTAAGGGGCTTAGAATTGTACATCATCTTGAACAAATAAATAAATAAAAGTTAGATTACAATTCAATATGCATTATAGTTCAACATATAAAAGACATAAATATACAAAATATACTTACAAGATGTTCTCTGCAAGTCATCAAAAAATCATACATAGCGTGCATCACATAATACCCACATTCGCAGGTTCCGCTTTGTTGATGACACTAAATATATTGAATTAACAAGTAACTAGTTAAAATATAAAGAAAATGAATAAAAACTTACATTTTCCATTTTCCATGTTATTTTCGTTTTCGTAGCTTTTTCAAATAACTCAGTGATCTTGTAACACGATGCATCCTTTTCCTCATTGCTTGAATCGATAATATGTCCATAGTAGTTTTTATCTAAGGGGTTGCGATGAATCATAATTAATGAATAATGACCCCTGCATTACGAAATTTTTTACAAAAACTAGTATGTTAGTTTTTAACTAAATGAAATAAATAAAATCAAGAAAAGTAGCAAAAAATAAAACTAATACCCGGCTAAATATGGTGCCATAAAATATTGCTTTTTTCTTATGATACTTCATGACAGATTTAATATGATTTATGGCAAGGTTTTCATTTGCTTCAATTGTATTTAATGCAATATAATGAGTATTAAAATACGCAGTTTTATTCAAGCTATTTATCTCTCCCAAAGCATATAAATACCTAAAAGCAAAGAAAGAAATATTATAAATTAGTATCACTCAGTTATATTTTCATAAAATGTTTCCATAAAATAACTAAACAAAAAATCAATGTACTTACATAATATACCAATTCAAAGTTCCGAGCTCCGCCCATTTGTCAAGAGATAGATTTATTAATTCCGTTATTTCAACGTGCTCAACTTCAGGTTCCTTGTACATTCCGTTTGGCGAAGTAACCGCAACCGTTGCGCTTTCGTTAGCTTTAAGCGCCAATTCTTCTTCTAATCTATATATGTTTTCAGGCCGGCTTTTCTTTACCTTTCTCAAAAGTTTAGCAATGTTTGTATTTTTTTTCTTCGGTTTGGAAATAGGTGTTGTATGAACAGGCTCAGTAGAGACAAGCGATGCCAGAACAGGCTCAGTGGAGACAGGCGATGCAGGAACAGGCTCAGTGGAGACAGGCGATGCAGGAACAGGCTCAGTTGAGACAGGCGGTGTAGGAACAGGCTCAGTGGAGACAGGCGGTATAGGAACATGCTCACTACGAACACGCATAGTAGGAGCAGTCTCAATAACTTTAGGATCAACAACATCCTTGGTATGACTCGGTTGTATTGGAATCTCGATATTTAACTACATTAACAAATGACATTATCAGACCATTTATTATAACTATATATATACAGAGAGAGAGATAGAATAAAGTGATTACCAAATCCATAAAACTCACTCCAGTGTTTACTTCTTCTTGAAATTCCATGTGTCCTTGAAATGCCATGTGTCCTTCGTCAGGCTACATTAGCAAAGAAAATATATTTTATTTCAACTATATGTAAATTATAATTTATAAAAAACAATTACCAGAGTTGGCATATAACACTCAGAATAATCGGGTGGTGGTTGCTGATGATAAGCATCTGATTTTTGACGAGAATCGGTGTTTAAAAGCTGTATAATAAAACAAATATTGTTAATATAACAATAAATAAAGTAATATACGGCTACATTTTCATAAAAAATATACATTTATGGCTTTTCTAGGCCATTGAATAAAATTTCCTTGTGTACTACCCATATCAGTTACTTCCTCAGGCTTCATTGTGTGTGGCGGGATAGGATAACCTTTATATTTTCCACTACACCATCTACATAGATCTTTATGTAATCAACAAGCATCGGGTTGTCATCTAAAATCCTATCAGAAGACGGATAAGCTTGCCCATGTCCTAAAATCATGTTGGGGAAGGAATCGTCGAATGGCCATATAAGCTCACAAGTAGTGATTGACTGCAAACACGTAAATATTGTTAGTAAATACTATAAAATACACCTATCTTTTTCTAGTGTATCGCTATTTTTTATAAGCATCATACATGTTTACGCCTGTACTCCATAGTGCTTTCATGTCATCAATCAAAGGAGATAAATAAACATCAATGTCATTACCGGGTTGGTATGGACCTAGAATTAACAATGACATCATTATGTATTTTCGTTTCATACATAACCATGGTGGAAGATTGTAGATGCACATAAGAACCGGCCAAGTACTATGACGACTACTCATATTTGCAAAAAGATTAATACCGTCCGAACTAAGACCAAACCGTATATTTCTAATCTCGGTACCAAAATCTGGAAATTTATAATCAATATTTCTCCACTGAGGTGAATCCGCCACATGTCTTAACTTTCCATCTTTTTTACGATCTTCAGAATGCCAACTGTTTTGGTAAAAAATTACCGAAGCAATTAAGTGATCAAATTAGTTAAGTGAGGTAGTGTGCTAAAAAGTGTGTTGAAAATATGTTGGTTAAGTTGTTTAGAAAAACAGTATTCAGGATACGGCTCAGGATATAGAGCTGTATCTGTGATCAAACAATGAGCAGAAAAGTAAAGGGTGACACGTGATGTACGAGGAAAGCCCTTGATCAATCTAGATCGCCGGCATAAAACCTCGGGAGCTGACAATCGCAGCTGCCTTGTTCTTCTATTACTTCAAACGTCAGGATACAGTGCAGGATATTGATCGGATCGCTAAGTGTTACAATGAGATTTGAGTACAAGTGTTTGTGTGTAGTGGTTGCTAGTAGCTAGAGGGCAAAGAGTGTGAGTGAAAGTGTGTGAAAAGTTGTGTCTACCTATGATCCGATCGCCCCTTTATATAGTTACAAAAAACAAACTAACTCTCCTATTATTCCGGGATGCTGGGAATATTCCATTCTGAACGTTGGGGGACTCTTTCTACTTGTTTTCCACGTGCTTATTGACTACAAAACCGGGTCTTCAGCTCATATAACCGTTACAATGTCAATAACATTGACCAACATCCGATATTCTCGCGGAATATGCCTTTCTGACCGTTACAAGACCCATTTTTCCACCATCAACGTCCATTTTTCAACCACCTTGAGCGAATCTTCAGGTAGATCAAGTCTTTTAACGTTGGTACCTTGCAACCAACGTTTTACAAGCCAATCGTTAGTAATAGTCAGGATACTGCCTCAGGATATTACCAATATCCTGGCCCGGTATCCTGATACGGTATCCTGATCCGGTATCCTGATCCGGTATCCTGATCATATACAACTAATAAAAAATCAAGATACAAAATCAGGATATGGGCTCAGAATTTCACCCATAACAATTGTCCCCAAAAATATAACTGTTGGATATCATGATTCCAACGGATATATTTTTTTTTTAGTCATTCCAACATGTCTAGTAAGGATATCTGTTTTAAATATTCTTGCATAGTTTTGGTTACTTCAGAATACTATCATGTAATGAAATTAGAATTACTCCCTTTTACGCAGATTCCATCAAGGACCCTGCTACTTTTGATCCAGATGAGCTTGACAGCTTTTCTAAGCTTGTCCTGGTGAAAAAGGAGCTATATGTTGCCATCAGCTCTAAGCCCTCTGCTGCTGCTGCCAAAGGTTTCTCTTATGGTGACCTTGGCTTCATGGAATTCATCGAGCCCATGATCTCCTTCCCTAATAAGGTAAGTATCCAGATCCTGTATCTCGTACACATATACTGAACCTGTATCCTGGTTAGTTTGTCTTTAGTGATACCTGTATTTTGTAGGGTCTAAATTATCTGGTCGTCCTGCACTTAGAACAATTTTCATTTCCTGCAAGTAGAATAGTTTGACAGTTGAAGGTGGAGGGATCCTGTGTTTTCAGGATGAAGCCTTCAACTGTTTATGTAAATATGCTTTAAATACTTAATCGTGTTCTTGGTGAATGGGTCTCTTTTTGAGATGAAACCAAGAATACAATTTTTTGGACCAATAATAATAAACTAACCTTTTTGACCTCATCTCCGTGTTATATGTTATTTTGAAAAATTTGTTCTGAATATCCTGATCAGGATACTGGTATGATACTTAATTGCTTTGTCACCTTTGTTCAGAATGTTTGACAAAAACTTAGTTAAATACAAATTTTCATAAAAACTTAACTTACTCAGATAAGGCCTTCAAACTTAGGAAAAGTAAGAATCCATACCAGAAACACCTAGGCAATAATCTTCATTCTTAAACCTTTGAATCATTCGCAATGTCCCCAGTCGGATATAGTATCAGCATACGTCATGTTCCATCACGGATGTCCCCTGTCTGTGCAGGACCAGTATGTTGTACCGGGATATGATCCTTTAGCAATTCTTCAACCAGTTGTTTAAACTTAGCAATCTTTTTTCAAAAATTTATGTAGACTTGTAAATGATTATGTTTTTTGAAAATATACTTTGGAATTATCCAAAAAAAAATTGTATTTTATTGGGACTAAACCCAGTTTCCAGGCATTTAAGCCGGAGTATAAGAACCTCAAGACTTGAAAAGGTGAAAACCTTTAACTCTTTGAGTTTTACCGGGGATTTTACCCACGTTTCGTGCGCTACAGGCGAGAGTGTATAAACTCCAAGACTTAGAAAGGTGAAAACCTTTAAACCTTAGAGAGTATGAAAATACCCTTTCGCGAGAGAGGGTGATCAATCCTCATATACCTTAAGGATCCAGGGTATAGCCAACAGTAACGAAATTGTCAGCCACTTTTACATGAACTGGTCCCGCCACCTTGAACTATCCCTGGATAGCTTGCGCTCCAGGTGGGGTGTTTAAACCCAATTCGAAAGAAAGGTGAATACATTTAAACCTTTGAAGGGACCAGGATCCCTTAAACGTGAGAGAGGGGGCCAATCCTCTAATCTTTCGACTTATCCTGAGTATATATCCTGGAGCTATATCCTGAAACATATCCTGCAAAACAATTGTAAACTAAGGTGGGAGTTAGCTTGGCTAACACCCCTCCGATGCTTAAGTCAGTACTGGGTTCAAGATAATAAACAAATATATTTAAAATAGAATACATACCATTCCGAGATAGAAAATAAATTCTACTCTTACTTGAAATAGAGCTTTAAATGTATTGCATTCCAGGATCTTGGTAGCATATCCCCTTCCATATTCTTGAGTCGATATGCTCCTTTCCCTGCTGCTGACTCGACTTCATATGGTCCTTCCCATTTCGGAGCTAGCTTGCCATCGGCAGGATTAGTGGTATTTTGAAAAGCCTTTCTTAGCACCCAATCTCCAACTCGAAATCTTCTAGTCCTTATGTTCTTATTATATGCTCTGGATATTCTTTGTTGATATGCTGCTATCCTTAGTCTCGCTGCGTCTCTTTTTTCATCTATAGTATCCAAATCTTGACATAAGACTTCAGGATTCTGTTCAGGATCCTGTAGGATAGATCTTGCAGTAGGTATCGTCATTTCTGTTGGAATCACTGCTTCCGCTCCAAATACCAAGGAAAACGGGGTTTGACCAGTTGCATTCTTTACCGTTGTCCTATCAGCCCACAAAACAAAGGGTAACTCTTCTGCCCATCTTCCTTTTTTGGCTCCAAGCCTCTTCTTTAGGTTATTGACTATTATCTTGTTTGAGGATTCAGCTTGCCTATTTGCTTGAGGATGTACCGGAGTAGATGTGATCATTTTGATTCCCCAACTCTTGCAAAAGTCAGTAGTCCTTTTGCTTATAAACTGGGACCCATTATCACAAATGATCTCAGCTGGTACCCCAAACCTAGTCAGGATATTCCTCTTTATGAAGGATACTACTTCTTGGTCTCTAACTTGAACAAATGCTTCAGCCTCAACCCACTTGGAGAAATAATCCGTCATTGCTAACATAAAGACTTTTCCTCCTGGAGCTTTTGGTAACTTCCCTACTATATCCATCCCCCATTTCATGAATGGCCAAGGGGAAACTACAGGATATAGTGGTTCAGCTGGTTGATGTAGTATGTTACTATGCCTTTGGCATGCATCACATCTTCGAGCATATTCTGCAGCATCTTTCCTCATCGTTGGCCAATAATATCCTGTCCTTAATACTTTCGAGAACAATGATCTGCCCCCAGTGTGACTACCACAATCCCCTTCATGTATATCCTGAAGTACTTCTTTGGCTTCAGGATCCTCCAAGCACCTCAAATACGGTCCTGCAAGAGATTTCTTGTATAAAACATTATTTATAATAGTGAATCGTGATACCTTTATCCTAAATGCCTTAGGATTTTCATTTCCGGGGATGTGTCCTTCTTAAAGATATCTCACAATTGGAGCCGTCCAGGATTTAGGATCCTGTTCAGGATATTCCGCTCCAGGATCCCGAATACCCGCTACTTCTTTATCCTGAGGATTCGTTGCAGGATATAAGACATGTAATATTGGTATTTGGGTCCCTTCAGGTATCCTGATCGATGATCCCAAATTTGCTAAGGTATCCGCTTCAGCATTATCCTCCCTTGGTACCTGTTCAAGTATAAAAACATCGAAATATCCTGCTAATTTTTTGAGAATATCGAGATATTCGATTAATTTCTCACCCTTAACTGCATAGGATCCATTAAAATGGTTAGTAATTAACAAAGAGTCAACATATACTTGCAAATTTTTTATACTCATGCTCTTAGCCAACTCTAATCCTGCAATTAAAGCCTCATACTCTGCTTCATTATTAGTAGCAGGAAATTCACACCTAATAGCCTGGGGTAATATGTCCCCCTGTGGCGATTTTAGTAGTATTCCTAATCCTACTCCTCTTACATTAGATGCACCATCAGTATATAATGTCCAGGATCCTGAGGATTCTCCTAACTGTTGAACTTCTAGGTCTACCTCATCCTGAATATCACTACTGAAATCAGCCACAAAGTCAGCTAAAGCTTGAGACTTTATGGCATTTCTAGGTTCATATACTAAATCATAAGCACTTAACTTTACTGACCACTTGGCCATCCTGCCTGACATCTCTGGTTTCCTAAGCACATTTTTGACAGGATAATTTGTTTTAACATGTATCCTATGTGTCTCAAAATAATGTCTAAGCTTCGTCGATGCCATGACTAGAGCTAATATTAATTTTTCTAAATGAGAATACCTAGTTTCAGCATCTAACAAACTTTTACTAACATAATAAACAGGATATTGCTGACCTTCATGGTCTTTTATAAGAACGGCACTTACAGCATTCCCTGATACAGCAAGGTATAGGGATAGTGGTTCACCATTTTCAGGCTTCATCAATAGAGGTGCGGTTGAGAGATATCGTTTCAAATCCTGCAAGGCTGCTTCATGCTTCTCACCCCACTCAAATTTTTTGTTCTTCTTCAGGATATCATAAAAATCTTTGCATTTCTCAGAGGATCTTGAGATAAATCTGTTTAATGCTGCCACTCGCCCTGTTAATCGTTGAACATCCTTCATATTTGAGGGCGATTTAATATCCAAGATGGCTTTAATCTGTTCCGGGCTCGCCTCTATTCCTCTTTTGGTCACCATATATCCTAGAAATTTTCCTGCCCCCACTCCAAAATGGCACTTAGCAGGATTCAGCTTCATGTTATACTGATCCAGGATATCAAACGCTCCTTTAATATCCTGGAGATGATCCTGAGCTTTCTTTGATTTTACCACCATATCGTCGATGTACACCTCCATGGTGTCCCCCAGTTTGTCTTTGAACATCATGTTTACCAATCTTTGGTATGTTGCACCTGCATTTTTCAAACCAAAAGGCATAGCTGTATAACAATAAATACCTGTTGGTGTCATGAAGGCAGTATCCTCCTGGTCAGAAGGCTCCATTTGGATCTGTTGAAATCCTGAGGATGCGTCCATGAAGGTCAGCATTTCATGCCCGGCAGTGGCATCTACCATTGCATCAATGTGGGGAAGAGGAAATGGGTCTTTAGGACAAGCTTTATTCAAGTCTGTGTAGTCTACACAAACTCTCCATTTCCCATTTTTCTTCTGTACCACAACCACGTTTGCTAGCCACCTTGGGAACTTAACCTCTCTGATCATCCAAGCTTGTTTTTTGTGAGTGATAATGTCTTTGGATATGCCTGTCATATCCTCATGCTTCCATGCAAACGTTGACATCCTGCATTTCAAAAAGTTAATTAACTGTTCTTCAATATCCTGAGGGATATTGGTTCCTACGAGCACCGAAATATCGGGATTATCCTGGTCCAGGATAATTTTCTTCACATCCTGCTCCGGATCCTCCACGATATCCTGGGCCCGCGTCTTTAATTGCTATGCTGCACTAGGCTTGGTTGAGGATTTCATCGAGGATGAGTAGCATTCTTTCGCCTCCTGCTGATCACTATCAACTTTGACAACTCCCCAAGGGGTAGGGATCTTGATACATTGGTGATACGTTGATGGCACAGCCTTCATATCGTGAATCCATGGTCTTCCCAATATGATGTTGTAGCAGGATAGAGAATCCATTACACAGAAACGTTGTATCGAGTTGACTCCTTCAACGTATACTGGTAACTTTATCTCTCCCACTGTGTTTCTAGCCTCTCCACTGAACCCAACAAGCACGGTAGACTTTGAAGTGATATCCATCGGAGATACATTCATTCTCTTCAGAGTCTCTAGTTGGATTATGTTGACGGAGCTGCCATTATCAACCAATATCCTGTGTACAAAATGGTTAGCCACATATAACGTTATTACCAGAGCATCATGGTGAGGATGCTGGACAGTATCCCTGTCATCAGCATCAAATGTGATCACTTTGTCAGTTGTGAGGGTAGCCATCCTGACAGGTTTGTCTCCCCTTTCGGCCTTAGCTTCTTTTGCATGTCTCTTTGCCGCCGAATACGAAGTCCCACAAATGTCGGATCCTCCCGAAATGAAGTTGATTATCTTGGCATCCGCGGGAGGTGATGCTGCTCGCTCAGGATCCTTCTCAGTATCCTGACCCTTATTCTTCTTTCTTCCTAAGAGATCTTTCAGATATCCCTTGCTTAGAAGATAGCTTATTTCTTTCCTAAGAGCAATGCAATCCTCAGTCACATGTCTGAAATCTTCGTGGAAAGCACACCATTTTGACTTATCTTTCCAATCAGCCTTCTGTTGACTCTTTCGAGGCCACCTAGCCTTGTCTCCTAGACCCTGCATGGCATACATCAATTCAGGAATGTTAACAGAAAAGCAATATTCAGACAACTCAGGATACTCTTCAGGATCCTCATCTTCGACAGCATTCACTCTCTTATTTTCATTTCTACCATATGGCTTAGGCCGATATGGCTTGAATGAGGATTCAGACTTCCTGTTAGTCGACTCATAGGTGTTGGATGAGTTCATTCTCTCTTGCATCTTCCTATCATCCTCCAATCGAATGTATCTTAGGGCCCTGTTTCGAGCTTCATCCAAGTTCCTGCATGGGTTCATTACAAGATCTTGATAAAATTGAGAATCTTTTTGCAGCCCCATCTTGAAAGCTTGCACAGCTGTTGCAACATCAAGATGTGGAATGTCTAGGGATTCCCGGCTGAACTTGTTCACATAATCCCTAAGGGATTCCTGAGGCCCCTGTGTTATCCTGTAGAGGTCACTTGTTAGTTTCTCAAAGCTTCTACTACAAGAAAACTGACTATTAAACAAATTTACTAAGTGAGCAAAAGATGTAATCGAATGCGGAGGAACATTCAAGAGCCATTTCAAGGCTGATCCTGTTAAGGTAGAACCAAAACCCTTGCACAAGCATGCTTCCTTGAGATCCGGAGGAATAGGGTTAATCTCCATTCTTTCCCTATACTGAGCAATATGCTCCTCAGGATCCGTAGTTCCGTCGTAAAGCTTCATGTTGGGGGTTTGAAATCTCTTTGGGATTTCAGCATCACAGATAGGATATGCAAAACGAGATATCTTGTGGCTGTCTTGGGACACTTCCGGGATCGGCTGGACCACCCCAGGTACACTGGATATCATGTCCTTCAACTTCTGAAGTTCCCTAGTAAGTGCTGATGTTACACCTGTATCCTGCAAAGATCCACTATTGTTAGTAGCATGAGTATTATTATTATTTGACACGTTACCCGTTGAAGGATTTTGCCCATATCCTGAAGCATATCCTGAGCTCCTCATGGTTGACATCCTGATCGAGGAGGGTATTTCAGGAGTATGATTCTGAGGAAGGCTGGGCACAATATTCCCCCTGTTATCCTCAGTATACACAGCTGAACTGAAGTTCAAAGTTCTGGGTTGTAATGGAGTGACAATATCCTCAGCAGATCTGCTCGAGCCAGACTTCAGGAGTTGTATTTCCCTCAATAGCATTTGGTTTGTTTCTTGTTGCTGCCTCATTTGTTCCTGCACACTTCCAAATAAGGTTAAAATTTCATCATTAGAAGCTAAAATGGGAGCAGATTCCTGAACGCTGCGAGTAGGGATAATATCCTGAGGTCGTGAAGAGGCTGGCATCCTTGGAGGAGGTGGTGGAAGCACCGAACCGGTAGTAGCAGAAGTCATAGCAGACACAGTAGAGGAACTCATGTTTGATCTTGAGGCCATTGTGGACAATGTGGCAAAAATTTTTGAAAATAGAAAACCGATTAGCGATTTGACAAAAATTTTTAGTAAAGAGAGCACCACTTGCCCCACGGTGGGCGCCAAATTGTTTTGGTCAAAAATTACCGAAGCAATTAAGTGATCAAATTAGTTAAGTGAGGTAGTGTGCTAAAAAGTGTGTTGAAAATATGTTGGTTAAGTTGTTTAGAAAAACAGTATTCAGGATACGGCTCAGGATATAGAGCTGTATCTGTGATCAAACAATGAGCAGAAAAGTAAAGGGTGACACGTGATGTACGAGGAAAGCCCTTGATCAATCTAGATCGCCGGCATAAAACCTCGGGAGCTGACAATCGCAGCTGCCTTGTTCTTCTATTACTTCAAACGTCAGGATACAGTGCAGGATATTGATCGGATCGCTAAGTGTTACAATGAGATTTGAGTACAAGTGTTTGTGTGTAGTGGTTGCTAGTAGCTAGAGGGCAAAGAGTGTGAGTGAAAGTGTGTGAAAAGTTGTGTCTACCTATGATCCGATCGCCCCTTTATATAGTTACAAAAAACAAACTAACTCTCCTATTATTCCGGGATGCTGGGAATATTCCATTCTGAACGTTGGGGGACTCTTTCTACTTGTTTTCCACGTGCTTATTGACTACAAAACCGGGTCTTCAGCTCATATAACCGTTACAATGTCAATAACATTGACCAACATCCGATATTCTCGCGGAATATGCCTTTCTGACCGTTACAAGACCCATTTTTCCACCATCAACGTCCATTTTTCAACCACCTTGAGCGAATCTTCAGGTAGATCAAGTCTTTTAACGTTGGTACCTTGCAACCAACGTTTTACAAGCCAATCGTTAGTAATAGTCAGGATACTGCCTCAGGATATTACCAATATCCTGGCCCGGTATCCTGATACGGTATCCTGATCCGGTATCCTGATCATATACAACTAATAAAAAATCAAGATACAAAATCAGGATATGGGCTCAGAATTTCACCCATAACACCAACGCAATAATTTTGATTCTTTATCGTTAACAAATAAACGTTTAAGTCTCGGTATAATGGGAAAATACCACAACAATTTAGCAGGTGGTCCATTTTTCGTCACATCATCATCATATTCAGCAACTTCTTTTTTCCGCTTGTACCTCGATGCACCACATACAGGACATTCATGACTGTTTTCGAACTCATTTCTATATAGGATACAGTCATTCGGACATGCATGTATTCTTTTAACTTTTAATCCCATTGGACACATCATTTTTTTAGCTTGGTATAAGGATATGAGTAACTCGTTGTCTTTGGGAAGCATGTCATTCAAAAGCACTAATAGACTTGTAAAACTCTTATCGCTCCATCCGTACTTCGACTTTAAGTTGAACAATTTCAACACTACACCGAGTTTAGAATAGTTTTCACAACCTGTATATAATGGTTTTTCCGAATCGACAAATATCTGTTGTAGTTTTTCTTGATCATTGTCACCAAAATTAGTTTCCAAATCATCAAACATGTCTTTTAAATTATCATTGTTATCGTTTAAATTGTCATCACTATCATTTAAATTGTCATTATCATCACTAATGTACGAATCATTGTTCTCATCATTATAACCAACAGAATTAGTCGATGTTGTGCTACGATTGGCAAGTGATTCCCCATGTTTTGACCAACAAGTATAATTATACATAAAACCATTTGTAATCAAATGATGCCGGATGTCCTTTATTTCTTTAAATTCGGTAAAATTTTTGCATTCCATACAAGGACACGGAATTGATTCGTTTCCTTTTAGTACACGATCATCTTCAGCAATCTTAGTAAAATTTTGCACGCCTCTCAAATATGCAGGGTTAAAACGCCCAGTTTTGTACATCCAATGATTATGATCCATCTGAAATTTTTAAATAAACAAATAAAAGATATAAATGCACAGATATGATGTGAATAAATAATAATCCTAAAGTAATTTAAGGCGGTGAATCCTAACCCACATTTTGATTATTCTATCTCATATATATATATATACACACACACACACGTTATAACGAGTTGATTATGTAAAAAAATCGACAGCATTTCTCTTTAACTCCTCAGGTATTCATGCAAAAAAACATACCCGATGGAGTATAAAGAGAAATGCTGTCAATTTTTTTACATAATCAACCCGTTAAAACGTGTGTGTGTATATATATATATATATCCTAAATGAGATAGAATAATCAAAAAGCAGTCCCGAAAAAGGGGACAATCCAAAATTAATCTCTAATAGATTAATTTTATACGGGTGTAATCTACAAGGTTTATAAATAGGGACTGCTAAACGTACCACTTTTTTCATCTTTTTACTAGCTATACTCCCCGCCCCCCTAAACTTTTAAATCTTTTATTTAATTACTTTAGCCTTCTTTATTTAACATATCACCACCTTCAACTTTTTTCACTTAAAATTCTTCTTTTATTATGTCAAATAAAACAAATATATTTTTTTAATTTATTATTAGTAGTAGTAGTAGTAAAATTATCATGGTTATTATACTAATAATATTAACATAAATATTAATATTAATATCATTCCTTTATTACTAAAAAATTTTAAAAACATTTGTAAAACCACTTTCAAAAAATATATTTGGAACTTTGTTTATATCCATCAACAATGGTTAATTAAATTAACCAAATCCTTTATATCCAAAGCTATTAGTTTATGAAAGAAAAGACCCAACTAATAACATCCTCATATTTTTATCAAAACGGATCATAATATTAAAAGCTATCAAACAAAAATTCAATGTTACTTTAAAAATTGTTACTTAGATTCCAACTTATAAATTTTAATAGATTGCAGTCAACACGAAAAAATTAAATTTCTTTCATCTACAATTAATCTAGAAAATCACAAAATTTTAGAGGAAAAAACATGGATGGAATGATAGATTAGGGGAGGGGTATCATAAGTAACAATGAAGGTATGTTTAGCCTAACCCTTATAAATCTATATAATTATTGTAAATATAAAGATGCAAGTTTATATAAGTCAATGATTATATAACACTACAAAAAAAGTGACCAGTTGGGACTAAGTTATCCGAGACTGATATTTTAGTCTCAAATACGTCGTATCTGGGACTGATATTCAGTTGCTGATAGTATTCGGGACTAATTTTTACACAACATATTTTAGCGACTAATATTCAGTCGCCAATATTTAGGTACCTTATTTGAGACTAAATTTCAGTCGCTAATATATGTGCGCCATATATAATTTTGGAGGGATACTAATTGACTACTGAATATCAGTCTCAAATATATTTCCTCTATAATGAAATATGGTGCTAATGTATTTGAGACTATTCTTCAGTCTCTAATATAAAAGAAATGTATTTGGGACTGAAAATATTTAGTCTTGAATGCCTTTTCATATAGGAAATGGTCACTGACTAATTTTCACTCTCCAATTATGTTAATATAAAATTCTACCATTTGATGAGAAGTATCAAGGACTAAAAATCAGTCTTAAAGATCTTTGTCTTGTAATACTATTTGGGACTCGTATTTATTATCCGGTGCATTATACATATGAAATTACTAGAGACTAATATTGAGTCTCCAATCATCGATATATGTTTAACCATTTTTAAGAAAATATATTATAGACTCAATATTAGTCCTCACAATACTTGAAACAAACCATATCGGGTATTGAGATTAGAGACTTATATTCAGTCTCTTATATGTTGTTGTCAATTCAGATATTATTAACGAACAATAAGAGGCTGAAAATCAATTTCTAAGATTAAAAGAGGTTAAACTAACATAAGACTATTTATGAAATCTATCGATCGTTAGTCATTGTCGAAACAAGGAAATACAATAATAAATTGTTCAAAAGGTATATGTGTTATAAGTTTAACATAATACATAATATATCTAAGTCAAGTCTAACAAAATTGCACAAAAGAGGTTCAAATTTCATAAAAAAAAGTGTTCGCTAGCATCCAAATCAACTTGCACCAGCAGGATCGTATCAACAACTTGTTTATGCCCAAGTAAAACAAGCCTCTAAAATAAGTTCCTTCGAAATCCAGCCTTATCACATGTCTCTGAAATATATGATAGTTAAATTAGTTAACCAGTTAAGACATAATTGCTTAAAATTACAAGAATTTGTAAATTTCAAGTATTAAACTATTAATATTCAACAAAAAGTTAAAAGAGTTTTTTTTTCGAGTTTCATAGGTCGTGTTGATGTAAAACCTCAAAGGACCACCAATTATGAAACCCAAAAAAGCCTACCCAAAACCAAGTGTTAACAAAAAAAAAACAACCAAAAATGAAACATCATACATTTTAAGTCAATTGCTTGACTCAACTAATTGTACATAATTAAATGAACTAAAATTCACCAAAATTATAGTAACTTTCGTTAAAATAAAAAAAAAATACCTGAGATAAGACATATGCCTTAATCACTGAATCCAAACTGAACTAGAACCAGAACCAGATGTATCAGCCAAATTTGACAAAACTCTATTGAATACTACATGTGTTTCCATCCCTTGTAATTCTAACATACCTGCAAGCATAATATATATGGATAATGTTATAATTAGGTGAAAAAATTCTACTTTTACATGTATAAGAATAGTATTTGTAAAACTTAATAATCAAAACTCTTACAGAATTTATTGGTTGAACATTACAAATCATCATCGTCAGACTCAACAATTTCAATCTCATGATTAGACTTATCAGTGTCTGAATCATCCAGATTTAACTCTGAACCAAAATCTTCCATACTGCAATCCGAATCATCTATATCTTTGTCAATAAAATCATCTATAGTATCACTAGGACCCTGAACATCAACATTTTCAACAATTTCTTCTGCAATATCTTCACGAAGAAGGTTGACATCTTCTAACAAATCTTCAGCATTCTTGTCTTCTGGAATATCCCACAAGTGCCTATGGGAAAATCTTTCAATGATTTTCCATTGTGAATTTGGTTTAACTGGATCATCTATATAAAATACTTGTTTAGCCTGGTATGCAAGAATGAAGGGATCTTCCTTATAAGCATTACGGGACGTGTCTATGCTAATGAAATGAGGTTCAAATATCACGTGCTTTCTTCGACGATCAGTATCAAACCATGTGCATTTGAATAGAATAACACGAAAATCTCTTATGAATGATAATTCAATGACTTCGTCAAGATATCCATAATAATCATCTTCGACATCATTATGAACGCCCGGGACCATAACTCCACAATTTTGCGTTCTTTTGCTGTCATCTCTTGACTTCACTCTAAATTTCACTCCATTCACTACATATCCCTTGTATGACTTAACTCGATGATCAGGAGGGCAAGATAATGCATATAACTCCTCATTAGTTTGGGATGGATTTAGCGAATACATATCTCGAATCTGTTCTCAATTTTTTAACATAATAATCATGTTGTTAGAGTGCATGAGAATATCATAAAGTAAAGTAAGTAAAATAGAGAGTGTGATTATTACTCGTTTTGCAAACCAATCCGGGAATGTAGACTGTTGCATCTCCGAAAAGTCTGATGATTCAGGATGTTGCCTTCGTAAAGACTGTAAGTGTTCTCTGCCATGTGTTAATGATCTATAAATCTACTAACATGTCACACATAATAGTAATTCACAACTAAAGATTAAAAAAACTTACTCGAAGTACGGTTGAAGCTGTTGACAATTGTTGAAGATAAACCATATTGCTTTCTTCATAAGAATACTAGGAAGGATATGAACTTTTTTCTTCCCAATACCACGACCATTTAATCTGAAAATATCCAATGCAAAGCTTCGAGAATCACTAGAGGTTCTGTCACGTCTCTCAAACTTTGATTCTACACCTCGTAAATAGTGTGAACAAAATGTTATAGCCTCTTCAACAACATAACCTTCTGCAATCGAGCCTTCAGGTTTAGCTTTGTTTCCAACATATCGCTTTAAATGGCCAAGGTATCTTTCGATCGGATACATCCACCTTGATTGCACAGGTCCTCCCAAAATTGCCTCTTCAGGAAGATGCACACACAAGTGCACCATAACTGTAAAAAATGATGGCGGAAATATTCGCTCAAGTTTGCACAAAATATTAACTATCTCTTCTTGCAACACTTTCAACTCCCTCACGTGTAATGTGGCTTCAGTAAGTTTCTTGAAAAACTGAGACAACTCGGCTAACGCATCACGAATTTGTTTTGTCAAAAATGGACGAATTGCAATAGGAATTATGCGTTGCATTAAGACGTGACAATCATGTGATTTAAGACCATGTACCTTACCTTGCTCAGCAATCACATTTTTAGCTAAGTTTCCGGCATACCCGTCAGGAAAACGCACAGACCGAAGTAAATTACAAAAATGTATTCTCTCCTCTCGAGTTAAAACATACGAAGCATGTGGTTTAACCCAACAATCATCCTTCCTCACCAAGTGAAGCTCCTTACGTATGTTCATATCTTTCAAGTCTAGTCGAGCTTTGTCAGTGTCTTTCGTCTTTCCTTCTATGTTTAACAGGGTTCCTAACACGTTCTCACATACATTCTTTTCAACATGCATCACGTCAATGTTGTGACGAATTAACAACTTAGGCCAATATGGGAGTTCAAAAAAGATGCTTTTCTTTGACCAATTTAAATCAAGTGGGTCTCGTGTTCTTTTTTTTCCGCAATAAGACTGATGTTTTCCATGATGATGTATAGTGAGATGTTCCAACTGACGTAAGCATTCCTCTCCATTGACTGGTTTAGGTGCAAGCCTAGTCTCTTTCTGACCATTAAAATCTCGTGCTTTCCTCCAAGAGTGATTTTGTGGGAGAAATCGCCTATGACCTACATACGCTATTCGGTCTCGTATACGTATACTGCTCGCATCTTCATTGCATATCGGACATGCCTTGTATCCACTCGTGCTCCACCCAGACAGGTAACCATAAGCAGGAAAATCATTGATAGTCCACAAAAGTGCGGCACGCATGTTGAACCTCTGTTTTGATTCGCAATCATATGTTTCAACACCCTTATCCCACAAAAGTTTCAACTCATCTATTAGTGGACGCAAAAATACATCAATATCCTTTCCTGGTGAATCCTTTCCTGGAATCAGCAATGTCAACATAAATGAAGCATCAACCATAGACTTCCAAGGAGGCATATTGTATGGTATGAGCACAACAGGCCACATACTATAGGAGAGACTTTTTGCCCCGAAAGGATTGAAACCATCACTGGCAAGCCCTAGGCGAACATTTCTAGGATCATTTGCAAAATCAGGAAAGATTGCATCGAAGTGCTTCCATGCCTTTCCATCCGCTGGATGCCTAAGAACCCCCTCTTCTTTGGTTCGTCGATCATGCCACGTCATTTCCTTAGCAGTGTGTCTTGATGCATATAAGCGCTTAAGCCTACTTGTGATGGGAAAGTAACGTAAGATTTTTACCGGTTTCTTCTTCCCCGTACCATTTTCTTCATAACGACTAGTACCACACACGGGACAATTTTCTAATTCTGCATTTTCTTTCCAAAATAATGCACAATCATGTTTACAAGCATGGATAGATTCATATCCCAGTCCAAGAGTACGTAAATACTTTTTCGCCTCATAATGGTTCTTCGGCAAATTGGCGTCCTTGAAAGCTCGGCTAAATAAATTCAGAATCATATCCATTGAGACATTTGTCATTTTACATGTTACCTTCACATTCATCAACTCCAGTAAGAATCCTAGCACAGAAAACTCATCACACCCCGGGTATAAAGGCTTCACCATATCAGCAAATAACTTATCCACATGTGGGTTATTACGTGGATCAGCACCGTCCCTTAAGTTTTCAGCCTCGGTTTCGCCACCATTAGGAAAAGCATCATCAAGTAATTCATCAACACCGTCATTTGATTCGTTTTCACTTTCTTCACACTCACTGTTTGTTTCGCCCGTTTCATAACCCGGTAGATGTTCGCCATGATATATCCATATGTTGTATGATGGTTCAAAACCATTATGTATAATGTGAGTGGAAACAACTTTGGGAACATGCCTTCTTGCATTCACACATTTTCTACATGGACAATGTATCTGACCTTCACTATCAACGTATCTTTCACCCCTTTCTGCAAAAGCTATCGCTCCTCTAATGAACGTTGGATCTACTTTATTAGTGATTTTAGTCCAGCTCTTATCCAAAGTCATTGTGAATACCTGGTTAACAATTAATGGCATAAACAATACTGATCATGAAGTAATGAAATTTCTTATAATGACATAAAAGGTACCGATCAGTTCGTTCCAGTTCCTTGGTTGCAGCCTTTCCTGAAGCTAAAGAAAAAACGTTAACTCTTGAAGTGAAACTTCATAATATTTCTTTCAATTACATATTATGTCATCTCTAACAAAAATCATATACTAATCTCCACATGTAAGCCGTAGTTCGTCAACTCTTATCAACACATAATAATCGTAAAACACAAGCATTACTTGACTGCATCTATTGGCTAAGAGATAAGCTAAGAGATAAGTCTTAAAACACTCAAACTTGTCAAAAAACTAGACATACAACATATTTCAACTTAGCCCTGCTTAATAAAACTCATAGTTTACATTCTTCAAATCAATCCAATTATCACCAAACAAACTATATAGATTACAAAATTGCATCTTTAAACCAGTTTGAAGTGCATTCTATAGCTACTTCGTCGATCAGTCAGCCTATTAAACTGAACTGAGACGACATCCTCGGAAACCTTAATTCGATAACATAAACAGATACAAGCTCTAACAAACAAAGTTCCATCCTTTGTAGTTATCTAATACTGAATGTCTTACAGCAATAAACTAAGATTAAAATCTCAATAGAAACCTAGATTTACAGCTAAAAATCATACTACTTCTAACTAATTTGATCCTACCTATCAATTCATCAAAAACCTCAGATTTTGATAATAATAAATCTATCAAGCAACGTGATTAACACGCTATTCGTAAATAACCCTAAATTAAATTAAATTTCTTATTCATCCTTATTTTATAATTTATGGCCTTACCTTTTAGTTATAGATTATTACCAAACCAAGCAATACCAGACTCAGATACAAAACCCAAATCTTTAAAAACTTTAAAAACAAGGACAGAAGACCGGACCTGTGCAGTAGGAGGCAATCAATCTGGATATCGTTTTTAGAACACGGTTCAATGTGAAGACTTGCAGCAAACTCTAAAACATATAAATGCCCAAAATACCCCTGAAATTCATTGACAAATTTGCAGCAAACTCTAAAGTAAAAGACTTGTAAGTTGACTTTTTTTTATCAGTATGCATATTTGTAACTTAAAACTCATTGAGTTGAATTAAGTTTTTGAGATAATTTGTTGAAATTTTAACAGAGTATTATTCTTCTATTCAGGTTTACACATATAATAAAACACAAATGTGATCGAAAGTCGTTGAAATCTGAACAATACCTGAAGAAGCAAAAGTGATGGCCGTTGAAAGCAGCAGGTATTGATGATCGAAAGCCGTTGAAAGCTGTTGAAGATCGAAATTCAGAACTGGATGAACGATTACAGGTTATGATGATCGATAAATTAACTGCCGTAATTAATAGGTATTAGAGTTTATGATCAATTAATTTGGATTGGGCCTTTTTTACCAACAATCCAAGATTCGACTATCATGTTTTATATACAAAAGATCAGCCTCATTGAATAAAACAAATAGCCTGGTCTATTGGTTATCCTCGTTTGTTCTAGGGCTTGTAATATTGGTGCCTGGTGTTCGAATCCCCCTCCCCCAATTCATAACTAAAGTTTTTTTTTTTTTTTTTTCCTCTTTTCATGTTTTTAGAGAGCTTTGTTACTTTAGTTCTTTTTTTAGTTAATAAACAAATTTTGGAATGAAAACTTATCATCTTTCATTTTTTTAACGTTTTATATTACGACGTAAAACTGAGCCGCCACAAATTTTTTTTTTTCAATTTAGCACCCACGCCGCACGACGTGTTTTTAATCTATATTTCATTTAGCATAGCCAAGCCGCCCCAACGCGGCCGACATACAACTACTATTTTATATTGTTAATGGTGAGAACAAGGTTTGTTAGGCTTATTGGATCAGGAGCTAAGTTTGACCAAAATAAACATCTAAAGCGGTTAAGTGGAACCGAGTTAGACCTGATTATGTGGTTAAATGGAACAGACGGACTCCGAAGAAGGTTTGTATTGTTGCTTGGTGTGCTCACAAAGAGCGACTCCCAACCCCTGTTGCGTTGTCTCAAAGGGGTGTAGCGGTACAATCGTTGGAGTGTGTCATATGTAGGGAGTATAAAGCGAACACCTACTCCTTCAACCAAACGGTTCGGAGTGTTGTATATCAATGGTGTAAATCACAACCAATCTTTGCATTTAGTCTTAAAGATATCCTTGATTTCCATTTAGTCTATCTAGACTCTTTAAAAATGTGGCTATTTCTTATTAGATATGAGGGTGGAGCCTACATGATGGTCATTAAGGCCATGTGTAGTCATAAAGCCCATTTGTAGACGTTATGCGACACGTGTCGTGCCACGTCACACAGGGGCGTTATATCACTAGAGCCCGTAGTCATAAAGTCCCTACCTCATCATTACTCAATTAATTAATAACCCCTCAATTATACATATATATGTATGTATATATATATGTGTGAGTGTGTGTGTGTGTGTGAGTGGGGGGAAATGTTTGCAAATCCTTCACGTCGTTATGAACATAGTGCTGGCAAGATTTCAACCCCCCTAAACGCCCCTCGTAATGGTATTCAGGGGCGCTATGGAGCTTTATAGTGAGAGATGGCGCTATGTAGATCTCCATTACACATAACCTCATACGCAGTTGAGGTTGTTTATGGTCATGTAGAACAATTTATGATCAAGTTCGGCATTATTGGTGGGTCCAACTCGACTCGAAACCAAAAATCAAATATTCTATCTATGTGTGCTAAACAGGTCGTGTTTGTGGGTTGGTGGGTCCAACTCGACCTGAACCCAAAAATCATGTCAGACACATAAACCCGAACACGACAAGAATATTTGCGGTTTGACTTAAACACGGCCCGTTGAACCCAAATCTTATGTCAATTTCTCTTTTAAATATAATTATTGCTTAAATGCCTAAGGCCACACGGGGTGGTCTAATATAACGAGTGATAGAATCAAAATAACGCGTGGAACTTCAAAATCCCCACCCCGACCTCATTCTATAACGCGTTAATATATAACGAAAATCCAATTTCGTTATTTTTACAACGCGTGATGTTTTTTTTGTGAGTGTATTGTTGGTTGGGGGGAAATTGTTGGGTGTGGTGGTGAGTGATGACCACCCCGCCTAAAAAAGGTTGTGAGTGATGAAAAAATGGTTGATGACATGGCGGAACTTGATTGGTGCTTGTGAGTGATAGATTTTATCACTAGTGAACCACCCCCCTCCCCTAACCAACTTAACTTATGATGTAAATACAAATTAGAAAAAATGAAATATAATAAAAATTGTTTAAATAGGTCAATCTGTCAACCCGCAAGGTTCGACACCGAGCCGACCCTTTTAGCTAAACGGGTTTCCGAGTTCAACCTGACACTGATCTGAGCCCGTATAGACTAAACCCAAACCCGCAAATTTTTTGTTACGTTTGTGCCGTGTCAAAAATCCGTCTCCTAATTTTATCAACACTTACATTTAACTTCATTAATAAATAGAAATTAATTTATATATTGTTATAATTTTAAAATCCTTAAATTGAAACCATAGGCTTCCTTTAATTTTATTTGATGTGTAACGTGAATTCTATACCTCACGAATCATCAACTCATAAATTAACACATCATTCATAAAAAAATCCCTAAGTTTTTAGGAATTTTTGTAGCAGCGGGAATCATTAGAAAAAGAGGGCGGGAATTAACAAAAAATTAGGGCTCACAATCACAAAATCGCTGAAGAATCGGGATTTCATTCCATTTAATCCCTTGATTGAAGTCGCATAAATATGGACGATTATGTTGCCATCGAGTTCTTAACTGTTGCGAATCATCACCAGGAAGTCACCTTCTACATTATTGATCTTCGTGCCACAGCCACAAGGATCGACGGAAAATTAGAGTTACACTATCGATTACTTGGATTCGCAAAACAAGGTAATAATGATCCCCTTTTTAGAATTGTTCGTATGAAATTGGCACACAATGTTTTGATTGTTTGAATATAGTTCTGCGCTTTATAATCTTAGTTTATACTCGATGAAACAAATACGAGTTTTTTGCTGTTATAGTGTTGTTTTTGAAATAATGATGACAACTAATGCTGGTTTCAAATAATGCCAGCGCCATTTGTAATGGCGAAACTTTTCCAAGTCTGCGTGTTTAGCCATTGAAAATGGCGAAAATTTTTTAAGGCTGCATGCTTAGCCATTCAAAATGGCGATTTTTATAAAGCCATTCAAAATTTTAAACTTTTGTCTGTCGCAATGCAAATTGTAAGTGAAAAGGTCAGTCGTCACTATCCATTAATTACTTTACTATATATTAATATACCATAAAAGTAAAATTGAATTAAAAATATATTTTTCAGCAAGAAATAGTGATGTTATATGAAACTCAAACCAACAGACATCATTGTAATATTTCACCATTTGAAAAGGAATTGTGTTAGAATATTAAACTTTTCGACATTACTAATGGGGATATATGAAGAAGTTGGATTATTTCGCCATTTGTATTGGCTATTGTACCTTTTACACAATCATAAGCTCTTACACAAACTGATTATTCCCTGACACTACCCTAGGCTTTGAAGGAATTCGCCATTTGTAATGGCGCTGGCATTATTTGTGCAACATTTTTTAACCTGGCATTAGTTGTGATCATCATTTCAAAAACAGCACTACTACAGCAAAAAACTCAACAAATACTTAAAAGCTTTTTCATTTAAGTTCATATGAATGGCTAGACATATGGAATTCTAGATTCTATGCCTTTTGAATTGTTAATGTATGTACTGATCTCTTAGTTTTCGTTTAATAATTTACATATAATTGATTATAAAATATTAAACTATGTGACAATCTATATGTATAGTTAATGTATTTATTTACAGTATACATTTTATATCTAAGAATTGAAGAACAATATAAAAAAAAAACATTTTTGTGTCTTGGATCAAAACAATACTGGTTGTGTAATATATAAATCTTTTTTTGATTGACTATCAATTTCCTTGTAGTACAATGTGGATGATTGTTTTACTCATGATGGTCCTCACAAGAACAAGGTCTGTAGATGATTCTCAAGTACCTATAACTCAGTCACTAGCTGATGGAAGTGCATCTACTATAATGCCGCGCCCAAATCGTAGACGCAGGCGTAACTCGACCAACACCAGAGCTACTACTACCGGTACATTTCAATTTTTCGAAACTATATCTTACAATTTCAACGAAAATTGCATGTCAAGTATGGAACTATAGCCTTGTTCATGTACTTATGTTTTAGAATGTCTTTTTATCATATATATATATATGAACTAGTTATTATTTCAAGTATACTTTACATGTAGAACAACCGGTTGGTACAGAACAAGTTGATATAGAACAATCTGTTAATCCACCTAAGAGGCGCGGTCCAAGTTTAAATCGTAGCGTTACAAGGACCTTAGAGAATTTGCCTGAGGGTTCTAAAATCCCTTTGATAATGGATAAGTATACCATAGCCTTCGTTGGGACCTCGGCAACAGACTTTGCGACCGAGTGTGGAATCATTATTCGCAATTTTTGTCCAATGAATTATCACAAATGGGATTCGGTACCGGAAGATGCGAAAGCTTTAATGTATGAGAAATTAGAAGTAAGTTGTATTATATTTACTTTTAAATATTTAGAAGCTATTATGATGTTACATTTTCGTTTCTATCATTAACAATGTATTCAATGTAGGGAAAATTCGCGCTGTTGCGAACAGATGCCGTTTTTATGGAGTATGTGAATTCTCGACTACATGCGCAGTGGAAACGCACTCGAGGTATCTGGAGTCAACATTGGAAGCAAAATGGAGGAAAAACCAATCCGCAGCTGGCAAGAACGAAAAGGAAATCTGATTGCCGGAGTCAAGAATGGAATCATCTGTGCGACTATTGGGAGTTAGAAAAAACTAAGGTATGCTATTTTTTTTTTTACAAATCAAATACATATACGTGATTATTTTCTCACTTTTTAGGTTCTAACATGCATGGCGATTTTTTTTTTTTGTAGAAATATAGTGATAAGATGGAAGCTAACAGAGCAAAACAAGTTAATAAAAGTAGAGGGGGCTCTCGGTCGATAGCGAATCATACATTCCAAATGGTAAGATTTAGACTTTTCGACTCATAATATTATTGATGTTAATGTAAGTAATAGAATTTCTTGAAAAAAAAACTGGTAGTTATTGGGTTTGGTGTTTGAAAGTTATAGAAATTTGATCTTCCATGAATCACAAATCTTGGTTTGACTTTTTCTTAGTTTTATATCTGTTATAAAAGATTGATTTTACTCTTTTTAGAATATATATGTTCTTCATTATTATAATTTTTATCATGTTAGATAAATCCCGAGACTCAGATGCCCCCTAGCCCTTTAGAAGTTTATCACAAGCTGCATTTCAATGCTGAGAAACAAGGATGGCTAAATGAAAATTCACATATTGAATATGTAAGCATCTTCTAGTTAAAAGCTTTTGGTATTGTGATTTTTTTGTCAAATATATATATTTTGGGTTGCTAGTCGGTTTAAATATTATTCCCTTACCTTCTATTATGCTAGGAAAATATCATTCAACATAAGCAGGCAGCTTTGGATGAATTAAACTCTAAAGGAACCACAATTACCACTGCTATGGAACATCAGCTTGAGAAAGAAGCCATAAAAAGTGTTTGTGGTAGGAAGAAAACAATACAATCAGCATGGGAAGTTGGTGTTGGGCCCGTGTTGAGGAAGAAAGATTGTTGGATGAAATCGGTAGCTGAATCATCTCAACGAGACTCAAGTGAGAACGAAAGTTTGAGAAATAAGCTTATTGCACTCGAGGCGAAACAGAAACGAGATAAGGAAAAATATGAAAGAATGTTTGAATTCATTGGCACAAAGTTTCCAGACTTCGAAAGCACAATACCCATAGATGCAAGTGATGAAGCTGATAGTGAGAACACAATTTAGGTAGTTGGTTAAGACGTTTATTATCTTTTTTTTTTATCTAGTACTCTTTTAAACTTTAGAACTAATTGTTTGGTGTTATTTTGCTTGGTTATCGTTATGATATTAGTGCTTGAATGTATTCGAACTTTTGGGAAGCAAGAAGCAAATTTATGAATGGTATTATTTTTGTTTAGTGATTGGATTTTAATATATAAAACTACAAATCATTTGTAAAGAAACTTCACTGGGTAATATTTTTCAGTCCTTGAAGGGATTGGATAGTGAAAAAACATTGGAGTTGACACATACTATTAGAAACTGAAAAATAGTTAGTGTAATAACATTTTAGAGACTGATTTTCAGACCCTAAATAAATATCTTAGAGACTGGAAATGAAGGTTATCTTAGACTGATTATCAGACTCCATAAGTACATATTAGAGACCAAAATAACATACTATCAGATATTAATTTTCAGTCACTAAAAGTGGCTTCTTAACGACTGAAATCGAGCGGTATCGGGGACTAATTCTCAGTCTTTAGAGCATTTTATTAGAGACTAATTTGATATGGAGTCATGTTGTAACGAAACGTATTAGGGACAATATAGTCTTGTTTAGATAACTGATTCTCAGTCCTTAAAGTTACACAAAAGGGACTAAAATATCATAGTATTTGAGACTGATGTGCAGTCATTGAAGAAATGTTTCAAGGACTGAAATGATGCGGTACCATGGCCAAATTGAGGACTGAATTTTTATCTATCAGGACTGACCGTTGGTCCCTGATGGCGTCATACAATGGGGACTGATTTTCAGTTACTAAAAGCACTATTTAGGACTAGGTATTTGTCACTGACTAGGGACTGGCATATCAGTCCCCGATAACCATTAGGTACTGATTAGAGAGCATCAAAGACTGATTTTTTAGTCCCGGATAGCAATCTTTTTTGTAGTGTAAGGAGAATGACAAAAATTGGGATATTTTTGAGAAATCTGAGTTGACTTTACTTTTGGACTAAAATGGCAATAAAATTGAGACCACAGGGACCCAGATGCAAAAGGTTTGAGTTTTGGACTAAAGTGGCAAAAGTGACCAAACCTCAGGGACCAAAATGGCAGTTTACTCTATTTTTATTGCTAAACTAGTATTTCAACTCGCGCTTCGCGGCGGGGTCGTAGGAAGGTGCTAGCAAGGATGTATTTGTTGCATGATATATTGACGGGTTATCATAGACTATGCAGACTTTAATCTAAACAATGGTTAAAATAAGCAATCAATATGGTTAAGAAAACATGTCCAGAGTTAAAAGTTAGTTTTAGCTATGATAAGGTAAATAAAAAACATAATTAAATTTGTTACCTAGTATATTGAAGAGTTAATTTTGACCATGTATGCTTTAATCTAAATCATAATAAAAATAGGCAGGCAACACAATTAAATAACATGTCTAGAGGTAGAAGTTAGGTTTAATTATAATAAGTTAAACAAATAATAAACAAATAAAAAAAATTAAACTTATAAAAAAGTATAAGAACAAATATTTGTAAAAAATAAAAAAGAATATTAACTATATTAAACTTAAAAGGGCCGAATGATATCTCTATTAAAGTTTGGGGTTCGTACGGTAAATCGTTGATGTGCTGAATGCGGTCTATAAAAACTAAACCTAATCTAGACACCCTAGTTTTAAATTTATAAACTAAGATTCTCTAAATGCTAGACCACTGACAGGCAGGTGTACCTATCGTACGTAGTAAAGCCTAATGAAGTCCGAGTATCGAACCCACGAGACACTAACGACGCTAACTTGACTCTGACTCAACTAATTACTTAATTGATTTAATTTGTGTATTTGGAATTTTTCTAATTCTACTAAAGAGTAAAGAAAGATGGTGAAGTGACTAGAAGCAGACAATGATGAGAAAGAACTACAAGGCTTCGAATCCCTATGACCAACCCATGACCTCTAGTCCTGACCAATGATTAAAGCTCCGAATCTACCCAGAAAACCTCCTGCTAAGGATGATCAACCAAAATAGAAGATGGAACAAAGTGATGATGTGCTAAATTGGAAACGACTCGAGCTATCAACACCGAATCCCATGACTATTAGATTAAAAACAACTATGGTCCTAAAATCCTCAGGTCATGAAGCTAAACCTGTAAATAACTGAAAACCTAGGAAACCCTAAACGCGAATAAGTAGCCGGATCCGAGCTATCGGCCACCCAAACTACCAAACAACGCCTAGCTAATAACTTAGCAATCCTGACTCGTCGCTAGAGCTGCCAGAAAAGGATGCACACTATACTATTACTCAGCTGATTTTAATTAATTTAGTTAAACTTGAATTTTCTCTAATCTCAAGCTCTAGACCGAAAACCTAATAGATTAACGAACCTAGAATGATCTAAATGGTTCCAGACCAGACTAACAAGATCACATAATCAAACAACCAATCACAACCAAGACAAGCACACAAATTCATAAACAATCACAAAACAGGAATATGTAAATCATCCCAATTTAATCATTAGTCAAAACCGAATAGTCAAAACATTAAATCATAGTTCATCTAGGCCTAGGTAGAACGAAAAGTTTAGCCAAAAATCATATCACTACTACAAAAACATCATTAAAAACGGTGAATTATAGCCAATTAAAACGGTTTCAAGAAACCCATTTTAAAAGCCAAATCAACGTTTTATAAAAATAATCCTTTTAAATCAATTATACGAACCCGTTTTATTTGATATACATTAAAGTTTCATATGTTTATTTAAAACGGTTCATTTATTTGAAACCGTTGTTTTCTTATGATCAAATAAAACGGTTAAAAAGAACAAAATCGAACCGCTATTTTTGCTAAATTATTCTCAAATAAAATGGTATAAGATATTCAATTAAAACGGTTTTAAAAACTATATGAAAAACAAACCATCGTGATAAAAAAAATTTCTTATAAACCGTTTTATTTGATGTATTTTTGAGTTTCAACCGTTTTATTTGAGTATGTTATTTGAGTTTTGTTTTGTTTTGTTTCAATTAAAACGGCTTGATAAAAAAATCTTATAAACCGTTTTATTTGATTTATTTTTGAGTTTCAGCCGTTTTATTTGAGTATTTTATTTGAGTTTTGTTTAGTTTATTTTAAAACTAGCCCCGTGTATTACACGGGTTGAATAAATTTTAAATATTAAATAATAAAACAATATATTTTTAGAAACCTTCTTTATTGCATGGTTTGAATAAATTTAATTATATATATATATATAAATTAAATAATAAAAAAGTTATATCTATAAAAACCATGTGTCTTGTACGGGTTGAATAAATATAATTTTATATACCAAATAAAAAAAGTTATATCTTTAAAACCATGTGTACACGGGTTGAATAAATGTAATATTGTTTATCAAATAATAAAAAAGTTATATTTTAAAAAACCTCGTGTATTACATGGGTTGAATAAATATTATTTTATATACTAAATAATAAGAAAATTATATTTAAAAAACTAATAGATATACTCGGTACGGCGTCGATATGGTGATTACGGAGATGATTATTAAAAAGAATATACAGTGGTCAAACATGTTATTCAAGAAGTAAATAAGCAGCTATTTGAGTGATAAAATATAAAATAGATTATATTTTAAAAACACCCGTAGTAAATCTAATTTTATATATAAAGTAATATTAAAAGTTATATACAATTTGTTTAAAAATTATGTAATAAAATCAATATGATAATTTTTTAATAGTGAAAATAAAAATAAATAATATATTATCACAAAGTTTGGTTTTGGAGATTAGACTAAATAATATTTAGTAGGAGAGTTATCGATAATTAATTTGAATAAATTAAACTAAATAATAATTATCCATAAGACATGGCCTAATATAATGACAAGTGTCCCAAAAATGGTTTCTTTTATTATATAGTATAGATATAGATTTATATATCTATATACTAGGTTAGAACCCCATGTATTACACAGGTTGAATAAATGTTATTTTATATATTAAATAATAAAAAAGTTATATTTTTTAGAACCCCGTGTATTGTACCGGTTGAGTAAATATAATTTTATATATTAAATAATAAAAAAAATTACATTTTTAAGAACCTCATGTGTTATACGGGTTGAGCATATTTAATTTTATATACCAAACAATAAAAAGTTATATCTTTATAAACCTTATGTATTATATGGATTGAATAAATTTAATTTTATATACTACATGATAAAAAAAGTTATAATTTTAAGAAACCCGTGTATTACACAAGTTGCATAAATGTAATTTTGTTTAGTAGCATCTTTAAAATAAACTAACGGATATACTCGATATACGATGGATGTGGTGATTGCGGTGATGGTTCTTATAAATGTCACGTAAATTATTTACATTATATTAATTTATATCGAAGAGATTAGTCCAAGCGTTATGTGATGTGTTAACCATATGAAAACGCATGTTTTGACGTATCCGATTGAACTCAATATATCCTATAGTTGCATTGCGATTGGATCAAAACGTAACCCGACTAACTCGAATTTATATCGTCAAGGCAAAAACTCTCGAGGGGATCAAACTGGCATTTACAAAGTTCATAAAAATTAAGTGGTTAAAAATTGTATTTCCTGAACTTAAGGGCTAAGAAAGGGTAAAGATAAAATTTGATAAAGTTTTGGGGTAAGAAGGAAACTATAACAAAGTTTTAAATATTATAAAATATTATATTATCTCCTATACAAATTGTTTAAATTTATATTAAATTTAATTTTATAATTATTTTTTAATTGATATTAATTATCTATAAAAATAGATGGCTTCAATGAATGACATGTGTCCTTTTATTGGTTTCTTTTATTATATAGTATAGATTTTCCTTATAATTCTTATTATTTAAAATAGTTTCAACAATTTCACTGATTTATTTGCTATATGCATTTTATATTTTAAATATATAACTCTAAAATCCATATATACATGTTTACTTCATTGATTTGATTAGGTTTTAGTTTGCTTTATGTGGTTAGGCAGCCGTCAAGTGATCTAAAACAAATTCTTCAGGTAAGATCAGTTTGATTATCTAGTTTTGAATGTTAGTTATAACACTTATATTTATTTTTTCATGATCAGAGCACAAAATTTGGTTTGGAAGAGCAATAATCATAATCATCAGACCATATCTACCAAACCATTTTCAAGAATTGTTTATTAAGGTAACATTATTATTTTTTTAGCTGGTAAAATAGTCATTTTAACATTAATATATATATATATATATATATAGAAAGTATAATGTACGATTACTTATATATATATATATATAATTAAAAAATAGGGTAAATTACTTTTACCACCAAGTTCATTAACAACCACAAGACCTTTAGACCTCCTCTGCACCTTATAACAAGGTATTCTCACAAAGTAATTTGACTGAACAAAAGAGCTTCATAACTCCAATGAACCAGGAACAAACAACTGCCTTTTACTAACATATTTATGCCCATTTTGAGTATAATTCACATGACCTTTTGAACTCAGTGAATCCACACACAAACATGGTGAAGTATGTGAATCCATAACTGATGAACCCACCACAGATATACCCCCCCCCCACCATTCTTCACAATTTCAGCCCCAAAACAAGCTTCTTAATGGTAAAAATTCACACTTTTTGTCTAAATCTAATAAAAGAAGAATCTTTATGAAGATTTAAGAGATACCGAGAGGAAAAGTTTTGAATTTTTTTTGTGGGTGTGTGTAAAGTTTGGAAATTTATGACTAATCAGCCTGAGAAGTAATCATTCCCATCTTATACCGTCAGCGACCGATTCTAATAATTCCCATCTTATACCGTCATCCACCACCGGTGACTGCAACAAAGGTTCTGTTTTAGTGGCGGTTCCTATACAAACACAAACCCCTAAAAACTCAACCACAAAACACAAATACCTAATCGCACAAACCAAAACCACATCGCAACATTCATCTACCTTCTTTTCAGCAACATAAGCCGATTGAACAGAAGCTGTCGGCCGTCACCACCATCAAGATCATCATCATCATCAACATCGTATCATCATCGTCATCAACATCAGAAAAACGACATCACCGGAACAAAAATGGCGCAAGAAATAAAAAAGAAAAACGTTTCCAGTCGCCAGACTTCCTCGTCTCTCTCTCTCTCACTAACTCCCTATCTCCCTGACTCCCTCTCTCTCTCCGATTTGCTAAGTGTGAAGGTGGATGTGAAGGTGTGGTATTGTCGGGGAACCTCGCCGGAGAAGACAAAAGTAAGAGGGAGGAGAAGGGTGGTCGTGGTGTGGTGGATCTCTGCTAATTTAAGAGGGTTTGGGTGGATCTCTGATAATTTAAGAGAGAGAAGAGATGAGAGGGGTGTTTAGAGAGTGCAGAGAAGACCAAAGTAATTTACCTTTTTTTTAATTATATATATATATATATATATATATATATATATATTAATGTTAAAATGACCATTTTACCCCCCCTGAGGAAAAGGACAAAAATTGAGATTTTTTTAGAGAAATCTGAGCTGACTTTATTTTTGGACTGACAATAAAATTGAAACCACGGGGACCCAGATGCAAAATTTTTGAGTTTTTGACTAAATTGGCAAAAGTGACCAAAACTCAGGGACCACAATGGCAGTTTGCTCAACAAAAATATTTAAAAAAACCTAAAATCAATCACACACTAAATCAATCACGCACTTGAAAAATAGGAAAAGAAACCTGATAAATGATATATCGGCATCCGTTCTTTCTTTCCTCACAGACATCCTTAGCATTCAAAATACACAAACAGATGTGGTAAACATACAATCCTTATGATTATACATGAAGATTTTTTAATAAACTTCTTTCATGATTTCACCCTGAAAATAAAATGTCAACATATTAGGTAAAAATCGAGGCAGGGAATAGGAAAATCAACCAAAACTAAATCAGCAATAACCCTAATTCCAACTCCCGCCTACAAGAACTAAGGGGGTGTTTGTTTTTTGTGAAAAGCACTTCAGAACCTCTTATGTCTGCCCCACGCAGACCACGCGCAGACGTTTAAGTCTGCAGCTTGTTTGTTTTTTGGAATTGATTTCATTAAAAAACCTCTTCCAAACCTCTTCCTTAAACAGACCTTGCCTCCCATCTTCACACCTCTTCCAACCCTCTTCCTTTCCTGCGTGTTCTTTCAAAACACATATAAAAAAGAAACCCTAGCTTGCTTCTTCTCCACACAGCCAACCCCCACAACCTTCTTCTCCGCCACCGTCGAAACCCTAACAATGGCGACTCGTGTTCTTCTTCGCACCCTCCTTTCCTCCGTCAATTAAAACCTAATCCCCCATTCCTTCACATTCTTTGACGGTTCTAGAGTAAACCCGATCGAAGAAGCATCTCTGGTTCTCGATCAAAGCAAAAAACCAGATGAAAAAAATTGTTTTTGAGGAGAATTTGGAGGAAGAAGAAGTTGTTTTGTGGCTAAAGAATGAGTCAGAATGTTGTAGTCAAACTTTGGATGACAGGTCAAAGTTTGCATATTTTACAGATAGCAGTGATCAACGGTCTTTGTTTTCTCAACTCCTCCGATTCCGTCCTGTTATCGCCATCGTCGCCGCTAACCTCCGCCACTCCGTTGCTGTCACGACCCCCGACCCACCCTGGACGGAATCGGAAGCCGTGAACAGCCCGTGGTACCGGTGATTATTTTTATTTTGAAAACGTTGCAGCGGAAATTTCATCAGGACCGTGAGTTAGGAAAAATATCAGAGTTTAGAAAACACCGGATTTTATTTATTTAAATAGATGGGATAAACCCATGTTTTACAATGGTAGCTTTAATAAAGATAAATTTTATTACATAAAACAATATATCTTAATTTGATTTAATTAATAAAATAAGCCACTTCTTGAAGCCTTTTCAGTGTCGTATCCAGCTCTTATTCCAATTTATTGTAATTACCTGAAAAATGTTTGAAAAAGGTTTTGTCAGCGAAAACACTGAGTGAATTCATTCCATTTTTATAAAATATATTGTTATACCTTACAGCATTAAGGTTTGTTTATATTTACCCAATTCAATCAGTATTTGTCAAATAATGACAGTTCCAATGTGACAGTAATCATATCCATTATTGGCTTACTTTAGTCCAATAGTGAATTTATCAAATAATTCTATTTTACTATTATTCAATTTATCTGTCACTAGGCGATTCCTGTGACTATAATCATATCAATATTGATTATTCTTTCAATTAATGATTCTGATCATATCACTGTTGATCATTCTTTCAACTAGTGCTTTCGGTCATGTCACTGTTGATCATTCTTTCAACTAGTAACTCAGATTATATTACTGTTGATCATTCTTTCAACTAGTAATTTTCTATTCATAACACTGTTGATCATTCTCTCAACTAGTGTCTTTGGACATAATGGTGTCCCGTGACATTTCTTTGTCAAATATATTACTTTTGGCATAAACCATTTAATCCAGAAAATGACATATATCAATTTATGTCAAATTACTATAACTTATCAAATATAATATGTTAATTAAATAATTGTAATATCATTATTTAATATTTTAACGTGACTAAGACTAAAATATAATCTTAGTAAAATGCATAATTTCCACTGTTTTTGTAATCATAATAATATTAACTAACTTTCTGGCAAATAATAATGAGAATCAAATAATATACAAAATCTTTTGTACCAGCAATTAATATAAAAACTTAATTACTGTAAGTATAACTGGTAATCATTTAAGATTCTGTAAAATCTTTGTAAATATAATTGTTTCACAAAAAGGTGATAAAACTGTGAGAAAATATAATGGACTCACAAACTGTGAGAAAAGAGAAATGAACTCACATTGCAGATTTCTACGGGCAAAGCTTAGTCTACAGATAATCCTTGATATATTGCAGATTTAATTTGAGCAGAGCCTAGCCTATTGATTAGCCTTTTTAACCTAATGCACATGAACTAGGTAAGTAACTTAATATAGCATTTTACGATAACTCACGAGATCAATTCTCACAACGAACGACAAAGTGCAATACTTCATCCATCGAATTAACGATGATCCGTCAAATTAATGACGAACGACAAAGTATAATACTTTATCCATCGAATTAACGATGATCCGTCAAATTAATGATGAACGACAAAGTATAACCCTAATGTGGGCGGCACTTAAACATCCATTGGATATATTGATCGATCGGACAATGAATCGTAATAGCGATTGAGTTAATACCCTGTTCTGCAGCACCCCGCTATACTTAATTAGAGTTTCGTGTGTGTTAATTGAAGTAAACAGATGATAACTCGAAGAATTTTATGAATTCTTTCGTCGTTTGAACACCAGAAATCAAGTGCCACAGCCTGCTATTTATACACGAAAGTTGACATGCTTACGGACCGTAAGCTTCTCAAGGTTGAGGTCCGTATGACAGCTTACGGACCGTAAGCTTTATAGTGTTGCGGTCCGTAAGGTACACCAATGCACTATAGGGTTGCCACGCGTGGGAGTAGGCCTGCTGAGTCGACGATATTTTAAAATTCAACTTCCACAACACGCAAATATAGATAATCATTAACTAGGGTTTACCCCCCCTGAGTTTTAGGGGCCCAGATCCTGATTCCGATTGTTCTGAAATTTTTAGGGTTTGCGTAGAATTACTTGGGTGTCTCAATTAGAGTTTCCTATTGAATAAAATAATAATATAAATAGGACTTTTAATGAGGGTTGTTACAGTTGCGGCAACAAATGTCCGACAGTTTGTTCTCGTAAGTCCACTCTTCTCTCGTAATTGGACTTTTGAGATAGTGTTATTCTTGATGATTTCACGATTTAATTGAACTTTTGAGATAGTGTTATGTTCTGAATTCTTTAATTTTGTGGATTTTGGTATGAAATGTCAGTTGGGAGTGGTGTCGTTTGTTGTTGATTTGATGAAATGTGGTGGTGGGGGTGTGAAGAATACAGAGAGGATGACGGTGATGAGCTTGGGGATGTTGTCAAGAGAAAGGGGTTTGGGAGAAGAGATTAGGAAAAAAACAAACACTCTTTTTATTCCACTCCACAGACATTTGGTCCACCTCTTCTCGTGCAGACGTTTGCAGATGTGGTCCGCAGATTGCAGACCTTTTGCATCTGAAAAAACAAACACCACCTAAGTATAATGTTAAGGATCTAGAGAGGGAAACGATAGTGAGTAAACACCACAAAGATTTAACAAAGTCAGTCATTAATTGATTCGGTACACAAAGCCAGCGACAATCCATCATAACGATTAATGCTACAATTTTATTCAAATTTTAAGGGGGCGGGGCGCCCCATTATGGCCCGTCTATCACGCGTCGAAGGCAATGAAACACCGCCGCCACCTATGTTTTTAACGCGTGGATAATAAAACGCGTTATCCAGGTCATGCGTTGAAATTGAAAAAAGTGAACGTTAAATTGAATGGACCATTGTGTTTGACCGTTGTGTGGGAGCCGTTTGGATTTCTTTTTAAAAAAAAAAAAAAAAAACCTTAAACACACTATATATATATATATATATATGTATAGGGTGGGGTTCTAGAGTGAACACTAGTGTATTTGCGAACTGAGTGAACAAATCCTGAGCATTGATCTACACACGTGTATGGCCAGGATTAGTTTACTCAGTTCGCAAGCTACACTAGTGTTCACTCTTGAACATAATCCTATATATATATATATATATATATATCACACATTCTACATAAATTTATACCACCCACACAAAAACATAAATATATATCACACATTAAATGGAATTTCCTACGGATTCGTTTCCGATGGACACCGATAGCGATAGCCAAACATCTTCCGACAATGAAACGCTTGAATTTTTCGAGAAGGTGTATAACGAACGTGAAGCAACTTCGAGCCGCCCAAAGAAGAAAATGGTGGATCGTGATCATATACATGCCAACGAAGTGTTAATGAAGGATTATTTTGTGGAGAATCCGGTCTATATTGCCGAAACATTTAGAGATCGGTATTGTATCCTAAAAGATATATTTTTAAAGATTGTTGGAGACATCGAAGCAAGCAAAGAATGGTTTCAAGAACGTTACGATGGGAGGGGCAAACGAAGCTTCACGCCGATATAAAAATGAACATCCGTCATTCGCCAACTAGCGACAGGTAACCCTCCCGATCAATATGATGAATACTTAGCTATGTCGGACAGAACTTCACGTGAATGTTTGCAATTCTTTTGTAACGCGATCATTAAATTGTATGGTAAAGAGTTTCTACTTAAACCAACGAGATACGACGTCGCACGTATTTACACCGTGCATGAGGCTAGATGGCATTTTCCAGGGATGCTCGGTAGCATAGATTGTACACATATCAAATGGAGAAATTGTCCAAGAGAGTTGCGAGGGGCGCATGTTAGGGTGACGTCAAAAGACCAACCATCATATTTGAAGCGGTGACATCGAATGATTTATTGTTTTGGCATTCATATTTAGGTGTTCCAGGTTCAAACAACGACATCAATGTTTTGTACGCCGTTGTTTCAAAGCGTAACAAATTGTACTGCACCATTCTGTCCATTTTATGTTAACGAAAGATATTACAGACGAGGCTTTCTTCTTGTGGATGGTATCTACCCATCATGGTCTGTTTTTGTGAAAGCTCCTTTATTTCTTGTCGAGGTTAAAGAAAAGATGTTCAAGAGGCTGCAAGAATCGACAAGAAAAGATGTTGAGAGGGTTTTTGGTATTTTAAAGGGTAGATGGGGCATACATGGTATATGCATGTATCATATTGCACAATATGCTAATAAAAGAAGACGGACGTGCAATATCTTCAGATTGGGTGCTGGATCCTCCTACACAAGTTCCTGTTCTTGAAAATGTCCAACGAGACTTGCGTAATGAAGAAATTCACTTTCGGTTGAGATACGATTTAACTGAACTTGTAGGTTCTTTAGGTTTGGAATTTCCAAATTCGGACGAGGAGTAGGTTTTCTTTATGTATATTTTTATTTTTATATGTTTATTTTTATGTTCTAATCTAAAATATTTTTAAAAATATTGTTTTTTATTTAAATGAAATTTATAATTTTATTGTTTTAATGTTAATTTATAATTTAAAAAAAAAAAACCATCACATGGGTATTTTCACTAAAATACATCACTAGTGATGGAATAATGCTTGATGACATGATGAAACTTGATTGGATGTTGTGAGTGATGGAATTCCATCACTAGTGGAGCGCCCTTAACCCCTTATAAGTATGAAACTCATACGAGATCGGGAGATGTTAAACTTAAATAGATTATTTGTATTTTATTTATTATTGTGAAGGATATAGAATGCATGTGTGATAATAATTCAATTTGAATCCAAAGCAATCCATAGTCACTTATTTTTAATAGAATTTTGGCTAGAAGCATAAGTGTAGTCTAAGATTTCTCTATGTGGGTATTTGATACGATGTATGCAGGGTGGAATCAGCAACGAGTCAATAAATACTAAAAAAACTTGCATATAGAATATTTTTTCCAAAGCAAAATGATACAACCGATATTTCAAAATTTAATGTTAGTTGATTAGAACCATGTAAACCGATACACATAACTTCATATATAACTCTAACTAAGAAAAAAATGAAACCCCTTTTATCATGTATAAAATACATTTATTTCTTACCCACATGGGTAGAAGTACATAAACTAGATTAATTCAAATATTTACATGATGAAAGAAAGTAATAATAGGTCCAAGAAGAAAATGATCTAATATTATCAAGACACATTGCTAATAATACACTTAGGGGAGGGGGTGGTCACTAGTGACCATTTTTCCATCACTCACAATATCCAATCATGTTCCGCAATGTCAGCAATCATTTTTCCATCACTCACAACCTTTTTTAGTGGGGGTGGTCATCACTCACCACCACACCCAACAATTTCCCCCCAACCAACAATTACACTCACAAAAAACCATCACGGCCGTGGAAAAAAATAACAAATTATCATTTTGTTAATATATAACGCGTTATACTATTAGGTGGGGGTGGGAATATGGAAGTTCAACGCGTTATCCATTGTATCACGGAAAAATAACGGGAGTGCCCCCCTCCCCTAAGAAGGTGTTTGGGATTGAATTTGGAAATGACTTATTAGCTTTTTTTAAAAGCTAATAAAGCAATCAGTCATTCCCAAAAGCCAAAATTTGTGGCTTTTTCAAATGAATAATTGGTTTCAATAAATTAAAAAGTCATTTTCAAACTCAGTCTCAAACACCCATTTACATGGGATAATTGAAAAATATACATAGATATGTATACACACATATATGTATCTATATCTATATTATAAATTACAATGTTTGAGGACACGTGTCGTTTTTTTATGCTTCATCACCCTTAATTTCTCGTCTCTCTCATATTATATAGTAATTTTCCTGTTTCACCTTCGTGTTAAATAATAATATTAAAACTAAAATTATATATTTAGATATCTCATATCAATTTAATATGGATAGTTATTATATTATTAACCAAATGAATTTAATATGAAAGGAATTATAGATAGTTATAATTTTTGACGTTAATTATCATTTTTTAAAAGAAAATATTATATCATGGATAGTTATTATATCATTAGACCGTTTTTACATATTAATAAACTCTAGTATTTGAAGAAAAACTAGATTAGTTAATCGTTTCAATTTTTTCTCAATTCAATTTTTATCAATTAAGTCGTTTAATCATTTTTTTTTTTTTTTGAATTCTACAAACTGAAAAATAATTTTTTAACTATTTAGGATCCAACTAAAAAGCATTCACTCATATATTTGCATATTTAGAGATTTAAAACTTGTTATGATTTGTTGAATCCCGTGGTATTTATTGTCGTATCAATATAGCCGAAAGTATCCAAGTTATTATTTTCTTTTGTTCTCGTTTCAATTATACCATGACTTATTTTTACTATTTGCATACGTTTATATATGTATTGTCGATGTGGCAACATCAACCTATTTTCTTATGAATAGTGGATTTGGGTTATGCTTATCTATAGCGGGTCAAGCGATTAAAAATTAGATAAAAGTAGTTTAAGCTGAGAATCCATGTCGGTTGAAAGGCGCTATAAGTTTAAATTAATGCAAATAAATATATTTAGATTGTTATATTATAATTAGAATAATATAAATTTTATCCATATTTGACACTAAATTATACCTAATGAATAAGTAATTGGTTAGGCTACCATAAGCCTAAAATTCTTGTAACTGTTTGAAAAAAAAATTCACTTATTTTTTCTATGAGCCAAGTTATACATAATAAGTGAGTGATGGAATTTATTTCCGTTTGTTTGTGTGAGCCGAGATTCACCATCTTATTATTATTTTTTTTTAATAGAGTTTGAACTTGAATTTTATTTTGAACGGCAAACGAATCCTTTAAATATGGGCTATTGGCGAAATTCACCACATCGGGATTCATTCGGCTCCGAACCGGGGAAAACCTTCACATAGGGCCGAAGCCCGTGAACACTCGCCCGAAGGCACGACAGTGCGATGAGGTAAAACCCGCTCTGTTCAAGGATCGAACTAGCGATCTCCATCTATTTGCCTAGTCTCTCATCATCACCAGGTGCCGCAGAAAATAATGGGGAGAGCAGGAATCGAACCTAGGTCCCTTAGAACACCAAGTATCTCCTTTACCACTCCACCACCACCTCATTGACAAGGCATTAAAGATTTAAAGATGTTGCACCGCTTTTTGCATAATATGGCCATCATGGATCACTTTTTATAGAATGAATAGTACCAATACCCATGAATGGAATGAGCTCTTATAAGCAACTTCGATTTGTTTGTCTTGGTTGAACCCCAACCAAAAGCCATGGGAAAAAAATAAGCAAAAGTCACGAGCCACATTGTGCATTTGTTTGAACCTTTAACACCCTTGCTAAGAGAAACCTTCAAAGACAAAAGAATAGCTAGGATGAGGACAAGTGTTAATGGTAACCCCTACCTATAAAAGATATGGTTCATGATTTATGAATGCCAGGGTCCCAACACCTAGATGATATATTATCTTTCAACCTGTGCACACAGGGTCCCAACTCCTAGTTGATATTATCACATGTGTAATATACGAATGCTAGCACTCTTCAAGTTTCTATCCTATTATACATAAATATATGAATACAACTACACCGTCTTGGCCAAAACAAAAGACTCCATTTGATAATGGAAAACAGCAAGTGGTTATCTACAGTGGCTAGCATATGGATTCAGATCACCTCCGGCGCCACGTACACATTCGGAATATACTCAGCCACCCTCAAATCCAGCCAAGGTTATGATCAAACCACTCTAAACACCGTATCCGTCTTCAAGGACATCGGCGGCAATGTCGGGGTTTTAGCCGGTCTACTCTACAGTGCGGTAACCTCATCATCTCGTTTTGGGTCTGGACTTTGGCCGGTCTACTTGGCCGGAGCGGTTCAGTTCTTTACCGGTTACTTCTTGATATGGTTGTCTGTGACCGGAGTCATTGACCGGCCCCACGTGCTGCTCATGTGCCTCTTCATGTTCATGGCTGCACACGCTCAGACCTTCTTCAGCACTACGGATATTGTTGTTGCTGTTCGTAATTTTCCAGATTATAGTGGAACTAGCGTTGGCATTATGAAGGTAACTAATTCTTTTAACGTTATGATTGTTTCGGCCGGAATCTTTGTTCCGATCACTATTTTATGGTGTTATATAATCTTCCTTTAATCGTAGTTAATATAACTATAGTAAGTCATATATTCCAGAGTTGACTTCTTCTTAACTCAGTTTAATAACTCTACAATAATTACTCTGTAAAATCACAATTTTTTTTTACATTTTATAATCAAACATCATTTTTAAGTAGATAGTAAAAAAATACAAAAAAAGTTTTCTTCACTTCTCACGTTAAGATTATTTTATATGTTAAAACTAATTTGTATTTAATCTTTAAACATATAATTTAGGGTTAATGGATTTAAACACCCCCAACTATGGCCATTTGGCCGATGGCACTCCCAACTTAACACTTGGGTTGTCATGGCAGACCCTCGTTAAATATTCTCTAACGGTTAGTAAAATGAGCATATGTGGCAATTTAAGCTGACGTGGCATGTATGACGTGTCATACATGATCTGATGTGGAACATTACCCATGATCATCATTAAAAAAAAAAGAAAATTAAAAAAAACATTACCCATGTCGCCGGTGCTTCTGGCCGTCGCCGGTGCTTCTGGCCGGAAAGCTTAATTACCATCGCCGTCATTTACAATCTCTGTCGTCGTCTTCATCTTAATTACAAACACGTGTTGTCAGCCATATCAACAAGCTCTGAGTACGTAATTACACCCGAATAACAATTGACCGAGAGATGAAACTTGAATCACAAAATTCAACAACTTGAACAACAAATCCAAAGAGTAGTTAAACAACAAAATTCACTCAAAAGTAATAACCAAATATCAACTAAAGAAAGCTTGTCGGAAACCATGAACACCACCATCGCCGGTGCTTCTGGCCGTCGCCGGACTCCACAGCTGTCGCCGGCTGCTATCAACCACCCTCACCGTCATCTACAATCTCTGCCGTCGTCTTCATCTTAATTACCGCCGCCGCAGCGGCGACGCTGCTGCGCAAAAACTTCGCCGGTGTGCCGCCGGTTCTTCAGGGGAGGGAGATCGAGAGGGGTGGAGGTATTTGGGGGTGTTTGTGTGTCCGCCGGAGTGGGAGGGGCGCCGGAGTCTGTGTGTGGATTTTGAGTGTGTTGGATTTTGGTGATTTGAATGTGTAGAATGTATTAGGTCTTGGTTGGGGATGATGATGATAAATGGGTTGTTGTATTTATAATAAATCTTATAACCTTTCACCATATATGTATATCACATAATACAATACATCATCAAATTATAGGTAGCTCAATTGGCCAATTCCCATTTAATGGGTTCTTGGCTATACAGACGTGGGTTCGAGTCTTGTTAGTCCCAATTTATAGATTTTTGGATCCATCAGCATGCCACGTCAGCAAATTTAGATCCATCATCATGCCACGTTAGCAAATATTGGCCATGTCAGCAAAAAGAACTAACCCAGTTAGTGTTTATTTAACGACGGGGTGACACAGCAACCCAAGTGTTAAGTTGGGAGTGGTCTGAGCCAAAGTTAAAAGTTGAGAGTGCCATCGGCCAAATGGCCACAGTTGGGGGTGTTTAAATCCATTAACCCTATAATTTAATATTGTCATTAGAGTAATATGCACCACCTAAGGTTTGCTAATGTGTGGTATCCGCCCATTAAGTTTATTTATTTATTTTGCTTTTAAAGATTTTATTTCCGGATAAATATAATTTGAACCAAATTTACCCCATGTCAGGAATTGAACCTTGATCTCTTTTTAAGAGGCATAAAGTCTCTGCCACCCCACCAAAGTGGTGATGGCATCTAGGAGTGTGAACGGTTCGGTTTGGTTTTTGGGTAAAACCAAAACCGAAATCAAAATGTCAGTTTTTTATTTTTGAAAGCCATTTGTTTCGGGTTTTTTTGGTTTTGGTTTTTTCAGTTTTTACATCGGTTCGGTTTGGTTTTTTGGTTATTTCAGTTTTGAAACAAAAGTATGTAAGATTCCAAAATAAAAAGCATAATTTAAAATCTAAGATTTTTTTTATATGGTTACATTTAAGTTATTGTTCTTAACATTTTTAACTAATAATGTTCACATAAACCTAACCTTCTAATCTTTTTTTTTTCTTCTAGGTTTTTATTAGGACATTTTCTTTTATAATACTTTGAAGATTATTTAATTTTTATATTAATTTTTTATTTCTTGCAATAAATAAATCATCTCAGTTATAAATAAACATGTTAATGTTTTTATTATAAATACTTAAAATTCAAGAATAAAATTAATAATTTCTAATAACATGTGTTAAAAACTTAAACAACTTAAACTTAAATATAAAAAATATATGTTTTTTTTTTGTTTCGGTTCGGTTCAGTTCGGGTTTTTTCGGTTATTGAAATGGTTATCCAAAAACCGAACCGGAATTTTCGGTTATTAAAAATCCAAAAACCAAACCATCGTTTTTATTTCGGTTCGGTTTTGTAGGTTATTTTGGTTACGGTTCGGTTTATTTCGTTTTTCTGCTCACCCGTAATGGCATCTACATATTTACTTACATATCGTATGTGTGGGGTATATATATGTAGGGTTAGGTTTATTTGTGAACAACCCCCTTGATAGTGAACGGTGTGAACTAATCCTAGCCCTTGATTATCAATACACAAGTGTAAATCAATAGCTAGTATTTGAGCAGGATTTGATGATGAAAATACATTAGTGTATTTTACTATTTGATGATGTAAATCAATGGCAGGGTTTGTTCACTCCGTTCACAAATACACTAATGTTCACTCTAGAATGAACACTAGTGTATTTGTGAACCGAGTGAACAAATCCTGACTATTGATTTATCATCAAATCGTAAAGTACACTAGTGTATTTTCATCATCAAATCCTGACCATTGATTTACACTTGTGTATTGATAATCTAGGTCTAGGATTAGTTCACTAGTGTTCACAATCAGGTTTTAAAAAATGGACCTAACCCTATAATATATATATATATATATATATATATATATCATTAATTGACACAATCGGGTTTTAAAAAATGGAATCATCAAACTAAACCACACAACATGCAAGTGTACCGGTCGTAGTGTAATAAAGTCGATAAGACCGAGTATCAATTCGTGGACACTCATATGCATCCCTCAGTAATAGTCTAAGTTAATAGGCATGATTTTCTACTAAACTAACAACTAAAAAAAGTAGTAAACAAGTAATTAGAATGGTCAAGGAAAGAAGTAGGCTCGGAACAACTACACGAAGAGAAATCAGATAAGGAGGTAATAACTATCTAGATCAAGAATCCTAATGAGAAAGCTAACTGTGATAGGGAAATTGATACTTGAAAGGCCATTAGGATCTAAATATACAACTAACTCAAGAATCATAAATGTATCCTAGATCTCCACTCAGTTTCGCCAGGACAACTAAGCCAAATATAAAAGTCGTATGAAGCTCACTAGGTAAAGAATGGATCACCTCTCGGTCTCACCATGCAATAAACGCTTACGCGCCCAAAGATAAGATCTCCTCTCGGTCTCAATAATCTCAAAAGATCTAATGATATCAAGGGGCGAATCTAGTCCTAAGGGTAAATGTTATGGAGAACGGATAAAAAGGTTGTCGGGAAGGAAATTCACTCTCGTGCAATTTCTAACCTATAAACCAAGAAAACATGACAACCCACAACCTATATCCTCTCGGTCTCAAGGTAGGCACCAAACCGAGTTAAGCCCAACATGTATTTTCTAGATCCTAAGTCAACTCGACTAGTTAACTTATCAAATCAGCAACACGAAGCTAACAATAAAAACATGGAATTTACAGTCTAAAAAACACAAAGTCAATAAACCGAGATCACATGTGGATAGAAAAATATACATCAAACGTAATCATGGTTACATGTTGCAACAAAAACCCAAAAGATTCGATTTTTACATTAACAGTTACGAAAATAAGATCCAAAATCCCATAATCAATCAACAAGTCTCATTATTCATCTTAATCTAGACAATGTAGATTAAGCCAATAATGGTTCCAAAATACATCACAAGTACACAAGATCAAAACTAGACAAATCTAACATAAACGAGTCTAAAAACTTGTGAAAATCGAAGTTGATAACCAACCTATAATCACCGATCTTCAATAATCCAAGCCGGATCCATGAAAAGTTCTTAAAAAATGCTCCGCAACGTCACCAGAAGCATCCCAAACCAACCTCTTTTTGATACAAAACACCTAAAATGCTTAAATAGGCACTGTTGTTACGGGGCCCTATGGAGGACCATGTTAGACTGTCTAAACGGTCCTCCTAGAGCTGGCTTAAGATAAATGAGGTTGCAGGAGGACCGTGTTGGTAAGCTTAAACGGTCCTCCTATACTAAGGCGATGGAGAATGACACGTTAGCACAAAATATTTTCCTAGAATTCGATTTTAAAATTGGTGAGCGCGAATCTTGTTGAAGTGGGTTGTAGGCGGACCGTGTTGAGATGTCTAAACGGTCCTCCTAGATCTGACGTTAGCATATTCTTTAATTCTTCTATCTTTTTCTCATAATTTCTATTTTGGGCTCGAATTCCAACCCGCAACTTTTCAAACTTTCACCAAATACTGCAACTTCACAAAATAATCAATGAAGTACCAATTCATAAAGATTTATAATGAAAACCAAATAAAAATAAAAAGATACTTCATATAAAATGTCACGGCCCCCGGCCCGGTGTGACCCGGTCCAGAAGCCGCGGGACAGAAAACCCGTGGTATTTGTATTTAGTTTGGCAGCGGAAATATTAACAGGATCGTTTAAACTTGAAAATGCCCAATTATTTTATTTCACAAATTGGGACAAACCCCATAATTTACAATAAAGGGAATTTCACTAGGAACTCCCTTGTTTTACAAAACGCCTCTTCAAGCTTTTTAGTGCTACCTAGCACTTTTCCTTGATTCACAGTAAATCACCTGAAACATGTTTAAAAAGATTTTATCAGCGGGGAAATACTGGCGAGTCATTCAAGTTTAGTTGGACAGAACCTTGCATACTGATTTAGCCTTGTAACCTAGTTAAATAATAATGCACACGAAACTAGGTTAGTAACTTAATATAACTTTTTACGATAAACTCACGAAATCAAAACCCTCACGACGAATGACAAAGTATAGCCCGGATTTGGGCAGCACTTAAACATCCATCGGATCTGTTTCAATCGATCGGACATTGTATCGTAGCAGTGATCGAGTTATTACCCTGTTGTCGCAGCAGAGATTCGTGCTTGTGGGTGTTTTTGAACTAAACAGTGAATAACTTGAGGTATGAAACACATTTGATCGTCGTAACAACAACGCCATGCAAGTGCCAACTCCTGGAATTTATACTGAAAAACAGTCCCTGTCGCGTGGCGCGACAGGCTGTCACGTGGCACGACGACGCCCTTTTTAGGGTAGGGTAGCCTCATGTCCACTTAGCCTTGGTGAGTCAACAGTTCGACGAAATTCATTTCCTACAACGAGTTATGAAGATAATCGTCAATTAGGGGATACCCCCCTTGAGTTTTAGGGGGCCCTGATCCTAGTTTCAATTATTCTGAAAATTTTAAGGGTCATGCTATACTACTTGGGGGTCTTAATTAGGGTTTCCTATTGGACATAATAAAATAAGAAATAATAATTTTTGTGAGAGTTGTTACACCCTCCCCACCTTAATTTAAATCTAGTCCTCGAGATTTACTGGAACAAGTAGGGATATTTTCGCTTCATTTCTGATTCCAGTTCCCAAGTATACTCAGGTCCTCTCTTTGAATCCCACTTGACTTTGACCAGTACTAGTCTTTTGTGCTTGAGAAACTTGACCTTTTTATCTTCTATCTGAAGTGGTCTCTCTACAAATTTTAACTTTTCATTTACCTCTATGTCTTGGAGAGGTACTACCAAGGATTCGTCGGACAAACATTTTTTGAAGTTAGATACATGAAACACGTCATGTACTCCAGCCAGTTCTTCTGGTAGTTGTAGGCGATAAGCAACTGGTCCTATTCGCTGGATTACAGGGAATGGTCCTACGTACCTTGGACTTAGCTTTCCCTTTTTACCGAACCGAACTACCCCTTTCCAAGGAGAAACTTTTAAGAGTACCTTGTCTCCAACTTGAAATTCTAGCGGCTTGCTTTTATTGTCTGTATAACTCTTCTGACGATCTCGAGCGGTCTTTAGTCTTTCCTTGATTTGAGTTATCTTGTCGGTGGTTTCTAGTACGATTTCGGGACCTGATAATTGGCTTTCTCCTATTTCTGCCCAACAAACTAGAGTTCTACACTTTCGTCCATACAGTGCTTCGAACGGGGCAGCTTCGATGCTTGAATGGTAACTATTGTTATAGGAGAATTCAATTAAGGGAAGGTGATTATCCCAGTTTCCACCAAAATCTATTACACATGTCCTGAGCATGTCTTCCAGGGTTTGAATCGTCCTTTCACTTTGTCTGTCTGTTTTGGGATGGTATGCAGTACTTCAATTCAATCGTGTCCCCATTGCTTCTTGGAAACTCGTCCAGAAATGTGAAGTGAAACGACTATCTCTATCCGATACAATAGAGAGTGGGACTCCATGTAAGGATACTACATCGTCTACGTATAATTTGGCTAATTTTTCCATACTGAAAGTTTCCTTCATGGGCAGGAAATGAGCTGATTTGGTTAATCAATCCACAATTACCCAAATTGCGTCGTTACCTTTTCTGGTTTTGGGCAACTTAGTAATAAAATCCATGGTTATTAGTTCCCATTTCCAAACAGGCATTTCTAATTGTTGGAGTAACCTTGAAGGTTTCTGGTGTTCTGCCTTAAATTGTGAACAAGTTAGACACTTAGAAACATATCTAGCTATGTCCTTTTTCATTCCTATCCACCAGAAGTTATTTCTTAAATCTTGGTACATCTTATTATTTCCAGGGTGCATGGTATATCTAGATTTATGGGCTTCCTCTAAAATCTTGTTTCTTAAATTTCCTTGCTTAGGTACCCAAATCCTTCTTTTGTGGAATCTCCAAATTCCATCAGCTCCTTGCTCTAATTCCTTTATTCTTCCTTTCATTCCTTCAGCATCATCCTCAATTGCTGTTACTTGAACCTTCTTCAGTTGTTCCATTAAATCTAACTGTAGATTTAATCTAAGAGCACGAACTCGTCTTTGTTTTTCATGATATTTACGACTTAGAGCATCTGCGACTACATTTGCTTTTCCTTCGTGATATTGGATATCACAGTCGTAGTCACTTAGAATTTCCATCCATCTTCTTTGCCTCATATTTAATTCTTTTTGTCCAAATATGTATCTTAAGCTCTTATGATCTGTATAGACAGTAAACTTACTTCCATACAGATAGTGTCTCCAAATTTTAAGGGCAAAAATTATCGACCCTAACTCTAAGTCATGTGTCGTATAGTTTTCCTCGTGCCTTTTTCAATTGCCTTGAGGCATACGCAATTACCTTTTTGCGTTGCCTTAGCACACATCCTAATTCTAGCTTAGAAGCGTCACAATAAACTTCAAAATCTTCTGTCCCTTCGGGTAAGGCAAGAATTGGGGTGTTTGTTAACCTTTGTTTTAAAATCCTAAAGGCCTCTTCCTGCCTGGGTCCCCATTCAAACTTAACTGATTTACAGGTTAGCTTAGTTAATGGCACAGCTATTTTAGAAAAATCTTTAATGAATCGTCTATAGTATCTAGCTAACCCTAGAAAACTTCTAACTTCCATAGCTGATTGCGGGACCTTCCATTTGGTGATCGCTTCTATTTTAGAGGGATCTACGTGGATACCTTCATGATTCACCATGTGTCCTAAAAGTTGCACTTCCAGCAACCAAAATTCACACTTCGAGAATTTGGCGTAAAGCTTCTCCTTTCTTAACAGAGTTAAGAGTGCATGTAAATGCTTACAATGCTCGTCCTGACTTTTGGAATAAATAAGTATATCGTCGATGAAGACAATTACGAATTTATCCAAATACGGTTTACAGATCCTATTCATCATATCCATAAATGCTGCTGGAGCATTTGTTAGTCCAAAAGGCATAACTGTAAACTCGTAGTGACCATACCTAGTTCTAAAAGCGGTTTTAGGCATGTCTTCTTCTTGTACCTTCAACTGATGATATCCGGAGCGTAAATCTATCTTAGAAAAATATCTAGCCCCCTGAAGTTGATCGAAAAGGTCATCAATCCTAGGCAATGGGTATCGATTCTTAATTGTAACCTTATTCAATTCCCTATAATCGATACACATTCTCATCGGACCATCTTTCTTCTTTACGAACAACACTGGTGCTCCCCAAGGGGATGAACTAGGTTGTATGAATCCTTTACTGAGCAATTCATCTAATTGCTTTTTCAGTTCTAAAACATTTCAGTGGGTGCTAACCGGTAGGGTGCTTTAGCTATGGGTGTAGTTCCAGGAATCAGATGAATTCTAAATTCTACCTCCCTATCTGGTGGTAATCCTGGTAGCTCTTCCGGAAATACATCCGGGTATTCTGATACTACAGGAATTTCCTTAAGTTCCTTACCCTTAGTGCTAATGATTACCGAAATCATATATACTATTCCTTGCTTTTGTTCGTAACTAGCAACTTTCATTACAGAAATGAACTTCATTGACTTACATGGCTTATCTCCTGTAACCAAGATTATTTCTCCTGATGGTGTATGAATTTCTATGGAATTCTTATCACAGAGGATTCGAGCATGGTTGGCTACTAACCAATCCATTCCTAATACGACATCGAATCCAGCTAATTTCATAGGTAATAGGTTTGCAGAAAATTTATGACCTGAAAGTTCTATATTTTCTTTTTGCAAAACCGCATCTATGTTAACAGAGTTCCCGTCTGCCATTTCTACTGTATAAATCTGCCTAAGTTTGGTTAAGGGTAGCTTAAGAGCTTGGCAGAAAGAAGTATTTACAAAACTTTGGTTTGCACCAGAGTCGAATAATACTTTTGCATAAACGTTGTGTACCAAAAACGTACCAGCTATTACGTCGGGAATCAGTTCGGCTTCCTGCATGGTCAATTGGAAGGCTCTTGCGTTCTTCTTAGTAGTTCCTTCAGCAGGTCTGGCCTTGTCATCCGCTGGCTTGACCAATTTAGGGCATTCTGGTCTGAAATGCCCAGCTTCTCCACAGTTGTAGCAGATCTTTGATTTCTCTTTGCATTCCTCCTCCCGATGGCCCGGAATTTTGCAGAAATTACAATTTTCTCTACATTTTCGAAAATGTTTCTTTTTGCAATTCCCGCAAAATGGCGGGGTGGAAGAGGACCCAGTTCCCTTCCTCTTGAAGTTAATATTATTACCCACACGAAATCCTTGGGTAATCTTTTGGGCTAACTCCTTTTTCCTATTTTCTTCCCGTGTACGCACCAGCCCGTCGGTCAAAGTATTAGTTAATTCCACCGCATCGTCAATGGTGCGGGGTTTCGCATCTTTGACGATATCACGAATCTCGCTAATTAAACCCCAAATATAGCGAGAGATAAGTACCGGTTCTGGCGAGGCCAGAGTGGGCACAATTCTGGCATATTCGAAGAATTTCGAAGTATACCCTCGACAGTCAACATCCACCATTCGGTGGCTCAGGAATTTATTCGCCATTTGTTCCTTTTCATATTCGGGGCAGAATTTCCTTTCCACTAGACGCTTAAATTCTTCCCAACTCATGGCATAAGCTATGTCACTTCCTTTGGCTTGCAGTACCGTGTTCCACCATTCTAATGCCTCTTCCTTAAAAAGGTGAGAAGCATACATGACCTTATCCTCCTCGGCACATTTACTTATTTTAATCACTGCCTCGGTTTTCTCCAACCAACGCAGTGCAGCAGTTGCCCCTTCATTGCCTGCAAATTCAACAGGTTTACAGGCAAGAAATTCTTTATAAGTGCAACAAGGTGTTGCAACTTTCATTTTCTTAAGTATCGGGGCTTGAATCACGTTGTCATTATTGCCGCCTCCGTTAACACTGTTACTGAAATTATCGTCGCGCGTGCGTTTACTAGGGTTGGCTTGGGAAGGTTCAACAGGACTTTTAACAGCAGCCACGATTGCCGGGATAGCATTGGCTATTCTCTGAGCAACGATGTTTTCTATATCTTGCCTATTAAGAAAGTGGTCCTCATTGTTTTGCTCAGATTGGTTAACTTCATTAACTGGTTCATTAACAGCATGTTCCATCTGATAATTAACAATATACATGTAAGTTATTGGCACAAATAAATATCAACCAAACGCAATAAAGTAATCGCACATAATCACGTCAACACGTATAGCCAAAATTGTCGACTTTGCGACTTTCATATTTTATATATTTTAGTATGCATCCGTACACGCCAGTTATCTTACAAAAGTTATATTTTAACTTATTTTACATGATTATATTTTTATTATTTTATTATTATTATTATACAAACACACAATCACACCACCGTCAGCTGGTTTTTCAAAAACGACGTTCCCTCTCGTCGTATTTCCAGGAGATCTGTTCTCCTACTTCCCGGATTCGATTCCCTGCGTCCACCAGTTCCTCGCCGTAGTGACGGAGTTCAGCTAAGTTTTCTGTGCTCATAGGTGGATTTGGTGCAGGCTCAGGGTCAAACTGGGGGAAATAGGTATTAGGGTTATTCAAGAGATTCTGAAATTGCCAGTCAGTTGTCCACCATTCTTCCAGCTCTCCTAGTAGAGGTCGAGGGTTGACAATAGGATCTGGGATAGCAGGCTCTAAATTAACTGGAAGTTGTGATTCAGCTGGGTAATTAAAGAGGTTTTCATCGGCGGGTCCAATGAGGTCGCTATTTGCCAGTTTGCGATCCAGCTCTTCCCATGGTGGCATTTCCTGGGCTTGTCCTGAACTTTCCCCGATCTCCTTTCCCTTGCCTTTATCCTTTGGATCCTCAGTCTTTTTAACCTTCTGTGCAGCTGGTTTCTTTCTACGCCCACGTTTCCAGTCCAAAATTCTCCTCCTCTTTTTCCGCTTCGGTTTCTCTTGTGGCTGGGCCTGGAATACTATTGGCTCTTCAATATCAGCCTGATAGCCAGATGGATTTCCTATGGTATCCATATCTGTGCTATGGATAGTAAAGTTTCGGAGTGCCTTCGATAGTTCATTCATGTTGTTAGCACACATGAAGAAACACACAAATTTTAAGTTAAAATTTTATTTATTGCAAATTAAATTTTCACAAAATCACAAAATGGCAACCAGGAAAAATTAAGTATTTCTAAATACTTAATTGGCTTACTAAATTAGAATCCAGTATATTATTCGAGTTGAATAAATATATTATATATTGAATAATAATTATTTTCTTATTAGATTAAAATCCAGTGTATTACCCGAGTTGAATAATTGTAATTTTATATATTAAGTAATAAAAAGATTTATATTTTTTTTTAAAAACCTGTTATTGTGCTAGTTGAATAAAATTGTGTATTACACAAGTCGAATAAAAAGTAATTTAATCGGTTAACACATACAATCGTCAAAACATGTCTTTAAAAATGAATTTTGATGTAATATTTACTTATTATAACATTTTACTTTGTTTTGTTTACTTATTAACATGTTAAAACACATATATTACACGAAGTTTGAAGAGTAAAATATTAAATTAAATAGTTATTAATAAGAGGAATAATAAACAAAATAGCAGAATAAAGAAATATTAAATAAATAAGAAAGAAACAGGAAAATTATGATTTAATATTGTTATTTAATATGAGAGAGAGGCGCAAATACTATAAATTAATTAATTATTTAATAGGAGAGAAAGGCAGAAAAATAATGATGAGAAAGCACCCGAGGGTAACACATGTTAGAAAAAGATTTTCGTATAAGAAGATTTTTATATATAGGGAGGCAAAGTACACATGTACTCCAAGGCTTCCAAGCCTTATATAAAAGTGAAGATTACTAAAGTCCGTTTGGTTTAAAAAAAAATAGAAAAAAAAAGTAAATATGCGAAAGAAAAAAAATCAAAAGAAAGCAAATAAAGTCAAAACGAAAATAAAATAGTAAAATGTGTACAACCGGAAAAAAGAAAAATGTGAAAGTAGTAGATGAGATAATTGTAGGTCACGTTTTTCTCGGTGGATCCGATACGAAAACCTATCCTTGTTTATCACAAACACGGTAACGGGTGCGGAATCCCCGTGACGGTGCAAACCAAACACAGTGTAAATAAAACACACGTGTAACCAAAGATTCAATATCTATTGATTAAGGATGAGAACGGATCAGGGGTGCACAAAATAACCGGTTATTAACCGAAACCGTAACCGGTTAATAACCGATTTAGGAATAACCGGTTAGTGGTTATTTTTAACCGTAGGTTAGTAACCGGTTATAAGTGTTTAGTATAATAACCGGTTATTAACCGGTTTTTTTAAACCGGTTTTTTAACCGATAGACTGGTTAACCGAAAAAATAACCGAAATATTCAAAAAAAAGGCAAAAAAGCCGGTTAATAACCGAAAATAACCGGTTAATTAACCGAACCGGTTAAAGTAATTAACCGGACCAATTAAAAAAATAACCGGTTAAATTAATAACCGGTTAAAGCATTAACCGGTTAAAGTCAAAAAGTCAAATTAACCGGTATAACTGGTTAACCGAACCGGTTATTAAAATTAACCGGTTTGTGCACCTCTAGAACGGATACAAACATATACAAACAATGTTTTACAGACTCTCTCAAAGTCTCACAGCTCTCATCAGTTTCACACAGAAACTGTGAGGGGTATTTAACTATTTATACTAGACACAAACACAGACTATGACGAAACGCATAAAGGACACGACGAAACAACAAAGTCGACGAAACACTTTCTGTTTCGTCGACATACATTTTAATCCTAATTCTTGTTTCGTCGATTTTAGTAAAGCCCAAATATTAGTCAAAGCCCACAAACAAGTTACGGCCCAATTCAGAAGTTGAAGCCCAGATATGATTCTGTTGACAACTTTATCATTTAGTCAAAGGTTTGTGACATCACCATGACATCACAATGATGATGTCATGGTGATGTGTAAACGGGACTTGGCTTGCGGCGCTCCGTGCTTCGCGTGTCGAACTCTGGAGAACACGACTGAGGAATGTCGTGACGTCGGGCTTGAGCCGGACCTAACCGAGTCGACCCGAACCGAATCGAACCGAGTCGAGTCGCGTCCACATAAAATGTACCAACAATAAATTGTTTTGTGGGATTCGAACCTGGATCTAATTGGTATAGATATAGCGCACCAACTGCTCATTAACTATTTTTAGTAGCTATTCAGAACTAACAAAGTTATATACAAAAACAACTGCTAGTAATTAAAATAAGTTACGTCAATAAAAACCCGACACATGGATTAATAGATCTTAGTTATCGTCAAAAGCTCTTTCTTTTAACATATATAATAATAATAACTTTATTAAAGATAAGCATAGGTATTGTATTAGTGATATACTTGTATTAATTATTAAGAATAAAATAAAATATAAGTACAATTTTAAGGATGAAGGAGAAAATGTCGCGTGACATCAATCGGAAATCTTCATTTGAATTTAGATTTGATGCGGATGAATACGTTGTGACATGTATCATTGGGTCTTTAAATACGTGCATTCAATTTATTTTTACTGTCATCAGTTTGTTTTCGAAATTACAGGGTTTCTTTGGGCTAAGCGGGGCAATATTAATTCAAATCTACTACACGCTATTTGACAACAAACCAACCACCTACTTACTCATGCTTGCTGTATTTCCAACACTCGTGTCTCTCGCATTCATGTCTCTCGTTCACATAAACCCATCAAACACAAGCAATGATAAACCTCATTTGAATCGCTTCTCATTGATATCGCTCATTATTGCCACATATCTAATGATCGTACTCATCTTTCAAAACATCTTCACACTTCCACCCTGGGCTCACATTCTCACAACAACAATTCTTTTGATTATGACATTATCACCTCTTCAAGTAGCCCTCACAGCTCAAAGAAGCGAACAACGACCACCATCCCCTGCCATGGCCCCATTGATCACGACTTTAGAGGATCAAAATGAAGTTGAAATGAATCTGCTACAGGCAATGAGCACAATCAACTATTGGTTGTTGTTTCTTGCCATGGTTTGCACATCAGGGTCAGCGTTAGCAACAATCAACAACATAACTCAAATAGGCGAGTCACTTGATTACTCTACACTTGAAATCAACACCATAGTTTCTTTATGGAGCATATGGAACTTTCTTGGTCGGTTTGTTGGTGGATTTGTGTCTGATTTATTCATACGTAGATATGGTATAGGAAGGCCATTATTTTTCGGCCTTACACAACTAACTATGGTCGTAGGCTATTTGATCATTGCTTTAAGGGGAAATTTGTACATTGGTTCAGTGATTGTGGGTGTTTGCTTCGGATCACAATGGTCTTTAATGCCTACAATCACTTTGGAGATATTTGGAGTGAAACATATGGGGACTATTTTCAACTCTATTGGTGCAGCTAACCCTATTGGTTCGTATATATTTTCTGTGCAAGTGATTGGAAAAATCTATGATAAGGAAGCACAAGCAACAGGGGGGTTGTGCCACGGGCTTCATTGCTTTATGCTTTCTTATTTTATATTTGCCGGGGTTTCTGTTTTTGGGGTTCTTTCTTCCTTCGTCTTGTTTCTTTGCACAAGAGGGGTCTATGCTTCAATTTTGCAAAAACAACTGAAGTAGTTATATTTGTAGTGAAATAATATTTTTTTTTACTATTTGCAAAAACGACTGAAGTAGTTATATTTGTAGTGAAATAATTTTTTTTTACTATTTCTGGGATACATATGGCTTTACATTTTTTGTTTATAAGAATTCTGTAACAAGATAAGGTGCTTTCAAATTACATAAGTGTGAATGACATATTTATAAAGAAATAAGTAAAGTGCTTGAGATGATATATCATATATATGTAAGGGTGTAATTATTGAACTTGGATGCTGAAAAGTGAAACTTAATGGGTTTTTTGAACAATTTTAAAAAAAGACATATCTGTTGTAAACATAATCTACACATCTCTTTACAAACAAAATCAATGATTCTTTTACACAAAATGAAAAATCAGTTCTGCTACAACTAGGTATTAACCATATTATTGTGTATCGGGGAACACTACTCGCAATTTTTGCCCATAACTCGAGTTTGCGTTATTGTGGACTTTAAATAAAAGTGTTTGGGCCATTCTGGGCCAAGTGTTACTTTACTTGCAAGGGGTCTAAATGGATAAAAAAATGTAAAAAATAAAAAATGGGTCAGGATCAGCGGTAAAAAAGAGACGAATAAATGGGTTAGGATCGTCACTTGCAAGTAACGCTAGTAATCCTCACCCATTGGAGCTAGTGTTGCGTACAACTTTTGGTGATTGTAGTTCAATCTTATAAGTTACTAGGTTAGTTCCCCGTGTGTTACACGGGTTGAACAATTTAAACTTTATAATAAATATTTCTTGTAAATGCAAATCAAAGACAGAGACATTTAAATACCAAATTGACATAAATGAGTTAATATAAATATGATGTATGTTAGTATTATAAAATTCATCAAAAAAAATATGTAATCAAACTGTCGTTGAAAATAATACAAAAATAAATATATTATATAATACTTATTATTGTATTTACGTATTACATTACATTTATGTAATGAGAAATAAAATTTTACAATTATAACTCGCACGTTACCGAAAGTAATTTGAATCCAAAAATTATTCACATAGTTCATAAATATCTGTAAATTTATTTGTACACAACATTACATCTTTTATTCGTAACTTTACTATCTCTATCTAGAATTAGTAGTTTTACATGTCTCTACTTTTAATTATTAATAATGTTATTGATCATGGGTGAATCCAGTAATGCTAAAAGCAAACCAACCTTGGATAGTGACTGGCATTGGCTTATATTAATTGTCATTGCAAAACCGACAGATAGTGGAAGTGGAGATCTATGGATATATGGTCACAATGCAACATAACAAAATTAGGTGTTGATAGCAAAAACGGCCACTGCTTACGCACATTCCTAGACTAGCTCGTAGACTTTTTCGGTAACTTGATTAGAATCTCATACACAAATATATCAATATTAGAAAGGTACAATAATAATAATAATGGTAGCAATTATAAATAATACAATAGCAGTGATAGTAATGAGATTAATAAAACAATATTACTTTTTGTCATACATTACATTAATACTTATACTAAAAAATATAATATTTATGTATAACAACATTATCCCCTATATAATTTATCAAGTTTTGTTATCCTCACAAATCTACTATTCAACTTTTCTCTCTTTACTCTCTCTTTTTTTTTTCTCTCATTGGCTATTTGGTTTGTCTCTAAATGTAGGACACAAATTAAGAATTTGATTATCTTTAAGAATTGGGCTATTGGATTTTAACACCTCAAACTTTGAAGAATTGGCCGATAACACCCGTAACTAACACTTTGATCTGTGACACCCCAAACTTTTAATTTTGTTTGTCATTTCACCACTCAGGTAAAAAATGAGTAACTGAGTTAGTCTTCCATCCTAGCTGGCATCATTAATCCTACATGGCACCCATGACGTGGCTAACACATGTTATAAGAAGCAAAATCCTACATGGCATCATTGATCCTACACGTCTTACGTGGACATGATTAAATGGCGATTACATGGCACTTGGATTGTCTCCTCTTTCCTTAAATACTGTCCACCAACTATCTCCCTTAACTCTAATGACCCATTGATCTTCTGAACAATGTAATGAACATTATTTAAAATAAACCAATGAGCCAGAGAATTGTCAACGACGGTTGCTCATCGAGCTCATCAAAATCCATTTCGGACTCCGATAACATTCCTCGAAGAACTGCATGTTCAAACTGCATCAAAATCCTGGAGAGTATCTCCGGTGCCTGAATTCTAATCGATTCAGCCGTTTTTGAATCGAAAACGTCATCAATATCAGGCAACAAATCGAGTAACGAATCGTGCAAATCTGCAGTTTCGACGAAACACGCATCATCTACAGCCGTTGATCCGAGATCTTCGAAGATCTGTTTGCATAACTTCTTCTCGCTAGCGGACAACACTCTGATACACAGCACAACAGGAAATTGATAATAAAGGAGAAACTTACAGCAGAGAAACAGGTGTCGAGCTTTTTCTTCATGGCTTTAGAATCATACAGGATGATGATGCTAATCAAATATGAGTTGCATTAACCGAAAATATTCCGGTTAACCGGAAAACTACTATTAACCGAAGGAGGAGGAACTATCGTCGGTGCGGTCGGCGTCGGAGGGCGGCGGAGGCGGTGGCGGAGGGGAGATGTCGAAGAGGACAAAATTGGAGGAGGATCGGCAGGGGAAGAAGCGGTCACTGTAGATGGGGAGAGAAGGGAACGGGTGGTAGTGAAGATGATTGATTGGGGTTCATGGTGGTATATGATTTGGGTGAATGTGGGTTGGGAATGGTGGTGGGGTGGATTGAGATGGTGGTGAAGATGATTGATTGGGGTTCATGGTGGTTTCCATTGAAACCCTTGTTTGTGCAGGGTTAATCGAAGCAGAGCATTGGGTTTTATACCCATGAATGTGCCACATCGTCAAAAATAGTCCACGTAGGATGCCAGCTACGATGGAAGACTAACTCAGTTACTCATTTTTTAACTGAGTGGTGAAACGACAAACAAAATTAAAAGTTTGGGGTGTCACAGATCAAAGTGTTAGTTGCGGGTGTTATCGGCCAATTCTTCAAAGTTCGAGGTGTTAAAATCCAATAGCCCTTAAGAATTTGATTATCTTTAATTTGAATAGAGTATCTATACTATATAATAAAAGAAACCAATTTGGGACACTTGTCATTATTCTAGACCATCCTTAATTGTAGATAATTATTATTTAATTTAAATTATTAAATATCAATTAAATTAATATAAATCTTATCAACCCTAAATTATTGGCATAAACTTAACTTTAAATCGTAAAATCTTATCTATCACACCCCAATCACAATAGATGTGGCCAAAGATGGTGACTCGTGCCACGTCATGAATGCATTATACATAAATTTGTTAGTTCACTACCTAAAATAGCAAAATATATAAAGTTGAATACGTTGTTATACGTAATTTGCTTTCAGAAGAAAAAAATATAGTGATATTCATACAATCATATTGTACAACGAGATACAAATTTATAATTGAAGATAAACCCGTGTAATACACAAGGTTTTTAAAGATATAACATTTTTTATTATTTGCTATATAAAATTAGATTTATTCAACCCATATAATACACGAATTTTTTTTTAAAATATAACTTTTTTTTATTATTTAATATATAATTACATTTCTTCAACCCGTGAATACACAAGGTTTTTTTTTTAAATATAACTTTTTTATTGTTTGGTATATAAATTTACATTTATTCAACTCGCACAACAAACGAGGTTCTTAAAGTTATAATTTTAAAGATTTTTTAACAATAAATAAATCCGTGTAATACACAGAGTTTTTAAAGATATAACATTTTTTTATTATTTGCTATATAAAGTTAGATTTATTCAACCCGTACAATACACAGAGTTTTTTAAAATATTTTTTTTATTATTTTGTATATAAAATTATATTTCTTTCACCGGTGAATACACAAGGTTTTTTTTTAAATATAACTTTTTTATTGTGTGGTATATAAAATTACACTTAGGCCATCCGTAGTCATAAAGCCCCTTGTGGGGCGTTATACGACATGTGTCATGCCACGTCACACGGGGGCTTTATGGGGCATTATATCACTAGAGTCCGTAGTCATAAAGCCCCTACCCATCATTACCTAATTATTAATTTTCAATTTTATTAATTAATTATAAAAAAACCTTGATTTTTGTGATTGGTCAAAATTTTGAAAAGAACCTTCATAACGCCGCGAAATGCATGGCGCCTCCCCCTTTTTTGCCTCATAACGTCGCCCGTCGCGGTGTGCGGGGCGCTATGGGGCGTTATGGCCCAAAAAAACTCACTCTTCGAACCCCAATACAGGTAGACTTATTCAACCCGCACAATAAACGAGGTTCTTAAAGATATATTTTTTTTTTATTTAATATATAAAATTATATTACTCAACACGTGTAATAAATGAGGTTTTTAAAAATATAATGTTCTTTTATTTAGTATATAAAATTACATTTATTCAACCCGTGTAATACATGGGGTTAGCATTAATATTAAAATAATAGTTTTCTTTTTGTATTATAACATGATAGTTTACTAACCACTTAATATGAAATTTAGTAAAATAAAGGTGTTTATTAAAATGTTAATTAAATAGTAAATTAACTGGTTCAAAAGCAATTTGAATGTATCCTTTATTGTTTTTTTATGTATTGATTAATATTTGTTTATATAAAAATATGTAATACTTAAAATAGATTTTTTATGTATTGATTAATATTTGTTTATATAAAAAATATGTAATACTTAAAACAGATTAATGGATTTTGTATTTTAGAAATTTTAGATTGATTTTTAAATAATAGTTATAAGTTAATAAAGTAAATAAATAATATACTTTTGTAAATATTAAAACGTAAGTGAATATGATTGAAACAAAATGTTTATAGATGATGATTTTTTATATAAAAATATGTAATACTTAAAATAGATTAATGGATTCTGTATTTAGAAATTTTAGATTGATTTTTAAATAATAGTTATAAGTTAATAAAGTAAATAAATAATCTACTTGTGTAAATATTAAAACGTAAGTGAATATGATTCTGTTTAAATGTTTATAGATGATGACTATGTAAATAAAAGTTTAGATATTCAAATGAGATTATTGATAGAATATATGAATTTAAAATGTATATATCGTAAATAATTTAAATAGGAGCTCAGATATATTTAGATACAAATTAGGGTTTTGATAGGTGAACCTATTAATTTGAATTTGAAAATTAAAATTTGGATAAAAATATTAAGTGGGGATTAATTTATTTTTTTCAAGATTTAAGGATTAATTTTTTTTTTTTTTTAATTTAGGATTAACTAATGAAACTAAAAGGATTATGTTTAAGGTGGGAAAATAAAATTCTAGATAGCCTCAATGATTGTCATGTGTCTCAAATTGGTTTACTTTATTATATGTATAGATTCTCTTTATTTTATTTTTTTACGCCAAATCTTACATACTTTTTTTTACGCCAAATCTCGCTCCTGACGCTGCGACTTTTGAATCGGGTTCAAAAAGTCGTTAATAGTAATTATTCGTCGCTAAAGGTTTCAAACTTTGTATTTAGTAGAATTGGTTTTTCTATTCAAAAGTGGGTGGCGGCGCAACTTGTTGCCCGACTACCTGTCATTGCTTTGTAATTGTTCTTTTTCGTGTGGAAATGATATTGTCGAAGCTTTAAAAAAAAAAAAAGAGTAAATTGTCATTTTAGTCCCTGAGGTTTGTTTAAATTTGCTATTTTAGTCCAAATAGTTTTTTTCTCCTTTGGGTCCCTGACTTTTCCCTTTTGTTGCCATTTTGATCATATTGCTTAACTCCGTCCAAAAACCTCATTTTTAACCGGGGGGGTATTTTAGGGATTTTTAACCGAGGGTAGACGTTAGCTGCAATGACAAAATTAACGTTAGTAAAAAGTAAATAGATCATAGAATCCAAAGGTATATGACAATGATTTCACATTGCTTGTTTTTAATTTAATTTCATGTCACTTGTAAAGTTTATAAATAATTTTATTTATTATATATTTTCACATTACGTTTTAATTTAAAAAACATGTAATGAGAAGAAAAAAGAAGCACGTGGCAGGCATTAGTTGTGCCCAATACGATCGCCTTCTTACACCTGGTCTGGGTCAGCCCTGACGATATACTAACTCTTTGGATATTTAGTTTAGTTTTTGCCTTTGGTCATCCCTCGTATTTGCCGAACTTTATTTATTTTCCGTATAAGTTTTGCATCTAATTACACTTTTCCTTTATAATAGACTATCAACATTCATAATGGCTTGTTTTTGAGCTCATGTAGATGAGAGAAGGATGATGGTTGTATTGCAAAACAAGGTTATGTGAAAGGAAAAGAAGAAAGATGGCTCCTTTTTGGGTGATTTTAGAGTAATTTTTTGTTGCAAGCATAGCGGGTATCATTAAGGTGGTTAGCGTTTATAACCTTTCTATTGTGGATGCTCTATACATCATTTATGTTTAGTTTTTGTCACACATTTTTTTTCTTTTCACTGGTTGATGCTAGATTTTTATTTACTTTTTTTTTTTTTTAAATTGTCGCTCTTTTCACTAGTTGAAAATATAATTTCAGTTAGTGGAAAAGTAACATAATGTGTGGTAGTCGTTTTTAAAGGATGTTTAGTGTAATTTTCTAAACTTAATAACAAGACGTGTAATTAGCTATATTATGTAATTCACTCATAATTTATTTTAGGGTCTGTTTGGTATGACGTAATGAAATAGATGAGGGAATGGAATGGACGAGGTAATGGAATGGACAAAGGAATGAAATGGATCATTACATTCCATAGTCTTGTTCGGTTACCATGCAAGAAAGGAATAAATCATCACCTTATGTTGTTTGGTAGGTAAGAAAAGGGGAATGAATTAAATTGGCGATGGGTGGTGGCGGTGATCGGTGGCGGCTAGTGGCGGTGGCAGCGATGGGTGGCTGTGGTTGGTGGTAGCGGTGGTTGGTGGTCGGTGGGTGACAGTTGTAAGCGGTGGTGGCGGCGATGGTCGGGGTTGGCGGTAGTCTGCGATGGCAGGTGGCGGCGATGGTGGTCGATGGTGGTGGCGACGATGGTGGGTGGTGGTGGTCAACGGTAGCGGGTGATGGTCGCGGAGGATGGTGGTGGTGGTCGGCGGAGGGTGGCGGTAGTGGTTGGGGTGGCGGTGGTCGGTGGTGGCGGGTGGTGGTCGATGGTGGTGGCGACGACGACGGTGGGTGGTGGTCGACGGTAGCGGGAAGTGGCCACGGAGGATGGTGGTTGTCGTCGGGGTGGCGGTGGTCGGTGGCGGCGGGTGGCGGCGGGTGGCGGCGATGGTGGTGGCGACGACAACGGTGGGTGGTGGTCTTCGTCGGTAGCGGGTGGTGGCAGCGGAGGATGGTGGTGGTGGTCGGCGGAGGGTAGCGGTAGTGGTCGGGGTGGCGGTGGTTTACGATGGCGGGTGGCAGCGATGGTAGTCGATGGCGGTGGCGACGGGCGGCGGAGGACGGTGGTGGTGGTTGGCGGAGGTTGGTGGCGGGTGGTGACGACGGCAGGTGGTGGTGATGGCAAATGGTGGAGGTGATTGGCGGTGTTTGTGACGTAGGGTGAGAGAGGGAATGGAATGGAAAAAAACAGGGGGAGTGGATGGAATGAATTTGAGGGAATGAAATGACTTATGTAATGGGTGATTCCATTACGTTGACCAACCAAACACACTTTTTTTCATTCCCTCGTAATAGTTCATTTCATTTCACCTTCTATTCCTGCATACCAAACACTACCTTAATGTTTTGATACTAGTTCAATTCAAATTAATTATGGTTTTTAAAGCTTGTTCAAATGTTTGAAGGCTTTCACATTGTCGAATTTTCTAGTCACGCCATACCATCATCGTAGACTTTTGTATAATGTGGATGGCCGCCCCTGAGGGTGGGCGGTGAAGGACCATCGGCCAGGACCCGATATTTCGAAGGGCGTGTTATTTAAAAAAAATCCGATATGTCTATATAAAAATAAATAAATTAATAGGGTATACCCATACAAACACCAATATAGGCCCACTTACAAAATTATTTTTATGGTTTAGATTAATTATTAGCCCATTGGCATTATGTTTAGACCTTTAGTGAGCCCAATACCCAAATTCGTTAAGGCCCGACGGCACGTTTTTTCGAGTTCGAATAGGGTACACAAATTCTCAGGGCCGGACCAGATAATGTGGTACAAACCTCGTCAACCTTATTCATATCTTTGACAACGTTCATCTTAGCTTTTTGTTTTGTTTTGTTTTAGCTTATCGATTTATTATTAAACTCATCTCATCAAATTGGGTTTCAATATTCAATCTCAGATCCGGTGGTTGCTTAGCTAGATTTTAACATTTGGTTAAGAGGTGTTTGAGTTAATTTATTAATAAAACTTAGCTCTTTTTCTTTGGAAAAAAGTATATATTTCAACACTTTTTTTTTCCCAAACATTGAAAATGTTATCAACCAAACAAAGGCATTGACCGAGTAAAGATAGGATTTTGAGAGGCACAAACTATCTACACACCAAGTGTGTAGATAGCCACACACAAAAATTTGTTTTTTGTCCTATATGCACACCCTGCAGTGTCGAGCTGTGGTCAAACCGTGGCGTTTTTGTCCGGTCAACCAGACAAAGACTGACGGGTGTGTTGACCGGACCAAAACGCCGAGCTTTGGTCGCATTAACCAGACAAAAGACTGACACCCAGTCAGTCTTTTGTCTGGTTGACAGGACCAGAACGCGGCCAAAGCTCGGCGTTTTGGTCCGGTCAACAGACCCGTCAGACACCCGTCAGTCTTTGTCTGGTTGACCGGACCAAAACGTCGCGCTTTAGCCACAGCTCGACACTGCAGGGTGTGCATATAAGACAAAAAACACATTTTTGGTGTGCCAATAGGCAAATGGGTGTGTGAATAGGTACACCCTTTTGAGAGGTTGACAAACGTGGGCATAGATGGGGTAGACGTGGAGAGAGAGTGTTGGGGTATTTTAGAAAACCGGATGATCAGAGAGGCGTGTAATCACTCTCAGATTAAATTATTTCGTTGGTTCACCCGAATAATTCAATCGGATACAACTCTGATTTCGAGAAATTAAACTAGGGTATGTTTTGTCTGTTAATTTTCTGAACCAGGAAGAATGCAACCAAAATCTGTCTACGAATTTTGGGTTTTTAGGATGTAACTATCTAATGGCAGTTATCTCTATTTTCAGACAAAACTTGCCAAAAAACTGCCATTTTTAATCATTTCGAAAATGTGACAATTTCCAGAAAATAAAATTTTCTGATGCAGTATCATTAAGGCAGTTTAATCGGATACAGCTCGACCCCTTGGACCCCACCATGGGCTGCCGCCCCTTGGACATGCTCTCAGGGGCGCTGCCCCCGGACGCCCGCCAAGGGGGCGTTGCCCCATTGGAACCCCCGTAGAGTACGGGCTCCGTCGTACACTTCGAATTATAATAACTCAAACAAGCGCCCACTCCCGCACCTTCTAACTTGCTTGATATGTATTATTATTCGCTTGTAAGATTAAATATATTATGTATTAATATTTAATCTATAGCCATTATAATCATTTACATAATATAGATCAAAATATATAATAACCTATTAAATAATTAGTTGGTAAGTGTTGATGGACCATATTACCCTTATTAACTAATTAGGTTTCCTCCTGGGTGCTTATATAAGGAGAATTATGTTGAGGTTAAAGGGTTACTCAGTTACACAATTAGACACACCCCATTAGTCATAACATCATCATCGACCTCCTCTCCTAAGCCGATACCCCTTTTCGGTTTTCTAATTCCCCATCATCAGTCAGCACCCTAAGGAGGAACCAGATCACGATGACAAGCATGTCGAACTCCATTACTGGATTCTCCAACGCACTGTCTGCTGTAACAGGTATGTTTTAATGTTTTCCCTCAATGTATAAACAGAACTGAACCAACATGTGGTATCAGAGCATATGTTGATTAGTCAGTTCTGTTTTCTATCCGTAAATCTGGATTAAAACTGGAAAACAGGTTTTAAAACGATAATTAATTCGTTTTCTGTCATCCGAAATCATTACTGTTCGATTTCTGTCATCCGGAATGGCATCTCGGATGACATGGGCTCATTCTTATGTTACTGTTCCGAAATCTGAATGTTCAAAATATGTTTAAATGTGTAAAATAATTCCAGATTTCGGATGAAAGTTTGAATAATTTTATTTAGGGTTCATAATGTTCTTAGTTAAAATTCAAAATTTCCTTTATGATTTGGAATGTGTTTTGAATTGTGGAATGTTTTCCTAATTTTGATCTTATTTTATCTAATAAGGATTTTCGAAATCTGTTAATAGGATAAACAGATTATGATTTCGAAATTTTATGATAAAATTAGATCAATGCTATAATAGGAAACTCTATCTCAATTCTTAATTTTCGAATTTTCAGTTGTTATAACAATAAACAGTAACTGGATCGCACAAGATCAGATCACATAAGAGATGATCTGATCGCACAAGACAGTCGCACAAGATTTGTACAACTAATTAAGTATATTGTACAAGTTAAGACTGCATAATCGCACAAGATTTGTGGATCGCACAAGACTTGTGGATCGCACAAGGCATTACTGATCGCAAAATTTTTGGGCCTTACTGATCGCACAAGTTTTTGGGCTTTACTGATCGCACAAAACTTGGGCATTACTGATCGCACAAGACTCGAAACCTCATTATTTTAAGCTGTTTAATGTGAACTAAATGATTGGTTTTGTAAATACTTAGTTAATGATTGGTTTTGTAAATACTTAGTTCGATCCGCGCTAACAGGTGGTTTGCTACTAAATGATTGGTTTTGTAAATACTTAGTTAATTAATAAGGATCAAATAATGTTTCACAAAACCAAAATGGCTTTACTTGAATGAGCTTCTGATGTATCATTTCTGGCCAAAGCTGACTTGATACATCTACTTATCATCCAAGTATTACGAAAGCTATGTTAAGTGTGCATCATAAACATGAATGTCTTAATATCTGGCCAAAGCTGATTTAATTCCTTCATAGATGACATACTTAACAAGTGCATAACTAAAGTGATTGTCTCAATTTCTGGCCAAAGCTGATTTGTTACAACCACTTTGCACACATGCTTAAATGATTACACTTCTGGCCAAAGCTGATTTGTCTTCGTTTAAGTAGAACTTTGAGCAGTCTATTATTTTGATGTTAGTAATAGACATATCACAACCTCTTCACACAATGATCCTTATATCAATGATCCTTAATTAATTTTTATGATCATTTCGTCTGCCTTATTCTTAGTACCCATAATTTTTACTCACTATTATTTTCTTCTATAAATCTATATCCCATCCACTCTAATTCCTAAATCTAATATGTTTTGCTTAAAGTTTCTATAAGAATTAGCTCTTAAATTAAATCCTTGATTATCTCTTAAGACACGATAATCCTATTGCTCTCTTCTGATATAAGTACTACAGAAGAAAATTAGAACATGATGAATATGATAAATCGAACATGATGTCTCTTATGATAATCAAGATCCCTCTAACATAATTGCTATCACTAAAGTTATTCCAGATTAAGTCTTTCCTAAGACTAATCTATTATATATGGAATAATCATAAGAATTCCTAATATGCATGCCTTCATTTAAAATTCTAAACTATAAGCTATGTGGTATATGTGAATACATAATAATGTACAATACCATGACCCATAAAGTTAAGGGCTTACGCATGGAAATAAGTACATTTTCCAGTACATTACATACTAAGATTTTCACTTGTACAATTTTATGCCTTATAAATCAACTATAACACTCAAAAGTACCAAAGTACAATGAGTGTGTTGATAAGCAACATATGTACATAGAAATATATGTTTGAAACTGGAAAATAAGATGTTATTCACCTTACAACCACTAATACTTTAAAAGAGGATTGTTCTAAGGTCCATAGACAAATTACAAGTAAAAAATTCCAACTTTAAGGCTCTTCAAGGGAAAATCTCAGTGCATAATTATGCCATTAGACTAGGCATAAGCAACGAGACTATCCATTACTCTAAAGAACAGTTGGATAAGTTAATTAGGTAGTCATTTCCTAATGATATTTAAGTCTGGTAATTTTAATATTCCTATTAACACATGATTAGTTGACTTTAGTTCTAAACGTTTCCTTACCAGAAGTCAACAAATAACTAACATGAGAGTTAGTGACAAAATTAAATGTTAAGACTATCATAACCATAATAAGCAGTCTTTTAACAACGTTTTTTCGATACCTTATATATTCTGAAGATTAATCAGAATAAAGTATCATAATTAAGAAATGTTATGAAGATTGTGAGGTTTGCATAGTCAACACAAAGTCACACTTACCTTAAACTCTCATTTTATTTGTTCTAAATATCTGGATTGAAACATTACTAAGATAAAACTAGATGATACCTTACATTTTTCACAACTTTTGTTATCATGCAAATGAGAATTTGACAAAAGGAAAATGAGACTTATAAATTTATCCATTATAACCAAAATTCATGAGAAATCATGACATGGTTAATGAGGATGATTATTCATCTAATCTCATTTTAAGTGATTTTAAATCATGACGTTAAAGCCCTAAAATATGACTTGGCTTAAGGAATAAGTATGGGTCCATCATAAGTCATTCATTGACATTCGTGGAACTTATTCCAAATGGAATATTCAGACATAATCCATTTAGCATTTAACAGACTATCAACTTGTATCTAAATTTTGTCGCATATGGCTCACGGTCTTAGAAGAAATCTATTCATATATACACTTAATAAGATTTCTATTAAATATGTCCCTAAAGTTTCTTACGATATTTGGACATTAAAGAAATCAAATAAAGTCTAACGTATATGTGATAGGTTCCCACGTCACGTAGCTCATTGAAACTTCTCTTGTAGCATTCTAGAGATATTAAAGATCAGTGGGAGCATTAAGTGTCTTAATAATAACTTGCAATAGTTGCAAGAGGTGGGGGAGTGAAAACTTTATATTACTTATATTACTTCAATTTACACCTCTTGTACAAGACACTGCTCCATTATGACACTGTTCTATCAAAACTTGTCTCCTTAAATCTAAAGCTACTCTTACAAAAGTTTCATTGTTGCTTAATTGTGGGCACACTTAGATTTCTTACCTAAACTAGCATAATCCTCAACAAGAGAAATCACGACTAACGTCATTAACTTGTTTCTCTATTAGAATTTGTTGGTCGTTACATATTGACCCTAAGCATGCGGAGTTCCTAAAGTTTTCTAAGGTCAGTGGGAGCAGTCAAAGTCCTTATTATGACTTGCAAGGAATACAAGAGGCGGGGGGAAGAGTGTCATTAAATTTCACTCCAAATTTAACTCCGATTACACCTCTTGTACACCATACTGCACCAACTCTTACAAACTTAGAATGAAAATGATAGCAACCTAACCAAGAGCTAATCCATAAAACTGAAACTTCTAACAAACCCAATAATCAACTCAGGGGGTCATCTAGGTTTAAAAGCCTACTAACTTTGATGATTACATAACCTCCCTAACTAAAGTTGAAATGGATTTTGGAAAAGTTTACTGATCCTATCTCTTCTAATTAAGCCATTAGCGTCAATCAATCTTCTGAATGGAATAAAATTGTTTTCTAGTAAAATTGATTTTATGTGTTCGTATAACGTTTGGGATTTGATTGAATTACCTAAGAGTGTTCATAACTGAACCAAATAAAGAAATAAGCGTTAAGACACGAAGAGGCATGATTGATTATCAAAGGTTATACTTAGGAAGAGATAAATTATCAAAGATTTCTTTGAGAATCATCACTGTTCTAGTAGCTTATAATAGTTTAAAGCTACATTAGATGAACATTAAAAACAATTTTCCTTAACAAATGGCTGACATATTTACATGTTCATAAAACAACCTGAAAGTTTCAAACTGAAGGTTAAAGAACACTTTATTTGTAAGCCAATAAAATCCATGTATGGGTTAATGCAAACATCATAATGTGATGAAAAGCTAACGTAATTATTTTCATCAAGAATCAAGTGGATTAATGTACCTACCTCAAGATGAGTGGGAGCAACTAAAATAAACTTGTCTATATAGATGACATTCTTTTGACAAGTATATGTTACATAAGTCAAAGCATTGTTAACACAAACTTTGATATAATAGATCTCAGAGATATCTCTTATGTAATAGATATCATAACATACCGAGATAGACCCAATGGGATATTAGTTCCGTTCCATAAGTTTAACATTAAATGGGTCCTTACATATGTAACAATCAATACTGCTTTCCTTTAGGGGGTAATAGGATAAATGAGATTATTTCTTTTCGCTTCATTAATTGGAAGCCTTATGTAAGTTTAAGTCTATACTCGTTTAGATATTACTCACATTGCAACACACTAGATATGTCTAGATTAATGTGAAGCATCTAATGGAGTATTACAATATCTTTAAAAGAAACGAGAGACTACAATTTAAAGAAGAAGTGAGAATTAAAAACCGGTTTATTACTTTAACTTTGTAATGTTCAAAGATGACAAAATGTAATTTCGGGTATATCTTTATGTCAGCAGACAAAACTTATCTCATGGAGGAGTCATAATGCACTGATATTAACAACCTAAGTTATAACGACATAATATAGTCACTAAATGTTGTTGGAAATTTATCAGTGGACTCATAAGTTTATTAACTCCATATAATTAATGTTTTGAAGACTTAGTGTGATAAAGTCAGCTACCATGACTCCTTGAACAGTAACAGTTCAAGAGGTGCTGCATTAAATTTCGATACGCAATTAATTATTCGTTTATGAACGAATTGAGGAAACTAAGTTTTGTATCGAATACATTCATGATATGCTTAAGGATCCTATAACTGAAGGGCTATTACCCATAAGTCTTATTAAGAGAGCTCATAGACAGGTATTAATTAATGGTCGTGCGCAATTGCATATCGTACTATGAATGACTAAGTATTAGTTAATTTTCCTCATCAGTTTGATTTTGTATGTCTCTAAGAATATGTCAAGTCGACATAATGGCATATAGACAAATAAAGTTACAAATCAAACAAAGGGCTTATGCGTATTTTGATCATAACGATTAGGTTTTAAATTAAGGCTATAGTATGATTAATGGGGGTCCTGAGTCGCATAATGATTCAACGGCTGTATTTCTCTGCTATAGTACTTGTTTAAGGCTAAAATGAGTGTTAACTCCTGATCAGGCTTATCTAATACTCATAGTAAATGATTACTCGGCTAAGTGGGAGAATGTAAGATTAAATATATTATGTATTAATATTTAATCTATAGCCATTATAATCATTTACATAATATAGATCAAAATATATAATAACCTATTAAATAATTAGTTGGTAATTGTTGATGGACCATATTACCCTTATTAACTAATTAGGTTTTCTCCTGGGTGCTTATATAAGGAGAATTATGTGGAGGTTAAAGGGTTACTCAGTTACACAATTAGACACACCCCATTAGTCATAACATCATCATCGACCTCCTCTCCTAAGCCAATACCCCTTTTCGGTTTTCTAAGTCCCCATCATCAGTCAGCACCCTAAGGAGGAACCAGATCACGATGACAAGCATGTCGAACTCCATTACTGGATTCTCCAACGCACTGTCTGCTGTAACAGGTATGTTTTAATGTTTTCACTCAATGTATAAACAGAACTGAACCAACATCGCTTTGATCACCAAGTCAATCCCGATTACACTAAAATATCTAACAGAGAGGATGGCAGTCGACGACGATGATGGTGTCGAAGACTCGAAGGTGGATAGAGAGATGTCGGAGAAGAAAACATGTCTTCATATAACACATTTATATGAAACTTATTAGCTTTCTTAGATTATAAATTCAAATATGCATCATAATAGAACATAACTTAAAGATGTGTATGACATAATATTAAATTAAATTGACTTTGTATCATCATAGAATAGAATAAAAATATATTACTATTTAATAGATTGACTATATATTATAGACGAAATAAATAGAGGCAAAGGCCCTACCTGTTAGCTAACATTTGAAGATTATATACAAGGCCTGGTGAAAATATATATACCGGACGGCCTAATGGCAAACAACAAGTGGTTAGCGACGGTAGCAAGCATATGGATCGAGTGCAGCTGCGGCGCCTCCAGCACCTTCGGAATATACTCAGCCACCCTCAAATCCAGTCAAGGTTATGATCAATCCACTCTAGACACCGTTTCGGTCTTCAAGGACATCGGCTCTAACATCGGAGTTTTATCCGGTCTACTCTACAGTGCGGTAACCTCATCATCTCGTTTCGGGTCTGGACTTTGGCCGGTCTACTTGGCCGGAGCGGTTCAGTTCTTTACCGGTTACTTCTTTATATGGTTGTCTGTGACCGGAGTCATTGACCGGCCTCACGTGCTGCTCATGTGCCTCTTCATGTTCATGGCTGCACACGCTCAGACTTTCTTCAGCACCCCCGATATTGTCGTTGCTGTTCGTAACTTCCCAGATTATAGTGGAACTAGCGTTGGCATTATGAAGGTAACTAATGCGCTTTCAATGTTATTTCGACCGGAATCTTTGTTCCGATCACTATTTTAGAGTTATATAATCTTCCTTTAATTGTAGTTATTAATATAAGAGAAAATTACCAAAATAGCTAAGATCATGGTTGAATTACGAAAATAGCCACCTCATGCGTCCATGGAGTGGCGCATCACGGATTCAAATGCGTGGGATGCGTCTGGAAGTCTTGGGATGCGTCTTTGGAGCGAAACCCAATAGAAAATGGACACGTGGTGGCAGACTCATGCGTCCTTGGAGTGGCGCATCACGGATTCAAATGCGTGGGATGCGTCTGGAAGTCTTGGGATGCGTCTTTGGAGCGAAACCCAATAGAAAATAGACACGTGGCGGCAGACTCCTCAAAGGGGTCAGGCAGATTCTTCCAAGGGTCAGGCCTGACGCCTTGGATCTCACACTCGGAGGAGTCTGTCTGACCCCTTGGAGGAGTCTGCCGCCACGTGTCCATTTTCTATTGGGTTTCGCTCCAAAGACGCATTCCATTGTTTCCAGACGCATCCCGCGCATTTGAATCCGTGATGTGCCACTCCAAGGACGCATGAGGTGGCTATTTTTGTAAGTCAACCCTGGCCTTTGGCTATTTTTGTAATTTTCTCTTAATATAACTATAGTAAATCATATATTCCAGAGTTGACTTCTTGTTAACTTATAAACTTAAATAACTATTCTGGGATCTTTTAGATATCTTTCATTTATTAGAATAAACCTAATCCAATTCTTATTAACTTATAAACTTAAATATCTATTAATATATTATTATCTGGTTTCATTTATTTGAATAAACCTAATCCAATAATATAATTGTTTGAAAGTCGTTGCATTTAGTCTTAGCATGTGCTAGCTAAAATAATTTACTTTAATAAACTATATTCTTAGTTCTAATATAATAAATTATACGTATCTTTTTCTAGGAGTGTAATTTACGTCCAACCTTTTTTTATTTTTAATATAATAAATTATACGTATCTTTTTCTAGAAGTGTAATTTACGTCCAACCTTCCAAGTGGTATCTCAAAATTTCAGCTTCCCTGCTTGAATATGAGAAATTTGGGCTTTGGTCCAAAATGTTATTCAAACATTTTTTTAAATAATATTATCTATGTATTATTATAGACAGTTTAACTTGTTAAGTTATTGTACAAATAATAATCTTTAACATACAAAAATCTCTTAACATGAGAAATGAATGAGATAACTTTTTTTATAAATTTACTTTCCCATCTTATAAGCACGTATTTTATTTTCACAATCCAAAAAAAAAAAAAAAAATCATGATCTTAGAGAAGTGGAATAATTATGTAATTTTCTAAAGTAACTATAATTACTCTACGAAACTGTAGAGTAATTATAATGACTTTACAGTAATTACTCTACTAGTATAAAATCACGATTTTTTTTACATTTTACAATTAAATATCATTATTAATTAGATGAGAAAAAATACAAAAAAAAGAAAAAAAAGATTTTCTTCACTTCTCATATTAAGGTCATTCTGTATGTTAAAACTCATTTATATATAATCTTTACACAAAGTTTAATAGTGTCATTCTACTGATACGCACCACCTAAGGTTTGCTAATGTGTGGTATCCACCCATTAAGTTTATTTATTTATTTATTTTGCTTTTAAAGATTTTATTTCCGGATAAATATAATTTGAGCCAAATTTACCAAACGCCGGGAATTGAACTCTGGTTTCACTGAGCACAAAGCCTCTACCACCCTACCAAAGTGATGATGACATATACCTATTTACTTACATATCTTATGTGTGGAGTGGTGATGCCATCTACATATTTACTTACATATCTTATGTGTGTGGGTGTGTGTGTGTGTCAAGAGTATTCTCGCCGAACTCTCCTCTTCAAGCTCAACTTCGGCAACAGTAACTCGAGAAAGCTATTGAGAAAGCCAACAATTCTATCCGGATCCTGATTCCGAATATCTTAGATCGAACATCACAAATATATATATATATATATATATATCATTAACTCACACAATCGGGTATTAAAAAATGGAATCACCATATTAACCATACAACACGACAAGTGTACCGGTCGTAGTGTAATAAAGTCGATAAGACCGAGTATAAATCCGTGGACACTGATATGCATCCCTCGGTAATAAGCATGATTTCCTACTAAACTAACAACTAAAGAAAAAGCTGTAAACAAGTAATCAGAATGGTCAAGGAAAGAAGTAGGCTCGGAAAAACTACACGAAGAGTCGAAGAGAAATCAGATATGGAGGTAATAACTTTCTAGATCAGGATCCTAATGAGAAAGCTAACTATGATAGGGAAATTGATACTTGAAAGGCCACTTGGATCTAAATATACAACTAACTCAAGAATCACAAATGCATCCTAGATCTCCACTCAGTCTCACTAGGACAACTAAGCCAAACCTAAAAGTCGAGTGAAGCTCACTAGGTAAAAAATGGATCACCTCTCGGTCTCACTATGCACTAAATATTTACGCGCCCAAAAATAAGTTCTCATCTCAGTCTCACTAATCTCAAAAGATCTAATGATATCAAGGGGCGAATCTAGTCCTAAGGGTAAATGATATGGAAAGCGGATAAAAAGGATGTCGGGAAGGAAATTCACACTTGTGCAATTTCTAACCTATAAACCAACAAACCTTAATAACCCACAACCTATATCCTCTCAGTCTCAAGGTAGGCACCAAACCGAGTTAAGCCTAACATGCATTTTCTAGATCCTAAGTCAACTCGACGAGTTATCTTATCAAATCAACAACATGAAGCTAACGATAAAAACATCGAATTTATAGCCTAAAAACACAAAGTCAATAAACCAAGATCAAATATGGATAGAAAAATATACATCAAACATAATCATGGTTACATGTTGCAACAAAAACCCAAAAAGATTCGATTTTTACATTAACGGTTACGAAAATAATATCCAAAATCCCATAATCAATCAACAAGACTCATTATTCATCCTAATCTAGACAATGACAGTTGATTAAGCCAATAATGGTTCCAAAATACATTACAAGATCAAACCTAGACAAATCTAACATAAACGAGTCTAAAAACTTGTGAAAACCTAAAATCAAAGTTGGTAATCAACATATAATCACCGGTCTTTAATAATCCAAGCCGGATCCATGAAAAGTTCTTAAAAAATGCTCCAAATCGTCACCATAAGCATCCCCAAACCAGCCTCTTTTTAATGCAAAACACCTAAAATGCTTAAATAGGCGCTGTTGTTACGGGGGCCCTATGGAGGACCATGTTGGACTATCTAAACGGTCCTCCTAGAGTTGGTTAAGAAAAATGAGGCAATAGGAGGACCGTGTTGGTAAACGTGTACAATGAAAAAAAAATGTGTACAACGGGAAAAAAAAAAGAAAAAACATTAAAAGAAATCAAATAAAGTCAAAATAAAAATAAAATAGTAAAACGTGTACAACAGGAAAAAAAGAAAAATGTGAAAGTAGTAGATGAGATAAATGTTTTGTGGGATCCGAACTTGGATCTAATTGGTATAGATATAGCGCATCAACCACTGCACATACTATTTTTAGTAACTATTCAGAACTAACAAAGTTATATACAAAAACAAATACTAGTAATTAAAAATATGTTACATCAATAAAAACCTGACATGTGGATTAATAGATCTTAGTTATCGTAAAAAGCTCTTTTTTTAACATATATAATAATAATAATAATTTATATTAAAGATGAGGATAAGTATTAGTGATATACTTGTATTAATTGATTAAAAAAAATATAAGTAAAATTTCAAGGATGAAGGAGAGAATTTCGCATGGCACTAATCTGAATTCTTTATTAGAATTTAGATTAGATGCGGATGAAGATGTTGTGACATGTACAAGATAGAAATTTCGTACGAAGTGTAGGAGAGAATCATGATCACACATTTGTTTTTCTCAATTTAAGAAGGGAAGGGTATGATGGTTTTTTCTCTGTTTAACTAGTTTCCTCCTTGATTTTCAAACGGCTATAACTTTTTCATACGTTAATATTTTTTAAAAAAAATACACCGTATTAACGAGCATTTCATTCTCTTTAATTCGAGCAGCCTACTGCTACAGTATTTTTAAAAATAATTTACAGGACTGTGAATACCCATTACGTGATTTTGAATACAGGTACATGACTACGTGATTGAATGTCTATTTACGTGATTACACATTCAACATAAATCATTACGCATTCAATGTAAATTCATTACGTGATTACATATTCAATAATAAGAACTTGATTGTTGATGTTTTATTACGTGGTTAAATCTCTAATATACGACATTATGTTGTTATTATATGTTGGTTTGGTTAATGTTTTGTATATAATTTATTCTTATACCTGATTATACCTGAAATATTAGGTATTCCATATGAAATATTATTACATGTTTTGTTTATACGTAATTACGTAATCACTCAGTAGGGTTTCACATAAATACTATAATGAAATCACGTAATCACCAGTATTTGAAATCATATAGTTATGTAATAACACATAGTCAACTATTGTTACGTAATTACATAATCACTTAGTGGGTTTTCACATAAAATATTATAACGAAATCAAGTCATCACGTAATGGGTATTCAAAATTACGTAGTCACTTACTGGGAATTCAAAATCATGTAATCACGTAATGGGTATTCAAAATCCTTCAAATTTTTTAAAGAAAAATATAGCAATAGGCTGCTCGAATTAAGGAGAATGAAATGCTCATTAATACGGTGTAATTTTTATAAAAAAATATTAACGTATGAAAAACTTATAGACGTTTGAAAATCAAGGAGGAAGTGGGTTTATGAGTCAACAATATTGGATTTTCCTATTTTAACATTTTCCCCACTTGTTCGCTTATTTTTAGTTATGTGAATTCTATATTTGGAGACCACTTAATCTCAACCATTAATCTTGCAAATCAAGGGCCAAACTTCTCTTCTACACTTCGTACATTTCTTTCCTGTTGTACAATAACATTTCTCGTGACATGTATCATTGGGTCTTTAAATATGTGCATTCAACGTATTTTTACTATCATCAGTTTGTTTTTGAAATTACAGGGTTTCTTTGGCCTAAGCGGAGCAATACTAATTCAAATCTACTACACACTATTTGACAACAAACCAACCACCTACTTACTCATGCTTGCTGTATTTCCAACACTCGTGTCTCTCGCATTCATGTCTCTCATTCACATAAACCCCTCAAACACAAGCAATGACAAACCTCATTTGAGTCGCTTCTCATTGATAGCGCTCATAATCGCCACATATCTAATGATCGTACTCATCTTTCAAAACATCTTCACATTCCCATCATGGGCTCATATTCTCACAACAACAATTCTTTTGATTATGGCATTATCACCTCTTCAAGTAGCCCTCACAGCTCAAAGAAGCGAACAACGACCACCATCTCCTGCCATGACTCCACTGATCACGACTATAGAGGATCAAGAGGTGGAAATGAATTTGCTACAGGCAATGGGCACAATCAACTATTGGTTGTTGTTTCTTGCCATGGTTTGCACATCAGGGTCAGCGTTAGCAACAATCAACAACATAACTCAAATAGGCGAGTCACTTGATTACTCTACTCTTGAAATCAACACCATAGTTTCTTTATGGAGTATATGGAACTTTCTTGGTCGGTATGTTGGTGGATTTGTGTCTGATTTATTCATACATAGATATGGTGTAGGAAGGCCATTATTTTTCAGCCTTACACAACTAACTATGGTCATAGGCTATTTGATCATTGCTTTAAGGGGAAATTTGTACATTGGTTCAGTGATTGTGGGTGTTTGCTTCGGATCACAATGGTCTTTAATGCCTACAATCACTTTGGAGATATTTGGGGTGAAACATATGGGGACTATTTTCAACTCTATTGGTGCAGCTAACCCTATTGGTTCGTATATATTTTCTGTGCAAGTGATTGGCAAAATCTATGATAAGGAAGCACAAGCAACAGGGGGGTTGTGCCACGGGCTTCATTGCTTTATGCTTTCATATTTTATATTTGTCGGGGTTTCTGTTTTCGGGGTTCTTTTTTCCTTCGTCTTGTTTCTTCGCACAAGAGGGTTCTATGCTTCAATTTTGCAAAAAAGACTGAAGCAGTTATATAAGTAGTGAAAAAGTTTTTTTTTTACTAATTCTGGACTATATATGATACATATGTCTTTATATTTTTTGTTTATAAGAATTCTGTAACAAGATAAGGTGCTTTCAAATTACATAAGTGTGAATGACATATTTATAAAGAAATAAGTAAAGTGCTTGAGATGATATATATAAAGGGTGTAATTATTGAACTTGGATGCTGAAAAGTGAAACTTAATGGGTTTCAGAACGATTTTTCAAGGAAAAATGGATCTTAGGAGGCCCTTGTGTCAAAATTCTTTAAAAAAACACATATTTGTTGTAAACATAGTTTTGTAGTTTAAGCAACAATAACTTGAATATAATTTTATTTTAAAACAATAAAAAAATAGAAAATGTTATGTTTGTTTTTATAGTTAAGAATACTTGTTTTATAAAATAACAACAATTTTACCCAATAAATCTCACAAATAATAAATCTATTAGTGAGGTTTGGGGGGGGGGGGGGGGGGGGGGGGGGGAGTGGGACGTAGTTGACACAAAGAATATTTGTTCTACGGAAAAAATCAAAAATTAATTGGGCTTTGTTAGAAGATTAGATTGTAAACCATTAAAAAATATGCAAGACACAATTTAAGTCCAATTGTATAAAACCCTAAAAATTAATATTAGGGCATATGAGGGGGATGGTTGGAAAGTATTGTATGAAATGTATTGTCGTCTACAAATATGGTTTGTTTAAGGACATCGCGTCTACAAAATGTTAGGAGACTAAGTATGCTTCATAAAAAAAAGGTTCAAAACTAATACCTACCTATCATCCAATATTTAACTGTCGAGGTTACAATAAAAGAGAAACTATTTTTTTTTTCACCAACACATAACTCTTGTATAATTAGTAGGACATGTGCCTCATTTGTTAAAAAAATAATAATTACATAGCTATATACATGAAGAATATTTGGTGAAGGATGAACACTTGAGGACCAACTAGTGAGAGGAGTACTCTCTACTCGTTTTCCACCACCATCACATCTTTATTCGTTCCATAAGTTCAAACACTATAATTTTATCCAGTGTAACCTCGGGTGTGTGGCCATTTCCGGCAATATAGACTGTTTCAACTGTTGTACCCTGCGATATAGACGCGTCGTCTTTAGTAGAGGTGTGAAATTTGTTTTAAGAGAAGCATATTGAACACGTGCCTCAGTCACAACCGTCAACACTTGTTTGTTCTTTCTTGCAGCCAAGGGTCGTACAAGAAGGTGCGGTCCAAGTTCTCGTTAAAGACAAAGTGAAGATCGTACAATAAGAAGCGGTTCAAGTTCTTGTCGAAGACAACAATTTGAATTGATTTATTTACCTATGTTGTATTTCATGGTTATTTTCCGTTTGGATTTTTACACGGTTTATGTACTACAATTTCTCAAATGTTTAAAGAGAGTATCTTATTATTTTTTATTTTGTTTTGTTAATAGATTTGTGACCCATATCCTACAAGAAAGGGATCCATCCTTGATCGTATGAACTTTCAGACGGCAACAAACGAACGATGTGCTAAATGCTTCTTCCAATGTTGCATCTGATTCTCCGGACGAGTGGCGACATACACCCATCTGGATTTCACCATTGTAAATGGTGTTAGAGAAAACATCAAGTAACTTTATTGAAAATGGAAGAAACTTGTTTACTTAAAGATTATATTTTTTAAAGCAACTAATAAATTCTATTTATTTGTTTAGTTGTCGTCTTTTTAAAGAGATTCAATGATAATTTAAATTGTTTAGTTGACAATTCAATTTTCAAGTTTTCCATTTCGTATTTAAAAAATATCATGTTACAAATAATTTATATTTTTTTATTGACTTAGGCTAAAGGATGCGGGATCATGATTGGGACATGATTCGCCACCTAGGAACATGAATAAAAGCCTACACCATCCCTTTGCCTGATCCACCATGGTTTTTATGGATTAAACCATGGCAATCGTGGTCCTCATTTCCATATTTCAAGGAATCTTTTCATTTTTCTTTATACAAAGATCAATTAAAATAAATAAGGGTAGAGCCGTATCCGAAAATGTTCGAAAATCTTTAGGCCCTGTGCGAACAGAAAATACGGACCCTTAAATATATATTTTTAAAAAGAATATATATAAAAAAATTTAAATATGTGAAAATGAATTAATGTCATTTGAATCAACACCAATCATTTAATGTAACTTGACAAAATTAGGCAATTAATGTCATTTGCATTTAATAAATAGATAAGAAACAAAAAGAAAAACAAAACTAAGGACGCCGGGATTAGAACCCGTGTCTTCTTATTATTAAAGTGACTTTCAAACCACCATACCAAATGCTTCACAATGGCATTTTTCCGATTCATTACGTATATATTCTAAATTTACATTGTAAAACTAACACAAAAACAAAAAAATTTGGGCCCTCAATTGGTTTGGGCCCTGAGCCGTCGCCAATCCTGCACACCCTTCGGGCCGGCCCTGAATAAGGGGATAGTGGTTTGGGTCATGACCACACCCTTAGTATAGTTGTTTTAGATAGTGGATTAGAGGTCGGTAACATAACACTAACATAAAAGGTCATGATGATCAGAAGGGTCATGACCACATGCCTTTGAAATATCCAAAGCAAATAAAAAGTATTTCATTTCCCCTATCTTCTCTCCACGATGTCCAAGTGGATGAAATATTAAAGTTACTGGGATAATTTCAATATATACTCCTATAGTTGAGTTGACAAATATCATATATATTTAAATTGAGTTCTAAATATCATATATACGATACTAGGTTAGAACCCAATGTAATACACGGGTTGAATAAATGTAATTTTATATACCAAATAATAAAAAAAATGTAGGGTAAATTACAATTTTCGTTCTTTATGTTTGTATCGGATTACAATGGATGCCCTTTAACTTCAATAATTACAGTCACAATTCTTTATTTGAAAAACATGTTAGACCTTTCGTCCTTTAGCACTAACTAGGTTAATTTTAAACGTTAAGTCATATCATGTGCAACACATGTGAGGGTATTTATGTCTTTTCACACCTAGTTTCTTCAACCTTATGATTCCTCATTTATAACACCACCAACACCACATCATTGTCACCACCGTCACGCCAGACTTCATCATCTACCTCCACCATCTCATCTTGTTCATCTACATTTATCAAAACCAGAACATCACTCTCTCTCCCTCCTAGACACTCTTTCTTTCTCTCTCTGCATCACCACCCATAAGCACCACTTACAAAACGTAGGTTACAAACTGAACAAAAAACCTTCAAACTAAAAAACTCAAATTACACTCCTGAACATAACTATAACAAAAATTACAAATGGGTATCGCAGAATTAGCTTTGGAATACATAATTTCCTATTTTTAAACACAAAAGGGCACTGCGTCTTCAAAAAAAAAAAAATCAAGCATACATAAATTACTAAATGGGTACTTCAGAATTAACTTTTCAAAAATCAAATCTTTAACACAAAAATTACCTAAAAATCTATAGAATAAGGGACCCTCTAAAAATCTGTTGCTAGAAAAATCAAGTAAAATGTCCAAATTCTTCATTTCAATGCCTTAAACACCAAAAAATTGGCAAAATCCCATCAACCTATTTCTAATAAAATCCATGGGCTAGGAAGCAAAACAACTGAAATTAACCAAAATCAAAGTCTCGTATACTTAATTGGGTTAGCTGGAAGACCATTTACAAGTTTACCGCAGTTGACCAACCTTAAAATCCTAGATCCCAAACCGCCGCCGGAGATACGGTTGTTTCCGCTCATGATTATCACCAGATGGCACCTTCAAACGACAACAAACATCAGCTCCGCCTTCAATCGGCAACAAACATCGTGTCCGCTCATGATTACCACCACCTTGAAACTTGGACCGTCATTCCAGATTGGCGTTCCGGCAAGGGTTTCCGGGTTGTTACAGTTCTGGCAAAGTGATTAGCATTCTTGTCATCGATTGAAGATTTATAGATCTAGAGGGGAAGGGAGTGGTGGTGATTCGCGGCAGGTGGTGGTAGGTTGTGGTGGAGGTGGTTACAGATACAGGAACTCGAGATATATGGGGCTGGTAGTAGGATGTTGTGGTATATATGTAATTTTTTTTACTAAGAGATATTTTAAAGAGTAAATTACAAGTTTTGTCTTTATGTATGTCCCAAATTGCAGGCGCTGTCCTTTGTCTTTAAAATTGATGAGTTTTGTCATTAATGTTTGCAAATCTTGTACGTTATGTCCTTTAGGCCTAACCTAGTTAGATTTTTTTGGTTAAATCAGATTGCACAAGGGTATTTTAGTCTTTTTACCTTCTTAGGGGGCATTGTGTAAACAACTTTTAATGAGGGACTCTTTGTACAAAATCAAAAAATAAAAGGTTTTATATAAACTTTATATTCTCTCTCTCACTCATCAGATTTTCCCCTCTCTCTCTCTCTTTTCTCTCTCTCATCTGAAAATCCATTCTGGGACATCTCTCTGTTTTATGAAACAAGAATGGTTGTTGGAGGTGATTAGGGGCCATCTTTCTGTTTTATGAAACATCATTACAGCACCGCACCGGAACAATGATTCGAATCAATCAACGAAACCTCACATCCATCGATCGAATCCGGCTCAGAAATCGGCAACGGCACAACGAATGAACCTGAAACGTTGAGTACTTAAAGCTGAATCGGCATCGGCATTGAAACGATTGTGAATTTGTGGATTTTTGGTTGTTAAGTTGATTGGGGGATTTGGGGATTTTTGGTTGTTTGAGTTGTTATTTGGGGATTTTGGTTTTTGATTTTTGATTTGGAGATGGCAGTGGCGGTATAGTGACGGGATCGATGATGGTGGTGGATTAGATTGAATGTGGTGGTTGATGGTGGTTGTTAGCGGCGGTGGAAGTGGGTGGTTGGTGGTGGGATGGTGACGGGTGGGTGGCGGACGTTCAATCTGTTGTTGGGTTTTTTTGGTTACATATCTTTAAACCAAAAAAGGGTTTTAATTTGGTGAATTCATACATTTTGTTTGTTACAAAGAGGTGTTTATGGTTTTGTTCAGTAGGTTTTGAGAAAAGTTCTGCAAAACAGCAAATCAAATTAGTGTTTTAGATTGAATTTGGTTAAAACCCTTTTTTGACGAGTGGTTGTAGGAGGTGATTAGGGGCGGCGGTGGTTGTGTGAGGGGCGGTCGGTGAAGCCGAGAGAGAGAGTTGATGGTGATGATGGGTTGATGGTGGTGGTCTTGCCCGAGAGAGAGTGGGGGGGGGGGGGGGCGGTGGTAGATGATGATTTTGACAGTGACGGTGGTAGGTGGGGACGGTGGTGGCTGGTGGCACTGGCGGTGGTTGGGTAAGAGAGAGTGGAATGAGTGGTGATAGTGGGTCAAGCGATGGTGGAGATGGTGGGTGGTCGGCGGCAGGTGAGGGTGGGAGCTGGTGGTGGTCGGCGGCAGGTGAGGGTGGAAGGTGGTGGCGGCAGGTGATTGGCTATGTTTTATTTGATTTCTAAAAATCATTTATAAATTAGATAAATTAGGATGTGAAAAGACAATGCTACCCTCTTGTGCCTTGCACATGACCAGATTTAACCAAAAAATTAACTGGGTTTGGCCTAAAGGACATAACGTGCAAGATTTGCAAACATTAAGGACAAAACTCATCAATTTTAAAGACAAAGGACAACGCCTGCAATTTGGGACATACATAAAGGACAAAACTTGTAATTTACTCTATTTTAAATAAAAAAGTGAAATGACTAGAATACCCTTAGGTGAATAAACTTAATTAAAAATTTTAACATGGTTAGTGCTAAAGGACAAAAGGTGTAACGAGTTTTCCAAATAAAGGACTGTGACTGTAATTATTGAAGTTAAAGGACATCCACTGCAATCTGATACAAACACAAAGGATGAAAAGTGTAATTTACCCAAAAATGTATCTTCAAAAACCTCCTTTATAACACGGGTTGAGTAAATGTAATTTTATATAACAAATAATAAAACAATATATCATTAAAAATCTCGTTCATTACATGGGTTGAATAAATGTAATTTTATATATTAAGTAATAAAAAGTTATATCTTTAAGAACCCTGTGTATTGTACGGGTTGAGTAAATTTAATTTTATATATTAAATAATGAAAAAGTTACGTTTTTAAGAACCTCATATATTGTATAGGTTGAGCAAATGTAATTTTATATACCAATCAATAAAAAGTTATATCTTTATAACCCCTGTGTATTATATGTATTGAATAAATCTAATTTTATATAGCACATAATAAAAAAAGTTATATTTTAAAAAACCCGGTGTATTACATGAGGTAAGTAAATGTAATTTTGTATAGTAAATAATAAAAATATTATATATTTAAAAAACCTCGTTTATTACACGAGTTGAATGAATCAAACAAAAAATTATATTTTAAAAAAACTAACAGATATACTCGATATATGATGGATAGGGTGATTGCGGTGATGGTTCTTATAAATGTCACGTAAACATAGTGAATACCGTATTTGAGTTGAAAGTTGAACACGGAAATAAAAGTATAGGATCAATATACATTGATTAATGTTTTTATAAACATTTTTGAAATAGGTTCTACCCATAACTGCTTTAGTTTAATAAAATAAATAAACCATTTACATTTTATAGTAATTTATATTTAGTGTTTAATTTCAGAATAAATAATTTTGAAATCTAATAAATATTTCAAAATACTATACTATCTCTTATACGAATTGTTTAAATTTATATGAAATTTAATTTTATAATTATCTTTTAATTAATATTAATTATTTCTTTAATTAAGTAGGAGACTAAAAAATAGATGGCTCCAATGAATTAAATGTGTTACCTTATTGGTTTTTTTATTATATAGTATAGATTGGTAATATATATATATATATATATATATATATATATATTAGGATCAAGAGTGAACTGAGTGAACTAATCTTGGCCCTTGATCATTTTTTAGATTAAATGTGACAACTCGTAATTTCAAGTCTTCTCTATGTACTGATTCCTTTTCACATTACATGTTATGTTGTAACTTACGAATGCGCTACATGTTTAGTTAAAGTGTTTAATTGCCTTTATATTGTGACCATGTGAGACTTATTTGGCTACACTCGTGCACCGTTAAATGTTTGTATGTGGGTGTTGGTTGATTATATCAGAACCGTTAACTGTTAAATGTGTTGGTTAGTTTAGGAACTTGTACTAACTCAGCCGGGCCGCAAACTTACTTGACACACACACATTTCTTGGCGAAATGGGCCCCTCCCATCTTGGCCCACACGTTGGATTGGGCCCGAATCAAAACCCCCAACCCATGTATTATACGTATACATATGAGGAGGGTATCATGTTACGTATTGTTTGGGAAACAAGTTCCAAACCCTAGCACCCTTATTCGTTCCTTGAAGTCGACGACAGCCCATCTATTAGGAGTTTTCATTCCCTCGAAGCTTATCTCTTGTGTCTAGCGATAATCATTCTCTGGTTAGTATGAACATGTTTATTTAATCCTTGTTTAATCTCGCTCGGCTATGTGTAACTGATTGATATGTGATTCAGTATAACAATTGAGATGTAGGAGTAGATGTTATCAAACACTAGACGTGATCTAGAACAATGTGTGATACAGATTTATGACATAGAATTGTTAATGGAACGTATTTGTTAAAGCATGCATTCTAGGATTGATAAGGTTGATTATTCATAGATCGGTTACGAATTGTTAGTCTTGATGATTAATATTCATATGATAGGGTGTTCGATAATGATGATGATTGATCTAGTTGAATGATTATTGAAAAGGATTGTGTTGTTTGGAATCGGGTAGTATGCCTCTAAACTGATTTGAATTACACCGTTTTATTTGGGCCATACAAAAGATATTGGGCCTCTCATGTAAACGTGTAAACTGGACCACGAACTGGGATCAATCGCATAGTCCAAGTGGACTTATTTTGGAACGCACACTTGACTGGGCCACGTCTGGATATTGGGCCAGATCATACCCCAATTGCGGACCAAATTGCACACCTCGGGCAAATGTCATTGATCACACCCTTGACTTGAGTCGCACACTTATATATACGGTTGCACATCAGTCTCACTGGTATAATACATAAATGGATTGTTAGATTGTTATGTGATGTTCTAACTTGTGACATGAACTCGTATGTGATTCAAATAGTGGCAAGGTGTTATGAGGTGATGTTTATCACATGCAACCTACTAGAATGCAAGATATCATGGTATGCAAAAACCGATTATTACAATGAATGTTATGGTCTGTATGTAGCACGATTCCTTGTTACGAATAGTATGACGTTATGTACAATACTAGTACGTTACCTGTGTAATGTGAATGTAGAATGTGTGATTTATGTGCATAGAACTGATCATTACCGGTAACCATGTTAGGACGTGTTTGATCAACTGATAAACGAGTAACTAATCTTACCGAGCAAACCAAAGGTGAGTTCATCTCTCTTGAGCATGCATCCCGGTGGGTGGGACAGTCAAATGGGTATTCCTGAGAGGAATAAATCTTTTGGGGTAAAAACTGGGATGTTAGATAATACACTCTTTTCCTATCACCTTAAGTCCCATCTTATACCGAATTAGTTACCTGAGAGGTAACGAGATATTAGTTGATAGCGCTATTAGGCTTGGCAACCTCACACCGTACCTAAGAGGACGGGCGTGAACTAATGACCTTAATCATGACCAATGCTTAGATAGGGGGCATTGGGGACGGGCAAAACAATCTGGTAGCCATCTTGTACGGTACTCGAGTTATTATCAATATTATTATCAATGAACTGAACTAAACACTTGGTAACTAAAGTTTTCGTAAAACTATGAACGCACCAGTTGTCTGACATACGTGTTACATGCTCGCAGGTCGTTAGATTTCTTGGATATGGAACTTGTTGTCTGGAATGGCTGGAGTGGTCATGGGTTGAACTGATTGGACACACATGACAGGCTTATTGATTTTAATACATTTGGTTTTGAAACATTTAAACAATGGTTTACTTATTGCTTCCGCTGAACTTGTTGGATTTTATTAAACTTATTGTTTGATACATTTTTATTTAAAATTGATAACTCCATTTGAAATCTGATTATGAGTTCAATATGATTAGTGGCTAGATCCTGGTACGTCACACGCCTAGCGGGGGTTTCCGCACGTGGTATTTTGGGGGTGTGACAGTTTTGTATCAGAGCCACTGGTTATAGTGCACTTGGTTTTTAAAACGTTTTTATAAAACCAGACTATAACCGAACAGTTCAGAAATAGACCATGACACTCAGCCCCAGATTGCAAGGTTCGTCTCTCGTTTACTAATTGCATAGCATATCTAGTGTACACTTATTTATGGCATTGCATGTGAATGCACACTTAGCACTACAAACTGAATTCATGTGTTACTTGCCTATGTTATGTGAATGATAGAGTCATAATGCGACATTCCTCTAGACTTTCATGGCCCATGTTTTGTGATGTCTTTTGCCTCGTTACTTAAATTTGAGGAACCTTTTAGCATGAGTTGGGAGGAGCTGAGATGAACATGCAAATTGCATTATCATTATGGGTGCACACATAATAATAATGTGGGGTGCATGTGAGTCCCGGTGAGACTTGGCAAGTGTGAAATGGGTTCCGCTCTGTTGTTTGACGTAATGATAGAACTCGATAGTCTACAGAAGTCATAGCGATGCTTGATTCCTACTCAAACCCAACTTTTAACCTTTCCCTTTTCTTATATAGAATCATGAGCGGACGTGGTGGAGGCCGCGACGGTGGACGTGGAAACATTGCTATGACTCAGGCTGAGTTAACCGATCTGATCAACACTCGTGTAGCTGAAGCCCTAGCGGCTTATCAGGCTGGTACGATATGTGCCAATTATTCCTTATCCCTGTGTTGTGTACCCAAATTTTAACCGTGTGTTGTACTCTCTTTCGTTTTTAGTTCAACCCGCGAATCAAAACAATCCGCATGTCTACGACGTTCATGGATTGTAAGCCACAGACATTCAGTGTGACTTAAGGGGCTGTGGGACTCCTGCATTGGTTTGAGAAGGCATAATCGGTCTTTGCTATGTGTAACTGTCCCGTGGGGGACCGGGTGAAGTATGCTACAGGCACATTGGAGGATGGTGCCTTAACTTAGTGGAATGCCCAGGTGCAAATGTTGGGCATCGAAATGGCTAATGCAACTACTTGGGATGATTTCAAGGAGTTGATGCGAGAGGAGTACTGTCCTCATGATGAGATTCAGAAGCTTGAGAACGAGTACTACAATTTGAAGATGTAAGGGTTTGAAATTGAAGTGTATACAAAAAGGTCACATGAGCTCGCGAATATGTGTCCTAACTTATCACGACCACCACCCCGAAGAATCGAATTGTACATCAAAGGTTTAAGACCGTCAGTCAAGAGTTTGGTCACTGCTGCAACTCTTGACAACCTGCCTCGAATCATACGTCTTGCCCACAAGATCATGGATCAGGAGGTGGAGCGTGGCTCACTACCACCACGTGTCTCTGCTACTTCTGCTACAACTACTACTCCTGCTACTGACAGCAAGCGTAAATGGAATGATGTGGACAAGGCGTCTAATTCGATACAGTTACAGAAGAAGCCAGACACTGGTAGCAACCGCAGCTTTAGTCAGTCGTCTTCTGTTAATCAGAACCAGAGCAACAATTCAAATCAGGGTTCTTATGCTGGGAAGCAGCCAAAGTGTAACAAGTGTAACTTTCATCATCGTGGGCCGTGCACCCGAGTATGTCACAGGTGCAACAAGGTGGGTCATATGGCTAGAGATTGCAGGGCTCCACTTCCAAGACAGCAACAGCAGCAACCCCCACAGCAACAGCAGCCACAACAACGGGATAGACAGCAGCCTCAGCAGAATCAGGGTAATCGCAAGGGTTGTTTTCAGTGTGGTGACGAGGGTCATTTCAGGCGGGATTGTCCTTAGTTGAATCAGAATACTGGTAATAATAACAACAACACTGGGAACAATGGTGGGAACGGTGCACGTGGAAGAGTGTTTACCATTGGTGCTGGGGAAGCTAGGAACGACGACAACGTGGTGACTGGTACGTTTTCAGTAAACAATCTATTTGCTTCTGTATTATTCGACTCTGGTGCCTATTGGAGTTATATATCTTTGGGGTTCATTCATCAGTTAGGGTTGAGTCCTACACCTCTTGTAAACAAACATGTAGTAGAACTAGCTGATGGTAAATCGATTGAAGCCTCACATGTCCTCGTTGGGTGTAAACTCGAACTTATGGGTCAAGTGTTCGACATTGACCTACTCCCCATTACTCTTGGAAGTTTTGATGTGGTCGTTGGCATGGATTGGTTGTCTAAGCACCAAGCCGAAATTCTTTGTTTGGAGAAAATCGTGTGTATCCCTCTTTCCAGTGGGGAATTTCTGTCAGTTCAAGGTCATCGTGGTGGCGCAATGGTGGGCATTATCTCAGCAATGAAATCCCAGAAGTGTCTACAAAAGGGCTACCCTGCTATTCTAGCTCTTGTTACTGATTCTCAACCTGAGGAGAGAAGGATCGAAGACCTTCCAGTTGTTCGTGAGTTTTCTGATGTGTTTCCTGAAGAGCTTCCTGGTTTACCTCCACACCATCAGGTGGAATTTCAAATTGACCTTACACCAGGAGCAGCCTCGATTGCCCGTGCTCCTTATCGTCTTGCACTAGGAGAGTTGCAAGAGCTGTCAAATCAACTCGAAGAACTGTTGGATAGAGGTTTTATCCGACCCAGTTCTTCGCCTTGGGGAGCCCCGGTTCTGTTTGTGAAAAAGAAAGACGGGTCCGTTCGAATGTGTATAGATTACCGTGAACTCAACAAGGTGACTGTCAAGAACCGTTATCCTTTACCACGCATCGACGATCTGTTTGGCCAGTTGCAAGGGTCAAGTTTCTACTCAAAGATCGACTTAAGATCGGGCTATCATCAGGTGCGAGTCCGAGAGGAGGATGTTCCAAGAACGGCTTTTCGAACGCGGTATGGTCACTATGATTTTTTGGTTATGCCATTTGGGTTGACTAATGCTCCAGCGGTTTTCATGGACCTCATGAACCAAGTGTGCAAACCGTATCTCGACGATTTTTTATTGTGTTCATCGATGACATCTTGATCTACTCCAAGAGCAGACCACGAGCGACATTTACGTCTTATCTTGGAGCTTCTGAGGAAGGAGCAACTCTACACGAAGTTTTCTAAGTGTGATTTCTGGATACGAGAAGTGCACTTTCTTGGCCATGTTGTTAACGAAATGGGAATACACGTGGATCCTGCTAAGATTGATGCTATCAGAAATTGGGCGAAACCGAGGAATCCATCCGAGGTGCGACAATTTCTTGGTCTCGCTGGGTACTATCGCCGGTTTATTAAGGATTTCGCAAGGATCGCTCAACCTCTTACCTCATTGACACAGAAGGGCGTTGTATACTCTTGGGAAACGAAGCAGGAGGATGCTTTCCAACTCTTGAAACAGAAACTCTACAGTGCACCGATCTTGTCTCTACCTGATGGTACCGAGGATTTTGTGGTATATTGTGATGCTTCGATTCAGGGTCTCGGTTGCGTGTTAATGCAACGTGAGAAGGTAATAGCTTACAATTCTCGACAGTTGAAGGTTCATGAGAAGAACTACACGACTCACAACTTGGAGTTAGGAGCCGTGATTTTCGCGCTAAAGATTTGGAGGCATTACCTGTACGGTACCGAATGCACTATCTATACCGACCACAGGAGCCTTCAGCATATTTTTGATCAGAAAGAGTTGAACATGCGACAGCGTCGTTGGGTAGAACTTTTGAACGACTACGACTGTGCCATCAAATATCACCCAGGTAAAGCTAACGTCGTAGTTGATGCCCTTAGTCGAAAGGAGACGAAGCCTAAGCGTGTTCGCGCTATGTAGCTCACTATTCACTCTAACTTACCTGATCAGATTCGTTCCGCTCAGACCAAAGCATTGAAAGAAGAAAACCTTAAGGCGGAATACTTGCGGGGCATGGAAAAGCGACTTGTGGAGAGATCTGACGGCATTCATTATTTTATGGAACGGGTATGGGTTCCTTTGTATGGTAATCTTAGAGAGCTGGTGATGGACGAAGCACACAAGTCTCAATGTTCTGTTCACCTTGCGCGAAAGTCAAGGTAGAGTATCAAAAACCCTCAGGTCTACTTCAGCAACCAGAAATACCCATGTGGAAATGAGAGCAAATCGCTATGGATTTCATCACAGGTTTTCCAAGGACTCAGAGCGAAAATGATACCATTTGGGTGATCGTTGACCGTCTCACGAAGTCAGCACATTTTCTAGCAATCAAGAAAACGGATAAGTTCTCACAGCTTGCAGCGGTTTATCTTAGGGAAGTGGTTTCTAGGCACGGGGTGCCAACTTCCATTATCTCAGATCGAGATTCGCGTTTCATATCTGATTTATGGCAGTCGATGCATAAGTCATTCGGTTCATGTCTCGATATGAGTACTGCTTATCACCCACAGAAGGATGGTCAAAGCGAACGAACCATCCAGACACTTGAAGACATGCAGCGGGCATGTGTGACCGATTTTAGCAAAGGCTGGGAGAAACATTTTCCGTTGATAGAGTTCTCGTACAACAATAGCTACCATACCAGTATTCAGGCAGCTCTGTTTGAAGCATTGTACGGACGAAAGCGCCGTTCTCCTCTCTGTTGGGCTGAGGTGGGTGACAGCCAGATCACAGGTCCGGAACTTGTACTTGAAACTTCAGAAAAGATTGTCCAGATCAGAAATCGTATGGCGACAGCGCGTGACCATCAGAAAAGCTACGCTGACAAGCGTAGGAAACCTTTGGAGTTTGCCGTGGGCAATCGTGTTATGTTGAAAGTCTCGCGGTGGAAGGGTGTAGTACGCTTTGGGAAGCGTAGCAAGCTTAATCCACGCTATGTCGGACCATTCAAAATTCTTGAGTGAATCGGTAAAGTGGCTTACAAGGTCGAGTTACCTGCTGAGTTGGGTAATGTTCATGATGTCTTCCATGTTTCGCAATTGAAGAAGTGTTTGTCTGATGAAACATTGGTTGTACCGTTTCAAGAGCTCAAGATTGACGACAAGTTGCAGTTTGTCGAGGAACCTATCGAAATCATGGATCGGGAAGTCAAGGTTCGCAAGCATAGTCGAATCCCGATCGTGAGGGTTCGTTGGAACTCAAGACGTGGACCAGAGTTCACGTGGGAGCGCGAGGATCAGATAAAGCTCAAACATCCTCAACTGTTCCCAACTGAACAACTTAATCATGATGCAACTCGTGAATTTCGGGACGAAATTCCCTTTCAAGTTGGGGATGATGTGGCACCCGGGGGAAATCCGCGGTCATCCCGAACTACCACTGCTTTTCTCTCCGAGACTATTTAGCAGGTAAATATTCTTCTCTTCTCTTTTCTTTCATAGCGGTAAAACTCATCCAATTTCGGGACGAAATTTCCTTTAAGTTGGGGATGATGTGACAACTCGTAATTTCAAGTCTTCTCTATGTACTGATTCCTTTTCACATTACATGTTATGTTGTAACTTACGAATGCGCTACATGTTTAGTTAAAGTGTTTAATTGCCTTTATATTGTGACCATGTGAGAATTATTTGGCTACACTCGTGCACCGTTAAATGTTTGTACGTGGGTGTTGGTTGATTATATCGGAACGGTTAACTGTTAAATGTGTTGGTTAGTTTAGGAACATGTACTAACTCAGCTGGGCCGCAAACTTACTTGACACACACACTTCTTGGCGAAATGGGCCCCTCCCATCTTGGCCAACATGTTGGATCGGGCCCGAATCAAAACCCCCAACCCATGTTTTATACGTATACATATGAGGAGGGTATCATGTTACGTATTGTTTGGGAAACAAGTTGCAAACCCTAGCACCCTTATTCATTCCTTGAAGTAGACGACAGCCCATCTATTAGGAGTTTTCATTCCCTCGAAGCTTATCTCTTGTGTCTAGCAATAATCATTCTCTGGTTAGTATGAACATGTTTATTTAATCCTTGTTTAATCTTGCTCGGCTATGTGTAACTGATTGATATGTGATTCAGTATAACAATTGAGATGTAGGAGTAGATGTTATCAAACACTAGATGTGATCTAGAACAATGTGTGATACAGATTTATGACATAGAATTGTTAATGGAACGTATTTGTTAAAGCATGCATTCTAGGATTGATAAGGTTGATTATTCATAGATCGGTTATGAATTGTTAGTCTTGATGATTAATATTCATATGATAGGGTGTTCGATAATGATGATGATTGATCTAGTTGAATGATTATTGAAAAGGATTGTGTTGTTTGGAATCGGGTAGTATGCCTCTAAACTGATTTGAATTACACCGTTTTATTTGGGCCATACAAAAGATATTGGGCATCTCATGTAAACGTGTAAACTGGGCCACGAACTGGGATCAATCGCACAGTCCAAGTGGACTTATTTTGGAACGCACACTTGATGTCACACCCCGATATTTCCACGTATTACCGGTGGGCCCGGTGGGGAGTATCGTGACGTAGTTGATATCATCATAGTCAAACAACACAATATATAAATGCACAACGGAAGCAAAAGATAAATATATTACAAACCGATATAAAGTAATATCAAGTATTACAAACGGAATGTAAAGGATCCACAGGCGGATCTAAAATAGAAAGATAACACTGTTCAACAGACTTTAACATCTAAAGCTTGCGAGACTTGATTATTGATGCCTGGAGTAGCCAGCCTATTACCTATAGTACCTGCATTTAGCCTTTTTGGAAAATACGTCAGTTTACACTGGTAAATACAATTTAACTGACTCATTTTGAAAAGAGTTTGAAAATTGATTTGAATGCACTTCGGCAAAAATATCTTTTATAACTTGGGACAATTATTTGAATATAATACTTGTAAAAGAATTGCATGTTTCTTATGCGTTCAGTAGCCCAGTTCGTGCTGGGTTAAAGCTTAATAGACACACCACATGATATAGTCCCGCGGCGGGTTGTTCCCGTTACCAGCGGTTATACCTTGTTATTTATAAATGCACTAGCGGGTGTACGCCTACACGCGCGTGCTAAGGTCGTGGCCATTTCGTAGAATGATGCCAAGGATATCCGGGACATGGTCATTAACCACCCAAAGGCTTTAAGCAAACAAAACAATTTAAAAGAGCCGATTAATATCAATTAACCACCATACGATTAAAGATTTAATGCCCGACCAAGCGGTATTTTATATACCGTACCCCAAGCCCGTATAGGGAAAATAAGTTAAAAGTATTTACCTGAGCTAAATATAAATTCAATCCCAGCCATATATTAATTCAGCAAGTACAGATAGCTTTTAATGGGCTCCTAATCTGGAACGAAGGTTTTAATAACCTATTAGAATCCTAACGGGTCTTTAATTAAGTCTTGACTTAGACCGGTTAGTTTTCAAAAGGAAGATACGGTTCAAACGCATGATAAGGCGAAGACCGAAATAGAATGTGATTTAGACCCGACAAGTTTGAAGACTTGTCTTATATGGGTAATCTAAACACATTCTGGATTTTGAGGTAAAAACGATAAGGTTTGACCCATTTCGGCTAATTTATGCAAACTAGTTACATAAACCAAACCGAACGTGCAAGAAGCGTAACGAGTAACCAAAAGAGTCATCTACAGGTTTCCTAAGTTAATATGCCTTAAATATGTTGAGATATCAGTAGGATACCTTCCATTATGCCCAAAACGAGTTAAATCTCAATTTAAGCCCCGTAGGGGTATTTTGGTCATTTTAAAGATTATAAAAGAGATTATTTATAAATCTGAGATTTGGTTCTGAAATAATCAGTAAAACAACTTCATTTAATAGGTTATATCAGTTGGTGATAAGTCCTATGTGCCAAAATGGTTTTAAACCCATACTAGGCGTTTAATACGCGTAAAAAGCCGTTTTAAGCGATTTCCGGGTTATACCGGAAATCTGAGTTTTCTGATCAGGTTATAAAGTTCAAAATACTTTATTTTTTATATAAAATTAGTAGCAATTGGATTGGTGTCAAAATAATATGTAGAACTCATTTTATGACCGAAAAGGGTATAATCGGTATTTACCGAATCAATGCCATAACCTCAGGTTATGAGCAGGTTAAAAATAATTAAAAATCTTTAAAAATCTCAAAATATTATATTACATTAGTGGGTAAAAGGTTTGGTGTCAAAAATTGGGTTTTGATAGGCTTTATGCTAATTGCGCCGTTTAATTACTAAAAGGCGTTATAATTACGCTAATGAGCATAACTCCTAATCTAGACCTCCAACTGATGTGAAATTTTAGGGACATGTTTATAAATCAGTATCAAAGATTATTGTCCTTTCACATTTCTTAAATTCTCGTTTTATGGTCAAAAGGGCATTATGGTCAACTTTAAGCATTTAACGGAAACGTGTAAACGAATCGGGTAATCAATGAACCAACCACAGAGGGTTATGCTAACATGTAGCCTGGTCCTAAGGAAGCTCTAAGGCATTTCCAAATCATACTAAATCAGGTCAGAACTGAAGTCAAAGCAAAAGTCAAAGTTTTGCGACTTTCGGTTCCGAACCGGGTCTAAACAGAAAATTGTCGGATCAAACAAGCTTAGACTAGTTCTTATACTTATTAACAAGTTATGTGAGTGATAAAATAGGTTACATGCCTTCTACATTGTTAATTAGGCGTTGATTCGCAAATTAAGGTTCTGTTGACTTTTTCTTATCAACTTTGACCCGTCATTTGATCTAGTTAGAGTGGGAATCAGAGGGAGCCCTTTTAAGGGTTTAATGCCCACATAATTACCAACTTATAACTACCTTCAATTCGACTAATCACTGGACCATTAATGATTAATCGCTAAGTCAACCGTTAATTACGACGGTTTGACTTTTAAGCTAAAACTAAGTAAAAACTCAACTAAGAAAGGTTAAGCGTACTTACCAAAGTCTAATGCACTATTAGAGATGGCTTGGGTCTGCTCTTAAGTTCCAGGAAGCTCCAGAAATGCAGAAGTGAGGTGTGATCAATGGTTGCAACATGAGGCCTTTATATAGTGTTCAAAACTCACTAGATCATTGACACACAAGCCTAGCAATGGCCATGGATCATCCACATATGTCCCTAAGGGCCTAGGGGTTATTTAGGGGTCGTCCAAGATGTTGAAAATCGTTTATAAGTCAGTTAGAAGCTCAAATAGGCTACTGCCTGTAAATTCTGGTACTGGGCATTTCACGCGGCCCGCGTAAGATCTTAATATGTCTTACGCGGCCCTCCTAAGGCCTGACTTCAGGTTTAAAAGCTTTTTCAGTTTGCATCCTTGGCTCTACGAAAGGTCAACTAATCTTTATTTCTTGCATTTTGACCCCTTCATATTTACATACAAGGGCTTCAAGACTTATACCCACTTTGTTAAGTCCTTGGTCCCTTTATGTTTACCCGAAAAGTCATAATTTTCAACGTTTACGCTTTAACCCCTCGTATACGAATTTGATCATAACTTTCTCATATGATTACGAAACTTTATGAAATTTTTATCACACATTCTAGTGAGCATAACTTACCGTTACAAAGCTTCGGGTTTGCTAAAAGGTCACTCAGAGGTATACCTTAAACATGTTGACACATTTAACCCTTGTAGTTTGTAATCTCTCACTTTCTTTCATAATTAGCTTCGTATGATCCATGATTCATTCGTTTAAGGGTATGAGCATCGTGTAGGGTTACTGTAAAGTATATTAATCCCTTATTGACATTTTGAACCCTTATATTCACATACTTTCCATGATTGTCAACTTTAGTCCCTCTAGAGTATTCTTTCACACGTTCAAGCTTATGACACGTGTCAATACATTATAGGACGTGAATTTTCGAGGTGTTACATCCTCACCCCCTTAAAAGAAATCTCGACCTTGAGATTTGCTACAATGCTGGAAGTACTTTTTTTTTGTCGCATAATGGACTTTACTTCTATAACATATCTGGAGTCTTTCCAAGTTCTCAAAGTGACCCCTATATTAGGTACATGTATCCTTTTGGGGATTCTTAACCTGTCGATCCTCAATCGATACAGGATGCTCATCACATCATAATTCTGCATATCATTATGTGATAGTGTTTCTTGACTTATTGGCGAAACACATCCTTCAGTCACTAGTGTGCAATGTATTGCGAGCTCTGCCAAGCTCCCAAAATAGGTTTTAGCTTATAAGCTACTTGATCTTGATACATTCGATTTCCTTCGAATGATTCTATATATTCAGAGCTTAACTAGCCTGATAATTTAACAAATTTGGCACACCCTTCCTGGGTGATATCTTTTGTTGAACCTTATCCTTAACAAGAATTTAGGAGGTTTGCTATTTTCATTAATCTTTGATTTTCTGCCGAATACTGGCATCTTACAGATGATTATGAATTTGCGTGATCTTATTTGTTGTTTCTAATGCAACTTTCAGATCCTGATAATTGGACTTACCAATCTATTGTCCTATCAATGGACGTTTAACATTCCATCTATACAAGATCTTCAAAGGAGCAGCCTTGATGCTTATATATCAACTATTATAGAAAAGCTTATCTTGAGGTGGGATGGTTATTCCAACCACTGCTTAACTAATTTTAAGGAATAGCTAATCCTTGTCGTTAGTCGAACAAATCGACGATCCTGGGCAGCTGATGGCAATTCTTAATCGTTGCCTAATTAGGGTTGCGGTAACAATGCATAAGCCAAATGAACCGTCTTTCATAATTACTATACCGAATTCTCAGGATATTGAGTTAGGCTATATGAACGCTCTATTTTAAAAACTTAGCTAATCGGGGTTTTGATTCTCCCAATGATGGTACTAGCCGTCTTGGAGATTTTATAATAATACAGCCTTAATGGGATATAAATCTTCATTCTACCTGCCTTTCAGGGGTAAACAGGGTAATCTTAGGAGAAGATAATCAAGACACAAGGAGGTTACAAAGATTTCCATATCTCAGGCTCCAGTTCACCCATCATTGCTTGTGTCAAATAAGTGACACATTTATGTTACTAGTTCACGAGTTCCTTAATCGGGAACATTTACTTGGACAATTTCATTCTGGATATCTCCTTTGAATACCATTAGTTGACTTTAGTACCATATGACCTCTCGGAATATCTTTGTGGTCCCATGCATTAAACCTCCATACTGATCAGGCATGGAAGCAATCTATGGAACTTATTAAGATACACCAGTCCTCATATGGCGCCTTTATCATACCATCTGGTATTCGGAATCGATGGAGATTAAAGAGATATTAACTATATATGTTGACGCATTTCCTCTTAGAAAGAGGACATTTCGAAAACTCTACGTCTGAAGGTTTCTGATAGGAACAAAAGAAATGATTCTTACGATTTCGTCTGTAAATTTTACCTTACACTTATTATCTGGGGTTCTTACGGGAAAAGTTCTAAAAGTTTGCTAAGCCTAAGATCTTATGAGAGACTTAGCAGCACCCGAACCCAAACACAACTCTTAGCAATAAATCACAATAAGGGATTTATCTAGTGTCAATATAAATGTGAGATGCCCCTAATCATTTATTAGGAGGGTTAAACGCCTCCATTCTTAATCCTTTTAAACTTAGCTGCAAAATCTTTGACAAATTTTTGGGCAGTCTCAGCTTTGACTGGTTATTTCTTAATCTATATAACGTGAGTAACTGAGGTAGATCCATAATGGATTTATAATGAGCAGGTTTTTAAACCTTAATGTGCCCTCTTATTGCCGATGCTAACCACTAATAATTATTTGCTTTAAGTTTAGATTTTTGGGTAAGCTGAATAGGGTACTATCTCAGTCAATGAATTAAAATTTGCGACATACTGTCGACAGTCTAGAACTTTTATGGCGAGAGTCAGAAAATTCTTATTTCATATTTTCCATTTTGTGATGTGGATAATAGGTTTTTCTAATAAGGTCCTTAAAAACTTGGACCATCCCATATTGCGTAAGGGGATCTTTCTTGTGGACTTTATTAATGTCCTCACTAATTGAGGGTATGCCCTCTAACGACCGCAGTGCATATCTCACCGTGTCCTCTCCAGCATAACCGTTGATATACTTAATGGTTTCTATCTTGTCTAACAATTTCTTGCAATCGATGGCCCCCTTTTTTATTATTGAAGTCTCTTGACTTCCAAGAGACGAAGTACTTTTAAGTACATCCTAAAAAGAATGGGGCTCCTTGCCATACATGATTCTGCTGGGTTTATTCTTCGCAATTTAAGTATAAATATAGCTATTCTCATGAGCAGCGATATGCGTTTTAAAGCAAACCGCGTTCAGCTTCTTGAATCTTTTTTATGACTTATCTCATAGCCTTTCTAACAGCTGCGTTAATCACAGTTCTGGAGATTTACTCCATTAACATTTGAGGTTCACATTGGATTCATTATTAACATTTGTCGCATCCCCAGCATCGCGACTGTTGTTTGTCTCTTCTGAATTTTCCATACTCGAAGTCTTGGTATTAAATACCAAATTCAACAAGTGCTTGGGCACTCCATGCCCAGTATCTCCTTGACTGGTCAAGGCTCCCCATAAGGAGTCTTGATAACTACTTGCTTCTTATCATCCACAATATGGGCTTGGTTACCAGACGACCAATCCATTCCTATCACGGCCAATTCTACTTTATACTTAACGCTTAGAGTTTTAACAGGCAGATTTAATGATTTACAAAATCTATTGTCTACGAGAGACTTATCTGAACCTGAATCAAATAATACTCTAGCATGAGCGTTATTGATAAAGAAAGTACCTGTTGTGACATTGTTATCCTGGACAGTCTCTTGAGCATCCAGTTGAGAGCTTCCAGCTTTGATCTTCTTAGCTTCCTCAGGCTTTTTAGCGTATCTAGGGCAATTGGTCTTAATGTGCCCTTTCTCATTGCAACCATAGCAGGTTGCGTCTCCCAATCTCTTGCAATCCAAGGTCTTATGCTCCTTGGACTTGCAGATTCCACAGGGTAGAGGTTGAGATTCAAATCTGCATTTCCCGAGGTGGTATTTCCTACAAGTTTTGCATCTGGTCTTTTCACCTGGCTGCTGGTTGTCCTTTAAATCCTTGCCAGACTTAGCTGCTCCTTCCTTGGCAGCCTTAGGGCAAATGGTACCGAGGTGCCCTATTTCATTGCAACCATAGCAGGTTGCGTCCTTTATGCCTTGGCACTCCAAAGTCTTGTGCCCTTCCTTATTACAAATTCCACAAGGCTTAGCTTGCGCATTTAAAGTGCCTTTTCCTTTAGTCGCCTTCTTTGGGCAGCTGGTCTTTATGTGCCATTTTTCGCCACAACCATGGCAGGTCGCATCTTCCATCTTCTTGCAATCCAAGGTCTTGTGACCCTTGGTTTTGCAGATTCCACATAATTTAGCATGTGGGTCGATGGTGCACTTTCCAGAATGTTGCTTCCTGCGGTTATTGCATTTGGGCTTTGCCTCCTTTGGCTTGGACGGGTTATGGTTTGAACCGGTCTTACCCTTTTTACAACCTTTATTTGGGGTATTATCGTACTTTCGCTTATGATCCTTCAACACACGGTCCACAGCGTTGTTTACGGCTGTATTTATCATAGCCTGTAACTCAGTGCTTGTTAAGTTCAGTCTTGCATCATTATTCTGATCAACTGGATGATTGTGAGCTTCAGGGGAGTCAGCCATGGTGAAGCTTTGAAGGCTACAAACCAATTAGTAATAATTTGTTTAATCATATAGCGAATTGTCGAATTTGATGAATAAATAGCCATGGTGCAATTAAACCATATAGGCCAATAGATAGTATTTAATTTATTTGATTATGTTTTGCCTAAGTTTTTAAATAAACCATCTTTGGCATTTAAACGGAATATAATCCTTCATATTTATTAGACAGGGGACATAAGTCACGACTGCCAATGTCATACTGACATCTTTTATATATAGCACAAGGGCTTGTTCCAAAGGACTTTTTGATGGCTCAGAGGCCTTGTCACTAGGGAAATTTTAAAACATAATCAATGATTCCTTTGGATCGGAAAATTTCATAGTTCATTGTCTTGACAAGAAGTTATGAAATAAAAACTATCTTTTTCATGCATTCATCTTTGCCCGTAGGTATACATCTCGAATGGATGTTTTGATGCATACATCATGTTCGACGTTTATTAGCCATGATTCCTATTGATCGCTTATTCAAAAAGGGGTTTGGAAATTCCTAATATAAAGATGACAAGCGTGATTTTATTGCATCACCTTTGTTAGGAGTGTTAACATGTTTGCAGATGTTAACAAGGATCTGAATCTCTTTTTAAACAGGTTTTACCATCTTAGCTAGGTCTTTAATGACGTTCAAGCTAGGTTATACCTTTTAAGATTCTCTTTTAATATTTATACTGGCAGGGAAGGAATGATATTTATTTTATTCAGGATTTTTATCATAAATCCTAATTTACAAGTTAATAATAGCACAAAAGGCCTAGTCGCGTAGACAAGTTTAATTTATAAGTCATGATTTCAGAGAATCAGGGCTTTAAGGTTTGAATCAAAGTTCATTACCTTTTCTTGACAGGGAGTTGTAGGCTACCACTGTCTTTAGTCTCAGAGGACATTAACTATAGCCCGTAGGCACTTCCCTTCTAAGGGATGTTTATAATATGATCATCTTATAGGATGATATAAGCCATGATTTCAGAGAATCGAGGCATTAAGGTTTGAATCAAAGTTCATTACCTTTTCTTGACAGGGAGTTGTAGGCTACCACTGTCTTTAGTCTCAGAGGACATTAACTATAGCCCGTAGGCACTTCCCTTCTAAGGGATGTTTATAATATGATCATCTTATAGGATGATATAAGCCATGATTTCAGAGAATCGAGGCATTAAGGTTTGAATCAAAGTTCATTACCTTTTCTTGACATGGAGTTGTAGGCTACCACTGTCTTTAGTCTCAGAGGACGTTAACTATAGCCCGTAGGCACTTCATCCTTAAGGGGTGATTATATAAATAAGGGAAATTGGGGTAATCTTATTTAAGGATGAGTCATGCGATTTTATCAAACCACGTCTGCCAGGAATGTTAACATGTTACAGATGTTAACAAGGGTTTGAATCTCTTGAATAGGTTCTACCATCTTGGCCTTGTCTGCAGTGACATTTAGGCTAGGTTTTACCTTTAAGATTCTTTTTAATATTTAACGCAGAACAATCCTAAATCGAGGTGTTAACAAGGATCTGAATCTAATTGAGGAACTACCATCTTGGCCCTGTCACAAAATAACACGTGGCTAGGTCTTGTCCTTTTTAGATTTTGCCATTTTATTATAAAGGTAGATCATATAAAAGGAATGTTATTTTCCATTTATTTCATATTTCATGTTTAGAATGAAAACTTAAATTTAATCAATCCACTATATGAAAATAAAAGTACAGAGTTGCCCTAAGCGGGACTTGAAAGGAATAATGTTGTCCTCGAAGGGACTGAAAGATAATTATGTCCTTATAAGGACTACATAAGGAAACGATCTTTAGCAAAAGGAGTTTCTTCTTCATATTATTTCTGAATGTTTTCTCCTTGGTTGCACGTTTATCCTCATCGCAGTACAAGGCTCCGTATTCCTCGGCTTCAGATGGGGAGGATTTCCATTACGGCTCCTTTGCTTGGCGATATATTAAAAGTATATAAATTTGAAAGCAATAGTTCTCCGAACAGAGACGAGAACATTCCTATGTTAAGTCTAGACTCAGAAGGTCAAGGAATGTGCTACTGTGTCATTGAGATTAAACACAAAAGGATAGTGTTTAATTCACTCAATGTTGGCTCTGATACTAACCTGTCACACCTCGATATTTCCACGTATTACCAGTGGGCCCGGTGGGGAGTATCGTGACGTAGTTGATATCATCATAGTCAAACAACACAATATATAAATGCACAGCGGAAGCAAAAGATAAATATATTACAAACCGATATAAAGTAATATCAAGTATTACAAATAGAATGTAAAGGATCCACAGGCGGATCTAAAATAGAAAGATAACACTGTTCAACAGACTTTAACATCTAAAGCTTGCGAGACTTGATTATTGATGCCTGGAGTAGCCAGCCTATTACGTATAGTACCTGCATTTAGCCTTTTTGGAAAATACGTCAGTTTACAATGGTAAATACAATTTAACTGACTCATTTTGAAAAGAGTTTGAAAATTGATTTGAATGCACTTCGGCAAAAATATCTTTTATAACTTGGGACAATTATTTGAATATAATACTTGTAAAAGAATTACATGTTTCTTATGCGTTCAGTAGCCCGGTTCGTGCCGGGTTAAAGCTTAATAGACACACCACATGATATAGTCCCGCGGCGGGTTGTTCCCGTTACCAGCGGTTATACCTTGTTATTTATAAATGCACTAGCGGGTGTACGCCTACCTACACGCGCGTGCTAAGGTCGTGGCCATTTCGTAGAATGATGCCAAGGATATCCGGGACATGGTCATTGACCTCCCAAAGGCTTTAAGCAAACAAAACAATTTAAATGAGCCGATTAATATCAATTAACCACCATACGATTAAAGATTTAATGCCCGACCAAGCGGTATTTTATATACCGTACCCCAAGCCCGTATAGGGAAAATAAGTTAAAAGTATTTACCTGAGCTAAATATAAATTCAATCCCAGCCGTATATCAATTCAGCAAGTACAGATAGCTTTTACTGGGCTCCTAATCTGGAACGAAGGTTTTTAATAACCTATTAGAATCCTAACAGGTCTTTAATTAAGTCTTGACTTAAACCGGTTAGTTTTCAAAAGGAAGATATGGTTCAAACGCATGATAAGGCGAAGACCGAAATAGAATGTGATTTAGACCCGACAAGTTTGAAGACTTGTCTTATATGGGTAATCTAAACACATTCTGGATTTTGAGGTAAAAACGATAAGGTTTGACCCATTTCGGCTAATTTATGCAAACTAGTTACATAAACCGAACCGAACGCGCAAGAAGCGTAACGAGTAACCAAAAGAGTCATCTACATGTTTCCTAAGTTAATATGCCTTAAATATGTTGTGATATCAGTAGGATACCTTCCATTATGCCCAAAACGAGTTAAATCTCAATTTAAGCCCCGTAGGGGTATTTTGGTCATTTTAAAGATTATAAAAGAGATTATTTATAAATCTGAGATTCGGTTCTGAAATAATCAGTAAAACAACTTCATTTAATAGGTTATATCAGTTGGTGATAAGTCCTATGTGCCAAAATGGTTTTAAACCCATACTAGGCGTTTAATACGCGTAAAAAGCCGTTTTAAGCGATTTCCGGGTTATACCGGAAATCTGAGTTTTCTGATCAGGTTATAAAGTTCAAAATACTTTATTTTTTTATATAAAATCAGTAGCAATTGGATTGGTGTCAAAATAATATGTAGAACTCATTTTATGACCGAAAAGGGTATAATCGGTATTTACCGAATCAATGCCATAACCTCAGGTTATGAGCAGGTTAAAAATAATTAAAAATATTTAAAAATCTCAAAATATTATATTACATCAGTGGGTAAAAGGTTTGGTGTCAAAAATTGGGTTTAGATAGGCTTTATGCTAATTGCGCCGTTTAATTACTAAAAGGCGTTATAATTACGCTAATGAGCATAACTCCTAATCTAGACCTCCAACTGATGTGAAATTTTAGGGACATGTTTATAAATCAGTATCAAAGATTATTGTCCTTTCAGATTTCTTAAATTCTCGTGTTATGGTCAAAAGGGCATTATGGTCAACTTTAAGCATTTAACGGAAACGTGTAAACGAATCGGGTAATCAATGAACCAACCACAGAGGGTTATGCTAACATGTAGCCTGGTCCTAAGGAAGCTCTAAGGCATTTCCAAATCATACTAAATCGGGTCAGAACTGAAGTCAAAGCAAAAGTCAAAGTTTTGCGACTTTCGGTTCCGAACCGGGTCTAAACAGAAAATTGTCGGATCAAACAAGCTTAGACTAGTTCTTATACTTATTAACAAGTTATGTGAGTGATAAAATAGGTTACATGCCTTCTACGTTGTTAATTAGGCGTTGATTCACAAATTAAGGTTCTGTTGACTTTTTCTAATCAACTTTGACCCGTCATTTGATCTAGTTAGAGTGGGAATCAGAGGGAGCCCTTTTAAGGGTTTAATGCCCACATAATTACCAACTTATAACTACCTTCAATTCGACTAATCACTGGACCATTAATGATTAATCGCTAAGTCAACCGTTAATTACGACGGTTTGACTTTTAAGCTAAAACTAAGTAAAAACTCAACTAAGAAAGGTTAAGCATACTTACCAAAGTCTAATGCACTATTAGAGATGGCTTGGGTCTGCTCTTAAGCTCCAGGAAGCTCCAGAAATGCAGAAGTGAGGTGTGATCAATGGTTGCAACATGAGGCCTTTATATAGTGTTCAAAACTCACTAGATCATTGACACATAAGCCTAGCAATGGCCATGGATCATCCACAGATGTCCCTAAGGGCCTAGGGGTTATTTAGGGGTCGTCCAAGATGTGGAAAATCGTTTATAAGTCGGTTAGAAGCTCAAACACGCTGCTGCCTGTAAATTCTGGTACTGGGCATTTCACGCGGCCCGCGTAAGATCTTAATATGTCTTACGCGGCCCGCCTAAGGCCTGACTTCAGGTTTAAAAGCTTTTTCAGTTTGCATCCTTGGCTCTACGAAAGGTCAACTAATCTTTATTTCTTGCATTTTGACCCCTTCACATTTACATACAAGGGCTTCAAGACTTATACCCACTTTGTTAAGTCCTTGGTCCCTTTATGTTTACCCGAAAAGTCATAATTTTCAACGTTTATGCTTTAACCCCTCGTATACGAATTTGATCATAACTTTCTCATACGATAACGAAACTTTATGAAATTTTTATCACACATTCTAGTGAGCATAACTTACCGTTACAAAGCTTCGGGTTTGCTAAAAGGTCACTCAGAGGTATACCTTAAACATGTTGACACATTTAACCCCTATAGTTTGTAATCTATCACTTTCTTTCACAATTAGCTTCGTATGATCCATGATTCATTCGTTTAAGGGTATGAGCATCGAGTAGGGTTACTGTAAAGTATATTAATCCCTTATTGACATTTTGAACCCTTATATTCACATACTTTCCATGATTGTCAACTTTAGTCCCTCTAGAGTATTCTTTCACACGTTCAAGCTTATGACACGTGTCAATACATTATAGGACGTGAATTTTCGAGGTGTTACACTTGACTGGACCACGTCTGGATATTGGGCCAGACCGTAACCCAATTGCGGACCAGATTGCACACCTCAGGCAAATGTCATTGATCACACCCTTGACTTGAGTCGCACACTTATATATACGGTTGCACATCAGTCTCACTGGTATAATACATAAATGGATTGTTAGATTGTTATGTGATGTTCTAACTTGTGACATGAACTCGTGTGTGATTCAAATAGTGGCTAGGTGTTATGAGGCGATGTCTATCACATGCAACCTACTAGAATGCATGATATCATGGTATGCAAAAACCGATTATTACAATGAATGTTATGGTCTGTATAACATGACGTTATGTGCATTACTAGTACGTTACATGTGTAATGTGAATGTAGAATGTGTGATTTATGTGCGTAGAACTTATCGTTACCGGTAACCATATTAGGACGTGTTTGATCAACTGATAAACGAGTAACTAATCTTACGGAGCAAACCAAAGGTGAGTTCATCACTCTTGAGCATGCGTCCCGGTGGGTGGGACAGTCAAATGGGTATTCCTGAGAGGAATAAATCTTTTGGGGTAAAAACTGGGATGTTAGATAATACGCTCTTTTCCTATCACCTTAAGTCCCATCTTATACCGAATTAGTTACCTGAGAGGCAACGGGGTATTAGTTGATAGCGCTATTAGGCTTGGCAACCTCACACCGTATCTGAGAGGACGGGCGTGAACTAATGACCTTAATCATGACCAATGCTTAGATACGGGGCATTGGGGACAGGCAAAACAATCTGGTAGCCATCTTGTACGATACTCGAGTTATTATCAACATTATTATCAATGAACTGAACTAAACACTTGGTAACTAACGTTTTCGTAAAACTATGAACTCACCAGCGTTGTCTGACATACGTGTTACATGCTCGCAGGTCGTTAGATTTCTTGGATATGGAACTTGCTGTCTGGAATGGCTGGAGTGGTCATGGGTCGAACTGATTGGACACACATGATAGGCTTATTGATTTTAATACATTTGGTTTTGAAACATTTAAACAATGGTTTACTTGTTGCTTCCGCTGAACTTGGTGGATTTTATTAAACTTATTGTTTGATACATTTTTATTTATAATTGATAACTCCATTTGAAATCTGATTATGAGTTCAATATGATTAGTGGCTAGATCCTGGTACGTCACACGCCTAGCGGGGGTTTCCGCACGTGGTATTTTGGGGGTGTGACATTAAAAGGGTAAGATGACATTACCCAAGTATGTTTAATTAAAATCCCTTAATTTTCTCATATCTTAACTCTCTCTCTCTCTCATTTTTAATTATTTCTCCATTATTTCTTTATCCATAGATTTTGTTTTAATTTCAACTTGAATATTGTTTTTCTTTTATTATCTGTATATATAGATATCATAATGCATTATTTTTAACTTTTTATAATTTTCAATAAACATTAAAAAATTTCTCTGAGATTGAAATTGTAATTATTTTTGGGCATTAATTTTTTTTAATATGTGATGAAGTTATTTATTTTTGCATACATGTGATATGTTTCATTTTCATTAATTTCATAATTTTTATATGAATCTACCCGTGTGCATGCCTAATATACTATATGTTGTTAATATACACATATGTAACCATTTCTGAATATAATACACAGATGTATAAAGACTGTACACATATGTATAAACTAACAGCTATGTATCGTGTATAAACTGATAGTTAGCGAGAATGTACACTTGTGTATAAACTAACAGCTGTGTATACTGTATAAACTGATACTAGAGAGACTGTACACATGTGTATACACTAACAACCATGTATCTTGTATATACGGAAACTAGCGAGATTTTAGGGATTTTGATTATATTATTTAATAAATGCAATTTATAAAAGACACAAATACCCTTCTGTCATTTATTTTAAAGGGGAGTTACAACATTATAATTACAATCTTGCCATTGTTTAAAAATCTCTAGATTATGTAATCCAATGGCCCAGATTAGTTCACAGTTCACTCTCACCCTGGTGTTCACTCAAGAACCCTACCATATATATATATATATATATATATATATGTATGGGAAGGTTCAAATGAAAACCACTATTTAACGCGAAAACTCAAAAACTAACTAAAAAGCCTAAAAAACATACCAAAATTTTTTAACCAATTTTCGCTATTTTATGTATATAAAAAAAAAACTTTTTTCAAAAAAAAAAAAAATTGTTGTGCACTTGTGTATGTATACTAGACATGTGTATTATTACACATGTGCACTTCAAATTTTTTTTTTGAAAAAAAGTTTTTTTATATACAAAAACTAGCGATTTTTAATAAAGAATTGTAAAAAAAAAACTTTGGTATGTTTTTTAGGCTTTTTTAGTTAGTTTTCCAGTTTTCACGTTAAAAGTGGTTTTCATTTGAACCATCCCCTATATATATATGGGAATTATAGAGAAAAAACTCACTTAAGTTAAGAAAACTCATGAAAACCTTATGTAACAATTTTTTCTAAAAAATTAAGGAATATAAGTTACATGTTATCGAACGTCTTGTACCAAAAAATAAAAAATAAAAAACATCGAGGGGATTTTTTTATAATTTTTTAAATATTATAAAAAATAATAATACAATTGCACAAATCAACCTTTAAGTTATAAAAGGCTGGTGAAAAGACCAAAATACCCTCATATGCAAAGGATGTGGGGTAACTTAACTGAGTTTTTAGACAATGTTAGTTGTAAAGGTTATAGAATGTAACATGAACATAAAGTTTGGGTTGGCCGATTTCATAGTGAAAAATATGAAGTGTAGTTTCGATATAACCTAAAGGTTGATTTTTGCAATTTAGTCATATATATATATATATGTGTGTGTGTAAAATGAATTTTTAAAATTTTTTATAAAAAAATCCCCTCGGTACTTTTTTTTTTTTTTTTTTTGATACAAAACGTTCGATAACATGTAACTTACATTCCATAATTTAAAAAAAAATGTTACATAAGGTTTTCTTGAGTTTTCTTAACTCAAGTGAGTTTTCTTTATATCCATCTCATATATATATATATGTGTGTGTGTGTGTGTGTATGTGAGAGAGAGAGAGAGAAAGATCCGTTAGAAACCACCCTTTATTACGAGAACCGCGAGAACCAATGTGAACACAACCAAAAATACCTAAATATCTAAAAAACACACAAAAAAAAATGTAATATTTTTTTAATAAAAATTGCTATTTTTCGTCAATAAAAAAATTGGAGACTAAAACTAGCGATTTTTAGTAAAAAAATTGTGTTTTTTAGACTTTTTTTAGGTTTTTTTGGGAGATTTAGCTTTATGTTTTAGTTTTTAGCATTTAGCTGGGTGGGGGTGGGGGGGGGGGGGGGGGTTAGGTTTTTGGGGGGTTTAGCTTTATGGTTTAGTTTTTAGCATTTAGCTTGGGGGGTAGTTTTTTTTAGGTTCTTTTAGGTTTTGAGTGGTGTAGTGGGTTTATTTTGTTGTGTTCACATTGGTTCTCGCCGTTCTCGCAATAAAGGTTGTTCTCTCATGAACCATACCCTATATATAGGGTGAGAGTTGGCTAAAAAGTTTATTTTTCCTACAAAGTGTAAAAAGCCATAAAACACTATAATGTCAACCATAAAACGCTCAAAACCCACAATAACAAAGTGAAGATTACTAAAACACCATATTTGTGGGTTTTATGTTGTGTTTTAGATGATAAGGCTTTGATTATCGAAAGACTAACATTAGTGTGTTTTGTGTTGATTATCATTTTGTGTTTTATATTCATAGTTCTATGATGTTGTGTTTAAAGTTTATATGGCTTGTTAGGGTTTTGCTATTGTGTTTAAGTGATCTTCACTCTGTTATTTGTGGATTTTGAGTGTGTTTTATGACTGAAATTATGGTGTTTTATGACTTTGTACACTCTGTAGGAAAATGGACTTTGTAGCCAAACCCCACCCTATATATATGTGTGTGTGCATGATGTTCAATGGGGAACGCTAAAAAAAGTGGAGAATTGGGGAACTGTAAATATATCTTAAAATTTCAATATAAAACGCTAAAATTTATTTTTTTCAAAATTTTTTTGGAGCTTTTATATATAAAGATGTGTAGAACTTTTTTCACTTTTTTTTAGGTGGGGAATCAGGGAACACTTAAAAATTGGGGAACCGGGAACAATGTATTGACCTTTTTGTACTGTTTTTAAGGAGTTTTTTATATTTTTTTTTTAGTTTTTGAATTTTTTTTAATAAAAAGGTTTCTACATGTATTATATGCAAAAGCTTCAAAAAAAATTAAAAAAATGATTTTTAATATGTTAAATTGAATTTTTAACGTGTTAAATGTATGGTTACCTAGTTCTCTACTTTTTAAGTGTTCCCCATTGAACTATCTCTCTCTCTCTCTCTCTATATATATATATATATATATATAGGATTAGGTTCATTTGTGAGCAATTTTTTGAGAGTGAATTGTGTGAACTAATCTTGACCCTTGATCATTTTTTAGATAAAAAAAGGTAAGATTGACATTAGCCAAGTACTTTTAATTGAAATCCATTAATTTTCTTCTCTCTTAACTCTCTCTCTCTCTCTCTCTCTCTCATTTTTAATTATTCCTCTATTATTTTAATTATAAGAGATTGAAGTGCTAATGTTTTTTTTAAATAAACCTAATTAAATTATGTATTTTTAACATATGTGTATACAGGTCAGTATATACAATTATGTATACACTTGTGTATTATATTCAAGTACACATGTGTATACAGGTCGGTATATATCAGACGTATACACCTGTGTATTACTCAAGTACATAGTGTATACAGGTCAATATATACCAGACTTATACACTTGTGTATCACTACATATTGTTTCCACTATACATATTTTCATTAAACATTGATTTAATGCATATATGTATAGAGAATGTTATTAAATATTTTTAATCTTGTTCTAGATGGAACATTATTTGATAATGTTTGTATTTTTTTTTAAATTAACAAATATTAGGTTAGGTAATATGTGAGAGAAAAAAAGTATAGAGAATGTAATTAAATATTCATTTAATTGGAAATAGAAATCGAGAGAAAAATAAATTAATTAACTGAAGAGAGAAAAATACAGTTATACCCTTGTGTCTATTAAAATACATGTAAGTTACAAAATATAATTACAATCTTGTCACTAAAGAAAAAATCTAGATCTACAAAATCAATGGTCAGGATAAGTTCATTTTGTTCACAAATACATCATTGTTCACTCATGAACCCTACCCTATATATATATATATATATATAGTGTGAGGTTCATTGGGGAACACTAAAAAAGTGGGGAACAGCGGGGAACCGACTCAAACGAAATCCGATTGGGCTCATTCCAGCGGTGTTGGAACCGGCTCGTCGAACCCTAACTAGGATCTCTTAACCCTAAACCCTAAATCAGAACCCCTAAACCCTAAATATATTAGGGTTTGGCTTTTAGGGTTTAGCTTTAGGGTTTAGCCTTAGGGTTTAGCCTTAAGGTTTAGCTTTAGGGTTTAGGGTTTAGATTTAGGGTTTAGGGTTTAGCTTTAGGGTTTAGCTTTAAGGTTTAGCTTTAGGTTTAGCCTTTAGGTTTTAACTTTTAGGGTTTATAGTTTAGATTTTACAGTTTAGCTTAGGTTTTAGCCTTATTTTTTAGTTTTAGGGTTTAGAGTTTAGGAGTTAGGGTTTAGGGTTTAGGGTTAAGAAATCCTAGTTAGGGTTCGACGAGCCGGTTCCAACGCCGCTGGAATGAGTCCAATCGGAGTTCGTTTGAGTCGGTTCCCCGCTGTTCCCCACTTTTTTAGTGTTCCCCAATGAACCTTCCCCTATATATATATATATATATATATATGGGCAGGATTTAGGGAAAACGGTGAGAAATGTGAAAGCGGTGAGAACGCTTCTGATCTGTCCGATCAAAACAATCTATGGATTAGATTAGCACGGTGGCGTCTTCATAAATAACATAAACTTTTTAAAGTGGACCCGAATCAATAAGGGCAAAAAGGTAAATGTGCATCTACAAAACATATCAAACGAGACTGAAACATATATACTTCCCAGCGAAATCTCCCCAACTCCTACGAAAAACGCTAAAATCCAAAAAAATGCGAAACCACAAATATTATGGCGTCTAAAGATCAAACAAGATCCAAAGGCAAAAAAACATAGTGAGTTAACTTTGATGTACATTATGCTAGTTTTATGATGTTTTTGGCATTCTAATTTTATCAATAAATGTGCACTTTCTATGGGTGTGGAAGAGGAATGGTCATCTGCTCCAAAAAGCCAAAAAACCACTGAGCAAAGAAAGATGACAACAAAACATGGTACAGATGGTTACTTTTTATGATGTTTGTTTGTAAAACTCCATATATCATGTAATATACTTAGATAGTTTGTTACTAAATGCCAAAACATGTATCGTTTGTATAATATTGTTTAACTGTATGAGAACGCCATTTTATATATATCATTTGTATTATCAAACGTCATGTATCATCTGTGATTGTCTTGTTGAACAACATATATCATTTGTCTATGTTATTAAACGCCATGTATCATTTGTGTTATTAAACGCCATGAAAAACTAAAACGCCATGGAAATTTATCATGTTTTATAGACGAAGAGGGGTTGAGAGTAAGAATAGATGTGCACACCGGCAAGGCCCAAAATGCCAATAAGAGGAAGGCCTTAAGTCAGGATGTTGAGGTTGAGGAAGAACCATTTTATGAGTTAAGTGGGGCTAAAGTTTTTTCAAGAGTAAAACCTACAAACTTGACTGCTTGGTTTATAAATCTAAATCAAAATCAAAATCAAAGACAGGCAGTAGAAAACATGGGGTTTGGTGTTGCACTCTTGGTTTAAAAAGGCGCGCCTACCCTGGCTTTGCGGAAGCGTGGTTAATTTGGTGTGACTTCTTAATACCATAGCTTAACCATAACAAAGCTATATGAAATAAAATCATGCAAGATTATCCATTCGATTAAGTTTTAAAACCAGAGTAACATAACATTGTCTTAGGGACTTACAACCTCATAACATAAAACATTGTCTTGAAAAACCTAAACATCAACATGAAATAAACGCAGTTTAAGATTTGTGACTCGTCCAGGAAAAAGTCACATTTCCTAAACCCGGATGACCTCGGAACCCATATGCAGCGGGAAAACATAACATACCGCGCCAGATCTTTAATTTCCTGAAATACATGTAAGTTGAAAAATCAACAATAATGTTGAGCGAGTTCATGTGTAAGTGAGTAAGTAAACCTTTGTGAGTATAAAAATAGTCTTGGTATGTAGCAAATAAGGGAATTGAGATCACCAATGGTTTGCAAGGCCACTGATATATGTGAAGTGCAAATAGGGAGACTCAAACCTAGCAGATTTCGCCACGGCATTAGTATGTGGACAAAGTCACCCCGAGGTCCGTTTCTAGTTTGGCCTGGGGCTGGGCTCGCTACACCCAGATAGATCTACCGCTCCTGTCCCTCGGTCCTGCCATGAGGACTAATGGCCTCATATTGCTCCTACCCACTCACATGATCTAAGTAGTAAACCTCCTTACGCTAACCATACCGTGTACAAAGTACTTGTAATCAAAGTAACATGTATTTCACCCCCGCAGTTAAGAAAATCTGAAAACAGTTAGAGAAAAGGGGGACATGAACTCACAGTGGTGCGTCTCTACCAAGTATGCCTCCAAATCGATCAGTTGTATGACGACCTACACGTGCTAACTCTATTAGACGGATGGCCGTGCCTTAGCTTTATGGTTTAAGTTTTTGGGAAATAGTTAGGCAACTATTTCGTGTTTACATTCTGTATACTTGGTAGTTATTCTCCTTCCCAAGGATGGGGGATTTAATACATGTGCGTTCGTATAATTCGGATTACACTATTAAGTCTCACTTAATATATTTTATTCCTAACTCCAAAATATAAATATTCTTCCCAAAAATATTATATTTTAATACATGTGATTTTCCCAAAATAATACTTAGTAATATTATTTTTACTCTAAAAATAATATTTACGTAGTTCACAAAATAATCATAAACACTTATACAAGTGATGTTGTGATAAATATATACTAAATACATTTATGTATCACGTTTTATTTTGTGAAATCCCACCTCCGGTATTTTGTAAATAAGTTGTGGCGAAATCCATATTTTGAAAACAAGTCGAAAAGTATTTCTAACACTTATAGTAAAAATAATTCTAAGTGTTAGGTTTTTAGAAAAAATTCGCCAGAGTTTCCTCTGTAACTGGAGGTGGCCACGCTTTCAAGCGTATCATTTTCTTTTACAAATCCACCAACAATTTTTCTCATTCAACCAAAACAATGTTCAAACCACAAACTAGTCAAAATGTGTATATAAATCGCATAAATTTTATGAACTTGTGATTCATTCAAACTATGAAGTAAATCCCATTACTTTTAGTGGATCTTTATATAAAACAATCCGATTTTGTAAAAACCTCGTTTTTAAAGAAACTCCATCTTTACAACTTCTCGTCATCTTTTCCAAAAATAGTTATTTTGTCGAAACTTTGTGTTACACAAGTGTTTACACACTTGTGTGTTCTAAAACCATTCTTGTTAGTGTAAGGTCTGTCTTTAAAAATATGTTTTCTCTTGACACATGGTCCTTTGAAAATACCGCTTGTAGATACGTAGATCTACTAGTTTTAAACACTATTGTACAAACTAAAACACTTTTACACAAGTTCATGATCCGTGTGTGGTAGAGTTTCATCTTCTAACCCTTGTTACACTTAAACAAGCTTTATGTCATAATCCAAGATCATGACTAAACCGGGTTAAATGATGATCCGAGCTAGCACAACATAGATCGGGTCCAAATAATCACACAAATCAAATACTACAATATTTACACAACTTATGTGCTTTTAACCACCATTTTTAGTGTTTTTAGTAGACTTTAAAGCATTATCTTGTAAGATTTCGAGTTTTAACCGTTACACATCGTATTAACCACTTCAAAATAGTTCGAGAAGGTGATTCAAGTAACATACCACTAGCTCAAGGCTAGGGAAGAATCTATGCGAAAAATGCGTGGATAAAAGCAAGAGAATGAGGTCCTTCGCCTTCCGTTTGCACCAAGACTCCTCGTATGTGACCCGTAACACTTGTATGGACTTGGGATTGCTTGATCAAAATCGAACAATGATGGATGGGGGGTGGGTGCTCTCGGCCGAGAACCAAGAGAGGAGAGAGAGGTGTGGAGTGGTGAGTTGTGTGATGAAAATGATCAAGTGTGTTTAGTCTAGATCTTATAGACAATGCTTAAGCTAATTACCCAATGGTCACTATGTCTTATAGATATTAAGCAAACATGATTTAATAAATCACAAAAGTACAAAGTGTGTCCCCCCCTAGTTGGGGACGGTTAGAGAGGGGGGGGGTCCTAGTCCGAATCCAACCATTAGTTAGGACAATAGTTAGGTTAAGTAAGTTAGTTAAGTGCTTAACCCGGTTACTTGTGTGTCACGCGTTACAATGGGTGTTAGGGTATTCAGGGACCCTAACTGGCTCAGAAAAAGATAAATAATGAAAATAACAATATTTTCATGTTCCGGGTATAGTCCGGTTGTTTGGTTGGATAGTAATCCGTTAAAGTGCTTAACAAAGCTTTAAAGTGTCGTTAATACCCTTTTTAGTGACACAACTTATTTCTGACAATTTGGAAAGTGTCTAGTTATATTTTTCTCATGTTTTGGCACTTTATTAGTTAGCTAAAAGCTGAATTATCATGTAAAGTGCTGAGTTTTTGTACTTAGAGTACGTTTTAGGCACATCCAGTCATTGTGACTTATTCCTAGAGACGCAGTTCTACAACCCTTGTATCCCTACACTCACCACTAGTGTAGCAAAATATTTCTGGCTCATACAGGCCTTAGAGGCAGTGTCTGCCTGATGCTGGCTTTATCAGCATGTTCATTAGGTTATCCGTTTATTGTGCTACTGTGCTTTTGTGCATCATGTTTGTCACTAAGGTCCAGCATGTAAATAATGTAGTGACGGTAAGCAAAGTATGATGCAAGTAAGTACATGTATCGGTATTCAAGTAGCAGTTTATTCACAAGTTCAAGCAAGCACAGTAATTAAGCAGTAATTAATTATTAATTAAGTCGTACGGATACCTGGTTTAGTGAGGGTTGTCACATTCTCCCCCCGTTAGAAAAATTTCGTCCTGAAATTTTAAGTTCTGCTTGTAGATGCAGGGTTCTCAGGAAATAGGTGGGGGTATTTCTCTTTCAACCGGTCCTCACGCTCCCAGGTGTATTTAGGACCATGTCTGGCATTCCAACGAACTTTGACGAGCTTGACACTGCTCCGGCGGGTCTTGTTTACTTTCCAATCCGTAACCTCAACCGGTTCTTCAACGAAATGGAGCGTGTCGTCAACATGAATCTCGTCGATGGGAATGGCAATGTCATCTTGAGTTGGACTTTTCTTCAGGTTGGATACATGGAATGTATCGTGAACACCATTCAGTTCGGCAGGTGAATCCAACTTGTATGCTACTAGTCCTATTCTTTCCAAAATTCTGAAAGGACCAATGTAGCGCGGATTTAACTTCCCACGCTTTCCGAAGCGTGCCACACCCTTCCAGGGTGAAACCTTTAATAAAACCATTTCTCCCACTTGAAATTCCACATGTTTCCGGTTTGGATCCGCATAGGCCTTCTGTCTGTGGCGAGCTGCTTCGATGTGTTTCAGAATCTGCGTAATCTTGTCTGTCGTCTCTTGGACGATTTCGGGACCAGCAAGCTGCCTATCACCTGCGTCAGCCCAACATAAGGGTGATCGGCACTTGCGTCCGTAAAGGGCTTCAAATGGCGCGACACCAATACTGGTGTGGTAGCTGTTGTTGTATGAAAATTCGACCAAAGGCAAATGCTTATCCCAGCTACCGCCCAAATCCATAACACACGCTCTCAGCATGTCTTCCAAAGTCTGTATCGTTCGCTCGCTTTGACCGTCAGTTTGCGGATGAAACGCAGTGCTTAGATTTAATTGTGAGCCAAAAGCTTCTTGGAAGGATTGCCATATCCTTGACACAAACCTTCCGTCTCTATCAGAGATGATCGAGAGAGGTACTCCATGACGTGCGACGATTTCTCTCATGTATATTTCGGCCAACTTGCTCGTATTATCCTTCTCTCTGATAGGTAGAAAGTGTGCGGACTTTGTTAATCGATCCACTATTACCCAAATAGTGTCATGGCCTCTCGGCGTTCTTGGCAACTTTGTAATAAAATCCATGGAGATTTGTTCCCATTTCCACTTGGGAATCTCAGGTTGTTGCAGAAGTCCTGAAGGCTTCTGGTATTCCGCTTTCACCTTAGCGCATGTTAAACATTTGCTCACATAAACAGCAACATCGCCTTTCATCCTAGGCCACCAATAATAATCTTTGAGATCCTGGTACATCTTATCCGCTCCAGGGTGGATAGAGTATCGCGACTTGTGAGCTTCATCGAAAATAACCTTCCTTAAACCTCCAAACAAAGGAACCCAAATCCTTTTCTCAAAACATAACGTTCCTTCCTCGTTTGGTACCAGTAGCTTCTCCATCCCACGGAGATATTCTTCTCCAAGGTTTCCTTCCTTGAGAGCTTCTTTCTGCGCGGCACGAATGCGCAAGGAAAGATCGGTCTGGATAATCATTTCTAAAGCCCTAACCCTTATGGGCTTGATCCTCTCCTTCTGACTTAGGGCATCGGCGACCACATTCGCCTTCCCTGGATGATACTTTATCTCGCAGTCGTAATCGTTCAACAACTCAACCCATCGTCTTTGCCTCATATTCAGCTCCTTCTGGTTGAATATGTGTTGTAGGCTCTTGTGATCTGTAAAGATTGTACATTTCGTACCATAAAGGTAGTGTCTCCAGATCTTTAATGCAAAAACCACTGCGCCAAGTTCCAAATCATGTGTGGTATAGTTCTTTTCGTGCACTTTCAATTGACGCGATGCGTAAGCAATAACCTTTTGGCGTTGCATCAACACGCAACCCAATCCTTGGCGTGAGGCGTCACAGTATACCACAAAATCATCCGTACCTTCCGGTAGTGCTAAGATTGGCGCATTGCAGAGCTTATCCTTTAGTATCTGGAATGCTTCCTCCTGTTTGATTTCCCAATCAAACTTCTTATCTTTCTGCATGAGGAGCGTCAATGGTTGAGCGATCTTCGAAAAATCCTCAATGAACCTTCGATAGTAGCCAGCCAAACCCAAGAATTGCCGAATTTCGGTTGGCGTCTTTGGCGTTTCCCAATTCTTAATCGCTTCGATCTTGGTTGGATCCACATGGATTCCATCTCCATTCACCACGTGTCCAAGAAATTGTACTTCACGTAGCCAAAACTCGCACTTAGAGAACTTGGCATACAACTGTTCCTTCTTCAGCAACTCCAAAATAGCTCTTAAATGTTGTTCGTGCTCGACCTTTGTTCTTGAATAAATCAAGATGTCGTCGATAAACACAATCACGAACTTGTCCAAGTACGGCTTGCAAACTCTATTCATCAAATCCATAAAGACTGCAGGTGCGTTTGTCAAACCAAACGGCATAACAAGGAACTCGTAGTGTCCATAACGAGTTCTGAAGGCTGTCTTCGGGATACTCTCCTCTTGTATCCTTAACTAATGGTATCCAGATCGAAGATCGATCTTTGAATAAAAGCTGGACCCTTGCAGTTGGTCAAACAGATCGTCAATTCTTGGTAGAGGATACCTATTCTTGATCGTCAGCTTGTTTAGCTCCCGGTAGTCGATGCACATACGAAAACTACCGTCCTTCTTCTTGACAAACAGGACCGGAGCTCCCCAAGGCGAGAAGCTTGGTCGGATAAATCCTTTGTCTAACAACTCTTGAAGTTGTGTCGACAGTTCCTGCATCTCAGACGGAGCAAGTCTGTAAGGTGCCTTAGCCACAGGTGCAGCGCCTGGAACTAAGTCAATGCGGAACTCTACTTGTCTCTGAGGTGGCAGTCCAGGTAAGTCCTCTGGGAAGACTTCTGGATATTCCCTCACGACAGGGATGTCTTCTATTCTTGGCTCAGCAGCCTTCTTATCCACAATGTGCGCCAGGAAGGCAACACATCCCTTTTGCAAACACTTTCGCGCTTTCAGGCAGCTGATAATTCTTAACGGCGTATCACGCTTCTCTCCGTGAACCACAATTGTTTCGCCATCTTCGGTTGGGATACGAACGACCTTTTCGTGACAAACTATTTCAGCCTTGTTGCCTGATAACCAATCCATTCCTACCACCACGTCGAAGCTTCCCAACTGGACTGGTAGTAGATCCAGAGCAAACTCACGCTCTCCCAATTCGATCACACAGCCTCTGATAACTTCATTGGCTTCTACTAACTTCCCATTGGCCAATTCGATGGAGTACGGAATATCTAACTTATTAGCGGCTAAACCAAGCATATTCTTAAATTCTAACGACACGAAGCTATAATCGGCACCGGTATCAAATAAAACGGATGCATAGCGTTGGTTTACAGGGAACGTACCAGTAACAACATTGGGGTCCTGGCGCGCTTCCCTTGCTTCGATTTGGAACACTCTTCCACAGGCTTGGTTTAACTCTGGGCAGTTCCTCTTAAAGTGCCCGATATCACCGCAGTTAAAGCATCCAAGTCTTTGCCCGTTTCCACCTCCATTTCCAGCTTGGTTGTTGTTTTGGTTCGCATTACCAGCCTGATTCGCATTGTTGCCTCGATTCCCGTTTCCTCCATTGTTCACTTGTGGGCGATTTCCATTACCACCACGATTATTATTTCTATTCCCAAATCCTCCTTGGCCTCCCCGGCCAGCACTAGCCCAATAAGAATCCTTCAAGTGGCCCGGCTTTCCACATGCTTCACATACTTTCACATTACAATGGCCAGTATGGTGGCGTTGACAGGTATTACATTTGGGATGGGTGCCCTGATATCCTTTTCCTTTCTTTCCACTGCCAGTTGTAACCTGAGCTGGCGTGCCTGATCCTCCTTTCTTAACCGCCACACTGGCGCCCTGCTTGAAGTTTGAGAACTTCCGTTTGTTACCTCCTGATGACTCGACGTGAGTCTCTTTCTTCTTAAGCTCAGCATCATCAAACTTGTTCAGGCGAATGGCCTCCTCTGTGAGAGCCACGCTCAAATCGATCGCCTCAGTAATGGTCGCAGGCTTTGATGAGGTCACCATGCTTATGATTTGAGGAGCTAATCCCCAAATGAAACGTTCAATCCGCTTGAACTCCGGAGTGACCATGTAGGGTACCACATGTGATAAGTCATGGAACCTTTGAACGTATTCTGCGATCTTTGGACCTTCCATTTTCAAATGCCAGAACTCGGTTTCCAATCTTTGGATTTCCGCGCGAGAGCAGTACTTTTTGCGCATAAGTTCCTTCAGTTCGGTCCAGGTTAGCGCGTAGGCAGCAGCTTCACCAAGTGTCTGTACTTGCAAATTCCACCAAGAGAGGGCTCCATCCAAGAATAGCCCTGAGATATAGGTGACTTGCTGATCTAGTGCGCATTTGCTCATGCGAAGAACAGATTCAGTTTTCTCGGCCCAACGAACAAAGGCGACAGCACCTCCTGTGCCATCAAAGTTGACCGGTTTGCAGTCTAGAAACTGCTTGTAGGTGCATCCTGCACATACGTTATAACATACGATCGGCATTAGCATCATTGCTAAAGATATCCAATTAGGTCATGGTATGTCTAAATGTCTTAGTATTACCATGAGGTGGATTATTGTTGTTGCCAGTGTTGCCAGAGTTGCTTCCACTAGTCCCTTCTTGAGAGGCGGCGTATTGTGCAATGGCAGCAGCGATAATTTGCTGGAGTTCCGCCTCATTGGTAGGCATGCGTGTCTCACGTCTCGGTGGCATCTTCTAAAAGATGTGTTTACGTCGGTCAGGCCATAGTTATAATACATACGTTTTATGATAGTAATAGTACATAACATCTCATGTTATAATCACATCAATCACACAACATCCCATGTTACAAACATCAATCACACAACATCCCATGTCATAGAATATAAATAATCAAATCAAGCATCAAGTATGGTGAGAATACTGCGATTGCCATATATCGAGACCACATAGTAAGCGTACAAGTACATCACAGTGTCATACAACATCAGTCGACTAAGGGCTACATCACCCTAGTCCAAAAACTATATCAAATCAGTGTCAATACATCAAATACATGTCAACAAAAGTCAGAATCAAAATGTAGTCTCCAAAAATGCTGTGCAGTCAAAAGCATTCGCCGTCTTCTCACCAATGTCTACCTATACGGTACTGAAGAGCTCTACACGGATGGCGGTGGAGGAGGGGGAAAGTGAGTGTAAAACAAGCGACGCAAATGGAGCCAGTCCTCCTCTATGGCTCTCTGGGTACGCAAGAATGAAGCAACCTGCTGCTCCAGGGCAAAAAGGCGTGCAGCATAGTCTGGTGGTACAGGTCGAGAGGGCTGTAACGGAGAGTGGGTCTGACCCTGGCACTGACACGGCGGCGGCTGAGCTCTCTCAAGCTCTTGAATGCGCTGTGTGTGTGCCTCGTGCTGGGCGACAAAAGACATCAGAACGTCCTCAATAGTATACCCCATGTGGAAAGAATGGTAGGGGTCAGTCGGTGGCATAGCAGAAGATGATGTCCAAAGGAACGGCTCACTGGTGGGATCAAAAGGTGCCACATGAAATGGAGAAACAGTGGGAAAAGTAGCAGACGGTGGTATAGATACCGGTACATGTCCAAAAGGGTGAGCCGAAGAACCCTCTCCAGGTCGCGCTGGAGGTGTAAACCGAGGAAATGAAAAAGAGGTATCAATGTAACGGGTATCAGGGATCTGAGGGGGAAAAGGTGGGACCTCGTCATCAGCAGGAATCCACCCACACTGGGCGTGCTCATCCCGGGGGTCGATCCGTGCCTCAAAAAGCGCACGATCAAACTGGGCTGGCATAGGATCATGGTGAGGTGCAACAAGGGGGTCAACTGGTGCATCAGCAAGAAGTGGGGGATCAACATGATCAGCAACAATAACATGATCGTCCTCCAACAATGGAGCATCTACAGGATGATCATCAATAGGTGGGTCAGCAAAGACAGGCTCAATAATAGGTGCGTCAGCATGAACTGGGTCATGCTCAAGTACTGGGTCAGGAGCAGGGTCTAGTGGCTGCTCGGGCTCATCAAAGGCCATCTCAAAATCAAACTCAGGGTCGATGGGATCAACTGGGTCGACTGGATCCTCCATAGGCTGATCCATGGGTATAAACTCCATATCCTCATCTGGGTCGAATCCTGGGGGAAAGACAGGATCGGAATCCTCCACCTCCTCGTGGTCGAAAGTAAAACTAGGAATAGGGGCAACAGAGGATGCCTGGTCGGGATCTGATCCGTGAGAAAAGTGCTGCGCACTCTGAGTGTGTGAAGGTGTGGAGGCCACAGACTCGAAAGAGTCTGGGACCAGAGAGTGAGCAGGTGACTCCTCGGCGGGAGCATCTGCGATCATCAAAAGATCTCCAGCAGCAAGAAGGGCCTCGCCCTGAACCTCGTCCTCTAAGGGCTTGTCATCAAAAAGATCGACGTCGCCATCAGCGTCGGCGTCGAGAAGCAAATCATAAGCAGGATAAACAGCTAAGGGTATGGGAGCAGGATCTCCACTAACGGTAGGTCCCCGGCCAAAGGGCCATCAGCGAGCTCATCAGCACCATCAGGTAAAGCGAAGGGCTGGAAATCATCCTCGTCCGTGCTCGTAACGTCGGATGTGTGAACCTCGCGCTGAGAAGACTCTAGGTCGTCCGATACTATAGGTCTAGGTCCTGTGGTGTCTGAATCACCAGTGCCAGAGGTGTCCATGGTGTCTGTAACATAAACACAAACATGCACAAACAGTCAATCATACAATCAGATAATCACATAAGTTACCAAGTAAGCATTCAAATAGTTCTCCTAGTCCCACTAGCCTCCCAGCCTCTCAGACTGCTCTTCCTAGTCCCACTAGCCAATTCTCCTAGTCCCACTAGCCAATTCTCCTAGTCCCACTAGCCAATTACCTCGATCTCTCAGACCGAGCCTCGGCCTCCAAGACCGAGCCTCAGCCTCCAAGACTGAGCCTATAAATAATAAATAAATGTGCTCAACATTTGTTTGTAAAAAGTTTTGGATCTGGACTTAAGTGGTATGCAGTAAAAATGTTTTCGTGAGAGCCCTAGTGATCATAGTCTAGACTCGAGAAAGAATCCTAGTTCGCTATGATCAGAGCTCTGATACCAAGCTGTCACACCCTGGCTTTGCGGAAGCGTGGTTAATTTGGTGTGACTTCTTAATACCATAGCTTAACCATAACAAAGCTATATGAAATAAAATCATGCAAGATCATCCATTCGATTAAGTTTTAAAACCAGAGTAACATAACATTGTCTTAGGGACTTACAACCTCATAACATAAAACATTGTCTTGAAAAACATAAACATCAACATGAAATAAACGCAGTTTAAGATTTGTGACTCGTCCAGGAAAAAGTCACATTTCCTAAACCCGGATGACCTCGGAACCCATATGCAGCGGGAAAACATAACATACCGCGCCAGATCTTTAATTTCCTGAAATACATGTAAGTTGAAAAATCAACAATAATGTTGAGCGAGTTCATGTGTAAGTGAGTAAGTAAACCTTTGTGAGTATAAAAATAGTCTTGGTATGTAGCAAATAAGGGAATTGAGATCACCAATGGTTTGCAAGGCCACTGATATATGTGAAGTGCAAATAGGGAGACTCAAACCTAGCAGATTTCGCCACGGCATTAGTATGTGGACAAAGTCACCCCGAGGTCCGTTTCTAGTTTGGCCTGGGGCTGGGCTCGCTACACCCAGATAGATCTACCGCTCCTATCCCTCGGTCCTGCCATGAGGACTAATGGCCTCATATTGCTCCTACCCACTCACATGATCTAAGTAGTAAACCTCCTTACGCTAACCATACCGTGTACAAAGTACTTGTAATCAAAGTAACATGTATTTCACCCCCGCAGTTAAGAAAATCTGAAAACAGTTAGAGAAAAGGGGGACATGAACTCACAGTGGTGCGTCTCTACCAAGTATGCCTCCAAATCGATCAGCTGTATGACGACCTACACGTGCTAACTCTATTAGACGGATGGCCGTGCCTTAGCTTTATGGTTTAAGTTTTTGGGAAATAGTTAGGCAACTATTTCGTGTTTACATTCTGTATACTTGGTAGTTATTCTCCTTCCCAAGGATGGGGGATTTAATACATGTGCGTTCGTATAATTCGGATTACACTATTAAGTCTCACTTAATATATTTTATTCCTAACTCCAAAATATAAATATTCTTCCCAAAAATATTATATTTTAATACATGTGATTTTCCCAAAATAATACTTAGTAATATTATTTTTACTCTAAAAATAATATTTACGTAGTTCACAAAATAATCATAAACACTTATACAAGTGATGTTGTGATAAATATATACTAAATACATTTATGTATCACGTTTTATTTTGTGAAATCCCACCTCCGGTATTTTGTAAATAAGTTGTGACGAAATCCATATTTTGAAAACAAGTCGAAAAGTATTTCTAACACTTATAGTGAAAATAATTCTAAGTGTTAGGTTTTTAGAAAAATTTCGCCAGAGTTTCCTCTGTAACTGGAGGTGGCCACGCTTTCAAGCGTATCATTTTCTTTTACAAATCCACCAACAATTTTTCTCATTCAACCAAAACAATGTTCAAACCACAAACTAGTCAAAATGTGTATATAAATCGCATAAATTTTATGAACTTGTGATTCATTCAAATTATGAAGTAAATCCCATTACTTTTAGTGGATCTTTATATAAAACAATCCGATTTTGTAAAAACCTCGTTTTTAAAGAAACTCCATCTTTACAACTTCTCGTCATCTTTTCCAAAAATAGTTATTTTGTCGAAACTTTGTGTTACACAAGTGTTTACACACTTGTGTGTTCTAAAAACCATTCTTGTTAGTGTAAGGTCCGTCTTTAAAAATATGTTTTCTCTTGACACGTGGTCCTTTGAAAATACCGCTTGTAGATACGTAGATATACTAGTTTTAAACACTATTGTACAAACTAAAACACTTTTACACAAGTTCATGATCCGTGTGTGGTAGAGTTTCATCTTCTAACCCTTGTTACACTTAAACAAGCTTTATGTCATAATCCAAGATCATGACTAAACCGGGTTAAATGATGATCCGAGCTACCACAACAAAGATCGGGTCCAAATAATCACACAAATCAAATACTACAATATTTACACAACTTATGTGCTTTTAACCGCCATTTTTAGTGTTTTTAGTAGACTTTAAAGCATTATCTTGTAAGATTTCGAGTTTTAACCGTTACACATCGTATTAACCACTTCAAAATAGTTCGAGAAGGTGATTCAAGTAACATACCACTAGCTCAAGGCTAGGGAAGAATCTATGCGAAAAATGTGTGGATAAAAGCAAGAGAATGAGGTCATTCGCTTTCCGTTTGCACCAAGACTCCTCGTATGTGACCCGTAACACTTATATGGACTTGGGATTGCTTGATCAAAATCGAACAATGATGGATGGGGGGTGGGTGCTCTCGGCCGAGAACCAAGAGAGGAGAGAGAGGTGTGGAGTGGTGAGTTGTGTGATGAAAATGATCAAGTGTGTTTAGTCTAGATCTTATAGACAATGCTTAAGCTAATTACCCAATGGTCACTATGTCTTATAGATATTAAGCAAACATGATTTAATAAATCACAAAAGTACAAAGTGTGTCCCCCCCTAGTTGGGGACGGTTAGAGAGGGGGGGGGGGTCCTAGTCCGAATCCAACCATTAGTTAGGACAATAGTTAGGTTAAGTAAGTTAGTTAAGTGCTTAACCCGGTTACTTGTGTGTCACGCGTTACAATGGGTGTTAGGGTATTCAGGGACCCTAACTGGCTCAGAAAAAGATAAATAATGAAAATAACAATATTTTCATGTTCTGGGTATAGTCCGGTTGTTTGGTTGGATAGTAATCCGTTAAAGTGCTTAACAAAGCTTTAAAGTGTCGTTAATACCCTTTTTAGTGACACAACTTATTTCTGACACTTTGGAAAGTGTCTAGTAATATTTTTCTCATGTTTTGGCACTTTATTAGTTAGCTAAAAGCTGAATTATCATGTAAAGTGCTGAGTTTTTGTACTTAGAGTACGTTTTAGGCACATCCAGTCATTGTGACTTATTCCTAGAGACGCAGTTCTACAACCCTTGTATCCCTACACTCACCACTAGTGTAGCAAAATATTTCTGGCTCATACAGGCCTTAGAGGCAGTGTCTGCCTGATGCTAGCTTTATCAGCATGTTCAATAGGTTATCCGTTTATTGTGCTACTGTGCTTTTGTGCATCATGTTTGTCACTAAGGTCCAGCATGTAAATAATGTAGTGACGGTAAGCAAAGTATGATGCAAGTAAGTACATGTATCAGTATTCAAGTAGCAGTTTATTCACAAGTTCAAGCAAGCATAGTAATTAAGCAGTAATTAATTATTAATTAAGTCGTACGGATACCTGGTTTAGTGAGGGTTGTCACAGCGCCTAGGCGCACTGAGGCGTATATCTCAGCGTCTTATGTAGTCTGAGGCGCAGGTTGTACAGTAAGCACAGCTGCGCGCTTTTTTGCTGAAAAATCCACTCTGAGGCACGCGCCTCATGTACATGACCCATTTTGTGCAGCAGATTGTTGTAAATCATGCTTTTCTGGCTGTACATGTATGTAATTTCAATATTAAAACATATATACAACTTATTTGTGTCTAAATCTCAGGTAAATGATCCTAAAAATCTATACAATATAAAAAAAAATATAATCGCCTTGCGCCTCGCATACGAAAAGCCCACCGCTTTTGCGCTATGTGATTTACGCCTCAGTTTTAGACCTCGTCGCTTTTGTGCGCTTTGCGCTTTTTAAAACCAAGGTTACACTAAGGATGAAAATAGACAACATACCGACAATGCTTGGGTACTGGTTGGTTGAAAATTACAATAAAAGAACAAACAACCTAAGTGTTGGTAGCCATACAATACATATCAATGAAGAATTGATAAACTCTTTAACGGGTATACCGAATGGAGAGGTGGTCTTGCAGTGGAAAAGAAGGTCAACAACTAATGACCAAGTAGCGGTTGAGTGGAGAGCACAGTTCAAAGGGACTGCCTGGATTAGCAGACCAAGTGTGAAGCTCTACTTTGATGACATCTTACCTAAGATGGATAGCTTCGGGAGAAACTTCTGCCTAAATTTCCTTGTCGCATTCTTCACTATAATTGGGCATGCAAGTGATAATGTGGTCGTCAACCAATAGTTTTGCACAACGTTAAACAAAATGTTCAAATAAACCAACTGAACTGGTATGGTTGTCTCATCCAATACTTGCAACACGCCAAACCACATGGTCTCCAAAAAAGCATTTTACAGGGCCCTTTGTGACAACCCGAGCTTTCAAGGTCCTTCCCGACACGTCACCTGTTTCATACTGTGTTTTCGTGATTCGTTGCACTGTAACTTGTTCATGTTTGCTAGATGTTTGGTGTATTGTATTATAGTTGGATTAAATAATGAACTTATGGACTTTTGGATATATGTTGGTGTATTATTCTTGCATGACGAAACTTATAACTTTCGCCACCTCCTTCAGTCGACAAAACAGTGATGTTTCGCCACACACACCACGACGAAAGATGGTGTTTCGTGGTGTGGGCTCGTGGCCCAGGTAAGGCCCATGCACAAACCAGATATATGTACCTCATATTCGCAAAACCCTACGTAAGATCATAACCAGCGAAACCCTACTACCTCCTTCTCTTTCTCATACTGACGGCAACCTTTCATTCACTCAAAGCTTTCCCTACTCACTGATCCAAGTGCTATTATTCCGTTTCGATTCTCCGGTGAGTGCGACAACACTCGTTTTATTATGTATTGCTTGTTCTAAGTTAAGTACAGACTGTTGATGTAACACCTCGTAAAATCACGACCAATATAATAAAGACACGTGTCATAGATAGAGGTGCACAAACCGGTTAATTTTAATAACCGGTTTGGTTAACCGGTTATACCGGTTAATTTAACTTTTTGAATTTAACCAGTTAATGCTTTAACCGGTTATTACTTTAACCAGTTATTTTTTTAACTGGTCCGGTTAATTACTTTAACTGGTTTGGTTAATTAACCGGTTATTTTCGGTTATTAACCGGTTTTTTTGAATTTTTCGGTTATTTTTTCGGTTAACCGGTCTATCGGTTAAAAAAACCGGTTAATAACCGGTTACTATACTAAATACTTATAACTGGTTACTAACCTACGGTTAAAAATAACCACTAACCGGTTATTCCTAAATCGGTTATTAACCGGTTACGGTTTCGGTTAATAACCGGTTACGGTTAATTAACCGGTTATTTTGTGCACCTCTAGTCATAGACTTTAAACGTGTTATAAGTCCGGATCATGATTGAAAGGTAACTAAGAGGATTAAAAAATGTCAACATGTTAATTATTACCTCTGATTGACCTTTTTAACGTTACCGAACCTTGGTAAAATAAGTATAAACTTTCATGAATATCTGATGAAGGCTTCACATGTATCCGATTAAATCTCATAGTAACTGTTTTGGTAAAAAATTACCGTAGCAATTAAGTGATCAAATTAGTTAAGTGAGGTAGTGTGCTAAAAAGTGTGTTGGAAATATGCTGGTTTTGTTGTTTGTAAAAACAGTTTTCAGGATATGGCTCAGGATATTGAGCTGTATATACGATCAAACTATGAGCAAAAAGTAAAGGAAATGACACGAGATGTACGAGGAAAGCCCTTGATCAATCTAGATCGCCGGCATAAAACCTCAGGAGCTGACAATCGCAACTGCCTAGTTCTTCTTATTGCTTCAAACGTCAGGATACAGTGCAGGATATTGATCAGATCGCGAAGTGTTACAATGCTTTCTTTGAAAGTGAAAGTTGCGAGAGAACAAGTGTGAGTGAGTAGTGAGTGTAGATGTGATGTCCTATTCGATCTGATTTATCCACCTATTTATAGTTACGAAATACAAACTAAAATTCCTATAAATATGGGATGCTCCCGAATATTCCATTATTAACGTTGTAGACCGGGTATAGCGGCTTCAACGTCTTCATTTGAACGACTTGGACTGAGTCTTCCGGAGAAAGGGTATTCGTGAACGTTGGGAACTTGGACTCGTACTCCTGCACAAAATCCGTCAGTAATCCTCAGGATACCATTCAGGATATTACCAATATCCTGAATGAGCACCCCGGACATGAACATGTATCATACAACCAAGATATAAATCAAGATATTTTCCAGGATATGGGCTCAGAATTTCACCCATAACAATTGTCCCCAAAAAATATTATCGTTTAGTATCCTGGCGCTAACGGTTATATTTTTTACGAAGAACGAGGCAATTAAGAGATTAGACCCATGATGTGACCGTTTGTAACCGCGCAGCCTATATTTACTCATTGATCCCTATATCTTCTCATACTTATCCCATTTAATCTTTACAGAAGAGAAAAAGGTAAAAACTTCTCTCTCTATTCCATCTTCTTCTCTCATTCTGTTCAGTATTCCGGCGAGAATATGACAAGGCAAACAAGATCAAGCTCCGGTGACTCCGCCCCCTCATTTATCCAGCAGAATCTTCTCCAAGAACCGGAGAAGGAGATATGCTCCTTTGATAGTGCCCACTTGTCGGCTCTCAAATCCTCCGGTATCTTCCCGGAAGGGACGGTATTCCGGCCGTTTGACCGGGAAATCCGGTCGGACATGGTTTCCGATGAGTGGTTGTGTTTTAGTGCCTTTCCTTTCACCTTAGGACTACGGTTCCCCTTTCCAGACTTTATCACTGAGTTTTTCAATATTACAAAAATCTCTTTTAGCCAAACAATGCCGATGCTTTGGCGAGTCTTGTCCGTTCTTGACCAGATCAAGAAGAATCACATTCCTGATCTTTCCGTTCATGACCTCCCTTTAGCATATCGGCTTAGATGCCACGGATCCTGTAGATTTTTGTTTTATTCCACCTCCGGCGATCCGCTGATACTTCGTGCCACCAGGAACGAGGAGAAATGGCAATCTAAGTTCTTCTTTGTAAAAAGAGACTCAATCCCTGGTGGAACGGAATATCCGGTGAAGTGGTTGAGAAAGGGTAGGATTTAGGGTTCAAGGATGATCCTGCCTTTTATCCTGTTTCATATCCTGAGTTGATCAACTTTCTTTTTATTATTATGTACACAGCTGATTTTAGGAAGCTTGCACCTCCCCTTGCAGATTCACAGAAGAGGATCGACGCTATCAGACTCCTTCCAGAGGCTGAAAGAAGTTTTAACCCGTCTCCACCATCTCCAAGCCCCCTTTCTAGTGCAAACATGTCTGGTAAGGATCCTGCACGATATCCTCCATACATGTATTTAGTTGAAGTATTTGAGAAAGAATTTTACTCCCTGTATGCAGATTCCAGCAAAGTTCCAATCCTCCTTGATCTTGACGAGCTTGACAGTTACCCCACTCCAGTCATGGTCAAGAAAGAGACCCCTGTTGCCACCAGCTCCAAGCCGCTCCCGGCTCCTAAGGCTAATCCGAGGACTCGTGCTTCCACCGCAAAAAAGAGGAAAGGTTCTGAAGTTAGTGCCCCAGGCTCTGAAGGGTTCTCCTACGAAGAACTCAGCTTTTCTGACTCCCTGGAGCCGATGACATCCTTCCTTAACAAGGTAATATCCTGTGACTATATCCTGCACATACATCCTGATAGGATATCCTGACAGGATATCCTGACAGGATATCCTGGTTAGTATATTTTGACTTATACCTGAAACTTGACGTGCAGGGCCTCCAGCATCTGCTCCACCTTTACACCGATGCTTGCAGCACGAACGCGTTCCAAGAAGGCAGGATTAAACAGCTCGAAACCACTGTTGCTGACCAAGGGGCCATTGCCGAAGTGAAGACCCGGCATTATGAGGACAAGCTGAAGATGGTCACCCAGGATGCTGAGCTCAAACTTGCCACTGTCCAAATGGAACATGAACAGGCCATGGTTTCTTTCCGGGAAGGAATCAAAGCCTCTGCCATTGTCTCTCTGCTACAAGCTCGGATTAAGATGGCTTATGAGGCCAAGGAGACAGGCCTTGTGTGCCCATCCTGGCTGATTGACTCTTGGGTGGCAAAGCTGAAGGAGCTCGGAGGCAAGGCTGTGCTATATCCTGCTGAAGCTGGTGAATCCTCTAAGTCAGCAGAGGTGGTGGACAAGGCTGGAGACAAAAAGGATGCTGGGACGGATGCTGGTGAGGATGCTGCTCAGGATGCTGAGGCTGAGAAGACGGAGAAGGTTGGAGAAGATGCCGCTGTGTTAGGGCATTCAGGTGGGCGATGATGGATGTACGTGCCAAGGCCGGAGCCCACTTTTTTAAATTTGATCGTTGGTTTGTAACCCCAAAACAATTTACTTTTTCTGCACTTTACTTTACCTGCATTTGAACAATATGATGGCCAAAGGTGGGGGGATCCTGAGTTTCAGGTCGAAGCCCTTGGTCATCAATGTTAGTATGTTTTGCTTTTTGAACAATATAACAGTTGGAGGTGGATGGGTCTTGGTGACAAAACCTTCAACTGTTAAGTAAATATGGTAAGGAACTATTTGTGCTCTTGGTGGATGGTCCTTGGTTTGAGGTGAAACCAAGAGCACATCTTTTGGTATGTTAGTAATATAACTTCCTTTTGGCTTTATTTCTGTTGTTACTATCTTAGTGTTTAAACTTTACTTATGAAAATAGTTAAATTTGGACAATCTTGGGAACACATTGCAAGAATATCCTGAGAGATATCCTACTCAGGATACTGCCTCGTAACTTATAAAACTTAAGTTATAAAAAGGAGAGATCATACCAAATACTCCCAGAGAGTCAATTCCATCCTTCAATCACAGGAATGTCCCCAGTGCATAAATTTAAATCCATCCTTTAAATTGTATGATGTATGTCCCCTGTGTTCAACATGGTCATACTTTAGTTTAACTGCATAAACCTTGAATATCCTAGGGTAAACCCTTAATATCCTGGGATGAACCTTGATATCCTGGGGATAAACCCTGATATCCTGGGGATAAACCCTAATATCCTGGGGATAAACCCTTAACATCCTGGGGATAAACCCTGATATCTATGCGCTACAGGCGAGAGTGTATAAACTCCAAAACTTAGAAAGGTGAAAACCTTTAAACCTTAGAGGGTATGAAAATACCCTTTCATGAGAGAGGGTGATTAATCCTCATATACCTTCAGGATCCAGGATATAGCCAATAGTAACGAAATTGTCAGCCACTTTTACATGAACTGGTCCCGTTACCTTGAACTATCCCTAGATGACTTGCGCTCCAGGCGGGGTGTTCAAACCCAATTCGAGAGAAAGGTGAATACCTTTAAACCTTTGAAGGGATCAGGATCCCTTATCCGTGAGAGAGGGGGCCAATCCTCTAAACCTTTGAGATATCCTGAGCGTGTATCCTGGAGCTATATCCTGAGACATATTCTGCAAAACAACCTTAAACTAAGGTGGGTGTTAGCTTGGCTAACACCCCTCCGATGCCTAAGTCAGTAATGGGTTCAAGATAATAAACGAATTCAAATATATTTAAGAGAGATAGAATACATACCATTCTAAGATAGAAATTAAATTTTATTCTTACTTGAAATAGAGCTTTAAGTGTATAGCGTTCCAGGATCTTGGTAGCATATCCCCCTCCATACTCCTGAGTCGATATGCTCCTTTTCCTGATTCTGATTCAACCTCATATGGTCCTTCCCATTTTGGAGCCAGCTTTCCATCGGCAGGATTAGTGGTATTTTGAAAAGCCTTTCTTAACACCCAATCTCCAACTTTTAACCTCCTAGTCCTTATATTCTTGTTATATGCTCTGGATATCCTTTGTTGATATGCTGCCATCCTTAGCCTTGCTGCATCTCTCATTTCGTCTACGGTGTCCAAATCTTGACACAAAGCTTCAGGATTCTGCTCAGGATCCCGGAGGATAGATCTTGCAGTAGGTATCACCATCTCTGTTGGGATCACTGCTTCTGCTCCAAAGACCAAGGAAAACGGAGTCTGGCCAGTCGCATTCTTTACCGTTGTTCTATCGGCCCATAAAACAAAGGGTAGTTCTTCTGCCCATCTTCCTTTCTTGGCTCCTAATCTCTTTTTCAAGTTGTTGATAATTATCTTATTTGAGGATTCAGCTTGTCCATTTGCTTGAGGATGTACCGGGGTAGACGTGATCATTTTGATTCCCCAACTTTTGCAAAAGTCAGTAGTCCTCTTGCTTATAAACTGGGATCCATTGTCACAAATGATTTCAGCTGGTACTCCAAACCTGGTCAGGATATTCCTCTTTATAAAGGATACTACTTCTTAGTCTCTGACTTGAACAAATGCTTCAGCCTCCACCCACTTAGAGAAATAATCAGTCATTGCCAGCATAAAGACTTTTCCTCCTGGAGCTTTTGGTAATTTCCCTACTATGTCCATCCCCCATTTCATGAATGGCCAAGGGGAAGCTATAGGATATAGTGGTTCTGCTGGTTGATGTAGTATGTTACTGTGCCTTTGACATGTATCACACCTTCGAGCATATTCTGTAGCATCTTTCCTCATCGTTGGCCAAAAGTATCCTGTTCTCAATATTTTTGAGAATAATGACCTGCCCCCAGTATGGTTACCACAATCCCCTTCATGTATATCCTGAAGTACTTCTCTGGCTTCAGGATCTTCCAAGCATCTCAAATATGGTCCTGCAAGAGATTTCTTGTACAAAACATTATTTATAATAGTGAATCGTGATACCTTCATCCTAAATGCCTTGGGATTTTCGTCTTTAGGGATGTGTCCTTCCTTGAGATATCTTATGATTGGAGCCGTCCAGGATTTAGGATCTTCCTCGGGATGCTCAGCAACAGGATCCAGGATACTTACTACTTCTTTATCGTGAGGATTCGTTGCAGGATACAAGATATGCAATATTGGTATTTGGGTCCCTTCTGGTATCCTAACCGATGATCCCAGATTTGCTAAGGCAGCCGCTTCAGCATTATCTTCCCTTGGTACTTGTTCAAGTGTAAAAACATCGAAATATCCTGCTAATTTTTTGAGAATATCGAGGTATTCGATTAACTTCTCACCCTTAACTGCATAGGATCCGTTAAAATGATTAGTGATTAACAAGGAATCAACATATACTTGCAAATTCTTGATATTCATATTTTTAGCCAGTTCTAATCCTGCAATTAAAGCCTCATACTCTGCTTCGTTATTAGTAGCAGGGAATTCACACCTAATAGCCTGGGGTAATATGTCCCCCTGTGGCGATTTTAGTAGTATTCCCAATCCTACTCCTCCAACATTAGATGCTCCATCAGTGTACAATGTCCAGGATCCTGAGGATTCTCCTAATTGTTGGACTTCTAGGTCTACCTCATCCTGAATGTCACTACTGAAATCAGCCACAAAGTCGGCTAGAGCCTGGGATTTTATGGCATTCCTAGGTTCATACACTAAGTCATAAGCACTCAACTTCACTGACCACTTGGCCATCCTTCCTGACATCTCTGGTTTCCTAAGCACATTTTTAACAGGATAATTGGTTTTAACATGAATCCTATGTGTCTTAAAGTAATGTCTAAGCTTCGTCGATGCCATAACTAATGCTAGTATCAACTTTTCTAAATGAGAATCTCTAGTTTCAGCATCTAACAAACTTTTACTAACATAATAGACAGGATATTGCTGACCTTCATGATCCTTTATAAGGACGGTACTTACAGCATTCCCCGATACTGCGAGGTATAAGGACAGTGGTTCACCATTCTCAGGCTTCATCAATAGAGGTGCCGTTGAAAGGTATTGCTTTAAATCCTGCAAGGCTGCTTCATGCTTCTCTCCCCATTCGAACTTCTTGTTTTTCTTCAGGATATCATAAAATTCCTTGCATTTCTCGGAGGATCTTGATATAAATCTGTTCAGTGCTGCAACTCGCCCAGTTAACCATTGAACATCCTTCATATTTGAAGGTGATTTGATATCCAAGATGGCTTTGATCTGCTCCGGGCTTGCCTCTATTCCTCTTTTTGTCACCATATATCCTAGAAACTTTACTGCCCCCAGTCCGAAATGGCACTTAGCAGGATTCAGCTTCATGTGATACTGATCCAGGATATCAAATGCTCCCTTAATATCCTGGAGGTGATCCTCAGCCTTTTTAGATTTCACCACCATATTATCGATGTATACCTCCATGGTGTCCCCCAGCTTGTCTTTAAACATCATGTTCACCAATCTCTGGTATGTTGCACCTGCATTTTTCAAACCAAAGGGCATAGCAGTATAACGATAAATACCTATTGGTGTCATGAAGGCAGCATCCTCCTGGTCCGAAGGCTCCATTTGAATCTGCTGAAATCCTGAGGATGCATCCATGAAGGTTAGCATCTCATGCCCGGCAGTAGTATCCACCATTGCATCAATATGAGGAAGAGGAAATGAGTCTTTGGGACAAGCTTTATTCAAGTCCGTGTAATCTACACAGACTCTCCATTTCCCATTTTTCTTCTGTACCACGACTACATTTGCCAGCCATCTTGGAAACTTGACTTCTCTGATCATTTTGGATTTCAACAATCTTTCAACTTCCTCTTGTATAATTGTATTTCGTTCAGGAGCAAACTTCCTTCTTTTTTGCTGAACCGGCTTGAACGACCTGTCAATTCCAAGCTTGTGAGTGATAATGTCTTTGGATATACCTGTCATATCCTCATGCTTCCATGCAAATGTTGACATCCTGCACTTCAAAAAGTTAGTTAATTGTTCTTCAATATCCTGAGGGATATTGGTTCCTACGAGCACCGAGATATCAGTATTATCCTGATCCAGGATAACTTTCTTCATATCCTGCTCTGAAGCCTCCACGATATCCTGGGCCCGTATCTTTAATTGCTATGTTGTATTAGGCTTGGTTGAGGATTTCATTGAGGATGAGTAACATTCTTTCGCTTCCTGCCGATCACTATCAACCTTAACAACCCCCCAAGGGGTAGGGATCTTGACGCATTGATGATAAGTTGATGGCACAGCCTTCATATCATGGATCCATGGCCTGCCCAGTATGATGTTATAGCAGGATAGGGAGTCCATTACACAGAAATGTTGTATCGAGTTGACCCCTTCAACATATACTGGTAACTTTATTTCTCCCACTATGTTCCTAGCCTCTCAACTGAACCCAACAAGCACGGTGGATTTCGAAGTGATATCCATTGGATATACATCCATTCTTTTCAAAGTCTCTAGTTGGATTATGTTGATGGAGCTGCCATTATCCACCAATATCCTACGTACAAAATGGTTAGCCACATATAATGTTATTACAAGAGCATCATGGTGAGGATCCTGGACAGTATCCCTGTCATCCCTGTCGAAAGTGATCACTTTATCAGTTGTGAGGGTAGTCATCCTGGCTGGTTTGTCTCCCCTTTCGGTCTTGGCCTCTTTTGCATGCCTCTTGGCCGCAGAATACGAAGTCCCACAAATGTCGGATCCTCCCGAAATAAAGTTGATTGTCTTGGCATCCGCAGGAGGTGATGCTGCTCGTTCAGGATCCTTCTCAGTATCCTGACTCTTATTCTTCTTTCTTCCTAAGAGATCCTTCAGATATCCCTTGCTAAGAAGATAGCTTATTTATTTTCTTAGAGCAATGCAATCCTCAGTTACATGTCCAAAATCTTCGTGGAAGGCACACCATTTCGATTTATCCTTCCAATCCGCTTTTTGTTGATTCTTTCGAGGCCACCTAGCATTGTCTCCTAAACCCTGCATAGTATACATTAATTCAGGAATGTTAACAGAAAAGAAATATTCGGATAATTTAGGATATTCTTCAGGATCCTCGTCTTCAACAGCATTCACTTTCTTATTTTCATTTCTACCATACGGCTTAGAGCGATATGGTTTAAATGAGGATTCTGACTTCCTATTAGTTGACTCATAGGTGGTGGATGAGTTCATCCTCTCTTGCATTTTCTTATCATCTTCCAGCCTGATATATCTTAAGGCCCTGTTTCGAGCTTCGTCCAAGTTCCTGCAAGGATTCATCACAAGATCCTGATAAAACTGGGAATCCTTTTGTAGTCCCATCTTGAATGCTTGGACCGCTGTAGCAACATCAAGGTGTGGGATATCCAAGGATTCCCTGCTGAATTTGTTCACATAATCCCTTAGGGATTCCCGAGGTCCTTGAGTTATCCTGTAAAGATCACTTGTTAGTTTTTCAAAACTCCGACTACAAGAAAATTGACTATTAAATAAATTCACTAAGTGAGCAAATGATGTAATCGAATGCGGAGGAACATTTAAGAGCCACTTCAAGGCCGATCCTGTTAAGGTAGAACCAAAGCCCTTGCATAGGCACGCTTCCTTGAGCTCCGGAGGGATAGGATTAATCTCTATTCTTTCCCTATACTGGGCAATATGCTCTTCAGGATCCGTAGTCCCATCATAGAGCTTCATGTTGGGGGTTTGAAATCTCTTCGGGATCTCAGCATCACAGATAGGATATGCGAAACGAGATATCCTGTGGATGTCTTGGGACATTTCCGGAATTGGCTGGACCACTCCAGGTACACTGGATATCATGTCCTTCAATTTCTGAAGTTCCCTAGTAAATGTTGACGTTATACCTGCATCCTGCAAAGACCCACCATTGTTAGTAGCATGAATATTATTATTTGACACGTTACCAGTCTGAGGATTCTGGCCATATCCTGAAGCATTTCCTGAGCTCCTCACAGTTGACATCCTGATCGAGGAGGGTATTTCAGGAGTATGATTCTGGGAATTGCTAGGCACAATATTCCCCCTATTATCCTCAGTATACACAGCCGAACTGAAGTTCAAGTTCTGGGTTGTAAAGGAATGACAATGTCCTTTGCAGATCTGCTCGAGCCAGATTTTAAGAGTTGTATTTCTCTTAACAGCATTTGGTTTGTTTCCTGTTGCTGCCTCATTTGTTCCTGCACACTTCCAAATAAGGTTAGAATTTCGTCATTAGAGGCCAAAACGGGAGCGGATCCTTGAACACTCCGAGTAAGGATAATATCCTGAGGTTGTGAAGAAGCTGGCATCCTTGGAGGAGGTGGTGGAAGCACCGAACCAGTAGTAGCAGAAGTTGTAGCAGACACAGTGGAGGAGCTCATGTTTGATCTTGAGGCCATTGTAAACAACGTGGCAAAAAGTTTTGAAAACAGAAAACCAATTAACGATTTCACAAAGATTTTTAGTAAAGATAGCACCACTTGCCCCACGGTAGGCGCCAAATTGTTTTGGTCAAAAATTACCGAAGCAATTAAGTGATCAAATTAGTTAAATGAGGTAGTGTGCTAAAAAGTGTGTTGGAAATATGCTGGTTTTGTTGTTTGTAAAAACAGTTTTCAGGATACGGCTCAGGATATTGAGCTGTATATACGATAAAACTATGAGCAAAAAGTAAAGGAAATGACACGAGATGTACGAGAAAAGCCCTTGATCAATCTAGATCGCCGGCATAAAACCTCGGGAGCTGACAATCGCAGCTGCCTAGTTCTTCTTATTGCTTCAAACGTCAGGATACAGTGCAGGATATTGATCAGATCGCTAAGTGTTACAATGCTTTCTTTGAAAGTGAAAGTTGCGAGAGAACAAGTGTGAGTGAGTAGTGAGTGTAGATGTGATGTCCTATTCGATCTGATTTATCCACCTATTTATAGTTACGAAATACAAACTAAAATTCCTATAAATATGGGATGCTCCCGAATATTCCATTATTAACGTTGTAGACCGGGTATAGCGGCTTCAACGTCTTCATTTGAACGACTTGGACCGAGTCTTCTGGAGAAAGGGTCTTCGTGAACGTTGGGAACTTGGACTCGTACTCCTGCACAAAATCCGTCAGTAATCCTCAGGATAGCATTCAGGATGTTACCAATATCCTGAATGAGCACCCCGGACATGAACATGTATCATACAACCAAGATATAAATCAAGATATTTTCCAGGATATGGGCTCAGAATTTCACCCATAACAGTAACTAATTCAAATATTCAAGATATGGGATCCTATGTGTTTTTACGACAAATTCTCACCCTTTGGCTTTTTCAAAAGACTACAAGACAATGCCATTGCATGGCCACACTCCCAAGATGTCTCAGGTCTGAACATATGGTCCCCTCCTCCTAATAATAACCAAAGATTCGAAGTATGATAGGTTGGATGGTCAAATGTTAAAGATTCTCAAAATTTTTGGCTTCTGACCAAGTCTTACGGACCGCAAAGAGACCACCTTACGGACCGTAAGGTGGCTGATCTAGGCGATAAAGATTAAAAAGCGGATACGGACCGTAAGGCCCTTAGCTTACGGTCTGTAAGACCTGTAACTGGGCAGAAAAATGGACAGCTGCCTGTTCAGCTTGTTCCACCACCTTAGATGAATGGTTTCCGAATTCAGGGGTTGCACCAGTGGTTTTTCATGCATATGGGACACTTGGATTCATCAGGGATCAATGGTAGACTCATGTGGAATGATCTTGTGCAATTAAACTTCCTATATAAGGAGCCTTTGTTGCAACATTGTTCTTGCACAATTGAAGATCATTCTCATACACTCTCTGGAGCTCTCTGGACTTAAAGAAAGCTTCCATTAGCTCTTAATTCGTGCTAAGGACCATTGTGAGTGTTCTTAGCCTTCCAATTTCATGTTTTATTAGTTTAATGACCGAAAGTCAAAGCCGTCGTAATTAAGCTTTGACTTAGTGATTAATCACTAATGGTCCAGTCATTTTTTGAATTGAAAGTGGCTATGAGTTGGTAATTATGTGGGTAATAAACCCTTAAAAGGGCACCCTCTGATTTCCACTCTAACTAGGTCAATTGTCGAGTCAAACTTAATTATAAAAAGTCAACAGAAAGCTATTTTGCAAATAAACACATAATTAACAATGTAGAAGCCATGAAACCTGTTTTAACACTTATATAACTTGGTAATTAATGTAAGAACATGTCTAAGCATGTTCAATCCGACAATTTTGAGTTTAGGCTCGGTTCGGAACCGAAAGTCGCAAAAGTAGACTTTTGCTTTGACTTTCAGTTCTGACCCAATTTAGCTTAATTAGAATATGCCTTAGAGTTCCATTAGGACCAGGTTATAGGTTAGTATAACCCTCTGAGGTTATACAACTTGGTTCCTAATTAATCCGATTCATTTGCATGTTTCTGTTAATTGCTTAAATATTGACCATTATGCCCTTTTGACCTTAAAAAGAGATTTTTTGAAAATGTGAGAGGACAAAAACCTTTCTTACTGATTTATAAACATGTCCTAAAAATTTAATATCAATTTGAGGTTTAAATTAGGAGTTATGCTTAATAGCGTAATTTAAAACCTTTTTATTAATTAAACGGCATAATTAGCATAAAGCCTGTCTAAACCCAATTTTTTACACCAAACCTTTTACCCACTGATGTTTTAAGTAAATATTTATATTTTAACAGTAAGATAAAGTTTTAAACTCAGATTTCCCATTTTGACCTTTAAAGCTTATGTGAAATGACCAAAATGCCCCTACGGTGCATAGTTTGGTTGTAAATGATAAATTTTACATATATGCAATACCTTACTTATATAACCTACTAAAATAAATATTTTTACTGATTAGATTAGACCAGAACCTCAGAGTATTATTTAACCTCTTTTGTAATCTTTAAAATGACTAAAATACCCCTACGGGGCTTAATTTGAGTTAAAATTCGTTTTGGGCATGATGGAAGGTATCCTACTGATATCACAACGTATTTAAGGCATATTAACTTGTGAAACCTGTATATGACTCTTTTGGTTACCAGTTATGCATTTTTCGCGTTCGGTACGGTTTATGTGACTAGTTTGCATAAATTGACCGAAACGGGTCAAACCTTATCATTTTTTATCTCAAAATCCAGAATGTTTTTAGTTTACCCATATTATACAGGTCTTCAAACTTGTCGGGTCTAAACCACATTCTAATACGGTCTTCGCTTTATCATGCGTTTTGAACCGTATACCTTTCTTTAAAAATAACCGGTCTAAGTTTAAACTTAAGTAAGACTCGTTAGGAATCTAATAGGTTATTGAAACCTTCGTTCCAGATTTAGGAGCCCAGTAAAAGATAACTGCATTTGCTGATTTGTACGTCTGGGATAAATTTGTACAATTTGCTCAGGTTAATACTTTTAACTTATTTTCCCTTATACGGGCTTGGGGTACGGTACATAAAATACCGCTTGGTCGGGTATTGAATTTTTAATCGTATGAAGGTTAAATTATTGAGATAACCCGTTTAATCTGTTTTGTTTATTCTAAGCCTTTGGGGGGTTAATGACCATGTCCTGGATATCCTCGGCTCATTCATTGAAATGGCCACGATTTAAGCACGGGGTGTAGGCATACACCTGCCGGTGCGTATGTAAAATAATGTACCCACCTGTTCAAGAATAACTCGCCGTGGGATATATTATGTGGTGTGTCTATTAATCTTTAACCCGGTATTCAACCCGGGCTACTGAACGTATAATAAACATGTAATTCTTTTACAAGATTATTTTTAAATAATTATCCCAAGTTATAAAAGATTATTTGTGCCTTATTGTTGATGCACAAGAATGTCTGTTGACTGCATCTTCATCAAGTCTTAAGTCAAGAAAGTCAAGATTAGGGTTTACATGTTAATTTCGCTTTAATGTACATGGTTTTATAGGTGATTTCGCTTTTAGGGACACATGGTGATTTCGCTTTAATGGACATGCCATATAAGCGAAATCAGTTACATGTGATTTCGCTCATATGGTCATGCCATTGGAGCGAAATCAGCCTCAATATAAATACCTCACATGTGTGTCATTAGTTAGGACATTGGAGCGAAATCAAGTCATTGTTACGGTACTGAAACTCTGTCAAATTTGATTCAGAAAGCTAATAAAGTGAAGGAATTGAAAGGATAAGCTGTTGTTACGTTACGTATTCTGATTCCGCCTTTATACGTAATGATGAACTGCCTTGACTGATCGTTTAGGGTCACGACACGGTCCAACAAGTGGTATCAGAGCTTCAGGACGAGGAGTTCATACTACATCAGCCGATTCGACACTATTATCTCTTTTCTACTCAATTTCTCTTTTATTTTTTTCGGATTAAACAAGTTCCTACGGACAGAATGAGTTGAAGTTCAAGTATATTGAGCGAAATTATTTGTTAATCAATCCGTAAAAGTATCAGACCTTAAAACAAAGTAAAAATCAATCAATTTTTTTCAAAAACACGATCATTTCACGAACAGGAACTTTATTTTCAGATCTGGAACGAATTTGTGGTCAAAATTGAAAGTTAAACATATCATTGTGATCGGAATTAAGTGGAGATCATTCCTTGAAAGTATCAGATTGAAATTTGGCTTAAAATTTGGTAAAAAATCTGATTCCGCTTATGTGAACATCGAGTGTTAATAGTCTGATTTCGCTCATACGGACATAGTGATTTCGCTTATACAGACATAAGTGATTTCGCTCATTTGGACTTAGTGATTCCGCTTATTCGAACCTGATGATTTCGCTTATTAGTACATTACCGATTTCGCTCATAGGGTCACATACAACCTGATTTCGCTGATAAGTACATAAGTTGATAATTCCGCTTTTGTGACAAGTTGATTGATTTCGCTTATGTGTCATCACATTTGATTCTGATTGAACGTGAACATAACATTTGTTGGAATATTTGTTGTCGGCTGCTTGTGATAACTTTTAATCAGTTTCATACTCAATTAATACTTGTCGGCAAAAGTGTTTTGACCAGTTTGCATGATGATATAGGTTTGCATGTGATATTGTCAGATAGCATGTGAATTGAGATAGACCTTATTTTGTGGCTCAATCAAGTTTGCATGTGAAAAGTTTGATCTGATCAATATATTCGGTTTACTAAAGTCAAAAGTTGGTGATATCATCTTGAGTGTTGTTAAGTCCAATCATTACTAAAGTTCATTATCATCGACCCAATGAATATTAAAACTGATTAATGTAGTGAGGCCTAATCAATAATTGTGCACATTTAAAACAACCCATTAATTGTTTGATTTCATCGAGTTGTTTTAAAACAGTCCTTGGTCCACGTGATTCATATTTGCTGCCCAAAGTGTTGTAGCATTATTTGAAGTTTGAGATTCTGTCAACTAATTAGAGTGTTGTAAGCACAATCATTTCGGATTGTATATCTTTTTGGCAGGCTCATTCATTCATTGGTTTTACCCGAACAACATTGAAACGAATTCGCAAATTCTTGACACGAGTCTTAGATTGATTTTATCAAACGTACACTGTTACGTTTTCAGTCAGTTTGAACTGATCGTTTGTTTGTTTGTTTGCAGAATATTCCAAGGTAATTCAAGGTTATAAAATCATGGCGAAAGACGATCCTATTCCGTGGAAAGACAATCGAACTGAAGAGCAAAAGTATAGATACAGAAAAATGATTGCTGAAAACAAAATAACCAGAATATCTGGTATCTTTTTGGAAGCAAAGAGAGCAAATAGATGGGATCCGAACAGGGAGTGTTATCTTGATCCATATGGAAATATTGCGATCGATCACAAAACTCTTGATATTGAAGCTATAATCCAAGAGTATAAAGAGAGAGATGATTATTGGCAAAAGAAATGGTGGGGAGATGAAGAAGAGAAAAAGAAAAAGAAAGAGTTAATAGATGAAATTGAAAAAAACTCAGAAAATATGAGTTTGGTTGAGTTTAGTGAATTAATCAATAAGATTAGAGAAGGAATGACAAAGAATGAAGAATCAAAGATGGATGAAACTTCGAAAAGTGAAGTTGTGTGCTCAAAATGCGAAAAATCCGAAGCAGAAAATTTCAATCTCTTGAAAGATGTGGAGAATTTGACAGGGGAAATCAAAAGCTTGAAGGATGAGAAAGAATCTGATAATAAACAGATTCTTGAAATGAGAGAAAATTGTGAAAAATTGACGTCAGAAAATGACAAACTGTTGAGTAGTTTGAACAGTTTGACATTGGAAATTAATGACTTGAGAGAAAAAGAAAAAGATTTTGGAAAAATCAAAATTGAAAATGAAAACGTTTTTTGGATAAAATTGGAAAATGAAACGTTAAAAGAAAAAGAAAAAAGATTTTCAAAATCAAATCAAGATTTTAGAAGATGAGAGAGATATTTTTGGTAAAGATAATCTTGAAAAACAAATTGAAATCAATTCTCATCTTGCTAAAATCATTCAGCTTGAAAAAGAAGCTGAAAAAGCTCGGATGAAAATCAAAGAGCTTGAAGTGAAATTGAAAGGTTTTGTGACTTCGGAACCATATGAGTGTCCAAAACCGATCAATTCTGTTCCAATAAGTGACAATGTCACAAATTTTGACAAAGTCAAAATTGAAGATTGTGATGAAATATCTGATGATGAAAAAGAAAAGAAAAGAAAAATATTTTTAGATTTACAAGAAAAATTTAAAAATACTGTTTTGCAATCTACTGAAACAGGTGAATGTTCTAAACAAAAACATGTTAAGAAGAGTGTAGAACAGAAACAAAAAGATAAAAATTTGAAAAATCCTAAAAATGAAAATAAAAGCTCATCAGATAAGTCATCCAATCATTTTGAAAAATTACAAAAATCTAAAAATGAAAACTCACAAAATGTTGGTAATAAGTGGTGCAGGTTTGACCACAGTGCTCAAATGCTAAATCAAGGATACAAGAGGAGACATGATTACCACAAGGCAAATCAATGTTTTGATCTAAGTGTGTGGTATGAAGACGGTGTTTGGTATGAAAGTAATGAGAGGTATGATAACAGAGTGTGTTACACTTGTGGCTATCAAGGACACATTGCTGTTAACTGCCAAAGTCAGAGATTCGAAACAAGAAGATGCTATGAATGCCACATCAGAGGACACATTGCCAGAGATTGCCCAATGAGATCAAAAGGAAGATCGAGGGCTGAATCTCAGAAAATAGGAAAGAAATCAGTCAGTGTCAAGCCCAAAGAACAGAAAGTTCAAGAAAAGAAAGTGAAGCTTTCACAAGGGCAGAAAGACAGACTGAGGAAGAAGAGAAAGAAAGCAAGAGAATACTTGGAGAAAATCTTGTCCTCGGATAAAACAGGTAATCCGGGAAAAAGTTCTGATAAATTACTTTCTCCAACTGCAAAGGCAAGCAAAACGAATTTATCAGATACAAATCTGAGGACAAACGGGAAAGAGAAAAGGAAGTTAAAGAAAGAAAAATTAACTGAGCAAAATGATAACCAATCAAAGAAAGTTAATTTTTCAGACAAAATCTTAATCAAGGTTTTCGAATATAAAAGAGATCATGAAAGTTTATTCATTTCAAAGCCTAATAAAAAGGGAAAACCTAGATCTAGTAAGAATTGGGTACCAATGAAGGTTGGCGAGGAATTTGACTTGTCAAAGTCAAAAGAGCCATCTTCTGGCAATGAATTTGTTTCTTCAAAAACAAAGGAGCCGTGTGTTGGCAATGAATCTGACTTTTCAAAGTCAGATAAGCCATGTTCAGGCAATGATTCTGGTTCATTAAAACCAGAAGAGCCATCTGTTGAGATAAAAAGTGTCACACCCAAGGCTGGTCAGGCTTGGGTGAATCTTTTCAAATAGAAAAACCTGACTTGCCGGAGCTTCCAGGTTGGTAAGCGTGAAGCAGGTATCGGCATCATTCTTGAGAAATTCACAGGATGGTAACTGTGATATTTCGATTTACAAGTGGTAAATCAGGGACATTAAGTTGTACTTGATTTTCTACTAATGTTTGTTATTGACAAGGGTCTTAATTGTTAAATCTTTCAAAATGGTTAAAGAAGAACAAGGTAATGAAACCCCGAGTTTGTGAAATGACATATAAAACTAATTTAGTGTTTTGAAATCTAAATGGGAAAATAGTTTGTTGTCAGGGGGAGTTCTGATTGTTTATGCCGAGTGAATGGCGAATTGAAGCGATTTGATATCAGTTTGTCACGTTTCTTGTATAGTTTGTTTTCAAATTTTCTCAGAAAATCAAAATTGAAACATATTTTGATTTTAGGGGGAGAAAAATTTAAAAAAAAAAAATTAGAAAGTTTGAAAATTTCAAAAACATTGAAAAAGCAAAAATGAGTTTTGTTGTGAAAAAGAGGAAATGATAGTAAATCAGTAGACTATCACAGCATGCTAATGAATTGTAATGTCAAATGTGATAAGCGATCTCACTAATGATGTGACGATAGGCTCAGCTAGACTAGTAGATTTGTGATAACGATACAAACTTAAATGAAAAAGCCTAGTTCTAGTGGGAAACATGGTTGAAAGCATAGTACTTAGTTTTGTCCTTCTTGACTGTGTACCTACTCAGTAATCGCTGAATGTCGAAAGACATAAAAACCGGTCAGTTTGTGAACTTTCACAACTTGCTGAAAAGTCACTGTGATTTTGTGCATTTCATTTTGCAAAGACTTAAACTTGTTTGATTTCTTTATTTTGTTTAAGCATCGGACATCCTCTGCGTATACGTGAGTATCGACCTGGATGTTGTTGCCTAAATGTTCTGCTTTATTTTCTTTGGTGTTTCGTTTAAGCTTTGGATCACCTCTGCGTATACGGGAGTATCGACCTGGTGGTTAAAGCCTAAACAATTTCAACTTGTTTTATTTTCTTATTTTGTTTAAACATTGGACTTTCTCTGCGTATATGGAAGTATCGACCTGATTGTTAATGTTTAAACATTCTGCTTTATTTTCGCTCAAATCACAGTCGATAAAAGTTTAAAGGCATTACTTGAGTTAGTGTATTACATGATGAGGGGATATGCTGAGATCGTGGGGTCTATAAGAACTTAGTGCTATCTAAATATACCTAATCGTATCGGTAAGCATTTCGAAAGTTTTTAGATTGAGCTTAAGAGGACAAACATATCGTCAATCAATGTGAATTGTTTAGAACTTAAAATGATTAAAGCTTAACGGTGCTTGTGATTGGTCTTATGAACTGATATGATCCTCTTACACAAACTCACAAAAATATTGTTTGTATATATTTGTTTACTGCATATCTTTCAAAAATTCAAAATCCAAAAAGATTTTCGGAGTGTTTTAGCATAAATTTTTGAAAATTCAAAAAGATTTTCGACAACTGATGTTGAAGAGCTGATATTCAAAATTTCAAGTACTAATCATGATGAATTGGTTTGGGAGAATATGTTGAAATCTTTAAGTGTCATATACAAATGTTTTGATAGATTGTGTGTTTAGTTAATCAAGGTCATTCATTTGAACTTGATGTAACTAGTATGATTGATTGTGTTAATGATTTCTACCAGTAAGTTTACTAAATTCAATTGTTATAAATTTGTAAAACTTATGTTGAGGTAGAGGATGTGCAGGTTAACAGGTTGTAAACTTCATTATTCCCAACGGAAGCTAAATGTCAAAGCTTGAACCAGATATTTCAGATTCTAAGCATATTGAGAGGGGGAGTTAGTGAAAGGGGGAGTCTGGATCAACAATCAAAGGGAAGATGGAAGTTAGAGTCGAGTTGTGATTCTGAAGTTTGAAAAGACAGAGAGTTGGAGAATAGACTAAGACTAAAGACTCAGGAGCTGAAGACTACGTCAACATCCAAGGGGGTGTCTGTTGATGCACAAGAATGTCTGTTGACTGCATCTTCATCAAGTCTTAAGTCAAGAAAGTCAAGATTAGGGTTTACATGTTAATTTCGCTTTAATGTACATGGTTTTATAGGTGATTTCGCTTTTAGGGACACATGGTGATTTCGCTTTAATGGACATGCCATATAAGCGAAATCAGTTACATGTGATTTCGCTCATATGGTCATGCCATTGGAGCGAAATCAGCCTCAATATAAATACCTCACATGTGTGTCATTAGTTAGGACATTGGAGCGAAATCAAGTCATTGTTACGGTACTGAAACTCTGTCAAATTTGATTCAGAAAGCTAATAAAGTGAAGGAATTGAAAGGATAAGCTGTTGTTACGTTACGTATTCTGATTCCGCCTTTATACGTAATGATGAACTGCCTTGACTGATCGTTTAGGGTCACGACACGGTCCAACACTTATGCATTTAAATCAATTTTCTTAAACATTTTCAAAATGAGTCGGTTAATTATATTTACTAGTGTAAACTGACGTATTTTCCAAAAAGGCTAAGTGCAGGTACTAGGCGGAATAGGCTGGCTACTGATGTGCGTTAGGTGTATATATAGGTTTACGTATATTTTAAGCCCGTTTACACTTTTTAGCCAAGTTTTAAATTTATAAAATACGATATTTACTAACACTAAACACACATATGGGCAAGTGCACCCATCGTGAGCGTAGTATAGTGTTGGTAAGATACCGAGGTCGTCCAAGGACACAAGAGCTTTTAGTACCGGTTTATCCTCAACGTCTAATCAAATCAAAAAGTTTAGAAAAATGTTTTAAACTAAGAAAAATAAAAACTAACTAAAATGCTGAAAATAAAAATAAAAACAGATAGACAAGATGAATCACTTGGTTCCGACTCGTGTATAGTGTAACCTTTGATTATTTCCGCACTTTTGCACTTATTTAAGAGATTATCTTAGTTATTGTAGTAGGCCCCTCTTTTGAAGGTGACGTTACCCTCAACCCAGTAGTTTGAGTCAGCAAGGATACAATCCTAAAGGGTCGGATTATTGAAAGATAATTAATTAAGTTATTAATGCAAATTATGGTAGGCCCTCTTTTGAAGGTGACGTTACCCTCGGCTATGTAGTATGAGTCAGCAAGGATACAGTCCTAAGTAGCCGGGTTATAGTATTAATAGTAGTTTAACTTATGAGGGGATCAAAGAGTTTGGACCCCCGCCATCCAATACCGTTAAGTATTGAAGGAGGTCCTACTAAATTTGACCTAGGTCCCTTGCAGGATCTCTAAACGCTGAACAACGGCAAGACTCTTACCAAACCGTTCCCTTAACCCCCGACCAGGTAGCCAACATACCTCCATATAGACCGTGGAGATATGAATGGTGAAAATATTTTATTTTATATAGACAGTAAAATAATGCCAAGACACCACGGACAAACGATAAGGAAGAATCACCTTCAACATAAGAAACTAGTTATTAAAGTCATTAATACAAAACCAATTAAAAAGTGCGAAAAGATTAAAAATAAAAAGTATTACGCTAAACACTTTGTCTTCACCAAGTGATGTAAGAGACTTAGGCAAACATGGCCTTGATTGTTAAGAACTCTTACGATCAATCTTGGATCCCGATACGACTCACACACTCTATGATGGACAATGGATGATGGTGGTGGATGATGGTGTTATGGTGGTGGTGGGTGGTGGGTGAAGTGTGAGAGAGGTGGTGTGCCAAGGGATGGTTTGAGCTTGAGCCAAGGGATCCTATTTATAGGCTGAACAGAAGCTTAGGCACGGCCCCGTGTCCACATCCTTCTCCTTCTTCATTTAATGCAGCTTGTCTTATTAGTTGACCACGCCCCCGTGTCCGCTGAGCACGACCCCGTGTGCATAAGCATATCTGTACTATCAAGATTTTCCTGGATTCTGCGAATCTTATAGTTGACCACAGCCCCATGTCCGCTGAGCACGGCCCCGTGGTGGGCAATAGAAGCTTCTACCACTTTGTCTTTTCTGCTGACACTTGGGCACGCCCCCGTGCTGGCTGAGCACGGGGCGTGTTCAGTCTTCTGTCTTCTTGTTTTGCTTGGGAAGATGCTGTCGTGGGGTCGGGCATGTCACGTTTGTTCCTTTTCTTGTATTTATGTTAGATTTTACTGTCTTTTTGCTTCTTTTGTTAATTTGAGCTCATTTAATCCTGAAAATACAAAAGGAAGACAAAAGCACACTTTTTCCAACATTAGTACTAAAAAAAGGTTAGTTTTATGCCACAATTAACGTAATTTATATGTTGCATTTTGCACACATCAAATACCCCCACACTTGAATCTTTGTTTGTCCTCAAGCAAAACTCTTTATAATGTGGCTTTACACTCCCAAATGGAATGGGTAGAAGATAAAGTTTTTGGGCTTGTCATAGAGTATCGGGATTTCCAAGATTCTTTATTAAGCTTTATTTTTATTTATTTACAATCCTATTCGTCATGATTTATTTAAAACTTTTCATAAGATAAATTATTTATTAGGGCATAACATGCCTCTTTAAAATTCTCTTTATATACAAGTTCACATACCTCACGGGGGATCACTCAACACTCGGCCGAAGATGTATTTTAGTGAATCACTCGAGAGCGGCATGGAACTTACTCCTACCATAGGCTTGCCAAGCAATCAATCCTCCTCCTTTTTAACTATATACCTTTGTAAATATCAAGAGGACTTTTTGGGGTGAAGGGTTAGGCTTGGGTTAAAGGTAGGTGGTTGGGTTAGTGGTTAGTAGAAAGGGTGAAAAAAGCGTAACAAGCGTCGGTTTTTGAAAGACTTTTTACTTGAACAATGTTCCTTTTAACTTTGATCCGCCTGTGGATTCCTTACAACAGTTTTTGTAATAATTGATATTACTTTCATTCGGTTTGTAATGTTTTTATCTTTCGACTTCCGCTGTGTATTAAACTGTGATAAATTGTCTATGATGATATCAACTACGTCACGATACTCCCCACCGGGCCCACCAGTAATACGTGGAAATATCGGGGTGTGACAGGTTGGTATCAGAGCTAACATTGAGTGAATTAAACACTAGCCTTTTGTGTTTAATCTCAATGACACAGTTTGCACATTCCTCGATTTCTGAGTCTAGACAAAGAACTTAAGACTAATCCTAATTTATTTTATTTTGTCCTTTATTGTTATTCCTTGTTGTATCTTTTGTTTGTTTTGACAGGTTCAACAAAATGCCACCAAGGTTTCGAAGAGGAGACGAGGAAAGGGGCCATTCAACGCCCCCAACGATCACGAGGCCGGACCTTCCCACCGGCGAACACCGTCTGCAACAATAAGCACCAGTCCTCAAGAAGACTAGAGGACCTACTTAGATCCTGCGAGGCATTCTGTCTCACTTAGCTCCTCACCTTCCTACCATGATTCCTTCGGACTCCATCAAGGCAATGAGTCCGACCATTCACGCCATTCCGACCTACCACTGCAGCGGTCGGGGTCACACCGCGCGTTTCAAGACCCGACCCCATATTTCTAGAGCCGGTTTAACCCGGCAAATCTGATTGAAGAACCAATGGGTCATAACCCATTGGGCCTCGAACACCATTTCCCTGAAGCTCAGGACATGGAGATGGATGACGACCCGGATCCCGCCGAACCACTGTTGGATCTGAGTTTGGTTTTGATTGTATTTTGCGTTTGAATTAGAATGAAAATGGATGAGTTGTGCAGCGGAATTAATATGGAAACAAACTTTGCATACAATCAAACGAGAGTGTTGCTTTGATTAAACACTTTTCACAGAGAACCGAAAGATTGAATTTAATTTCAACAACGATTACAATGCACTGCTTAATACAAACTCCCCCTCAGCCAGAGCTCAGTGTTTGTTCGTGCAGAGAAGAAGATTGTTGCAAAGAGCTAATAGAACAGTACAGAGCACTGTTCTATTTATAGGCACTAGCAAACCACTGAGCATCTAAGCTGACGTCACCATGAAAGTGACATCTAACCTCCTAACAAACTCTAACCTCTGATCAATACAAACACTGCTATGCTAACTACTGCTATTACATTTCATTACATAGAAGACATGTTAAATAACTGCTGCATCCTTCCACTGCTGTGAACCCAGCAGTACTTGTCCGGATCAGCAGTGCTTGACTCAGGACAGTAGATTGAGCAGCAGAGCTTTAGTCTTCCATCAGGCCTTTACTTTGATCAGCAGTTGTAGGTCAGCAGTTTGCACGATCAGTAGATAGGAGGTCAGCAGATGTTGAAATCACTTTCAAGGGGAGAGATTTGTATGTAACATCTGCTTATTCTGGATCCACTGCTCTGATCCAGTTTTGGCTTTAATTATATGTTCCTCTGGTAGGGTTCAATCCCAACAATCTCCCCCTGGAACAGATAATGCCAAAACTCTTCATTATTGTGGAATTTTTTATTGCCTCATCAACAGTTCCCTTATTTGCCCTTTAAGTTGTAATTCAAAGGTTAAGGCATCTGTGTCATCATCATCCCTGCTAAGTGGAAGATCAAGGAGATCCTGCAAATCTTCAAGACTTAGGCCAAGTGCTTGTTCCCTTGATATTTTCTTCACTTCTCCATCAGACCTGAACATAGTCAGTACATGGGTCTGTTTGTCAGTTTCCCACTTTAGTACTTTTGAGCCTGATGGGTTTCTTGGGAGATTTTTATTTGAAGAGGAGTTTGGTGATGATGGCCTACTGAACACTGTCTGAGCAGTGCTTGCAGGTTGTTCCAATTCAGGATCTTCTTTCATCATTAATCTAATGCCCTCTTGTACAATGGCATTTCCAGCAATTAGATCTTGAATTGTTTCAGCATCTGACTGGCTTTGACTCCTTCTTTTGTATAATGGCAGCACCAGTTGGAGCAGTGGCTCTCCTGATTTGCAGCTTTGTTGGTCTTTTTGAAACCTCTGCTTCAAGATAGTCAGGCTTTTAAGGAACTTTGGGATCTTTCTTCCTTAATTCTTCCAACCTTTTGTAGGTAGCCCTGACTACATCTTCTTTCCATCTTGCTATTTGTCGTTTAGACCCATAATCAGCAGCAACCAATTCCTCTTTCATTTTCTTCAACTCAAGTGATTTATCAGGCACATTCTTTTTGAATTTTGACCATTCTGGATGAGTGTGTTTGACCTCATTCTTTATCATTTCTTGAATCCTGGCTGCTTCTTGTTCAAGCTCAGGAATGGTCCACTCCTTGTACATGTGTTTTTCTCCCTTGTATTTCTTTGTTGCCATGATGCTTTCAATGTAGTCTTTTCTCAGAGTCTCATCTGCTCTTTCTGAGATTTTCTGACATACATTTTTTGCAAATTCTTCCAGGGATCTGACTTGTGTGAGCAAGTATTGATAGTTCTACTATATTTCCCTATCAGATTTCCCTTTTGTGTTTCTTTTTGAGATATCCTCTGCTTGCTTAGCTTTATTTTCAAATATTCTTCAATATTGTTAGGCCTGGGATATCTTTTTACTGATGGCAGCTTCCTTTTAGCAGGGTCATCCTCATAATAAAAAGATTTGATTTCTTCTCTGACTGCTATGAGCTTAAGAGGAAATTGAACACCTGCAGGAGCTAAGGGCTGTTGAACTTGTGCTGATGAGAGAGGAATAGGCTTGGGTATTGTAGCAAGGGACAAGGATTTTGAAGATATTGGTGGTGGTGAATTGTCATCATCTTTAAGAATTAGCCTTCTCCTTTTTGTTTGAGGAGGGACTGATGATGTTTTGGGTGGAACAGTGGTGGTAGATTTGTTGGCAGTGGTTTGTGATTGACTAATAGTTGTTGAAACAACTGGTGTTTCAACCACTGTTGTCATTACAACAGATGTTGTAACATCTGTTGTCTTCTGCTTTTTGTCAGCAAGTGATGTTGTTTTTGGTGGTGATGGTGGTAAAGCAGTAGATGTGGTGTGTGTTGAAGTGAGAACAGATGTTGAAACTACTGAAGTACCATCAGTAGTTGATACAACAGGAGTTACAACAGCTGTTTTGAATGGTGGTTTTGGAGCAGACTTTGAACGTCTGGTTGGGATGGATTTAGGTTGCCTTACTTTTCTAGTAGGCTTCTTCTTTTCATCAATAGGATTTTCATCATCCTTTGACCCAGAAGTACCCTGATCTGGATAATCCACCCTAGCTTTCTTCTTGGCTTCTCTATCCTTTTTGACACTTGCAACTATTTTCTTGCTACCATCTGGCAAAGGGATATTTTTAGTCATGTTTTCTCTTTCTGGTTCAAGGTAAAGACCATCATCTATTCCCTTTTTCTTCCACTCCTGAATTTTCTCCCCCTTTTTGGCATTATCTGTAGGGAGTTGATCAATAAAGAAGATAGTTGGAGAAGCATTGCCAGTGGTATGCAGGATCTGAGCTTTTAGAGCCTTGAGATCCGCTTGGGTGTTCTTGAACCTAGACTCCATTGTATTTCTCAGCTTTAGTACATGTTTTTCATGTTGCTGATCTGCCATTTGTGCTTGTTGATGGAGAAAAGGTTGAAATAGATTCCAGAGCTCATTTGTAGCAGGTGCTTGTGGTGGAGCAGGTGCTTGAGGTGGAACAGAAGTGGATTGCACCTTTTGTACTTGTAGCAACTGTTGCAACATATCTTTGAGTTCTGCTACAGAGTTATCAAGTTTTTCAACACGATCCGTCAATTTCTGGTACTTTAAACCATCACCCAATTTAATGGGATCATCTGATTTCCCACTAGTAGTGGTTTTATCAGTGGTTGAGGTAGGGAGTTTACTCCAAACATGAACCACTGATGCCCCTTTTTCTTGGTACTGGGGTCTTCTCCCTTCAACACTTGACAGTCTTTTGATGTTGCCAGAGGACAAGAAAAGTCCACTGGTAGATGTCAGAGGTGCTATGGAAGGAATTGCCTCCAAGGAAGTCTTATTAATGTAACCACTGCCCAACTGTAAACCAGTGGGTTCAACAGTTGTAGTGGCTGCTTCACTTGGATTACCACCAAGAGTTACTTGTAACTCAAGGGGTGTAACCTCCTCAGGTTGTGTTGGTGGGTTAGCAAAGGTTGATACATCAGACCCAGTCATTTGTTGAGGTATATTCTCATTGATAGGTGATTGAGAAGGACTGGTTAATGCCTGGTTCAAATCAATTGCATCCAACAGAAGTTTAGTTGGTGGGAAAAGTGTGGATATGATGTTTGGTTCAGAAGCAGATTTTACCCCGGGAATTAGGCTGTAAGCAGAATTTACCCCGGGAATTAGGCTGTGGATGATGGAATCAAGTGATTCCAGAGCATCATGATGTGGTGTCCCAATTTGTACAACCTGTTCTTTTTGTGAAGAAGCAGGAGGAGCTGTGGTTATGGGTTGAGATATTTGTACCAACTGCTGTGAGGAAGAAGCAGCAGTGGTTTCTTGTGACTTTTGTTTTGTCACAGGCATTTGCTCTGGTATCTCATCCTCCAGAGTTGCCTTTTTGATGGTTTGGGGGGTTTTTGATTTTTCTTTTTGTATGGCTTTTTGTGGATTGTAGGTGTGGGTTTCAAAACAGTTGTTCTGCTGCTTTGATCACCTTGAGCAGTGGGCTCAGCAGCAGATACCTGAGGAGCAGTGGTAGCTGCTAAATTCTGCTCAGGCACCTCTGCTTGTGTTTTGCAAGGTGTTAACATTCTTGTAAAAGTTTCAGCAGTTAAGCTGTTCATTTGAAAATAATCACCTTGGTTTATTGCAGCAATATCATCCTTACTGAATTTCTTTTCAAAATAATAGCTTAAAAACCTTGGAAACAGTAAGAATGATTTTGTTTCAACATTATTAACCAAATCATTAAAGATTTCCCGAGAATAATTAAAATTTTCTTCTTGAAGAATAGCATATCCCAGATTTTGAATCTTTAATGGTATTTCATTAAAAGAAGTGGTTTTGTTTGAAACACACAATAGGAGGGTATGGAATAAAAACCTTGTTGCAGAAGTAAAGAAACCTTTTTGTAAGGTAGCTTTCTTCATCATTGTGTCTGCATACCCTCTCTCAATGAAGTCAATTTTTAACTCGTTTTTTGGGAAAGAAGTTTTACCTTGCTGATCCTCAAGTTTAAAGACTTCTGATATAGATTGTGGCATGATTTGAATAGCTTTACCCTTTAAGGATGAGTTAATGGCTACCACAGTTTCACCTTGTGTGTCAAGGGTTGCGTTTTTCCAAAACTCTCGTTGGGTTGCTAAGTAAATTGGTGCGTCTGCTGTTAACAAATTTTTGTACTTTGATTTAGACATTATGTCGATGATGAAGTCGAACGCATTGGTGGTACCAGGTTTTGTGAGAAGACCCAGTAGATTGTGGGATGGTTTGTGAGGAATTTCAGTGGGATTGACCTTTTGAGAGGTCGCTTTCGACGATGATTTGGAGGTGGGTTTTGCGGATGGCTTTGATTTTGTCATTTTGAGGATGATTATCGAAGAAATTTGTGAAGAAATTTAATGGAAAAACTGCTTTGAGAAGAGAATTTTTAAGAATTCAATTCGACAGTAAAACCCTGTTTTGGTGTGAAGTGGGGGTTTTAAAGAGAGAAAGTGAATGCTGACGTGGCAGTGGTTACAAAAGGTCTGACCACAATGTACTGCCCACGTGACAACCCCTGATGAAATGAAGGACAGTACTTTTATGAAAGTTACTGGTGAAGGCAGTGGTTATGGAAGCAGTGGATGATTTTCACTATCAGTGGATAGCATATCAGTGGATAAGACTCTGCTTTTGAACAACAGTGTTTATCAAGGAAATGAGGGAACAGGGGTTGACTTTCAGCAGTGGACAGTGTTTGAAGTAAAGCAGACTTTTGAACAAGCAGTGGTTATGGCAGACTTTTAAGGATTTTAATGAAAATTTCATTTTTAGCTATTTTTAAGGATGGATTTTTGATTTTCTGAAAACATTTTAATGCTTATATTCATAGAAAAACAAGATGTTGCTTGTTATTCCATGTTTAGCATCCCAATTCTAGAGACTAAGCTTTCAAAGGTGGCTGTATCAAGTGCTTTTGTGAGCACATCTGCCAACTGGTCTTTAGTTGGGACATGATGCAGAGAAATCAAACCTTTTTCATAGCAATCCCTCACAAAGTGATGTCTGATGTCGATGTGTTTGGTGGTTGAATGGGAAACTGGATTTTTGATGATATTTTCTGCTACCTGGCTATCCAACATGAGTGGTGTCTTTAAGGCAGTGATACCAAAATCCAGCAACTGGTTTTGAAGCCACAGGAGTTGGGCTGTACAGCTTGCAGCAGCAATGTATTCAGCTTCAGCAGTGGATGTTGAAACAGCTGCTTGCTTTTTGCTTTGCCAAGAAACCAAGCAATCGCCTAGAAACTGGCACCCTCCTGAAGTGGACTTCCTTGTGGTGTGACATCCAGCAAAGTCACTGTCTGAAAAACCTGAAAGCTTGATATTCCCATTAGCTGGATACCAGATACCAAGTGTGGGAGCACCTTTTATGTATCTGAAGATCCTTTTTACAGCAATGAGATTTGATTTTCTGGGAGCTGATTGACTTCTTGCACAGACACATGTTGCAAACATGATGTCTGGTCTAGATGCAGTTAGGTACAGTAAAGACCCAATCATGCTTCTATAAAGTGTTTGGTCAATCAGCTCATCCTTTTCATCAGACATGACAAGCTTATTTGTTGCCATGGGTGTGCTGCATGGTTTACAATCATTCATATCAAATTTATTTAAAAGTTCTTTAGCATATTTGCTTTGATGAATGAAAGTTCCATTTTGCATTTGCTGAACTTGGAGACCAAGAAAGCATTGCAGCTCACCCATTACACTCATCTCAAACTCAGCTGTCATGAGTTCTCTAAACTCTTCACACATTTTGTTACATGTGCTTCCAAAAATAATGTCATCCACATAAATTTGGACAATCATTAAATCCTTCCCTCTCCATTTTAGAAACAGTGTTTTATCAATGGTACCTCTTTTGAAACCATTTGAGAGTAGAAAGTTGGAAAGAGTTTCATACCAGGCCCTAGGTGCTTGTTTCAGGCCATACAAGGCTTTGTTTAGCCTGTAGACATGATTTGGATAAAATGGATCCTCAAAGCCTGGAGGTTGACAAACATAAACCTCTTCTTGAATTGTACCATAGAGGAAAGCACTTTTGATATCCATTTGAAACACCTTCATGTTGTGGTTGACAGCAAAGGCCAAGAACAGTCTTATAGCTTCCAATCTTGCTACAGGGGCAAATGTTTCATCATAATCAATCCCCTCTTCCTGTCTGTAACCTTGAACCACAAGCCTGGCTTTATTCTTGACAACAATACCCCTTTCATCAGTTTTGTTTTTGAAGACCCACTTTGTGCCAATGGGACTAACCTCTTCTGGCAGTGGTACAAGCTCCCATACTTGTTGTCTTTTAAACTGTTGGAGCTCCTCTTGCATGGCTTCTACCCAGCTGTTGTCTTTCAGTGCCTCTTGGTACTTGACTGGCTGATGGAGTGATAGAAAACCAACAAAAAGACAAATGTTTTGGGTTTGGCTTCTTGTGAGCACCCCTTCATTTATGTTGCCAATGATTTGATCAGGTGGATGAGATCTCAAGAAGATTAAATCTCCCTGGTATGGTATGATGGCATTTGTTGGTGAAGGCTGCAGATGTGTATCATCTGAGCTAACCACTGCTGGTGACTTTGATGACCCAGCAGTGGCTTCAAAAGGTGGTGGAATGGGAGGTAATGGTGAGGACACATGCTGACTTTTATCCACTGTTTGAGGACTTTTGTCAGCAGTGTTTGTTGATGTGGAAGCAGTGGTTGATGAGCTACTTTGGTCAACAACTGTTGAGGTAGCAGTGGTTGAGCTTTGACAGCTGTTTTGAACAACTGATGCTTTTCCTATTGTGGCAGACTTTTGAGGGATGATGATTTCATACCCATAGTCTGGTGTTGTATCCACTGATGTACATGCACTGTTAGTCTTGACAGCAGTATTTTCAAAAGTAAATTTTTCAAGATCAAGCAGATCAGTAGGATTTGCAGGGATTTTCATTGATGAGAGTTCATTGAACTTCACATTTAAGGTCTCCTCCACTGCCTTGGTCCGTGTATTAAACACTTTGTAGGCCTTGGCAGTGGTTGAGTATCCCAGATGATAACCACAATCAACTTTGGCTGCAAATTTTGAGATGGAATCTTTTAAGTTCAAAATGAAACATGGGCAGCCAAAGACTTTGAAATATGAGATCAGTGGTTTGATTTTGTATAGAATTTCAGAGGTAGACTTTTTGTGCCTGGGGTTGATTAAAACCCTGTTTTGGACATAGCAAGCAGTGTTTACTGCCTCTGCCCAAAAAGTCAAAGGCAAACCTGAATCAGCAAGCATAGTCCTAGCAGCTTCAATCAGTGTTCTATTCTTTCTCTCCACAACCCCATTTTGCTCTGGTGTTCTAGGGATGCTGTACTGCCTTACAATCCCTTTCTTCACACAGAAGGCATCCAACTCCTTATTCTTGAATTCTGTGCCATTGTCACTCCTGAAGACTTTCACTGGAAGGTCAAATTGCTTTTCAACCTGTATCACAAAGTCTTGCAAAATGCATGCAGTCTCATCTTTTGAGTGTAAAAAGAAAGTCCATGTAAACTTAGAAAAGTCATCAATAATAACCAAACAAAATCTCTTTTTCTTGAGACTCATGACTTGAACTGGGCCAAACAAATCCATGTGCAGCATTTGCAAACACTGGGTTGTTTTGGACTCTTCAATGGACTTAAAGGAGCTTTTATGTTGCTTTCCTTTTAAACAGGAAACACAATGCTCAGAACATGAAAACAATTTTTGTGGTAGGCCTCTTACCAAACCATTTTTTTGAAATTTCAGTGATTGTCTTAAGATTTGTGTGCCCCAGTCTCCTGTGCCAAAGTTCTGTCTCTTTGTTAGAGGCAGCTAAGAACAGACAGGCATCAGCTCTGGGACACTCTTTTGACATATCAACAACATAAACATACCATTTTTTATTATTGCTTCAATCTTTTTGACCATTTCTGGTCCAACAATCCTACAACACTCCTTTGTGAAGAATGACCCATACCCCTTGTCACTCATTTGTGAAACACTCAGGAGGTTGAATTTCAGACTGTCTATCAGATTGACATTTTCAAATTTTACATTGCCAGACTGTACTGTACCAGACCCAAGAACTTTCCCTTTACTGTTATTCCCAAAGGATATATCGCCCCCTCCATGAATTTTGAAATCTTTGAGTAGGGCTTTACATCCAGTCATGTGCCTGGAGCCTCCACTATCAACATACCAGAGGCTATCTAAGCAGGCAGAAGCTCCCTGCACATGAAGTAAAAGGATTAGTTCATTAGGGTTTCCAAAGCCAATAAGGCTTTGGATGGGATCTCAGCAGTGTCTGGGATGGATGTAGATTGATGGACAGTGGTTAGGTCAGGGGTTTGGACAGTTTTAGGACTGTTTCTAGCTAATCACTGTTGAGGGTCTTGGCCAATCACCTGTTGGTACCCAAAAGGATGCCTGTTCACTTTGGGTTTAGAGGGCCTTTTGTAGGCCTCATAAACGTGTGGAACCCTAGGGTATGGTGGTTGTCCCTTACCTCTTCTATATTGATTGGCGGGGGGTGCATCAGTAACCTGAACATCTCTTTTAATAGATGTTTGGTTCAGCTATTTTGTGACAGCTGTTTGAACTGGCACAAACAGTGGTTGGTTTTTAGTGAATTTGACAGATGATGTTGATGGACTCAAGGATGTTTTAGTAATGTACTCATTCTTTTTCACATCAAAGTTTTTAAGATACACACATGATTGAGTTTTGTGGTTTGTTTTACCATAGACTGTAACACCCCGAAAACGGGTTTGGTAATTAAACTCCGTTAATACTGAAGGACGGGTAAAGTACCGTTAGTGGCAAAATTTACCCGGTAAATATTAGGATTTAAATAATTAATCCTAATAATAAATAAAAAGTGAATAAAAGCTTTTAAGAAATAAAAGCTTAAAAGGCCCGAGATTTAACGGGACTTAAAAACATAACGGGTTATAACTTCCCGAACCCGCTAAAGTAACAAGGAATAATTAACCTAGTTAGTAGCATGTGATTAAATGACTAATGGTGAGTTATAGCTTCATTTGATCAAAAGGAAACATGAGGGACTAATATTGTCAAGTGGGGAAACTTGTTTTATTAAAACAAAAGTTAAACACCAAAACACACACTCAAAGTGTGTGTTCTGGTCGACATTTCTAGAGGAGCCAGGAGCCCTCATCTTCAAAACCCTAACAAGCTAAAATTCAAGCAATTGGAAGGGCAAATCACACCCAAATTGAAATCCAAGCATGGATTAATGATCACCTCCGCGAAATGATCATAAGGTATGTTAAATTTCGTTGAATGATTCTAGTTGAAATTCTGAATCAATACTTGAAACTCGAAATTTATGATGCATGATGGTTGCTTGGATGAAATAGGAATGAGATAGTGATTAGGGATAAACCCTAGTCAATTACTTGTAGAAATTTTGTTTAATTCTTGAGAATTCACAATCACCATTGAAGGTGATAAGTGGGTTTTGTAAGAATATGTTAAACACTAGAATTTTGATTGTTGTTCTAGTGTAATTGAGCTCTAGGAAGTGAATGCAGATTTTGTTAATATGAAAAATTGATTTGAACATGCTTAATTGATGTTAAGCTTGGATAAATAACTAGTTATGAAAATCGATTGTTGATTTTATAGAATATGCCCACAAGGTGTTTGTTAAAATGCCTAAGTGAATGATTGTAAGTTGAGAGTTCGAATGAAACGCGTAATTTCCTTGTTTGATTACTTACGTGAAAGATGGGGTAAAGCGGGTTCTAATCATAATGTTGATTTGACTTAATTGTGCAAAACATGTGATCAAAAAGTAGTTAAACTTTGATAAGCTAAGTTAGCTAATCATGAAGTCGAATAGTAGCTTCGGCATAGTAAATAGGTGAGGTGGAATAGTCGTGATTTATATGACTAATTTAACCGCCTTGCAAATGATTGAAAATAGTTTGACGCCTAACGAGCTAGGTGGAGGCTTGGGAAAGGAAACGGGTCAAACAAATCAAGAATGGAGGAAAAGCATAATTCGGATGCAAGGTAAGTATAGCTTACACTAGTCTTAAATTGTGGAATATTTTCTCAGCATATAAATTACGAATGAGATATCTAAACAATTGAAACATGATGTTCCGTCGTGTAGTCGAACGGAACAAGACAATCAAAGATAAAAGAAACTGTAATAATGGTTAAAAAGAAGTAAATCGATAATTCGGTCATATTAGGTCGAAAGTAATAAACGGTTTATATGTTAAATTGACCGTACGGTGTTAAACGGAACGAGTCATGTAGAGGAGATGATAATAAATATCATCTCGCAAAGATAAATGGTCATTTCGGCCAAACGGGTCAAAAAGGTGTAGACAACACCTTTTGACTATATAGACTAATGATTCTTTGTCGAGTTATATGCTTTCAGGAATAGATACCCAATGGATATTCGCATTGTTCTTAATTAGCGAATATAAAGCAAGGTACTAAAACCGGGTTAATAAGTTGATCCGGGCCAGGTATGTATAATAGATCAACTCCTCATTTAGAACTTGGAGATCTATGAGATTTAGGCAAAGTAAAAAGGGACATTCGGTTACCTTAAAAGGTAAACCGAAGGACTTAAATTATAGACAGAGTGTTTTGAAAACAAGATTCGGTTAAAAATTAGATTTTTGGGTGTACATGGCTTAAGCGAGTCCTTCGTTGTAAAGGAAGGGTTAAAAATGACAAAAACGCCCTTGTAAGTGAAATTAAGCAAACAACCCTTAGAAGTCGCTTGAAAACAAGTTTTATAATCAAGTCAATACTTTGAATAAGTATGATAAGTGAAAGATGTAAAATATTGGTCAAATGACTCTATAAAGAGTCTTCGCCGTAAAATAATGATTTGATGAGTAATATTTGTAATAAATAAGTCACCACATTGAATCCACCACAAATATAGTTGTGGTGGAAAATCCTTTGATAAGAAATGTGTGACACATGTATTTGGAAAGGAATGAAAGCAATTGGTGCTTAAAATATGCTTAAATACCTCAAACGGGTCAAAATAAGCATATGGGTGTAAAAGGGTTAAAGAAGGTATATAATTCTATGATTGGAACCCAATATGTTAGATATCATTGAATTTAATAGGTTTATGAGAAATAAGGGTCAAACAAACTTGTATGTTTGATAAAATCACGAACGGGTCAAATTTTGGTAAAAGAGTAATAAGCCGAAGACTTAAGAGTCTTGAATTTTATCAAGTCGGATGCCGGATTTTAACTCCATATGATGGAAAATCAAATTACAAATATGTAGGAAGAAACGGTAGGTCAAACGGATAAGCGGTTTGAAAGATACGAAAGATTCCGAGTCAAATTACGACAAAATACAGAATCTGGATGCAGAGTCCACCGTAATTTACGGTCCCACCGTAAATTACGGTGGAGTTGAATTGGTTATGGTGCAAATTGTCTGTTGTACGGTAGAAGAATAGAAACCCAGGGGCCACCGTAATTTACGGTCCCACCGTAAATTACGGTGAAGATTTTTTTATATTTTGTTTTTCATTTGAAAATCAATTGTTTCCCGGACATCGTTCGGACATGATTTAAACCCCATATGACTAAAGCATTTCATGTTTATGAAATGTAGGTATACCTTGGATGCCGGTAGGCGATCAAGCTCAGCGAAGAACCGAACACGATAATGATACACGCTTCCGCACTTTGCTACGTTGTAATTTTTAAACAACGAATTCGATCACGTCATGTAGAATAACTTATGTTTTATAAAAGTTTTAATAAACCCGTATTTTTATAATATGTGTAGTTTTAACTACACATCTAATTGTTGGTAATTTCATACAGAATCGTTAATTAGTAACTAGGGTGTTACAAGTTGGTATCAGAGCCTTGGTTTAAGAGATTCAAGTATGGTGGGGAGAACCATGCTTGGACTTAAACCTTATGCTCTTAATAAAGATGGGTGTTCGGTTCGAGGCTTGATCGCAAATCCGGTAAGTACATGTATGCTATTGATTAGCGTGTTAAGGTGTTGTAAACAACACATAGAATTATCGTGTTATACACGTTACTCCAATTAAATGATTGAATGAGTTGACGAAATTTCGTGCTTTGACACGTATGGTAGAAAAAAAAAAAGCCTTGTATTATAATACAGGCGATTATTGAAGTTGACATTATTAACTTTTGTGAATGTCTTGATTGAAGGACACTTGCAGTTAAAGATGACAAGAGTTGAACAAATTAAGGATATGATAGAGGAACGGTCCGAAGTATGACAATAGGAGCATGCTCATTAAGGACCTAAATTGCGTAATGGTCGCGAACAAGGCTAATGGCAAGAAAAGCCCGTTAGGGCAAGCATTTACCAGGTGCACGTTTAAATTATGGCATGAATATGAATATGCAACAAATACGTAGAAACTGATAGTTGTATATGTAGATTGAAATCTTGGAGAAACCTGAATAGAATACCTATCCAGGATATTGTTTCCAAGAGAAACAAATAGAGACGTTACTTACACAGGGCGTGATGTGAAAACTATAAAAAGGCCGTGTATGTCATGTGTTAAATCGCTTACTCTGGCCAAGTAAGTAGTGGCATATGATACCACGAGTTTCTTATAGCGGACACATTTACGTCCGATGTAGTAAGGGCGGGGTGAATGGGACTAATTAAAAAGTACCCAAATGGATCAGATAAGCAAAATATTTGATAATAATGTAAACGCACAACCAAGTGAAGGAAGCGTATTACATTAGGATAATGAGCCCGAGTGAAGGGACAAAGAAGCATGTAAAATGATTTAGACAAGTATTGGGAGGGAGTGTACTTACACTCGAACCCAGAAAACGCAAGCATGTAAAATGATTTAGACAAGTATTGGGAGGGAGTGTACTTACACTCGAACCCAGAAAACGCAAGCATGTAAAATGATTTAGACAAGTATTGGGAGGGAGTGTACTTACACTCGAACCCAGAAAACGCAAGCATGTAAAATGATTTAGACAAGTATTGGGTGGGAGTGTACTTACACTCGAGCCCAGAAAACGCAAGCATGTAAAATGATTTAGACAAGTATTGGGAGGGAGTGTACTTACACTCGAACCCAGAAAACGCAAGCATGTAAAATGATGTAGACAAGTATTGGGAGGGGGTGTACTCACACTCGAACCCGGAAAATGAAAACATATCTCTAAACGAGTCGTTTTTTTTTAAAACGTCAATCTTAAAGACAAAGTCAGAATATAAAAAAATGAAGCGAGGTCTCAATGCATACCGGGAGGGTCGCAATCATAACGATTTCGGTAAAACACCCGGTTGGTGGGTAAGGATTTAAACACATGTATAGACCGAGAAACGGAAACTCGGATGGAAAAATTTAAAAGACTTGGATTTTAAGTCACGACTAAAAGACGACAAGATAATGTAAATAGAAATGTTGACTAAATTATGTTCAACTATTTTAAAGTTGAACGGGTCGAATGTAATATCATGCCAGACGGCTCGAGTAAACGCAAGCGGGATACTAGTAGCGTTAAAAGCAAAAGAGTAATGAGCCCGGTAATGGGACATAATCAAATACGAAAGTATGTAAACTGGATAATAGTAAGCATGAAGGATGCAGTCTTGACACTAATAGGCGCAAGACAATATATTCAAAAAAAAAAAAAGTAATGTTTTCGAAAATGAAAGGTTGATATGAATTGAACATGATGTGACACGATCACGGTCAAGAAATGCAATGTGAGGAAGAATCACATTATAACCAAACGAACGGTATAGGTAACTGGACTAATAAGTCTAGTTAGTGATACCGGTTAAGGTCACCAATTCAAATCAAGAAATTTGATTTGCTTGTAATCGATAGATTCGGTATAACAGAACCGAATAAATAAATTTAAAAATAAAAGAATTTGTTGCTAAAAGTGAAAGATTTCATTAAAGACATTAAACGGGTAAAAGTAACGGATTCATAAAGAATTCGATAGTATATGAAAGCGACGGATATCGCTAAGTTAACTAAACTAGTGGAAATAACGAGATTACGTTATTTCAAGCAGCACGATGACATATGAGATACATGGATGATTAATAACCAAAAGGATATTATCATACATTTCGGGTGATATCAATAATTGGTTAAAAATAAAAGTAATGTTCAAAGGATTTCTCGGAACAAATGCATTGAGTTTAAATTCAATGAATTATGTAAGAAAAGGTTTCGAGGACGAAACCTCTTTAAGGGGGGTAGACTTGTAACACCCCGAAAACGGGTTTGGTAATTAAACTCCGTTAATACTGAAGGACGGGTAAAGTACCGTTAGTGGCAAAATTTACCCGGTAAATATTAGGATTTAAATAATTAATCCTAATAATAAATAAAAAGTGAATAAAAGCTTTTAAGAAATAAAAGCTTAAAAGGCCCGAGATTTAACGGGACTTAAAAACATAACGGGTTATAACTTCCCGAACCCGCTAAAGTAACAAGGAATAATTAACCTAGTTAGTAGCATGTGATTAAATGACTAATGGTGAGTTATAGCTTCATTTGATCAAAAGGAAACATGAGGGACTAATATTGTCAAGTGGGGAAACTTGTTTTATTAAAACAAAAGTTAAACACCAAAACACACACTCAAAGTGTGTGTTCTGGTCGACATTTCTAGAGGAGCCAGGAGCCCTCATCTTCAAAACCCTAACAAGCTAAAATTCAAGCAATTGGAAGGGCAAATCACACCCAAATTGAAATCCAAGCATGGATTAATGATCACCTCCGCGAAATGATCATAAGGTATGTTAAATTTCGTTGAATGATTCTAGTTGAAATTCTGAATCAATACTTGAAACTCGAAATTTATGATGCATGATGGTTGCTTGGATGAAATAGGAATGAGATAGTGATTAGGGATAAACCCTAGTCAATTACTTGTAGAAATTTTGTTTAATTCTTGAGAATTCACAATCACCATTGAAGGTGATAAGTGGGTTTTGTAAGAATATGTTAAACACTAGAATTTTGATTGTTGTTCTAGTGTAATTGAGCTCTAGGAAGTGAATGCAGATTTTGTTAATATGAAAAATTGATTTGAACATGCTTAATTGATGTTAAGCTTGGCTAAATAACTAGTTATGAAAATCGATTGTTGATTTTATAGAATATGCCCACAAGGTGTTTGTTAAAATGCCTAAGTGAATGATTGTAAGTTGAGAGTTCGAATGAAACGCGTAATTTCCTTGTTTGATTAATTACGTGAAAGATGGGGTAAAGCGGGTTCTAATCATAATGTTGATTTGACTTAATTGTGCAAAACATGTGATCAAAAAGTAGTTAAACTTTGATAAGCTAAGTTAGCTAATCATGAAGTCGAATAGTAGCTTCGGCATAGTAAATAGGTGAGGTGGAATAGTCGTGATTTATATGACTAATTTAACCGCCTTGCAAATGATTGAAAATAGTTTGACGCCTAACGAGCTAGGTGGAGGCTTGGGAAAGGAAACGGGTCAAACAAATCAAGAATGGAGGAAAAGCATAATTCGGATGCAAGGTAAGTATAGCTTACACTAGTCTTAAATTGTGGAATATTTTCTCAGCATATAAATTACGAATGAGATATCTAAACAATTGAAACATGATGTTCCGTCGTGTAGTCGAACGGAACAAGACAATCAAAGATAAAAGAAACTGTAATAATGGTTAAAAAGAAGTAAATCGATAATTCGGTCATATTAGGTCGAAAGTAATAAACGGTTTATATGTTAAATTGACCGTACGGTGTTAAACGGAACGAGTCATGTAGAGGAGATGATAATAAATATCATCTCGCAAAGATAAATGGTCATTTCGGCCAAACGGGTCAAAAAGGTGTAGACAACACCTTTTGACTATATAGACTAATGATTCTTTGTCGAGTTATATGCTTTCAGGAATAGATACCCAATGGATATTCGCATTGTTCTTAATTAGCGAATATAAAGCAAGGTACTAAAACCGGGTTAATAAGTTGATCCGGGCCAGGTATGTATAATAGATCAACTCCTCATTTAGAACTTGGAGATCTATGAGATTTAGGCAAAGTAAAAAGGGACATTCGGTTACCTTAAAAGGTAAACCGAAGGACTTAAATTATAGACAGAGTGTTTTGAAAACAAGATTCGGTTAAAAATTAGATTTTTGGGTGTACATGGCTTAAGCGAGTCCTTCGTTGTAAAGGAAGGGTTAAAAATGACCAAAACGCCCTTGTAAGTGAAATTAAGCAAACAACCCGTAGAAGTCGCTTGAAAACGAGTTTTATAATCAAGTCAATACTTTGAATAAGTATGATAAGTGAAAGATGTAAAATATTGGTCAAATGACTCTATAAAGAGTCTTCGCCGTAAAATAATGATTTGATGAGTAATATTTGTAATAAATAAGTCACCACATTGAATCCACCACAAATATAGTTGTGGTGGAAAATCCTTTGATAAGAAATGTGTGACACATGTATTTGGAAAGGAATGAAAGCAATTGGTGCTTAAAATATGCTTAAATACCTCAAACGGGTCAAAATAAGCATATGGGTGTAAAAGGGTTAAAGAAGGTATATAATTCTATGATTGGAACCCAATATGTTAGATATCATTGAATTTAATAGGTTTATGAGAAATAAGGGTCAAACAAACTTGTATGTTTGATAAAATCACGAACGGGTCAAATTTTGGTAAAAGAGTAATAAGCCGAAGACTTAAGAGTCTTGAATTTTATCAAGTCGGATGCCGGATTTTAACTCCATATGATGGAAAATCAAATTACAAATATGTAGGAAGAAACGGTAGGTCAAACGGATAAGCGGTTTGAAAGATACGAAAGATTCCGTGTCAAATTACGACAAAATAGAGAATCTGGATGCAGAGTCCACCGTAATTTACGGTCCCACCGTAAATTACGGTGGAGTTGAATTGGTTACGGTGCAAATTGTCTGTTGTACGGTAGAAGAATAGAAATTTTTTTTATATTTTGTTTTTTTATATTTTGTTTTTCATTTGAAAATCAATTGTTTCCCGGACATCGTTCGGACATGATTTAAACCCCGTATGACTAAAGCATTTCATGTTTATGAAATGTAGGTATACCTTGGATGCCGGTAGGCGATCAAGCTCAGCGAAGAACCGAACACGATAATGATACACGCTTCCGCACTTTGCTACGTTGTAATTTTTAAACAACGAATTCGATCACGTCATGTAGAATAACTTATGTTTTATAAAAGTTTTAATAAACCCGTATTTTTATAATATGTGTAGTTTTAACTACACATCTAATTGTTGGTAATTTCATACAGAATCGTTAATTAGTAACTAGGGTGTTACATAGACGATGCAGCTTTTAGCAGGAACAATGACACTTGTTTTGTTCAAATCATAAGCTTTTAAATGAAAGCAGTCTTTTGTTAGATGATTCTTTTTCTCACAAAATTCACAAAACAAGTTATTGACCTTTTCTTTCTTCTTTCTCTTTTCGGACTCCTTTGCAACAGAAGTTTTAACCTCTGTTGGGACGTCCTTGAGAGGAATGACTTTAGCTTTTGGAGCTTTAACACCATCAGTGGATGTAAAGTCCATGGGCTTGAAATTTTCAAGAATATCACACTCATCAGACCATGTTGGTTTAAACTGATATTTTTAAAGCTTCTCAAAAGTAGAGGATCCCATTGGTCTGTCAAGTGTGATTTTGTTACCAAGTTTATCAGTGATTTTCACTTCTTGGCCTTTCTTGTTTGTGGGGATGAACTCAGTGGTTACATCAGTGGTTTGAACAGATTTTTCAACAGAGTGTTTTCATCATCATGTTTTCTATAACCAATACCAAACTTCACATTGCTTTTAATCTTTTTTTCTAGCAATAACTCATATCCTTTGCAGGATTCCACCCATTTCTCACATGTGATTTGGGTGGACTCTAACTCCTTTTTGCAAACTTGGTATTTTTCTACCATAGTTTGGAGTTGAGTTTTGGTTATGCTTTGCTCTTCTTTGAGACTGCTGATTTCTTTATCTTTTTCAGTCAACTTGTTTCTAAGTTCTTTTAAAGACTTTTCAAATTTGACTTCATCAGACAAGACTTTGTTCCTAAGGTTTTCATTTACCTCTTTGATGTTAGCAAATGCAATAATGCATTTGTCAGAACACAGTTTTTCAAGAACTTGAGGAGATACCTTGGCAGCAGCCATCATTGCACAATCACATTGATGATCCTCTTCATCATCAGCTCTTGCTTCTTTCTCACCTGCTCTTTTCTCTTTCTCTTTCTCTTCTTCTTTGTCCTCTTTGGACCATGGATCTGTCAATGGTTCAATCAGGGTTCCTGAACTTTCTCCCAGTAGTAGTTCACCAGCCACAGCAGTAACCACTGCTTCAGTCACCTCATCCACTGTTTTAGCACTTAGCTGTTCACCTTCAGTTTCAACCCCCTCTGGTATTGAATCTAATGCCATCAAACAAAATTCATCATTAGAAGGTTCATTAAAAGCATAGAGTGCAAAATTTTCATCACCAAGTTCGTCAGGCATGCTGCTCCAGTCAACAAAGCCTTGAGTGAAAAAGCTTTGCTAATCTGGTTGTACCACTGCTGGAGCAACTGTTTGAGGTGCAACAAGTTGCACTTGTGCCTGGGGGACAGGGGTTTGAACATACTGAATTTGTGGAACAGTAGTTTGGACATAATGCACAGGCACAGGGGCAGCAGCATAGTGAGCAGTGTTAACATGAGCTGCAGGGGTATATTGGGTATAGTGCACAGTGCTTTTATTTTGAGGTCTAGGATTTGAGCTAGGATGAGTGATTATAGGACCAGTAATTTGACTCCTGCATTCCCTAGCGAAATGACCTAGCCTATTGCACTTGTAACATTTGATTTTCAATTTATCCAACCCAACCCTTAGATTCCCATGTAGCCCTGGGAATTTTCTCCTTGTTCTTTTGTAGAATTTGCTTGTTCTTACACTAAGCAAAGCCAACTGATGCAAAATGTCCATCTCTTCTAAGTCAGTGGGATCAAAATGTTGTAAATCATTGAGTTCAAAACACAAATTATCTGACATCTGGTTTTCATTAGTAGTAAATGCATAGTTTGCAGAGTGAGGATCAGGGTTGTTAAAATTTGCACCAGCAGTTATATCAATGAAGTTATCATAACCCTGTTCCTTACCACTGCTACCAGATTCTTCCTGACCCAAAAGAGCTGTGCTACCGAATGAGTAATCATCAGTAACTTTGCCAGACTCTTGCAACTTCCTTTTCTGGTTTAACTCCCTTTCATAGGTAAGGAGTCTACCATGAAGTTGGGTCAGGGTCAGATCTTTGAACTCAGCTGAGTTTCTAGTGACAAAAGCTATGGTGTCCCATTTTTCTAGTAGTGACCTAAGAAACCTGCTATTTTGAGTTGAATTTGGAAATGTTACTTTAACAAGCGTTAGTTCACTAATGAGACAACTGAATCGCTCAAACTGCTGAGTCAATGATTCACCCTTAATGTGACAAAATGTTTCATACTGTTGATTCAGAATTTCCCTATTGTTTTCAATGACTTCTTCAGTTCCCCCAAATTGTTCCTTCAATGCATCCCATAGCTCTTTGGCACTGTTACAATGTAACAGTCCAGCATAGATCTCATTTGGTAATGCAGATGATATGATGCTAAATGCTTTGGCATCGAGTTCGAACTTTTGAAAATCAATTTCGGTATAGTTTTCAGTTGGTTTAGGAACGAACTTCTTTGGATCCTCAGCACTTGGCACCGTAGGAACATGGGGACCAAAAACAACAGACCTCCAACATCCAGTGTTCTGTTGAGCAAGGATATGACCCATCCTTCTCTCCCAGATGTTGTATTCATTACGTTTAAGCATAGGTGGTTTAAAAAGAGAGCCAATGTTATTCTTATCATCTTGTGATTGTGACGTCATCCTGGTTGTTTTACAGGCACTGATTAATCAACTTTAATGGTGATTAATCCTTACTCTGTTTTTCAACAAGCCGAACAAACTATCGATATCAACGATTTTGAGCTGAACTATTTATGTCAAAATGATTGTTAAATCAAATTTGACTGTCCAAGCTCTGATACCAATTGTTGGATCTGAGTTTGGTTTTGATTGTATTTTGCGTTTGAATTAGAATGAAAATGGATGAGTTGTGCAGCAGAATTAATATGGAAACAAACTTTGCATACAATCAAACGAGAGTGTTGCTTTGATTAAACACTTTTCACAGAGAACCGAAAGATTGAATTTAATTTCAACAACGATTACAATGCAATGCTTAATACAAACTCCCCCTCAGCCAGAGCTCAGTGTTTGTTCGTGCAGAGAAGACGATTGTTGCAAAGAGCTAATAGAATAGTACAGAGCACTGTTCTATTTATAGGCACTAGCAAACCACTGAGCATCAAAGCTGACGCCACCATGAAAGTGACATCTAACCTCCTAACAAACTCTAACCCCTGATCAATACAAACACTGCTATTACATTTCATTACATAGAAGACATGTTAAATAACTGCTGCATCCTTCCACTGCTGTGAACCCAGCAGTACTTGTCCGGATCAGCAGTGCTTGACTCAGGACAGTAGATTGAGCAGCAGAGCTTTAGTCTTCCATCAGGCCTTTACTTTGATCAGCAGTTGTAGGTCAGCAGTTTGCACGATCAGTAGATAGGATGTCAGCAGATGTTGAAATCACTTTCAAGGGGAGAGATTTGTATGTAACATCTGCTTATTCTGGATCCACTGCTCTGATCCAGTTTTGGCTTTAATTATCTGTTCCTAAGCTAGGGTTCAATCCCAACAACCACCATCTGGGACACCTACTCACCCCATCGAGATTTCGGATGTGTCGTATTTTCATGGATCACCTTATCATGGTCCAGACAGCAATGAGGCAAGGTTTGCCCAATACGACTGGGTGTTTACTCCTAGTTACAACCCTTCTCAGCAGCAGCAGCAGGATCCCTCAGAGGATTCACGTTTTGTAGCGGTCACTCCACCGCCACCACCACCAGTGCAGCAACCACCACCGGAGCCACCGAGGCTTAGGAGATCAGGAGCACGGATGTCCATACGAGGAGGGGATTTCCATTTCAGCACCCCTCAGCATTCAAGTGGCAGTCATTACCCGCCACTATATGAAGACCCACAGATGGGTGGGCCTTCGAACCCTGTTTTCGAGGTGAACTTTGCGCCAGTCGCACCGCCACCAGTGGGTTATGATAACCCAATTCCTTCATACGCCGGTGCAGCGGCGTATAACCCTTTTGAGCAGCCAGCCCTACTAACTACAACTATGCCGAAGTTTACCCATACCTTGTAGCGGCGAACTACAAGCTCTTCATCCCGAGGGGCCCTATGGAGTCCCATATCAGACTGGGTACCCAACCTATGGGTACCAATACCCGCCACCTCCTCAACCTCCACAGCATCAGCAGCCGCCGCATCCGCCACTGATACCGCCACCACAGCAACAGGTGACTTTACAAAGGTTGAGCCGGGTGGAACGAGAGGTTCAAGAGGAGCGTAGAAGCCACCGGGGATTTCTTAAAGGTTTGGCAAGCTTAATCAAGGGAAAGAGCAGAAGGGATCATTGAGATTCCTTGTTTGTTTGTTTGTTTTTCTTTAATTTTCAATAAAGTCCCTGCGTGGACACTTATTTATGTATCCAGTCCCTGCGAGGACTTGTAGTTTCAGTTTAGCACCTGCGTGGGCAAGTTATTTCTGTTAAAAGTCCCGTTTAGAGCATTTATGTACTCTTTTTATTTAATTATGGAATGTGGAATTTAAAATTTCAAGTATCACTATATGAGTGGATATAATATATAAAATAAAATATCATTCCTTTTAAAGATTAATCTGCCATTATATATTAAAGAAAATCTTAAAGGCAAAACCTACCCATTTGTCGTATTAAGACAAGGCCATGATGGTAGTTCCTTGTAAGATTCAAAATCCTTGTTAACGTCTGAAAACATGTTAACACTCCTGGCAAATGTGATTCGATAAAATCACATAAGTCATCCTTATATTGGATCCTTCCAATTCCTTTCTTATTATTTTAAACATCCAATTGTGATGTAGGGCCTACGGGCCATAATCATTGTCATATAAGACAAAAGAAAGGTATAGCCTATAACTCCCTGTCAAGAAAGGTAATGAACTATGATTCAATGCCTTAATGCCTCGATCATATAAGATCATGGCTTGTGGTTTAAATTGTCCCTGTGACTTGGCCTTTTGTGCCATTATAATATATTAATAAATTATGACTGAGGATGATTATAATGAAAAATCCTGAATGAATATGCTTAATAAATTAACCAATATGGTTTATTAATACCATGGTTAATAAAATTATCAAGATGATAATTCTGATATGGACTTCTAAATAAATCATTGTCATTATCTTATGTAGCAATCAAGCTACATGGCTGGGTCAAACGAAGTCAATAGTCACCCGAGGGAGAATCATGATACTTCCAGAATTAACGTAGTGGGCGCGGAATTGCAGGCATTAATAGATAATGCCGTTACTCGAGCTCTTAACAGACAATTTAATGAATCGGGTGAAACTCGCGTTAGAACTCAGTCAGTACCTCATTCAAAACCACCCTCCAAGACTCATACAACTCACAAGAGTGATTCTCATCACTCATCAAATCAGAGGAGTGTTCCATCTAGGAAAGTTATGCTCAATCAAGAGCCGCGTGTTAAGGGCTGTTCTTATAAGTATTTTGTCTCCTGTAAGCCTAGAGACTTTACAGGGGAGAAGGGAGCCGTTGATTGTATGACCTGGCTCGATGAGATGGATACAGTGGTTGACATTAGTGGTTGTGCAGAGCAGGACATTGTAAAGTTTGTGTCACAATCATTTAAGGGAGAAGCTCTAGCTTGGTGGAGGTCACTGATTCAAGCTACAGGAAAGATCCACTTATATAGCATGTCTTAGGAGCAGTTTGTTGCTCTAATCAAAGAAAATTTATGTCCTCATCACGAAGTTGAGAAGATCGAGACCGACTTTCTGACATTGGTTATGAAGAATTTAGACTGTCAGGCGTATCTCACGAGCTTTAATACCATGTCTCGATTGGTTCCATACTTGGTGACACCGGAACCAAAGCGTATAGCCCGTTTCATTGGGGTTTTAGCCCCGGAGATCAAAGTGAGTGTGAAAGCATCAAGACCTACTACCTTTAGGTTAGTAGCTGATTTATCATTATCTCTTACCCTTGATGCGGTCAGGCAGAGATCGCTTAGAAATTCTGATGCAGGAAAGAGGAAACATGAGGATGATAACTCACACCGTTCTGATAAGAAGCACAAAGGGAACTCCGACCACAAAAAGAGTTCCAGGTTTAGAAGGGATGATCAACAGTCGGGTGAAAAACCCAAGTGTAAAATTTGCAAGAAACGTCATCTGGGGAAATGCAGGTACGAATCGAAATCCCAATCGCAACCCAGGGCTTGTGGGATTTGTATGTCAAATGAGCACAAGACGTTAGACTGCAATAAGATAAAGGATGCGACGTGCTATAACTGTAACGAGAAGGGGCACATCAAGTCCAACTGTCCAAAGTATGCCAAGAAACCCAAAGAAGGAAAAAGGACCAATGCTAGGGTCTTTCAAATGAATGCACAGGAAGCAGTTCAGGATGACAACGTGATAACAGGTACCTTCCTTATAAATGATGTTTATGCAAGGATTTTGTTTGATTCGGGTGCGGATAAGTCGTTTGTGGATGATAAATTTTGTAAGTTATTAAATATGCCCGTTAGAACCTTAAGTATAAAATATGAAGTAGAATTGGCCGATGGTACCATAGAAACTGCTTCAACCGTGTTAGATGGATGTTTCATATCCATTAGGAACCACTCTTTTCCATTGTCTTTGCTTCCTTTGAAATTAGCTGGATTCGACATAGTAATAGGCATGGATTGGTTATCTCATAACCAAGCTCATATCGTTTATGATAAGAAGCAAGTGGTTATTAAAACATCATATGTGAGCCGTTGACAATTCAGGGAGACACTCAGTACGGGTTACCTAAGCAAGTGTCTATGCTTAAGGCATCAAGGTGTATGAAGAAAGGTTGTGTCATTTATATGGCACAAGTGACTATTGATGAACCAAAGCCCAAGATCGAAGACATTCCCATCATTTCTGAATATCCAGACGTATTCCCTGAAGAACTACCTAGTTTACCACCAGATAGGCAAGTGGAGTTTAGAATTGACATTATACCTGGAGCAGCACCTGTTGCAAGAGCACCTTACCGGTTGGCCCCAACTGAAATGAAAGAGTTGAGAACTCAGTTGGATGATTTGTTGGCAAAAGGAATTATTAGGCCTAGCTCATCTCCTTGGGGAGCACCAATCCTGTTTGTGAAGAAAAAGGATGGATCAATGAGGTTATGCATTGATTATCGAGAGCTGAACAAAGTTACAATCAAGAACAGATATCCATTGCCCAGGATCGACGATCTATTCGATCAGCTTCAAGGTGCAAGCTACTTCTCCAAGATTGACTTGAGATCAGGTTATCATCAGCTGAAGGTTAGAGAGGAAGATGTGCATAAGACTGCATTCAGAACTCGTTATGGTCATTACGAGTTCTTGGTGATGCCGTTTGGGCTCACTAATGCACCAGCAACGTTCATGGATCTCATGAATCGCGTTTGCAAACCCTACTTGGACAAGTTTGTCATTGTCTTCATTGATGACATTCTTATTTATTCGAAAAATCAGGCTGATCATGAGAAGCACCTTCGATGTATCCTTAAACTTCTCCAGCAAGAGAAGCTCTACGCCAAGTTTTCAAAATGTGAGTTTTGGTTTCGTGAAGTCCAATTTCTTGGACATATGGTTAGTGAGCGTGGTTCGAGGTGGATCCCGCTAAGATTGAAGCTATCATTAATTGGCAGGAGCCGAAGACGTCCACAGAGATTCGCAACTTCTTGGGTCTGGCAGGATACTACAGGCGTTTTATTGAAAATTTCTCAAGGATTGCTGCACCCCTAACTTCGTTGACTAGGAAGAATATAAAGTTTGATTAGGGTCCTAAGCAACAAAAATCCTTTGAGATTCTTAAGAAAAAGTTGAGCAATGCTCCTGTGTTAACATTGCCTGAGGGAATAGAAGAGTTTGTGGTATACTGCGACGCATCACACACAGGTATGGGATGTATGCTAATGCAGAAGGGAAAAGTCATTGCCTATGCTTCCCGACAATTAAAGGTTCACGAAAAGAATTACACCACCCACGACTTGGAGTTGGGTGCCATTGTGTTTGCACTAAAACTATGGAGGCATTATTTATATGGTACCAAGTGTGTGATCTATTCTGATCATAAAAGCCTTCAACACTTGTTCAACCAGAAGGATCTGAACATGAGACAGCGTCGATGGATGGAGACACTGAATGATTATGATTGTAAAATCCGATACCATCCAGGTAAGGCAAATGTGGTCGCCGATGCTTTGAGCAGAAAGGAAAGGGTTAAGCCCATTAGAATCAATGCCAAGAGCATTGAATTGAAAAACAGCTTAAATGAAAGATTGTTAGCTGCTCAGAAGGAAGCTGTACTAGAAGCTAACTATCCAAATGAAAAGTTGGGTGTAACTGCTGAACAGTTATCATATGGCAAGGATGGAATCTTATGATTGAATGGACGAATATGGGTTCCAATTTATGGAGGACATAGGGAGGTGATTCTTCAAGAAGCCCATAACTCCAAATATTCTGTTCATCCTGGCTGTGATAAGATGTACCAGGATTTGAAGATAAATTATTGGTGGATAGGCTTGAAGAAGTCTATAGCCACTTATGTGGCCAAATGTATGACATGTGCTCAGGTTAAAGCCGAACACCAGAAGCCGTCAGGTTTGCTGCAACATCCTGAACTTCCCACCTGGAAGTGGGAAATGGTAACTATGGATTTCATCACAAAGTTACCAAAGACAAAGCGAGGAAATGATACTATCTGGGTTATAGTTGACAGGTTGACCAAGTCAGCCCACTTCCTACCTATTAAGGAAACACACAGCTCAGATAAGTTAGCTCAGCTGTACGTGGATGAGATTGTATCTCTTCACGGAGTACCAGTGTCTATCATCTCTGATAGGGATACGAGATATACATCGCATTTTTTGAAAAGCTTTCAATAATCCCTAGGCACTCGAATAAACTTCAGCACTGCATATCATCCTCAGACGGATGGTCAAAGTGAGCGTACTATTCAGACACTCGAAGATATGCTACGAGCTTGTGTTATTCACTTAGGAAGAAGTTGGGATGATCATCTTCCATTGATTGAATTTTCCTACAATAATAGCCATCATTCGAGTATTCAAGCTGCACCTTTTGAATCTTTGTATGGAAGAAAGTGCAGGACGCCCATTTATTAGGCAGAAGTTGGAGATGTCCAACTAACAGGACCTGATATTATCCTGGAGATAACAGACAAGATTGTGCAGATACGTGATCGTCTCAAAACTTCCAGGGATAGGCAGAAAAGCTACGCATATAAAAGGCGTAAACCTCTAAAATTTGAGGTAAGTGAAAAAGTTCTACTTAAGGTATCACCCTGGAAAGGGGTAATGCGATTTGGCAAGAAAGGCAAGTTAAGCCCAAGATACATAGGACCATTCCAGATCATCGAATGTGTCGGAACTGTGGCTTACAAGTTAAACCTTCCTGAAGAGCTCAGTGTGTTGGTGTATATTTGTGACAACAGCTTAGATTTGGTCTTTGGATATCTTGTAATTAGTTAAACGATAAACAGTTAGCGGGTTTAGCTTTGTATTAGTGGAAAAATAGAGTTTGGGCTAAACAAAACCCAATTTTGGTTATGGGGGACGATTTGGGCTTTGCCCATGTAGGACACTCTAGCCCAAGTAGCAAACCTTGTGTTATATAAACAAGGTTAGGCTTTAGGGTTTAGGTTAATCAGCAAAAACAGTTGCTAGAGATAATTCGTGAGAGCTTATACTACTAGGACGAATTTGAGTGTTGGTTAGGGTTTAGATTGATTGTAATTCTTGTGAGATTGATAATCAATAGAAGCTATTTAAAGCTGAAGCTATCCAAAGACCAAAGACAGTGCAAGAATACATGAAGATTGCAAGACGACTGAAGACAAAGTTATTTTATGAAGCTATTGTCAAGGGGGAGTTTGTTGGTGCATATTTGTGACAACAGCTTAGATTTGGTCTTTGGATATCTTGTAATTAGTTAAACGATAAACAGTTAGTGGGTTTAGCTTTGTATTATTGGAATAATAGAATTAGGGTTATGGGGAATGAAATGGGTCTAGCCCATGTAGGAACCCAAGCCCAAGTAGCAAACCTTGTGTTATATAAACAAGGTTAGGCTTTAAGGTTTAGGTTAATCAGCAAAAACAATGTTTGAGGGATAGTAATTTCGTGAGAGCTAGGCTTGGACGAAATTGAGTGTTGGTTAGGGTTTGGTTGATTGTAATTCAGTTTGATTGATAATCAATAGAAACCCGGTTTGAAAGTGAATTGTTGTTTCTGTTCCTACACGTTTTCTGCTATATTCTGATCAAGAGGATTCTGCACTCTTGATTGGATTGACAATTCTATGAAAGATCCATACATCAAGGGGACCTACAATTGGTATCAGAGCACTAGGCTCTTGAAGGCTCGGTTCAGAATTGTGCTTGGAGAAACAGGGAGATTTTCGAAATTTTGAAAACCTGAAAAATTAGGGTTTCGAAATTGTTTGTGTGTTTGATATTAATTTTTGAAATTTTTGGTTGTTTTTGATCTTCTGCATTGTTTGTTTGCTGTTTTTGCAGGTTTTGGAGATAGTTTTGGTTGATTTTTGAAGGATTTTGGCAAGAAAGTCTTGAAGATTCGAAGATTGTTCTTCGTGTTCTTCATAAATTTCGAAAATTTTTGCTGATTTTGGTGTTTCGATTTTGCTGGAAGCTGTTAAAAGAATCTGGAAAATCTTTAGAAATTTCAAACATATTGAGTGTCCAAAATTTTCCAGCAAAATTAACAATTCCGCAGACAAACCAGAGGAATTATCTAATCCAGCGTATTTACCAGCGAAATTATGTGATCTGGTAACTCGGTGACCGGTGAAATTAAATCCAAAGGCGACTTTGGTAACCGTATAATTGTCCTCAGCGACATTATTACGGTGATCGGCGAAATTAACGTCGTCGTAATAGCGACCTGATTAGCCAGCGAAATTAACTGACCGGCGAACCAGCGAATTTATTCCAGCATAATTAAGTTACCAGCATAATTATAATTACTCTACCAGCATAATTATAATTACTCCATCAGCATATTTAACTTGGTTTGCTAGCATAATTAGCGTCATCCAGCGAAATTAACTTGGTTTGCCAGCAAAATTAGCTAGAGGAATTAAAAGGTGGAGTATTTATTTTTGTAGAGGAATTAGATACACATAGAGGATTTAACGTTTTTGAAAATAGAAAGTGATCCATAGCTCATCTGTCGAAACCGTTTGCACCGTTGAACTCGGTTGATTTTTAGGACAAAATAAAACTATGGAAAATCCCGAATTCGGTTTTTGACATTATATATCATTGCATTCGTCTTTTCGAGACGATTCTAATGGTGTAATTTGGTAACCACTGTTTTCGGAGATATTTTGTACGGTTTTACCAGTCTGTTGCGTTAAAATGTCGAACATGACAAATTTGAATGCACCTAAGATGATGAAGGTGGAGAATTATCTTACATGGAAGGACAGCTTCAAATCCTTCATTGAATCTCAGGATGCACGCATGTGGATCTGTATTGTAGATGGGTACACAAACCCAACACACGATTTTGAGGGCAGACCACGTAGAACAGACTATGTGAACATGCAAGAGGATGATAAAAGGATGTATGAGGCTGAAAAGAGAGCCTTGGCTGCAATAAAGATGTCCTTACCTGATAGCATCAAGCATACCTTCAAAAAGTACACAAATTCAAAGGATATGTGGGATTCATTAGAAAAGAGGTATCAAGGAAATGAAGACGTCAAGAGGAATAAAGCTGCGATCTCTACAGCACGAGAAGGATCATATGATTGGAGTGTTCATCTGGAAGATAATGAGAGTGCCACTCAGGCATTCATGGCAGAGATAGTGCCAGTTGATGAGGCTGAAACTACTGTGAATGATGCTGAAGCTAAAGTGGAGAATGCTAAAGCAAAAGTGGATGATGAAGTAGAGAAAGAGAGTGAAGCTGAACAGGTCGTTGCTGATCAAACTACAGAAGTTCATAAGGAAGAGGTATAATCTAATTCTGTGTGTTTAAGATGTCGTGAACTACAGGGTGAGGTTGACAACACAAAATCAAAGTCTGGTAAGCGAGATGTCTAACATAAAAGAATCAATTTTTTGTGCTAAAAGAAACGAATCTTTATACTTGAAGAAGATAAAAGGTTATGAAGCTGAAATTGAAGCTTTAACCTGCAAACTAAACGAAAAACTTATAGTCATAGACTTAGCTCATGACATGATGGCTGAGAAAACAAAAGAGATTTCTGAAAAATGCAAAGAGTTGTCAGATGCACAACTCAAAATTGTTGAACTTGAAAAGAAATTGAGTCAATTCAGAGATTCGTCTTTTGTAATGAAACACATGATGGGTGGGTTAAAGAAGAGTAATGACAAGACCAGTGTGGGCTTCCAGGGCTTTAATGAAGTTCCACCTCCTCTTAGTCATGACTATTCATTCCTGCCTGTGAAAATGAGCTAATAGACTTTATGTCAACTGCACCAAGTAGTTTCGCATCAAGTCAAAGTGATGGATCCGAGAGTGATGATGCTAAGAAGAACAATAACAGGGAACATTTGAAAAGGAAAAATTCACCGCCTAAGAGTAAAAATCAAGCTTTTGTTAAAAAGATTAATTTTGTTCAAGGCAGTGATATGAAAAACGAAACCACTGTTATTGAAAACGAATCGAATGTAGAGTTTGCTAAAAATAAAAACAAAGAAATATATGAATCCAAGCAAACTAAACAAGATTCATCCAAGGGATCATCACCATCTGATAAGGGATCTACCTCAAAGACTCCAGCTAAGAAGTCTTTGAAAAGGAGATCGTGCTTCAAGTGTCACACAAAGGGACATGTAACTAGCTGCTGTCCTAACAAAAAGAGTGAAGCACAAGTTAGTGAGAGGAAGAGGGAGAAGTCACCAGAGAAGAGTGGTGATAAAAAGGAGAGAGAGTCCAACTCTCCAAAGAAATCTGCTCCTAAGCAACCAGAGAATGTTGCTGTTGGTGTAGATAAGGCTGAAAAAGGAACTCCACAAGTTCCTCGTTTTCAAAGAAATCAACCTAGATTTCAGCCTAAATCTCCACCAAGCATATATGAGAGACCTAGAAGCAGTTCACCAAGAATTAACAATCATAATACAAATAATTTCAGAAGTCAAGGTCAATATCAAAATCGATACCAAAATGATGGTGGTCGAATTTTTTATAACAATGGCTTTAGAAATTACAACAATAATGCTTCTTGGAATCAAAATTCAAGGTACCAAAATCAAAATTTCCAAAGGTCAAATAGTCCAAACACATATAGGAACCCTCAGGACCATAGACCTTATGGAAATCAAAACCCTTTTCCATCAACAGGTCTGAGATCCAAGACTCCAGTTAGGAGTAATGGATATTGGATGGATGTTCAAGTGGTTGGTGAATTTGGACGACCCAAGACCATTAAGGCTTGGGTCCCCCAATCTAACTAATTTCTTAGTTGGTGTGTGCAGGAGCTGCTAAGGAGGATTATCAACTTATGTTGATAGTGGTTGCTTCAGGCACATGACGGGGGATGTGAAATTGTTGATATATATATTAAATGATTTAAATTGAAGTTCAAAGTGCTGAGTCGACACACTAGATAACCTGGCAGATCTTTATACTAAAGCTTTTGACAGGGCTCGCTTTGAACATTTAGTCGAACTCAACGGGATGAGGAATCCTGAATAACTGGTTTTTCATCAGAATTTTGTAAATAGTTTACTGCTTTTCTTACAAAAATCAAAAATACAAAAACATTGAAAAATTGAAAAAGATAAAAAAAATTAGAAAATAAAAAAATAAGTTATCATTGTGTGTAAAAGAAGAGATGATAGTACATCAGCGAATTAGACTGTCACACTGAAAATGAAATTAAAATACTTAAGTGTGATAGCAGCTTCATCATATGATGTACCAGTAGGCAAAAAGCATGAAATAATCAACTTACCAATGTGATATAAACCTAAACGAACTGAATATGAGTGGGAACACATCAGTGATGTATGGTTTAATGACCTTAAATCTTGCGTTGATAGATTGCCAAAATCTGAGGTTTTGGGTCTTTATACTGATTTTTCATCTGGGGATATCAGGGTAGTCCTTCTGCTGCATCCAGATACATGCTGACCTAGGCACAACCAGGATATCTTAAAAGAGCAAAAAATGCCAAATCCCATAAATGAAGAAGCTCTCAAAGAGAGTTATTCAAATGTGCAAAATGCATAAATCGTACCAAAAAATGGTATTTGTCTTAGCCCTCGTTAGATATTTTGGTCTCTTTGCTGTACGGAAGTACTGACCTGATTACCAATTATCTAAACGTTGAAAAACAAAACGGATGAATTAAGTATACTCACCTACTATGATGAATCTTTGTGCATACCTTGATCGCGGGGGTATATCCTGAAGTGGGACACACTAATATATCAGAAAAATAAAATTACCTTAACGTATCATATGGTAATGGTACTTGAAATATTCATGCATTTTGTTTAAGTGGACAAACATACTGGTAATTGTCTTGGACTGCTTTTCACGAAAAATTAAATAAAGAATTATCTAATAGTGTGAAACAGTTGATTTTGCTGATATGATCTTATTACCAGTGATTCTCACAAAAATAGAGTGTTTATTGCTTTTGTTATTTATTTGCTTTCAGAAAATAAAAAAAATACAAAAATAGTGTCTTTTTCTGTTAAAATTCTTAATGTACGGAAAACTGTTATACTTGGAGGAATTGTTACTGATAGGGGGAGACGGTGTTAGAAAGTGAGTTCAAAATTTTAAATCATGCGGGGTATAGGGTGTGTGATTAAAAAGTTTTGTGTGTTGGTGATAAGTTGAAAATGCTTAATCTGTGATACAGTTTAACTATCTTTTGAAAAATAATAATTTATTTAACTGTGTTGAAAAATTCTTATGGTTTCTCGAGATGTTTGTTTTATAGTATACAGATTGAAGCAGTATGTTGCTGAGAAGTTGCTGTGAAGATGAGAGTTTGATTGGATGCTTGGTAGAACCTCCTTTCTACATTGCAAACAAGTTGAAGAGTTTGAAGATTGCTTTGCATATGATGAACTGGAGTTTACTCAAACGCTAAAGTTTTTGAAGATTTGGTGATTGGATGCATCAGCTTAGGGGGAGTCTGTTGCTGACAGAAGCTATTTAAAGCTGAAGCTATCCAAAGACCAAAGACAGTGCAAGAATACATGAAGATTGCAAGACGACTGAAGACAAAGTTATTTTATGAAGCTATTGTCAAGGGGGAGTTTGTTGGTGCATATTTGTGATAACAGCTTAGATTTGGTCTTTGGATATCTTGTAATTAGTTAAATGATAAACAGTTAGCGGGTTTAGCTTTGTATTAGTGGAATTATTGAGTTTGGGCAAAACAAAACCCAGTTGGGTCAAGGGTGGACGATTTGGGCTTTGCCCATGTAGGAAACTCTAGCCCAAGTAGCAAACCTTGTGTTATATAAACAAGGTTATGCTTTAGGGTTTAAGGAAATCAGCAAAAACAGTTGCTAGAGAGAATTCGTGAGAGCTTATACTGGTTGGACGAATTTGAGTGTTGGTTAGGGTTTAGATTGATTGTGATTCTTGTGAGATTGATAATCAATAGAAACTCGGTTTGATTGTGAATTGCTGATTTCTGTTTCTACTCATTCTGTGATATTCTGATCAAGAGGATTCCGCACTCTTGATTAGATTGACAATTCTGTGAAAGATCCATACAACAAGGGACCTACACAGTGCAATTCATAATGTGTTTCACATCTGCAATCTGAAGAAGTGTCTAGCTGATGAATCACTAGTCATGCCACATACGGATGTGCACATAGATGAAAGCTTAAAGTTTGTTGAAAAACCTTTGTCGATTGAGGACCGACAGGTTAAGAAGCTTCGAAATAAGCAAGTACCGATTGTAAAGGTTAAATGGGATGCCCGGAGAGGCCCCGAATACACGTGGGAGGTAGAGTCCACAATGAAACAGAAGTACCCTCATTTATTTCAGTAAATCTCGAGGTCGAGATTTCTTTTAAGGGGGTGAGGATGTAACACCTCGTAAAATCACGACCAATATAATAAAGACACGTGTCATAGACTTTAAACGTGTTATAAGTCCGGATCATGATTGAAAGGTAACTAAGAGGATTAAAAAATGTCAACATGTTAATTATTACCTCTGATTGACCTTTTTAACGTTACCGAACCTTGGTAAAATAAGTATAAACTTTCATGAATATCTGATGAAGGCTTCACATGTATCCGATTAAATCTCATAGTAACTAATTCAAATATTCAAGATATGGGATCCTATGTGTTTTTACGACAAATTCTCACCATTTGGCTTTTTCAAAAGACTACAAGACAATGCCATTGCATGGCCACACTATCAAGATGTCTCAGGTCTGAATATATGGTCCCATCCTGCTAATAATAACCAAAGATTCGAAGTATGATAGGTTGCATGGTCAAATGTTAAAGATTCTCAAAGTTTTTGGCTTCTGACCAAGTCTTACGGACCGCAAAGAGACCACCTTACGGACCGTAAGGTGGCTGATCTAGGCGATAAAGATTAAAAAGCGGATACGGACCATAAGGCCCTTAGCTTACAGTCCGTAAGACCTGTAATTGGGCAGAAAAATGGACAGTTGCCTGTTCAGCCTGTTCCATCGCCTTAGATGAATGGTTTCCGAATTCAGGGGCTGCACCAGTGGTTTTTCATGCATAGGGGACACTTGGATTCATCAGGGATCAATGGTAGACTCATGTGGAATGATCTTGTCCAATTAAACTTCCTATATAAGGAGCCTTTGTTGCAACATTGTTCTTGCACAATTGAAAATCATTCTCATACACTCTCTGGAGCTCTCTGGACTTCAAGCAAGCTTCCATTAGCTCTTAATTCGTGCTAAGGACCATTGTGAGTGTTCTTAGCCTTCCAAATTCATGTTTTATTAGTTTAATGACCGAAAGTCAAAGCCGTCGTAATTAAGCTTTGACTTAGTGATTAATCACTAATGGTCCAGTCATTTTTTGAATTGAAAGTGGCTATGAGTTGGTAATTATGTGGGTAATAAACCCTTAAAAGGGCACCCTCTGATTTCCACTCTAACTAGGTCAATTGTAGGGTCAAACTTAATTATAAAAAGTCAACAGAAAGCTATTTTGCAAATAAACACATAATTAACAATGTAGAAGCCATGAAACCTGTTTTAACACTTATATAACTTGGTAATTAATGTAAGAACATGTCTAAGCATGTTCAATCTGACAATTTTGAGTTTAGGCTCTGATGACAGGGGTAGCCCAAGACCAAATAAAATGACTTAAATATATGAATGCTCAAAAGGTTAAACGGTTCAAAGGTTGAAAAGATGGGGAGATGAAGTAAAGCAATACGGGAACAGTAAATGGTCACATCTCCGGATTGCTTCACCAACTCACCAGTCGCAAAAGCAACACGGATCCACAGAACACACTCTTTTACCCGCAGGTCAAAGCCTTCAACCCCCAAAAAGGGCAGAACCCCCACTGCAAGCATGGTCACTAGTCAAATACATTCCTCTTTTAGTGATGTCTTCTCCTATAAATTACACACTTCATTTACTAAGCAGGACATTCCTGGCCAGCTCTGATTCCTGAAATCTCTGGTCATTCATCTCGAGTACTTGCTCCATGCAATATACTTTCTTTCACATTCAACACACACATTCCTTTTACTTGCACATCCGAATCTGAACACATTTCAGAGGAGGATCTTGAGCAAACAACAAAACTAATCTAGTGAACCTATCTCCACGTCTTGCAAACGTGGGGGGACCCCACGACCTGCGTTAGGCAAAGTTGAACCCTTCAACCCTTTTGCCTAACCAGCCCAGCTACTATCCTTGGTCTATTATTTGTTGCATCAACAAGTTGGCGCCCACCGTGGGGCTACGCCACTATTTTTCTTCAAAAGACCTAGTAGTGTAGCTCCATTCTTTTGAAATTACCATGTAAGAAAGTGGATCCCCTGGAGAAGTGAATCAGGTTCCTAACACTTCTACCCCAGGTACTAGCCAAACTCATGTGGCTATACCAACTTCTTTCTCAACTCCGGGAAGCACTCCTGAGTTCCTCACTTTCAACACTCCAACTCCGTCCAGATCCGGAGTCCCTTCCCCTAACGTTGGTGTCTCTGGCACCCCACCATGTGTTGAACTTACCCCTGAGGGGGTTGCCAACAATTTCCTTGAGTTGAGGTCTCTCCTCAACCAATATGTGAGTAGGGAAAGGGAGAAGGGAGTGAGGATTCGCTTAGACTATGATGAGCCAGAACCAACACTATCTCCTGGACCTCCTATCCCTCCTTTTGCATCTAGGGATGAGGCTGGTCCCAGTAATCCTCCAAACCCTAACCCGTATCTGTCCGGAAGGCCGAATCCTACAGCATATCCTCTCTTTTCATCCCAACCAGCTACAAGTGGTGCTCCTCTGGGCCATGACAAGCCTTCAACCCTCAACAACAACTTCATGGGAACAAGCTTTGTTCGTGCTCCCCTTGGCACGAAGTGCTGTAATGAGCACCCCTTTGGGAGTTAGTTGCCCAGTTGCACCCGGAAGCCTTCAAGGCTTCAACCTTATGCCCCAGATGATGGCCCAGATGATGACCAACTTCCCATGGCAGCACTTTATCAATCAGGTGCTGGCCACTCAAGGGAACAATAACAATGGCAACAACACGGATGCAAGGGCTGAAGAAGATTTGGCCAAACCTTATAAGCCGAGTAACCTCTCATGCTTTTCACAGTAAATAGCCGATTATGATTTTCAAACGAAGATCAAGATGCCATCCCACATCCAAACATATGATGGGACTGAAGATCCTGAGGACCATCTTCAGATCTTCACTGGTTCAGCAAGGATTGAGAAATGGTCAAACGCTGAATGTTGTCTAATGTTCATGCAAACTCTTGTCGGATAAGCCAGAATTTGGTTCAATGATTTACCTGTTCTAAGCATTCGAAGACCTCAGCAAGGGATTCCTGGCCAATTTCTCCCAACAAAGGCGATACGTCAAAGATCCAACAGTGATCTTTCAGATAAAACAACGAGATGATGAAAGTCTTCGAGAGTTTATCGAACGATACAAGAAGGAAGGTCTAACATATGTAGGGGCAGACGAAAAAATGAAGGTGGCTGGTTTTATGAATGCTATCACCTCAAAATATCTCACAAGAGATTTCAACAAATCCCTGCCCAAGACCTTGGAAGAAGCTCTCGAAAGAGCCGAAGCCCATATCCGGGGAGAAGAGGCAGTAGATATTAAAGAGCAAAGGAAAAGAGGATCCAGTTGGCAAAGCAACAACCCAGCCAGGAAAAGGGGGAACTTTAACTCCTATGACAGACGCCAAAATGGTTCAGACCACCGAAGGCTTGAAGGTCGAAACCCTTCCACCAGGGAGAAAGGCATAAGTTTCACACCCCTCACAAAGACTCCTCAAGAAATCCTTGCAACGGAAGAAGTCAATCAGAACTTTCGGCCTCCTAGGCCTCTCCCCAAAAGCAGAAAAACGAAAATTCAACATAGTACTGTGAATTTCATGAAAAAAGGGACACCATACCAATGATTGCTTCCAACTTAAAAAGAGGATCGAAGAAGCCGTCAAGTCCGGGGAACTTGCTCACTTGGTAAAGGGAGTAAGGGATAGAATGGCTGAAGGAAAAGGCAAGGAAGTCAATATGGTAGATTTCGATGGAAGGGTTCCACACAAAAGGCAGCGGTTAGAAGCTTGGGAGCTTCAGTGTGTTTGCTTCCCCCCAACTGAGAAGGACCCTCTTTCAAGCCCTCTTGTGGTTGAGGCTACTGTGGGAACATTGCAAACAAGTAAAGCTTACATAGACACTGGGGCTGCCACCGAAATCATGTTTGAGAAGTTCTTCAACCGTCTAAGCAATGAAGAACGTTCAAGGCTTCAACCCTCCGGAACCTCCATAAAAGGTATTGCCAATATACCCCTCAAGCCTTTAGGGCAACTGACACTTGATGTTCGTTTCAGCGAAGGTCAGAAGGAGAGAGTCCAGCCACTCACCTTTGTGGTTATCAATATACCTTCAAACTATGATGTGATCATCGGAAGGCCGGGACAGTGTGCATTTTATATGGCTGTGTCCGTCGGCCATGGCACTGTCAAATTTCCCACCGAGAGGGGAATAGCAACCCTTCAACCCTCTCAGGAGGCCTACATGGTTGAAGGTGAAAGCTCCAAAAGTGAAGAAGACAAACAAAGGCTAATCATAAATCCCAAGTACCCTGAACAGAAGATAAGGGTCAATTCAAGCCTTTCACAAGAGACCCTCTCGTATCTTGAAAAGCTATTAACACATTACAGTGATGTCTTTGCTTGGTGTCCGGAAGATATGACAGGCATCCCTCGAAGCATTGCTGAACATGAGTTGAAGATACCACCCAATTTCAAGCCTGTCGTCCAGAAAAAACGAAGTCTAGCACCCAAAAGAAGCTTGGCTGCATGCCAAGAGGTTGAAAAGCTTGTGTTAGCCGGCATTCTCCGCGAGGTCAAGTATCAATCCTGGGTTCCAAACCCAGTGATGGTCCGAAATCCAGACAATTCGTGGAGAATGTGCATAGACTTCAAGGACCTTAACAAGGCTTGTCCCAAAGACTGCTACCCATTACCTGAAATTGATCTCAAGGTTGACTCCCTCACCGGTTACCCGTTCAAATGTTTTCTTGATGCCTACAAAGGTTATCATCAAATCCTCATGAAGGAGGAGGATGAAGAAAAGACCGCTTTTCACACGGACAAAGGGATCTTTTGTTATCAAAAGATGCCTTTTGGCCTCAAAAACGCTGGAGCCACCTGCCAACGCCTAGTTGACAAGGCCTTTTCAAGTCAAATTGGTAGAAACATGGAGGCATATGTCGACGACTTGGTGATTAAAAGCAAGACGGAATATCAAATGCTCGATGACATCCAAGAAACCTTCAAGAACCTAAGGAAGGTCAACATGAAACTCAACCCTGAGAAATGCTCCTTTGGGTCTGAGGAAGGTAAATTTCTTGGGCATATTGTGGGAAAACAAAGCATTAAAGCCAATCCGAACAAGGTGAAAGTTGTTCTTGAAACCAAACCACCGAAAAGCAAGAAGGAGGTTAAGAGCTTAAATGGGAAGCTTGCAGCCTTGAAGCGTTTTACCTCCAAGTTGGCTGAAAGGTCTTTACCCTTTTACAAAACGCTCAAGAACTGCTCTGACCAGAAGGACTTCAAATGGACTGAGGAGGCTGAAGAAGCCTTCAACCAGATGAAACAACATCTAGCTTCCTTACCAGACATTGCAGCTCCCGAAACAGGAGAGTTAATCTCGGTATACCTTTTAGTTGCTGAAGAGGCCATAAGTGCGGTCCTCACCATTGAACGAGAAAAGGTTCAGGTACCCGTTTATTTCTTCAGCAAAACCCTAAAATTGGCTGAAACCAAATATCCTCCTCTTGAAAAACTTACCCTAGCCCTAGTTCAAACAGCTAGAAGGCTTCGAAGGTATTTTCAAGCACACCCTATACAAGTGGTCACCGACCAACCTATTAAGAGTGTGCTTGAAAAACCAGAAAACTCGGGACGACTAGCCAAATGGGCAATAGAACTAGGTGAGCATAACATAACCTACATCCCAAGAAAAGCTATCAAAGCCCAAGTCTTGGTTGATTTCATTGTAGAAGTCCCAAAGCAAACAGTCACTGAAGTAAACACCGCTGCCACTGAACCCTCAGACCTTGAAGCCTGGAAGCTTTTCACCGATGGGGCTTCAAGCGTTGAGGGGTCAGGGGCTAGGCTCATTTTGATCAACCCAAAAGGGTTGGAATTCACGTATGCTCTCCGTTTTGATTTTCAGACCACCAACAACGAAGCTGAATACGAGGCACTGATCGCCGGCTTAAGACTGGCTAAAGAAATGAAGGTCTAAAAGCTTGAAGTGTTCACAGATTCGTTGATGGTCTCAAGCCAAGTGAATGATAGCTACGTTGCAAAAGAACCCAACATGAAAAGATACAAAGAAAAATCAAAAGAGCTGATGAATACCTTCCAAACATGCAACATCAAGCAAATTCCCAGGTCCCAAAACAAGAAAGCGGACGCCTTGAGTAAGCTTGCATCTCTCACTTTTTCCCACCTTACCAAGAAGGTGTTGGTAGAAGTGTTAAAGGCTCCATCAATCGATGAGTTGGAAGTCCAAGACGTGGTCACCGAAGAAGATCCAAATTGGATGACTCCAATCAAGAAATTCCTTAAAACCGGTGAATTGCCTAGTGATCAAATAGAAGCTGAAAGGGTTAAGATCAAGGCAAGGCAAGGCAGTATGTACTACAAGGTGAAACCCTCTACAAAAAGGGTAATCTTGCACCCTTGCTAAGATGTGTTGGTCCCGAGCAAAGTCAGTACTTGATCAAAGAAACTCATGAAGGTATATGCGGAGCTCATTTTGGAGCTAGGTCGGTGGTTGCCAAGCTTATGAACCTTGGGTATTTTTGGCCCTCAATGCACCGGGATACCACTGAGCAATTAAGGAAATGTGATGCCTGCCAAATTCATGCACCAATCCCAAAAAGTCCCAAGCATGATCTTGTCCCAATAACCTCAGCATGGCCATTCTATAAATAGGGGATGGACATTGTCGGTCCATTTCCCCCAAGCAAAGGTGGAGTAAAATTCTTGTTGGTGGCCATAGATTATTTCACCAAGTGGCCTGAGGTTAAACCACTTGCAAAGATCACGGGCAAACAGGTCATTGACTTTGTTTGGGAAAACATTATTTGCCGTTATGGATTGCCGGGAGTACTTGTCACTGACAATGAAAAGCAATTTGCTGAGAAGCCTTTCAGCGTTTGGTGCAAAGAATACAGAATCAATAAGGTTTTCAGCTCAGTGGCTTACCCACAATCAAACGGTCAGGTTGAAAGGACGAATCGAAGCATAGTGGAAGGTATCAAAACCAGATTGGGAAGGTACGAAAGCAACTGGCTTGAAGAATTGCCGAGTGTTCTATGGGCCATAAGAACAACCGAAAAAACAAGTCACAAAAGAACACCCTATAGCTTGGTATTTGGATCCGAAGCCGTGATCCCAGCTGAAGTAGGAGTTATAACAGAACGAATTGTCAACATGGATCCCGAAACAAACCAAAAAGAGACCATATTGAACTTACAACTCCTAGAGGAAGCACGAGACCAAGCTACAATCCAAGAAGCCAAGTACAAGCAACGAATGGAAGCCTACTACAACAAGAGAGTCAAGAACGGGTCAAGAACGAACGCTTCAAGCCAGGAGACCTGGTCCTTAGAAACAATGAAGCTAGCAAAAAAGAGAATCAAGGAAAGCTTGGCCCAAAATGGGAAGGCCCGTATACCATCCTTGAGGCACATAAGGGTGGATCTTACAAGCTAGCAAACTCAGAGGGTAAAAGGCTTCCAAGGCATTGGAATGGAAAAACCTTGAAAAGATTCCATGTCTAAACAGGAAAGATTGGTTTGTATTTCAAGAATGGCACTACGAACACCTTTTGTAAAAACAAGTATCTCTTGAATGAATGAAGTTGTTTTATCAAATTTGTCTTTCTATCCTAAAACCAGGTTGAGAACCTAGCAAAAAACTCCATGGCAAGGGCCATGTAAGGGGATGAGCTCCCAGGCCACATCGCTCAATAGGTTCAAGGGTTGAATGAACCTATATAAGGGGTGAGTTCCTAAATCAATACAACTCCATGAGACTTATTATTGAAAACAAAGTTGTCTCATAGACGGGTTTGAACAGCCTATACCAAATGTTCCTTAAGCCTTAGAAAAATAATCAACAAACAGGCTTACGAAATCAAATGAAAATAAGAAAATAAATAGGATAGGTGTTATGTCTTCTTGTTAAAAATACCAAGGCTAAGTGACTGCAGCACTGAACCCTTTAAGGTATAAAAAACATAAAGACAACACAAACTTGACAAAGACAAAGCTACAAGAAAAAAGAAATAAATTGAGGAACAATGCAACAACTTGAACAAAAAGTTATAGAAACTCAAAGATACAAACCAAGCAAAGGCATAAATCCAAGAAGCCTTAAAGGCTTCAAGCCATATACAAACCTTAAAGGCTTCAACCTACATACGGGATGTCCAAAAAGCTTTAAGGCTTAAAGCCAACCAAGTTGCCTTAACAAAATAAGCACAAGTATAAAAAACACAACACAAAGAAAATAGTTAAACATAGTATCATAGCAAAGAAAGCCTTGAAAGACTTTCAACCATCCAAGCACAAGTTAAAACAAGTCCTAGTGACTTGTAAGTTCAGAAATTGTTCAAACGGCCATACAGACCTAAAACACAACCACATAACAGGAACCTTAAGGGTTCCTGCAAAACCTAATATTGTTTGAAGTTAACATACAAACCATAAATTGTTTTTAAGAGTGCTAAGAAAGCTACGAATATCCATTAAGCATCAGCAGAAGGCTTGGAAACCCCGGAACCTTCACCCTTGACCTTCTTTGCTTTCTTTGACTTCTTAGCTTTTACACCACCATCACTACCGCTGAAGCCTCCAAGCTTGCATCCTTTGAAGCACATGGTCCTCCTGAAAGGGTGTCATCATTATCTCCCGAGTAGGATCTCTTCCTTGAAAGAGAACCCAAGACTTCAGCACAGACTTTTTCATTAAGGCCCTCCGGTTTCAAATCCTGCAATACAGTAAAAGGCTTACCAAAACAAGTAGAAACTTGAGGAATATACGGATAGGTCAGCCTCTCCATCTGTTCAACAGTGCCCTTGAAAACATCGGAAGCCTCAGGACGAAACAAAGGAGACTTTTCAAAGGATGGCCAGATTCATGAAGCTTATAACCAGCAATGAGGCCTTGATGTTTCCCCAAGTTGAGCAATTTAGTGTAAACTTCACCAAGAGCGGAATTGAACTCCTTGGAGTGAAGAAGGTAGGTAACAACCTGTTAGAAACCTTGCTCAATCAACCATTGGTTATCACCGGTGGTTTGAGCAACCGAAGCCTTCAGCCCTTCCTTCTCTTCAACAAAAGCCCTTTGCTGAACAGACAAAGCTTCCTTATCAGCCTTAAGCTTCAACCGATCAACCTCAAAGCTTTTCTTAAGATCACCCATTTCAATCTCATGCCGCCTAGTCAATTCACCAACCTTTTTTGCCCAAGCCTCCTCTTTCTCAGCAAACCCACCTATCTCCTTCATCATTGCAGCCATTGAAGATTTCATCTTATCTTTCTTTTTAGAAAATTCTTCATATTCATGCATCCTCTTATGAAAACGGGCAAATCCCAGAGGAAGCATGGCAGCAAGGTTGCAGGTACTCAAAATCATGCGGCACAGCATCATGTCATCATCCATTTCAGCAATGGTGTTATGAACCAAAGGAGGAGCAATGTGGCTGATGCGTGTGTGGTGGTATATAGATTTAAGTATATTTTAAGCCCTTTTTACACTTTAGTCAATTTATAAATTTATAAAACACGATATTTACTAACACCAAACACACATATGGGCAAGTGCACCCATCGTGAGCATAGTATAGTGTTGGTAAGATACCGAGGTCGTCCAAGGACACAAGAGCTTTTAGTACCGGTTTATCCTCAACGTCTAATCAAATCAAAAGTTTAGAAAAAGGTTTTAAACTAAGAAAAAAAATAAAAACTAACTAAAATGCTGAAAATAAAATAAAAAGAAAAAACATATAGACAAGATGAATCACTTGGCTCCGACTCGTGTATAGTGTAACCTTTGATTATTTCCGCACTTTTGCACTTTTTAAGAGATTATCTTAGTTATTGTAGTAGGCCCCTCTTTTGAAGGTGACGTTACCCTCAACCCAGTAGTTTGAGTCAGCAAGGATACAATCCTAAAGGGTCGGATTATTGAAAGATAATTAATTAAGTTATTAATGCATATTGTGGTAGGCTCCTCTTTTGAAGGTGACGTTACCCTCGGCTAAGTAGTCTGAGTCAGCAGGGATACAGTCCTAAGTAGCCGGGTTATAGTATTAATAGTAGCTTACATATGAGGGGGGTCAAAGAGTTTGGACCCCCGCCATCCAATACCGTTAAGTATTGAAGAAGGTCCTACTAAATTTAACCCAGGTCCTTGTAGGATCTATACACTGAACAAGGCAAGACTTTTACCAAACCGTTCCCTTAAACCCCGACCAGGTAGCCAACATACCTCCATATAGACTGTGGAGATATGAATGGTGAAAATCTTTTATTTTATATAGACAGTAAAATAATGCCAAGACACCACGGGCAAATGATAAGTCATTAATACAAAACCAAGTAAAAAGTGCGAGAAGATTAAAAATAAAAAGTATTACACTAGACACTTTGTCTTCAGCAAGTGATGTAAGAGACTTAGGCAAACATGGCCTTAATTATCAAGAACTCTTATGATCAATCTTGGATCCCGAGACGACTCACACACTCTATGATGGACAATGGATGATGGTGGTGGATGATGGTGTTATGGTGGTGGTGGGTGGTGGGTGAAGTGTGAGAGAGGTGGTGTGCCAAGGGATGGTTTGAACTTGAGCCAAGCACTCCTATTTATAGGCTGAACAGAAGCTCGGGTACGGCCCCATGTCCAGTGGGCACGGCCCTGTGTCCACATTCTTCTCTGTCTTCATTAATTGCACTTTGTCTGCATTAGTTGACCACGCCCCCGTGTCCGTTGGGCACGCCCCCGTGTGCAGAAGTATATCTGTACTATCAAGATTTACCTGGATTCTGCGAATCTTATAGTTGACCACGGCCCCGTGTCCGCTGAGCACGGCCCCGTGGTGGGCAATAGAAGCTTCTACAGCTTTGTCTTTTCTGCTGGGAATTGGGCACGCCCCCGTGTTCACTGAGCACGGGACGTGTTCAGTCTTCTGTTTTCTTGTTTTGCTTAGGAAGATGCTGTCGTGGAGTCGGGCATGTCACGTTTGATCCTTTTCTTGTATTTATGTTAGATTTAGCTGTCTTTTTGCTTCTTTTGTTAATTTGAGCTCATTTAATCCTGCAAATACAAAAGGAAGACAAAAGCACACTTTTTTCCAACATTAGTACTAAAAAAGGGTTAGTTTTATGCCACAATTGATGTAATGTATATGTTGCATTTTGCACACATCAAATACCCCCACACTTGAATCTTTGCTTGTCCTCAAGCAAAACTCTTTATAATGTGGCTTTACACTCCCAAATGGAATGGGTAGAAGTGAGGGTTTTTGGGCTTGTCATAGAGTGTCGGGATTTCCAAGATTCTTTACTAAGTTTTATCTTTATTTATTTACAATCCTATTCGTCATGATTTATTTAAAACTTTTCATAAGATAAATTACTTATTAGGGCATAACATGCCTCTTTAAAATTATATTTATATACAAGTTCACATACCTCACGGGGGATCACTCAACACTCGGCCGAAGATGTATTTTAGTGAATCACTCGAGAGCGGCATGGAACTTACTCCTACCATAGGCTTGCCAAGCAATCAATCCTCCTCCTTTTTAACTATATACCTTTGTAAATATCAAGAGAACTTTTGGGGTGAAGGGTTAGGCTTGGGTTAAAGGTAGGTGGTTGGGTTAGTGGTTAGTGAAAGGGCGAAAAGCGTAACAAGCGTCGATTTTCGTAAGACTTTTTATTTTTGCAAATTTTATTTTGATGAAGCTTTTATTCAAACAAAGTTATTTTTGATAAACTTGTTTGTTTATTTCTATCTTCATCATCAACAATTTTTTTTTGAGGAAAAATCATACGAAAAACCGAGCTTGTTACTAAAACAAAAGATTAAAAATAAAAAGGGGTTTTGGTGGGTGAAAGGGTGTTTGGTTTGGGTTATGAAATGAAAAGGTTTAGGCTCAAAGGGGCTAACTAGAGGGATTTTGGGTAGGTGGTAAAAAAGAAAAAGAAAAATAATGGTGTAGAAATAAAAAGGGTTAGTCCTAATGCCTCCATCATTTACTTACTCGGGTTTAAGTTGGTAAGGACCGGGAATGTATCATCGTGGCAAGTTCTAGAGTCGTAAGAACCAAGCGGCTATTCACACAAGAAACGAAAAATGAGCATTTAGTTTAAAGATAAATATTTGTATGCTCAATAAAGGCTCAAAACTCACTTTTGTGGGAATGGGTTTTTATGTGATCAAGTATATATAATAAAATTTTAACTAAGCTTGTCATGTCGTTTCATAATTTTCTTATGTTGGTTCTTTTTATCACGACGCTATCGGTTGTAAATTTATAAAAATATAACCTTTTTAGAATTTGAAATTCCTAAGTTAAACCTAGACAAGTAAAAAAATGAAAATTTTTGAAAAAAATTTGGGGTGATTAGCGGTTCCAATAGAGTTTTGTGTAAGGCTTGTAGTTAGGACTTGCAAGATTCAAGGTTTTAGCATCCCCCCCCCCCACACTTAAATTACACATTGTCCTCAATGTGTCCCAAAAATAAGTTTTTAGGTTGATTGAATGTGTAAAAAGGTGTGAAAAAGCAAAAATTTGTGTTACTGGGTGTCTGGACACGGCCCCGTGTTGTCTGGGCACGGCCCCGTGGTCAGGTGCCAGTAACAAAATTCAAAAAGAGAACAGAAGCCTGGACACGGGGGCGTGTTGGGTGAACACGGCCCGTGTCCAGTTTACCTGAACTGGGTATTTTCTGCAGACTGTGCAGCACGGGGCCGTGTTGGGCGGACACGGCCCGTGCTGAACTTGCTGTAACGAAGAAAATTTTGTCGGATGGCCCTGTTTTCCTGCATGGGGTGCTGGTTCAAGTTTCCCTTGTTATCCTTTGCCATCCCGAGTGTGTTTTATCCATTTAAACATCATCCAAACACCAATTTAACTAAAACCATCATTCATTAAGTCATAGAGAGAATTACATAATAGTCCTAAAAGTTAAAATTCTAGATAAGTGGGTCAAAGAAACACAAGAAATCCAAATCGAGAAGTTCTAGCCTAAACATTATTTTACTAGCAAAATTTCCAAAAAGATAATTCTCTTGGTTAGATGCGGCATGAAAACTTCTTTTCTTCGGGCATGGGTTCCTCACACGTCGGCGAGCCACTCCTCTATCTCCCTTGGGAGAAGAAAGGCGGGCTCATTGGCATTAGTTTGAGGAGGTGCAACCTCCACCGGGACTTCTTGTAGATCTTCAAGAGGAGGCTCTCCTGGAAGGTCATCCCACCCAGTAGGATTGTGGATTCCAAGTGCTAGGTTCCAATCCTCTTAAGGGAGGATTGGTTCCATGGGCGGTGTTACAAGAATGTTTAACCTCTGGTGCAAGAGGTTAATTTCTTGAAAACTGTTTTTCAGCCCTACCGTAAGATAATTTATACGGTCTATTAGGACCTCCTCTACCGAAGTCATCTCTCCAAGAGCTTCACGTAACGCCATTACGTATCGTACGAGAGTTGCTTCAATCGATGACCTTCTTTCCCTTCGACTATTTCTGGAGTGCGCAGAAGAGGTTCCACTGTTTTGACTAGACATCCTACGAAAACAAACCAAAAATAGTTCATTTTAATGAAACAGTACGACGGACACGGCCCCGTGTTCAACTTTCTGCAGTTTTTTAGAACAAGGAATCTTGGAGTTTCAAATTATTTTTCCAACTTATGAAGCATTTTTGAACAGAAATAACTTAAAACAATGTTTTGTAACTTATTTTTAACAAGATTCCTTGAACAAAAGCTTTAACAAACATCACAATAAAGCTTGGAATCAAGCTTCAATGGAGGTGTTGTTGCAAGAATGATGAAGAAGATGGTAATGGATAAAAGAGGAAAGGACAAGATGTTTGTTAGAACCTTCTTTTAGAACATACCTAGGATGATAGGTGAGAAGATCCTTTCAAATCTCTGTCCCTGGATGGTCCAAATGTGCAGGGTTCTTGGCTGCATTTATAGAAAACGACAACATGTTGGACACGGTCCCGTGTCGGCTGGACACGGCCCCGTGTGCAGGCAAGATCCTAACACGTTTTGTCCGTATTCTGACAGAAAGTCAGAAGGGAATCTTTTGGTGGGCACAGGGGCGTGTTGACCTGGGCATGGCCCCGTGTCGAAAGGCTGTTTATGAAGTTTGTCTATTTTTAAGGAACTTTTCCGGATCGGGCGGTTCCTTACTGGATGGAACAACCCCAAAGTGCCTAAGATAGCTTAATTGTTCTAGATTAAGACGAGAACGCAAGAGGTTGTCGGTGAGGGTGATTCCTATGCTATATGTAGGTGGACAAGTACAACCCTTTTCCGGGCTCTCGTTAAAGAAGGTGTATGTATGCATCAAACGAAGTCGATGGGGAGTCCTTAACGGCACAATCGACACAGGGATGACTATCGCTCAAGTCCTCGCTAGATTTAGAGGTATCGTCGGGAACAACGAAGTTGTTTGAATGCGATCCCAACACTTCTTCTTGGTTATCGTCTTGGGGTAAATTATTGAAATCTATCCTAAGTTCTTTTAACCAATTAATAATTAGATCTTCTAATTGAAATAGCTCATCAAGAAGCATTTCTCCTAGAAAATCTGGTTGAGAGCATTCGAGGGAGAGATAGGGATTATTTTTACTTTCGCCCCTCTTAAGGATACAAGAAAACGATGGGTCTATATAGTGGGGCTTGAAATTTAGAAAATAACATTCTAATTCCTTACGGGAACCACCACATATTTGACACCACGTACCATAAGAGTGCCGAAAGTAAAAACTATCATTATCACTCATGTTTATGTCAGAAATTACCAACCGTCGGGATCTTACGGTTCTGTTTTCAGTAACTAAATCTTGGGCATGGGGCGTGTTGAATGGGCACGGCCCCATGTTCAGTTTACAGTCCGACTTAAAACAGGATTGCCAGTTCCAATGATTGGGCACGGGGCGCGTTCAGCGGGCACGGCCCGTGCTAAGTTCTGCAGAAGCTGAAAAATTAAGAAAAATCCTAAAAAATAGAAAAATAAGAAAAAATGATTAGGCCGTTGATTCCTAACTTTCTTAAAATCCTTGTGTCCCCGAAACGGTGCCAAAAAAACTTGATGCGTGTGTGGTGGTATATAGATTTAAGTATATTTTAAGCCCTTTTTACACGTTAGTCAAGTTTTAAATTTATAAAACACGATATTTACTAACACCAAACACACATATGGGCAAGTGCACCCATCGTGAGCGTAGTATAGTGTTGGTAAGATACCGAGGTCATCCAAGGACACAAGAGCTTTTAGTACCGGTTTATCCTCAACGTCTAATCAAATCAAAAGTTTAGAAAAAGGTTTTAAACTAAGAAAAAAAAATAAAAACTAACTAAAATGCTGAAAATAAAATAAACAGAAAAAACAGATAGACAAGATGAATCACTTGGCTCCGACTCGTGTATAGTGTAACCTTTGATTATTTCCGCACTTTTGCACTTTTTAAGAGATTATCTTAGTTATTGTAGTAGGCCCCTCTTTTGAAGGTGACGTTACCCTCAACCCAGTAGTTTGAGTCAGTAAGGATACAATCCTAAAGGGTCGGATTATTGAAAGATAATTAATTAAGATATTAATGCATATTATGGTAGGCCCCTCTTTTGAAGGTGACGTTACCCTCGGCTAAGTAGTCTGAGTCAGCAGGGATACAGTCCTAAGTAGCCGGGTTAAAGTATTAATAGTAGCTTACATATGAGGGGGTCAAAGAGTTTGGACCCCCGCCATCCAATACCGTTAAGTATTGAAGGAGGTCCTACTAAATTTGACCCAGGTCCTTGTAGGATCTATACACTGAACAAGGCAAGACTTTTACCAAACCGTTCCCTTAACCCCTGACCAGGTAGCCAACATACCTCCATATAGACCGTGGAGATATGCATGGTGAAAATATTTTATTTTATATAGACAGTAAAATAATGCCAAGACACCACGGACAAACGATAAGGAAAAATCGCCTTCAACATAAGAAATTAGTTATTAAAGTCATTAATACAAAACCAAGTAAAAAGTGCGAAAAGATTAAAAATAAAAAGTATTACACTAGACACTTTGTCTTCACCAAGTGATGTAAGAGACTTAGGCAAACATGGCCTTGATTGTCAAGAACTCCTACGATCAATCTTGGATCCCGAGACGACTCACACACTCTATGATGGACAATGGATGATAGTGGTGGATGATGGTGTTGTGGTGTTGTGGTGGTGGTGGGTGGTGGGTGAAGTGTGAGAGAGGTGGTGTGCCAAGGGATGGTTTGAACTTGAGCCAAGCACTCCTATTTATAGGCTGAACAGAAGCTCGGGCACGGCCCTGTGTCCAGTGGGCACGGCCCCGTGTCCACATCCTTCTCTGTCTTCATTAATTGCACTTTGTCTGCATTAGTTGACCACGCCCCCGTGTCCGCTGGGCACGCCCCCATGTGCAGAAGCATATCTGTACTATCAAGATTTGCCTGGATTCTGCGAATCTTATAGTTGACCACAGCCCCGTGTCCGCTGAGCACGGCCCCGTGGTGGGCAATAGAAGCTTCTACAGCTTTGTCTTTTCTACTGGGACTTGGGCACGCCCCCGTGTTCACTGAGCACGGGGCGTGTTCAGCCTTCTGTTTTCTTGTTTTGCTTGGGAAGATGTTGTCGTGGGGTCGGGCATGTCACGTTTGATCCTTTTCTTGTATTTATGTTAGATTTAGCTGTCTTTTTGCTTCTTTTGTTAATTTGAGCTCATTTAATCCTGAAAATACAAAAGGAAGACAAAAGCACACTTTTTTCCAACATTAGTACAAAAAAGGGTTAGTTTTATGCCACAATTGATGTAATTTATATGTTGCATTTTGCACACATCAGTGGCTTAGTGCATCTTCACAAACAGCAGCATCCTTGAAGCTGTCATCAACTTTCACTGACCAGCCAGGCACATTAACCTCATCTGGGGTCCAACCCTTCAACGTCCCTGCTCGAAGAACCTTGAACAGGAGTAGCCATAACCTTCTTGGCTGGAGTCTTCTTGCCATTAACAACCAGTTTCTTCTCCTTTTCAGCACCCACTTCAATATCTTGATCTTCAGAACCTTCAATGTCATCACTCAACTCCACTGGTTCAGTAGAAGTGGATTGAGGAGCACCTTTGAGTAAACGGCGAGCAGATCGACGGGTTGAAGCCTTGGGAGCAACAGGCTTAGAAAAACCCTTGACGTTGGAGACACTAACATAACCTGAACCTTCGAACCTTTGTTCAACACTCCTAACCACAACATTTTCATCAGGGACGGATGGGACATCCTCGAAGGCAACGTTAGAAGTGTCATCGCTTTTGATAAAGTCAAGAGCAGACATGACTACAAATAACCATAAAACAAAACAAATAAGACATAAATTAAGGAAAACACAAAGGGGGCAAAAAAAGAAAAATGCATACCCGTGCCACTCCTCATTAGAACCGGATCCCGATCGGCCTTTTCCCACAAATTACTAACCCCTAACAAAACTAGCAAATGTTTAGGGAAGGGACGAACCCTCGAAGGGCACTCTCGGATGGCTTTGAGGAAAGTGTCATTCAACTCAGATTCAGAGGGCTCCGGTTCATTGAGAACGGCATCCGGGTGCCTCCACACCATTTTGAATGGGACAATAGAATCAGAAACCCAGAAAAAGCAATCCTTCCAAGTACCGAGGGTCGTAACCATAGACGAAATAAGACAAGCATCAACCTTGGACGTTTCAAAGGTGAACCAATCACCGTTTTTGGCCAATTGGAAAAATCGGCGAAAAAGCAAAAGCGAAGGATCATAACCAAGGGCACGACATAAAACTTCGAAATGTAAAACCCTAGCCACGCCCTTTGGATGAATCTGACCAAAGGAGACTCGGTAATACTCCAATAAATTTAGAACAAACAGGGAAAACGGATAACGAAGGTTCAAAAACTCAAAGTGACGACAATAAAGAGCAATAAAACCAGCCGCACATTTGTCAATCGGAACATCACAAGCAGGAGCAGTCGGTTTAAACATTTTCCCAATACCATATTCCTTACAAAATAATTCTACCTCTTCTTGGGTTAATCGAGAAAAGGACTTTGCCAAATCCTTACGAGCACCCATTTTACAAGATAATATGACGTAAGTAAGGAAATAAGAAAGAAGCCGGAACTAACCTTGAAGAGAGGAAAGGAATTGCAGAGGAAACTTGAAGAGATAGTAAAAAGATTGAATGATTATCTTCAACAATAAAAGAAAATAAAAACCAAAATAGAGGTTATAATGGCAAACAGTTACTCTCTGCAAAACCGCCGCCCTATGAACTGCCACACATCAATCAAATCAGTTGTCAGTTTTTTAAAATTCAAAAAAATAACTGACTCCAAACTTTTAAGCCTTCAAAGCTTTGAACCCTTGAAGCCTTTAGACAGTAAAACACATGTATAAAAGTCAGAAGTCTTTGAGCTCATTTCCCAAACACCTCTGACTTGGGGGGCTGATGACGGGGGTAGCCCAAGACCAAATAAAATGACTTAAATACATGAATGCTCAAAAGGTTAAACGGTTCAAAGGTTGAAAAGCTGGGGAGATGAAGTAAAGCAATACAGGAACAGTAAATGGTCACATCTCCGGATTGCTTCACCAACTCACCAGCCGCAAAAGCAACACGGATCCACAGAACACACTCTTTTACCCGCAGGTCAAAGCCTTCAACCCCCAAAAAGGGCAAAACCCCCACTGCAAGCATGGTCACTAGTCAAATACATTCCTCTTTGAATGATGTCTTCTCCTATAAATTAGACACTTCATTTACTAAGCAGAACATTCCTGGCCAGCTCTAATTCCTGAAATCTCTGGTCATTCATCTCGAGTACTTGCTCCATGCAAGATACTTTATTTCACATTCAACACACACATTCCTTTTGCTTGCACATCCGAATCTGAACACATTTCAGATGAGGATCTTGAGCAAACAACAAAATTAATCTAGTGAACCTCTCTCCACGTCTTGCAAACTTGGGGGGACCCCACGACCTGCGTTAGGAAAAGTTGAACCCTTCAACCCTTTTGCCTAACCAGCCCATCTACTATCCTTGGTCTATTATTTGTTGCATCAACAGGCTCTGTTCGGAACCGAAAGTCGCAAAAGTAGACTTTTGCTTTGACTTTCAGTTCTGACCCGATTTAGCTTAATTAGAATATGCGTTAGAGTTCCATTAGGACCAGGTTATAGGTTAGTATAACCCTCTGAGGTTATACAACTTGGTTCCTAATTAATCCGATTCATTTGCATGTTTCCGTTAATTGCTTAAATATTGACCATCATGCCCTTTTGACCTTAAAAAGAGATTTTTTGAAAATGTGAGAGGACAAAAACCTTTGTTACTGATTTATAAACATGTCCTAAAAATTTAACATCAATTTGAGGTCTAAATTAGGAGTTATGCTTAATAGCGTAATTTAAAAGCTTTTTATTAATTAAACGGCATAATTAGCATAAAGCCTATCTAAACCCAATTTTTTACACCAAACCTTTTACCCATTGATGTTTTAAGTAAATCTTTATATTTTAACAGTAAGATAAAGTTTTAAACTCAGATTTCCCATTTTGACCTTTAAAGCTTATGTGAAATGACCAAAATGCCCCTACGGTGCATAGTTTGGTTGTAATTGATAAATTTTACATATATGCAATACCTTACTGATATAACCTACTAAAATAAATATTTTTACTGATTAGTTTAGACCAAAACCTCAGATTATTATTTAACCTCTTTTATAATCTTTAAAATGACCAAAATACCCCTACGGGGCTTAATTTGAGTTTAAATTCGTTTTGGGCATGATGGAAGGTATCCTACTGATATCACAACATATTTAAGGCATATTAACTTGTGAAACCTGTATATGACTCTTTTGGTTACCCGTTATGCATTTTGTCACGTTCGGTACGGTTTATGTGACTAGTTTGCATAAATTGACCGAAACGGGCCAAACCTTATCATTTTTATCTCAAAATCCAGAATGTGTTTAGTTTACCCATATTATACAAGTCTTCAAACTTGTCGGGTCTAAACCACATTCTAATCCGGTCTTCGCTTTATCATGCGTTTTGAACCGTATACCTTTCTTTAAAACTAACCGGTCTAAGTTTAAACTTAAGTAAGACCCGTTAGGAATCTAATAGGTTATTAAAACCTTCGTTCCAAATTTAGGATCCCAGTAAAAGATAATTGCATTTGCTGATTTGTACGTCTGGGATAAATTTGTATAATTTGCTCAGGTAAATACTTTTAACTTATTTTCCCTTATACGGGCTTGGGGTACGGTACATAAAATACTGCTTGGTCGGGTATTGAATTTTTAATCGTATGAAGGTTAAATTATTGAGATAACCTGTTTAATCTGTTTTGTTTATTCTAAGCCTTTGGGGGGTTAATGACCATGTCCTGGATATCATCGGCTCATTCATTGAAATGGCCACGACTTAAGCACGTGGTGTAGGCATACACCTGCCGGTGCGTATGTAAAATAATGTACCCGCCTGTTCGAGAATAACTCATCATGGGATATATTATGTGGTGTGTCTATTAATCTTTAACCCGGTATTCAACCCGGGCTATTGAACGTATAATAAACATGTAATTCTTTTACAAGATTATTTTTAAATAATTATCCTAAGTTATAAAAGATTATTTGTGCCTTATGCATTTAAATCAATTTTCTTAAACGTTTTCAAAATGAGTCGGTTAATTGTATTTACCAGTGTAAACTGACGTATTTTCCAAAAAGGCTAAGTGCAGGTACTAGGCGGAATAGGCTGGCTACTCCTAGCATCAATAAAGAGTCTTGCAAGCTTAGATGTTTACAAATCTGTTGAACAATGTTCCCTTTAACTTTGATCCGCCTGTGGATTCCTTACAACCGTTTTTGTAATAATTGATATTACTTTCATTCGGTTTGTAATTTTTTTATCTTTCGACTTCCGTTGTGTATTAAACTGTGATAAATTGTCTATGATGATATCAACTACGTCACGATACTCCCCACCGGGCCCACCGGTAATACGTGGAAATATCAGGGTGTGACAGTTGATTTCTTATTGGCAATGTCAATCATGAATTTGTATAGTTTTAAAGTGGTAGTGGGAGTATCTTGTTTGATGATTGTTGTGTGTTAACAGTATTCACTGATTGGATTGTATGTTTAAGGTTGGTCGTACGAATCATGGAAAACTTACTTATACAAGCATGGCAAATGTAAAAAGAATTCTTGTGGATTGATGAATTGTCGATGATGTGATCTGATTGATTAGGGTTTATAGTGGCATGATTAGGGGTAATGATTAGGTGATGATTGGGACTCTGCGTATTACGGTAATAGTGTAACTGTTATGCATGTCGACGAAACACACATGTTGGCGAAACACTTAGGACGGCGAAACACTCAGGTCGACGAAACACTTATGTCAACGAATCATGGGTCTTTCATCGACATGAATCATGATGAAACATGGGTGTTTCGCCGATAGGGTGAACACAGTGGACTAAGTTGACTTCGTTGATGATCGAATATGTTAATGAAATAATAATATTTACTGTTAATGACGACTAACTATGACCAAAGAGACATGACTTAGTTTTCATGTATGGCACATCCAACTGTTAGGCACTATTACGAATCATGCATGTAAATTGTGGAATTGAATGAGTTTGTTTAACTGATATGTGCTATTTGGTAATCGCTTATTGAACGAACACCATGACTTTTATTCATACGTGAACCTTTCGAATGTGAAACTGATTACGCATACATGAATACCGTAGGCTTTGACTGATTGAGTGTGTGCGAGTAACTAGTCATACCGAGCAAACAAAGGTGAGTTCACTGCTCTTTTTCTAAGCATGCGCAATGTTGGGTATTGGGTTTGACTGGAATGTTAGACCTGGGTTGTTGGTTAATACACGTATATCTATCACCCAAGTCCCTCATACCGATTGTTACTTGTAGGGCAACGGGGTATTAGTTAGTAGCGCTACTTAGGTTTGGCACCCTTACACCGCACCGAGGAGGTCGGGAGTGAACTAATGACCCCCATCTTGACCATTGATTTGATAGAGGCAATGGGGTTTAGGGCAAATAATCTGGAGCCATCGGCGGTAAGCGTGTGATTAACAACAATGAAACTGTGAAACGTTTTAATCTGGTAACTGGTAACTAAACACGTAAACAAACTTTGAACTCACCAGCGTCGTCTGACACACTTGTCAGGTCCTTAGATTCTTGAACATGGGACTTGCTATCTGGGAGTGCTGGAGTGGTCATGGGTCACAACTCTTGGATATTTATTCTTGGTTTAGTACATTTGTTTTGAAATACTTAAACAATGAATAATCTTATGCTTCCGCTGAATGTAGACTTTGGTTTAACGTATGACTTGTATTTATATTATGAAATGAATCGAATGGTTTATTTAAATATTTAATATTGGTTCAATGTGATTGGTGGCTTGGGTCCAGGTACGTCACACGTCCTGCGGTGTTTCCGCATGTGGTATTTTGGGGGTGTGACACCCTTGATCATACTTGCGGTAAGAAAAAATTTCCCAATATAATAGTTTGCACAAAATAACAATTTAAAAATTTAAAATTTCTTGTGTTACAGCTTGTCTTGGTGAATGATGCTTGCAATAGAAAAAGATTGGAACGAAAAGAAGGATACCATATTTAGTGGGTTACAACGAGAAATCTTGACATGTTTTAGGGTTCACTGGAAAAATGCCATGATGTCAAAGAAGTTAAAAAGAAAACTGTTAAGAAGGCTAAGGAAGCCACACCTAAGACAGTAGAAAAAATGCAGGTTGTTGATGAAGAAGATGCTGATGGTGATGATGTTGAGAATGAAGATGAAGATGATGTTGGCAATGTTGATGAGCATGCTGATAATGATGATGATTATGAGGTTGATGATGGTGATGGTTTTAATCACGATGATCATTATGATTATGATGAACTCGACCCTGAAGTGCAAAATGCCATGCACATCAATGATGAGAATGAGAATGAAGAGAATGAGGATGCAGAGACTTTGATTCAAAGGATTGTGGCTGAAGATATAGAAAGTCGGAACATGATGTTTGAAGTTTCTGCATTGGGAACCATGCTCTAGTCAGAGCACTAACACAGTATAAAGACCATGTTGCTAATGAAGAACAACAAAACAATGAAAATATGGAGGTATGTTGTTCGAATAATAAGTTTAATAAAAAACACAAAACGTCGTACTTAATAAGATCCTTTTATTATTTAATAGGCAATGGATGATAAGTTGGATGGGGCATATAAAGGATTGGAAGACTGTTACAATAAAATGAGGACATTATTAAAACAGTCAAAGATTGAACATCCAAACAGCCTCTTGGTACACATTAAATACTCATAATGTCTGACATTGTTGGAGAACATGTCAAAATTTGTTGATGAAAACGTCAAGGAAGAGGCAGCTGAGAAAGAATAAGGTGAAAATGAAGATGAGGTTGAAAAAGAAGTTAAAGGTGAAAAGGAAGCGGAAGTAGGAGGTGAAAATGAAGGAGAAGGGGAGAAGGAGATGGCTGGAAAACAAAACGCCATAGAAGTGGAAACAGTTGACGAAAACGCCAATGAAGTTGAAATGGAAGGAGAAGGGGAAGGAGAAGGAGAAGGAGAAGGGGAGATGGCTGGAGACCAAAACGCCAAACCCTCAACTGCTACACCAACCCCCATAAATGATGATGCTCATCATGAAGATCAAAGGGAGACTGAGGGTGGTAATGAGAATACTATATTCTCATATGAAGATATAAACGAAAATGATATTGAAAGCTAGGATTGTGATTTCAAGACACGTGAATATCACATTTCCAAATATAATGGGGAAAACACTAAAAGGAGTATTGGTGTGGTTTTGGAACTTCCGAAACAAGAACTAAAACAAATTATTGAACTAAAAGAAGGTTTAGATTGTCCAAAGATGGTGGATCAAATGATTAAAGTTTTAATGTAAGACCCTTAGTAATTTTAACATTTCTATATCATTAAGGTAAGCATTTTATATCAAAAATGCCACTTAACAAAAACTTTTACGTCAAAGTTTTCAGACATGTTCAAAACATTCAAAAACCATGTTACAAGTGTTTACATAATTCACTTTTAATAAAACAAAACAAGATTAATTGCGAAAGCTTCATTTAGACGTGTGTTCGGTTCTTGTTCGTTGCTTGATCTTCATCTGGAGGTCTATAACAATCACCTAGAATCAAAACCAACATAAAAGTTAGTTTTGATAGTTTTATAACAAGTTATAACAAGACCATTGAGTCAAACAAACAGAACAACAAGAATCAACAGGATTTACACCCGTCGCGTGTCGCGACAGGTGTCGCGTGCCGCGACGGGGTTACTCCCCACTTGTCGCGCGACGCGAGGTTCCAACTTCGACGAATAACAATGGTTATTTCTTGTCATTTTTATAACATCACACGACAAGTTATATAACAATGGTTATTTCTTGTCATTTTTACCCATCCCGGGCTTGTCAAAAATTAGCGTCTTCGCCCCCATTACATGGTTTGCGTATGCATTTACATTCACCGGTTTATTTTGTAACTTTCTAAACACTTATACCAACATTTAACCACTTACTTTACCCGTTTAGAGGTTTTTTGCATATAAGCATAAATTTCGCTCATCATTACTCGCATCTTATTTCTACTTTAAGATATCCTTTTTGCCTTCCACCACAACTATATTTGTGGTGGATTTACTGTGGTAATCTAATTATTCCGAAGTTTACTCTTCGGTTAGTCAATTTTACGGAAAGACCCATTTTTGGGCGTTTGACCCAAAAAGGATTATGCCAATAACTTTTACATTTATCAAAGACTTACTTGATAATAATACTCATTTCTAAACAACCTTTTAAGGTCGTTTGCTGGGTTTCTTGATCAAGGGCGTTTTGGTTAATTTTAGTCCCTCATTTTACAACGAATGACTTTCACTAAATATTTGACCAAATTCGCACGTTTAACTATAATCTTATTTATACGTACCCGACTCGGGTCAAAGTATTCCCTGTTTTCATACCTTGCTTCAATAATTTGCTAATACATAGCAATGCAAATTTCCATAAACCGTTTTACCCTGTGAGCATTAGACTCGACAAGCACTTATTTGTCGTTATTTGTCAAATGGTATTAACATTACCATTTGACCCGTCTGGTCTAAACGACCAAACATTTTGCGCTTATATTTGAATGGTATTTATGTACCATTTCGTTAATTAACTCATTTCGGATTTCTCACCATTTAGTTATATCTCTTAAATACGTTTCTTACTCTTTTAACCCAACATGGCTTATGCCACATGGTGTCATTTTAAACTTCAACTTTTATCCGTGTACATGTGACTAAATCACCGTTTTACCCTTTTTATTTGTTTAGGCTTTCTTATAAAGTATCCATTCAAAAACTCGTTTTATATATGTCATCTCATGACCAAATTACCATTTGGCCCCTTTTTACCATTAAACATGGTTTTTCATCTTTTATATGTTCAGACCCATATCATTGTCGTAACCATATTTCGAATATAACCTTTGTCGTATTTATAACCTATAAATTAATACATATCTTACAAAAGGGTGTAAGTTTTACTTACGTTGCATCCTACATACGCTTTTCCTTCATGCTTGATTCGTTTGACCCGCTTCCTTCCCAAGCTTCACCTAGCTTGTCAAGCATCAAACTATCATCAATATTCGTAAGATGGTTAGATTAGTCATCCTTACTTACGACTATTTCATCTTACAGATTTTGTGTCGAAACTACTATTCGACTTCATCATTGGTTAGTTTGACTTTCAAAAGTCAACTACCTTTAATCATATGATATGTACCATTAATTTAAATCAACATCATGATTAGAACCCGTATTATCCCATATCACAAGTAGTTAATCAAATTAGACAATTACGCGTTTCTTTCATGATTTTATTCATATCTACATTCATTCGGGCATTTTAACAAACACCTTGTGGGCAAGATTCTTATACATCTTTTATCTAGTTCATTACTAACTTTTTAACCAAGTTTCAATCATAAAATCAAGCCCTTATGTCTAGCATTCTTAAACAATATCAAGACTCACATCATAACATCATTATTTTCACAATCTAACATTCAAATTCATGTGTTCATCACATTGTTATAAAAACCCACTTAACACATATATGGGTGTTCATCAAATTCCTAGTTTTCAACACTAATTCATCAAGTTTTTCAATTAGGGTTTGTTCCTAAACATGGATTCAACACAATATCACTCATTCATCCAACATTCATTCCAGAATTTTGATTCTGAGTGTTCATCATAGAATCATAACTTCACTAAACTTGAAAATTAAACATACCTTGTGATCCCCTCACTAGAGTGATCACTAATTTCAGCTTGGTTTTTTATTTGATTCGTTCCTCTTCTTGGATTTTGTCAAATTTCTTGATTTAGGGTTTCAAAGTAGAGAACCCTTTTGGCTCTGTGCAAGTATCGACCAGAACACACAGTGTGTGTGTTTTGGTTTTAATTTCTTGTTTTTAATTAAAAACCTTTTTCCACTTTTAACCCTTTTAGTCCCTCTAATATACAAAGGTTATAAAAAGGTTACTAAATCAAGTTCTTTATTATTTTAAAAACACTTAACTAACTCGGTTAATATTCCTAGTTACTTAGTGGGTTTGGGGAAGTTATAATCCATTTTATTTTAAGTCCCGTTAACTCGGACCTCTTATGAACTTCATTTCCTCGAAAGCTTTTATTCTCCTTTTATTTAAGTTTAGGTTTATTTATTTAAATCCTAATATTTACCGGGTTAATTTTTACCACTAACGGTATTTTACCCGTTCATAAATATTAACGTGGTTTGATTACCAAACCCGTTTTTGGGGTGTTACAAGTCTACCCCCTTAAAGAGGTTTCGTCCCCGAAACCTTCTTTTCTTAGTTCATTGGTTTAGACCAAACAAACTTAATTCCATTTTCAAGGCATTCATTCCTTTGGTCAAAAGTTATCATTTGCATTGACGTGTGTGTCTTTCATGTGTAAGTACTCACGGACCGTAACTTTCATCTTGTATTTCTTATCTTTGTCACCTATTTGACCTAGTTGTTGTTTGACCACTCGGTCGTATAAGTCCGTCATCATGTTTTGTTGTATTGCAAGTGGTCCCTGTTAAGGAATCTAAATCAAATGCGGGTCGGGTCCTATATGTTTATGTCTTATATTGCAACAATTTATATAGCTAAGGAATCAAAATGGTGATCAAGGTAGTGTTCACGCCTTCGAAAAGGTAATGTTGTGTTATATTGCAACGATTTAGTCATTTAAATTACCTTAAATTAATTATATAAATTAATGATGTTTATGACTTACAATTATGTATGTGGGCAGAAGTCGACTCGTTCTTTAACTACAATGATGTTGGTGTTTATCATGTGCCAACAGACAAATTGCAACCTTGTGATTCTCTTGTAAGTTATAATACAAAAAACTTATTCGGCTAACAAATCATTTGCGTTTTGTTAATGGTAGTTTGTGTATTATTTTTTTGTATGCATTTTGTTAGTTCGATGAAGCCGAGATTGCAGATTTGCGTCGATCAAAAAGGTTATTAAAGCCGGTTGCGTGTATGCTATCACCTTTTGTTATGTTTAACTAGGTGTCAAGGAGACAGAAGAGAAGAGAGTATGAAAAGAAACATAAAAATGATCGGGGATTGGTATACCAATGAGCATTCTCTGGTATCCAAAACAGATTCAATGCTTCAGAGGCTTGGCAAAACGATAGGTGGGGAAGTTGGCCCAGAATTTTGGAGGTCGTTGCTAGGCGACGACGGGTCCGGTTGGTTAAGCGATGATGTAAGCAAAATATTTTTCTTAATCTTTATAATTAATATAATTTTTCAAAAACAACATTTCTAAGGTTGGATGATTAAGATGTATGAATCGAGCAACGAACCAACTATTGGACCATTCAACCACCGTATTTCCAAATGGCCGTATTTGACTGTGAGCCGATCAGGAAGTTGAAGTGTTATTTCGATGGCTCCAGGTACCCTGTTCCACGAATTACCGAAGTTGACGAGGTAACTTATATGTCAATGTTGAACTCTTTATATAGCAAAAAATGACATTTTTTATGCTTGTATAGGTTTATGTTCCGTTGAATATTAGAAACTTGCACTGGTTTTGGGGGGGTGAGGTGTTCAACCTTCGCGATGAAACTCTTACAATATATGACAGGTTCTTGATAATTTTATAGTATATATGCCACTATATATTGAAAACATTTTTAGCAATGCTTATCTTATATATGTCTACATGTGTAGTCTATTGGATAATGGAACTTTGGAGAAAGGTAGAACATAAGTCATTTGTCATATAAATTTTGCCTTTGACATATGGCTACGCATCAACGACTACTATGCGGATAAGCCATTGAAGATGTCTTTCCCATTCAAGGTTGTTTACCCCGACAAAATCTCTCAACAATCAAGGGTGTTGGGAGATTGCGGAGTTTGGGTTTGCATTTTCCTAAAAAGGTTGATCAACAAGCAACCCATATGAAAAAGAGAAGGCACCGCTACGGTTGCGTACCAAATGAAGCAAAGGCTTGCAATATTATTCGATAGTCTCTTACCTGAAAACTTTGATATCGTCTGAACGTGCAAGTCAATGGAAAATGATCCTCATGTACAAGTTGTATAATATGTAACTACATTACATTTTGGTTTTTATATATTATCGGAAGTTTTTTTTTTTTTTTGTTATATGTTTATGATGAAAAAAGGTTTTTACAAAAGTTTACGGCCCGATATCTCTCGGGCCAAGGCACGGGCCGGGCCAACGAGCCCGTCTTCTAACAGCCCTCTCGGTGCACGTTCGGATCGATAAAAAACGGTCCAATGGGCCGTGTTACGGCCCTTTTTTTTGGGCTCTAAAACTTCCTAGCCATGTTGTTTATGTTCAAAAACAAGTTTTTAGAAAAGTTTACGTGTCGATATCTCTCAGCCCAAGGCACGGGCCGAGCCAACAAGACCATCCTATAACAGGCCTCTCGGTGCACGTGCGGGTCGATGAAAAAAACGGTCCAATTGGCCGTGCTACGACTCGCTTTTTTGGGCTTTAAAACTGCCTAGCAATGTTGTTTATGATCAAAAACAGGTTTTTAGAAAAGTTTACGCGCCGATATCTCTCGGCCCAAGGCACGGGCCGGGCCAACAAGACCGTCCTATACAGACCTCTTGGTGCGCGTTCGGGTCGATGAAAAAAAAGGGTCCAATGGGCCGTGTTACGGCCCGCTTTTTTGGGCTTTAAAACTGCCCAGCCATGATATTTATGATCCAAAATAGGTTTTTAGAAAAGTTTACAGGCAGATATCTTTCGTCCTAAGGCACGGGTCAGGCCAATCATGCCATCCTATTACAGTCTTCTCGGTGCATGTTCGGGTCAATGAAAATAAGGGTCCAATGGGCCGTGCTACGGCCCACTTTTTTGGGCTTTAAAACTGCCTAGCCATGTTGCTTATGATCAAAAACGGGTTTTAGAAAAGTTTATGGGCCGATATCTCTCGGCCCAAAGCACGGGCCAGGCCAACGAGACCGTCCTATAACAGACTTCTTGGTGCACGTTTGGGTCGATGAAAAAAAGGGTCCAATGGGCCGTGCTACAGCCAGCTATTTTTGGGCTTTAAAACTGCCCAGGCATGTTGTTTATGATCAAAACCATTGATTTTAAACACACAAGGACTTCTTAGTAATTGATAAAACATACAACGTGGAAACTAAAAGTACATAACTTAACTATTACACAATAGGGAAATACTCAAAGTAGACAATAACTTAACCAACACATACAACTTAGACAATAACTTAAACACTTATAGATGAAACTTGATAATTTTCCAAACAGAGAGGTGTCCGAAGTCCTCCTTGTACGTCAATACCTACTCAAGTATGGCGTTCTCAATTACTTCATTTATAGAAAGCTCGTTGTTGGGGTTCTCCACATTATTAAACTTTCCATTAAACATTGAACATTTTAACCGGAGGAACTAGCAACGGGTCCTCACTTTGCTTTGAGTGGTTTCACCAACGTAGATACAAAACTTATTAAAAACACTATTCTAGAATGTATCATCCATGCTACAATACAACCCTGATTCGCGCATTAAGACATAAGTCAACGCAACAGCAGGGTCTTCCGTTTCTGACCACGTTGTGGTTGACATTTTCTTTGGTAAGAATGAAGAAGTGAATATAGAATGAAATTTGGTATGAACGAGATATATAGGGGTATTTATATATGGAAGAAGTAGGTGGATATTTCGTATTTAATTTAAAAAATTAATTAACAAATAATCTTAAAAAAGTAATTAAAAAGTTTATTTCTTAAAAAAATAATTAAAAATATTATTTATATATGGAGGAAGTAGGTGGATATTTTCAGAGGTCTATATATATGGACTATTGGTGGCCATTTCTTTATACCACAATAATGTCGTCAACCGGAAGGCGTCGATCAAGCATTCCAGATTCAGTACAAAATGTTCTTGATCTCTATTACGACGATGATAGTCCATTTTGCTATTCAGATTATATGCGGCAAACGCCGCTAGACAGAGAGTGGTGGGGTGGACTTCAAGGTTACTGTGGAAATTGTTTTATGCAAAAAAACGATATTTTGATTATTTGTATTTTCAAAATTCGATTATTTTAAAAAAAATTGGCAGCATGTCCGTGCATGGTGTAACAAGCTGATAAAATTAAGGGAAACTCAAATTGGTCAAGGGACATCTTCATCAGATAGTTTTCGCTGGAACATTCTCCCGCCAATTTTTTTAAACCTTCTTGCTGAACAGGACCAAGATGCTTACGGATATGCGACTGGCGCTGTAGGAGCATACCCTGCCTTTTGGGAAGTGGATACAGTAAAAGTAATTTTTTTTCTAATGTAACAAGGCCCGTGGTAGAATGTTAACCATATTGTTTCAACCTTAAATGATTTTTAGGTTTACATACCACTATCGCAAGACAAAGAAATCTGAAACATCCTAAAGATAGATATGCAATCACTAAATATTACTGTATATTTTACGAATAATTGTGATGCACTTAATCGCGGGGAACGATTTTGCGTTCATAAAATGATACACCAAGTTCTTGTAGAATTCGAGAGTGTGTTCCTACGGTTTCGAGGACGTATACAATATTGGCAAAACGCTGGACTAAGCGAGGCTGATACGTTGGATTACACTAGGGATGTTATCTGGCCTACCTCCGATCATCGTGTTGGTCAAAATTCGGGGGTGATAGCGTGTATGTTACTGCAAAATCTTGTGCAAAATAGTTCACTGGTCTGGCAAGAAGGAAACATGCAAGATGCATGTACGAGATACAGATGATTTATGGCAGATCAACTCTATGTTGCACGTTTAACACCAGCTAATAATTGAGTTGATAAATAATGCTTAAACTTGTTTACAATAATATGCATGCTTTTAATAAATTAGATTAAGTATACATATGCCTAAATTGCAAAAGTTTTTAAAAGTCCCCCAAATTGTACGAGGGGAAGGTATTTTGAAACATGTAATCCTGAAATTCTTCTGGTTCAACTTGTACAGGTGCTGGTTGTGTCTTAGGGACGCGTCGGGAAGAACTCTGGGTTTTGGTCGGTTGTGAACAAATTTCACGACGATGCCCATACGTTTTGCACCGACTGCAGTATATGGGAGTGGGTTCCTCTCCTCGCGATATGATTCGTTTGTTTTCTTTAGGACGACCGGCTTGTTGTTTGGTAATATGCGGTGGTTGCAGATCAACCAGTCCATCGGGTATTTCCTACTCTAATTTATGAGGTGGTAGATTTATCTGTTCTGCGTACGTAGATTTATAAACTTCGTTACTATAGCATGACATCGCATAATGACCACAATCGGTTTCACCTAAAAATCTAGATACTACAATAACGTGCCCACAAGGTAAGCCAGATACATGCCAAACCCGAAAACTGCATGTTCCATTAGAGAAATCAACTAAACCTCTCATTCCAACGTCTTCAACGTCAAAACTGTTAACACCAATGCCAGCAACCATCCACGACCTAGAATTATCAATTTTCTTTTGATTTTTTTTCTCAGCTCACTCTGTAAGCAAGTGTTTACCCTGGATTCCCTGGTTCTGGCGATCATAAAACCATTTTTGGACAGATTTTCTGGAAAATTCTATAAGTTACGTTATTGGCATTTTCTAGGGATGTTTGGATAAAGCTTTCACAGACTTAGCACTATTAGATGTCATATAATGATATCTTTTGCCTAGACAATGTGCTCTTGACCATTTGCCAAACCCTAATACTTATAAGAATGTTCCGTATTCTTGGAACTGCGGCACATAGCGCGTCGAACGTTCTTCAAAATCGGATATCCAGTAAGATTTGCAAGTCTTCCACCAAAGAGACTCGTGTTCCTTTTTTGTTTGACGGTAAACGAAGGTTGACCATCAAATGATGACAACACAACCCGTGAAAGACTTGTGGAAACACGTCCCGTATGGCTAATTGTATAGATTGATCGGTCAGAAATAATCGCCAAATCTGGATGCTCGCCAATACAATCATTGAGTTTTGAAAGGAACCAAGTCCACGAGTTACCGTCTTCAAATTTACCAATGCCGTAACCAATAGGCAAAATCTTATTGTATGCGTCCATGCCAACAGCCAAAAAACACTGTTCCTTTAAACTCCCCTTTCAAGCGGGCCACGTCTATGATAATCACCGGTTTTAAGTTTCTAAGAAAGCTCTGAATCTAAAAGCAATAGGATATTATTAAATAAATATCTTCACCATAACTTAATTTTATAACATAATTCATAAAAATTCTCAAATAAAAAAAATATTTTTATTTCATTTTAATGTAACGTTTACTATAGCTTTTTTATTAAATGTTTAACTACTAAAAAATTTAATGTTTCACTTATCACCGCACCTATGGCGAGAAATACCATTTCAAAACGACTATCTGAATCAATCAGTATGTGTGTCACTGTGCCTGGATTAGTCTTCTCCAAGTTAAACCAGTAGATAGGAAGTTCGGCAAAAGAACTTGCTGAACTTCCCTGCAAAAGTTCTAATGCTTTACATTTTCCTCGCCACGCTTGCATGTATGATAAATTAACTTGTTCTTTAATTCTAAAATCCTTTACTATTTTGGTGTAATGGTATATGCGCCCACAGTCTTGTAATTGTTCTTTTAATAGGCTACCCACCACCTTTGGGTTTGCCTGACGCATGTGTGGATGTGTCTGCATCTTATAACATTTATGTTTATTGTTAAAATGTTTAACATAGAAAACATCACAAGATTGTCGACTAGCTGCCCTGAAATTCCACTCACAATTTTTGGCAACACAAGATGCTTCATAACGAGTGGTTGATGATCTGTCTACTTTATACGAAAAATATTCAGACAGACACATTTTTCCTAATTCGATTTTCATTTCTTGCTTGTTACGGAAAGTATAACCTTTGTAAAACCGACATGTATTTTCAGACGAACAAATATCATTATCATTTAATTCTAGTTTTTATGTTGCGTTAAATTCATCGTTGAGAAAAACACAATCATTTAAATCGGGACATTTGAAATCGTTGTAAGGAGCACAAGAAGATGAATCGACACCAACTTCTTGCACCATATATAATTTAAACAACTCATAAGGATTATTTCCGCAAAGCTGAAAAAAAGTAAGATCAGAATCGTCAATTATATCAATAGGATCGGAAAAGGTTTACATTTTGTAAGATAATCTTGTGATGTTTCGAAAACCACACAACTCACTAACATTTTTAAAAATTGTTGCAGGAGTTTTAAAGCCACGTCTAAATGAATCTGCTTGGACTACGTATTCAAGCTTCCCATCAACGACTTCCCACTTTCCACCGGTGTAAACCACAAATATAAGAGCCATATCACTTAAAGGTAAAAATTGAAGATAAAATTCAGTTGAAAGTAAAACTTAGAGATAATTTTTTATGGGTAATGGGTCCCCATAACTGAAAAAACATGTAAATAAATAAATTAGTGGGTTTTAGGTTAAAGCATCGGGAGACTCATCATAATAATCCATTTGTACAAAAACCTTGCCTTTTTAGAAGTGGATGCGTTAGCGACGCATAGGAAGCTTCGCAAAAGGGCTTCGAAGACTGACACACGGGATGCGCCAGCGACGCATGGGAATCACAAAGGGCTTCCGAGAATGACACACGGGATGCGTCAGCAATGCGTGGGAAGCGTCGGAAAAGGCTTCAATGCTGACACATGGATTGCGTTAGTGATGCATCGGAACTTGCGATCGGAGAGGTCAGAGCCAGGCGCTTGGGATGAAGCCTGACGCAAGCTGCTATGAATGCGTCCGGGAGATGCCTCTGAAGCGTCCTTCTTCTGAATACCAATGATTGAGCCACGTGTGTAACGCCCTGCTTTTTCGTAACCTCCCATATTTAGAAAGCGTGTCTTGTATTTCTATTTTCGTAAAGTTGTTTCTCTTGTAATCGTATCCTATTTCGAATTATTTTAAAACCGAGACTTTGATCGTAATAAAATTGATCTTCTATATGAAATATACATTCGTTTAATACATGATTCGTGATTCGCATAAACGTAATTTTAACTCGCAAACAACGATCGTGTATTCGTAATTTCAAATCGACCATACATACAAACGCTTGATTATTCAATTACAAGAATAACATATATATTTTTCACTTATTTGATACCTAAACATATATTATACATACTTGATTTCTACATAGTCACATGTTTCCTTCTTTTTCTTACTTAAAAACATGTATATACTATACATTTTAGACCTTGTTACATGTTGGATACATATTAAACAACATGTAACACATTAATAAACAAAAAATACCCAACTAATGATATCAAAAAAAAATCAAAGTAACAAAGCTGGTCAAAAATTTAAGTTGTGGTTAGTTGTCTTTTTTTAATGCTAACTCCCAACTAAACATCATAAATGCTCACCTAACCCAACCACAACCTTCCCCTATAAAACCCAAGTGTTATCCAAGCATTTTTCACTTTCTTTGCACTCCCTAAACTCTCTCAAAATCGTCCATAATCAGCTGCGAAATCAGAGTTCGAGCAGAATTACCTTGCTTCACTAAAACAAGCATAACTTCCTCATTTCTTGTCTGATTCACTCGATTCTTTTTCCTACATGCTTGGATTAACCTTAGCTTTGTTTCCATTGGTTTTCCACAGAGAACCAGGCCCTGGAACGTCGCTAAAAGGGCTCCAAAGTTGACTGATTTTTCTGTTCTTGTTTCAAACATTGATAAACTTGATTAAACTTGAGGAAACTCATCTCAAACCTATGTCCTTATGCTTATAACCACTTCTATGGTTAGTTAGGCTTAAAAACAAGGTTGAGACATTCAAAATCAGATGTATAAATCTCACAAACTTTCTGTTTTGTTCAAGGGTTTAACCCACAAGTGATATTCAATTTCAAGACTTGATGGTTGTGTGATTTAGGATTAGCTTTGGCTATCCTACTTGTAAATCCACGCATTGCTTGATGTTTTCTCATAGATTAGTTAGTCATATTCTATTATTATTTGTAAGTTCATGACCCTCCTTGAATGTTCATAACATCAAGTGTAGTGGTGAACACTTAGAGGTGCCTAAATGGAAGACTTTTCTTCCTACCTTCTACATGAATTCTTTGACACTTAAGAGGTTCTTAAATGGAGGATTCATCCTCCTACCTCATGCTTGATCTATTTGATATATTAACATATTACATAGCCTAAATATTATCTAAGTAATCAACCTTGATGATGAACTAATGTTCACTTGTTAAAGTATTGGTTATATCATCTAAAGCATCATATGTGTTAAAGATGATTACTTTTACATATGTACTTTCCATATTCCTTTTTAAATCCCGAATCTCGACTCTAAATATACCTAGAACTTTAACCCTCATACGTTCATCCTCCCAACCTCATACACTCGTCAACGCTTGGATAATCGGAAGACTTGGCAATTTTGTGAGTATACTTGACCCATTTACCGTTTTTGCACTTTTTGGTGTAACATGTTTTATATACAAAACACACTTATTATACATATTATTATGCAAATACGTAAACAAACAATCCAATACATGCTTACTATTTGTTATGCTTGATTCGTGTTTTCTGGGTGATTCTTATGTGATGAACGTGTCATTAGCTTTGTACAAGCCTCCACTTAACATGTATAGCGCTATAGGAGTAACGCACCGCCCGTGAACGAGAGGTCATGTTAGGTTTATTCATTCCTACTTGCGTAAACAGAGGGTTGACTTGTAAATCGCATGCCAGTTTAATACGTTAATCTTGATAACTAGGTTTGCCATGTGGATTGTTCCTTATCATTTTTATACTTATATACTACGCACCAAACTTGTATGCTCGCCAATACTTTTTGTATTGAACTACACTTTCAAAACATGTTGCAGGTTTAGCGATGATGTTGGTGATGCATGGAATCTAGTAGGATGCTTAGAGACACACTTTAAATGTGTATTCTTATTGTATTGTATTTCCTTACTCATGTTGTATTTATTTCAAATCTTTGTAATTGACTCTTTAGAAATGAAATGGAAATTTATTATTTAAATACTTGTCACAAATAGTGTTATGAAGTCTCTTGCAATATATTTCGTCTCACTCCGATGTTTCCGCGATCGGTTGGGGTGTGACAACGTGTCAATCAGAAAATGAAAGACGCAACAATGGGCTCTGCACACGCAAAAAGTACCTCGGTATCTGTGATGCGCTGTTCCAAAAGCGCATGAGGTGGCCATTCGCAAGTGGGGTTGGTCTTTGGCCATTCTCGTAATTTTCCCAATCTAAAATTATGTGTTAGTACGAATATGAATAATCCCTTTTTAACATGGCATGGAAGCGGCATGCATATGACTTCTTTGTTGATGTGCCTCTATATATAGTTAAACGCAGTGAAAAAAAGACAAGAAACTGAGCTCGATTCTGTGTCACCGACTACCACGAGAGTAGGAGAAATATGATGCTTGAATGTAGGTGGTTCTTTAAAGGGGAAGGGGGTCAAATATTTTGGATCTTTAGAGTAAGTCAATACTAGTTTAAGTTAACTGAAAAGCGAACTGATCATAGTTTGAAAATTAAATAACCAAACCGTTATCTAACTTAAACGATTTTTTTTATTTAGGGTACCCACCCATTGCATGCATCACAGGGGGTATGTTCTTGGTATTGTTTTACAAGGGAGTTTGTCGCCATTGGTTGTGGTGACCTCTTGTCTTAATCTTCGTGTACTAGCTAAGTCTATTAAGAAGTACGAGGTAACAAGAACTTGCCACTGAGTCCCTTCGTAGTGGCAAGGGATATGACGCCTAAGGTGGATATGGCGCCCCATGGCACCTTGCTACACCAAAACAGAGGGCGCTATGCCCCTTTTTTTTCCAGCAAAAATTATAACGCCATGCCCCTTCCTCCCCCACTCACACATATATTTGCATACATATGTATGTATAATTGAAGGGGTTATATAACCCCCTTTCCACTACACACTCAAATTATATAATACCCCTCTCTTACACATTTTGTCACTTGTCACATAACCTCTCTTATGGGGTCTTATGGGGCTTGATCACTACACATGGCCTGAGAAAGACAATGCCTAACCTGTTTTTCCAAGAGATCGCCACTAGGAGTAGCAATTTCTTTCTATTTTTCTGAGAGGTCGTCATTGGTAGTAGCGACTTCTCTCCAGCTCGACCCCAGCCAGGGGCTCTACCTCTTGGACCCCGCCAGGGGCGGTCCTAGGGGCGCTGCCCCCGGACCCCCGGCAAGGGGGCGTTGCCCCCTTGGAACCCCCGTAGAACGCAACGACTCAATTCAAAAACCCAAATCGTAAAAATGCAATTCAATAATTTCTTACATTGATCGAAGCCGATTTCTTCAACGATTGATGAAATTTGAATGATAGAAACACTTATTAGCGATCGAATCGAACGGATCGGTGATTCGCTTCAAAATCACGAGAAAAAATGAAATATTGTATGAAGTTAAACTGGGTTTCTTCAAAAAAGTTGAAGAACACGTTGATTGGGTGTTTGAATAATTGATTGGTGACGAAAATCGCACGATAATGTAGTGATTATTGAGATAGAAAGTGAAGAAAAAGTTGAAGATGGTGGGCTTTGAAAATGCTGCGTTTTGAAGTTACTGGGGGAGAAGAAGGAAGAAGATTGGATAAAATTGACTAAAATACACTTCTTCTTTATTTTAAGTTTTATCTCATGTCATAATCCTATTGCTTCCTATTCTTTCTAGCCAAAATAAATTTCCTATTTAATCATCTCCCATAATATATGTAACATTATTATACATATTAATTTGAATTGGTGATCAATAGTGATTAGAATTTTTTAAGTATTCGTTTTATTTTTTTTAATAATATGTTATTCATCATTTAAGTTGAGTTTTTAATAACTTTCTCATGTTAACGTTTTTTTTTAAATCTAACTCCGCAGCTATGTTTATCTTTTGTATTCAAAACAACATATTTTTTCGTATTGTTAACTATACGAGTGCCCGTAACAATAATAAAAAAACGTATATTTTTTACTGTAAACTATATGAGTTTCGATACGTGACGAATCTAACCGATTTCGATTGAACAACATCATACCGATATCGGTAGTATCAGAACCGACGTTTGTTTTTATTGTTTTTGATTGATGTAAAATATGTGTCGATATCCATTTGAGCATATCATGACTTTATTTTTTTAGTTTTCTCTTTCAGTTACTAAAGCGAGTGACAGTACAGAACGAACGAACTGATTCCAACTGAGTTCCCGCCGCATAGCGCGGGGGAAAACCCACTAGTATATATATAATACAGTAAACTTATGTTTTGCTCCCTGTGGTTTGGTCACTTTAACGGTTTTGCCCCAAACCTTTAAAAATAGCCATTTTACTCCCTGATATTTTGGTTTTGTTGCCACTTTGCTCCCTGCGGGGAGCAAAATGGAAAAACAAACAATTTGGATGGAGTTAGAGGTGGGGAGCAAACTGGCAAAAAAACGGAAACATCAGGGAGTAAAATGACTATTTTTAAAGGTTTTGAGCAAAACCGTTAAAGTGACCAAACCATAGGGAGCAAAACGGAAGTTTACTCTATATAATAATTAACTACAATTTGAAGCTGTATATCATCATGGTATTAACATTAATTACTATATGTAACATCCTAAAATAAAAACAAGTTGCTATATATTTAATAGATTTACCAGGTCATCATCCAGTTGTTAATTCCTAATAGTCTTACTTTATAGATGAAATAAACATAGTGACAAGCCCCTTGCCCCTCTGTCTATTAGCCTCTAAAGCCAAATATATTCCGTTTAACAATGGAACACAGCAAGTGGTTAGCTACGGTGGCTAGCATATGGATACAATGCAGCTGCGGCGCCTCCTACACCTTCGGAATATACTCCGCCGCCCTTAAATCCAGTCAAGGTTATGATCAATCCACTCTAGACACCATATCCGTCTTCAAGGACATCGGCGCCAATATAGGAGTTTTAGCCGGTCTACTCTACAGTGCGGTTACCTCATCATCTCGTTTTGGGTCTGGACTTTGGCCAGTCTACTTGGCTGGAGCGGTTCAGTACTTTGCTGGTTACTTTCTAATGTGGTTGTCTGTCACGGGAGTCATTGACAGGCCACATGTGTGGCTCATGTGCCTCTTCATGTTCATGGCTGCACACGCTCAGACTTTCTTTAACACCACAAATGTTGTTGTTGCTGTTCGTAACTTCCCAGATTACAGTGGAACTAGCGTTGGCATTATGAAGGTGATATTTTCAATGTTGATATGTTATATATTGTTTCTGGTCGGCATCTTTGTTCTATATTATGTTATGTTAGCAATATTTTATAATATGGTTTTTATACCCTACCGGATTTGGCGCAGAAACAGTTTAATTGGGTGTATCGGGCGGTTCAACTAGGTTATAATATTCTGTTGATTGTGTTTAACTAAATTTTGTCCCACATGATGTCTTTGGAGCATCCATAGTTAACTACAGACCTTCAAAAACAAGATCATTGTTACGGTGAAGAATGTTTCCACATTCAAAGATCTGCATTTGAAGAGTTACTTAACTTTGTTGCTAACATTGCAGGGTTTTTTAGGGTTAAGCGGAGCAATACTAATTCAAATATACCATATGCTATTTGATGGCAATCCAACCACCTTTTTACTAGTGCTTGCGGTGTTCCCAACGCTTGTCTCCCTCGCACTCATGTCTTTTGTTCATGCAAACCCTTCAAACACGAGCAATGACAAACCACATTTGAATCGATTCTCATTGATTGCACTCATCATCGCCGCATATCTAATGATAATAATCATCTTTCAAAACGTCGTCACATTCCCATCATGGGCTCACATTCTCACAACAACTATTCTTGTGATTATGACATTGTCACCTCTTCAAGTAGCCCTCACAGCTCAAAGAAGCGAACAACGATCACCATCCCCTGTCATGGCCCCATTGATCATGACTTTAGAGGATCAAAATGAAGTTGAAATGAATCCGCTACAGGCAATGGGCACAATCAACTTCTGGTTGTTGTTTCTTGCCATGATTTGTGTATTGGGGTCAGGGTTAGCCACAATCAACAACATAACTCAAATAGGCGAGTCACTTGACTACTCGACGGTTGAAATCAACACAATGGTTTCTCTATGGAGTATATGGAACTTTCTTGGCCGGTTTGGTGGTGGGTATGTGTCTGATTTGTTCCTACATAGATATGGCGGAGGGAGGCCTTTGTTTATTAGCCTTACGCAATTAGCGATGGTCGCGGGCTATTTAATCATTGGTTTAAGTGGCAATCTGTACATTGGTTCAGTGATTGTGGGTGTTTGCTATGGATCACAGTGGTCTTTAATGCCTACAATCACTTCGGAAATATTTGGGGTGAAACATATGGGGACTATTTTCAACATTATTACCGCGGCTAACCCTATTGGTTCGTATATGTTTTCTGTGCAAGTGATTGGCAAAATTTATGATAAGGAAGCACAAGAAAGAGGGGGGTTATGTCACGGGCTTCATTGCTTTATGCTCTCATATTTTATATTTGCCGCAGTTTGTGCTTTCGGGGTTCTTTTTTCCTTCGTCTTGTTTCTTCGCACAAGGAGGTTTTATGCTTCGATTTTGCAAAGGCGATTGAAGCATTTACAGGGTTAAACAATAATTGCTAATGTGTGAATGAGATACCCGTATTTAAAGTGAAATGTTTTAAATGGATTTTATAAATTGACTTTGAAGTAGTGAAACTTAATGAGTTTGATAAGAGTGCTAGTGGAGATGAAGCATATAACAAAGAATGCACTTATCTCAAGCATTTGAATCGAATGAGGTGTGTTCTAATTCTTAATAATGAGGATGATTAAAATCATCATATAAAAAGCTAGGCAATCTTAGTTCTAAACCAGTTATAAAAATGATTCATTTGTAAGTGACAAGAAAAACCTCCTCTAGTAAAACTTAGATCATTAAAATAAAAATAAATTGCTTTCAAATGATCTTAATACAACAAATGGTAATAAAAATGTTTAAGATGCCAATAAAAAAAATAAAAAAAAATAAAAAAAAAAAGGGAAGAACATTACACAAGATCTAAAGCCGATCCACAATTCAAGGCTTCAAGCGTGCATTGATCGCCGACCATGTGGCCCAAATAAGCATTTCCAAACACTGGCGGACCCATGAATTATTTTCTGGGGTGGGAACGAAGGGTTCAACCAAATTTTTAAGGAGTGCAGTCGAGATTTTTATCTAGAAAATACACTAAAAGTTTTTTTTTTCAAAGGGGGGCGCCCACCCACCCAAACCAAAGCTTAGGTCTGCCCTTGTTTCCAAATCAAAATTTTAATTTCACAAAACGAAACAAGTCTTTTTTATTTGTTGAAAAGCTAGAAATGCATAAAATCCAAAACCAAAACAAACCGAGACACCAACTTGGTTTCAAAATTCACAATTCAAGCAACTTTAGTGGTAAAACTGCAAGTCCATAAAGCCATCATGTTATGTAGAATTTCCATACTAAGACCGTGGGTATGGTGGGGTGTGGGTTGGGGGCATGGTGCGACACGTGGAGTATGGGGCACCCAAGACCAAAAGCCAATTTCAAAGGGGTATGGTGAGGCGTGGCTGGGGTGGCGTGGCTAGTGCTCTTGTCCAATGAGGTTTCACCATGTCATGTGGGTAGCCCCGCCCAACGCCCGGGCTGAATCCCACGCTAATGGGGCCACGCCCAAACCCAAGCCCACCCGGGGTGGTGACTTGGGCGTTTCTCTCCAACCCACGCCCCAATCCCCGCCCCATACCCCATAGTCTAAGATAAATACTCCAATTGTTAATTTGACAGGTCGTCTAAATTAAGTTTTCTTGTTTGTGAGTCTGTAACCCTAATATGGTAACAATGAATAGATGGTAGGATCTTTTTAATTTCTTAAGCGCCCTAAATAAAGAGAACTAATTGCAACCCGTTGACGTAAGTCACAACGATTGAACCACTTAAACTTTTGTGTTTGTTTTCCTTTCATTTATTGTTTGTGTGTCTATATGTGATTACATCACTTCTAGTCCTAACAAATCATACTCATGTATATTGGTTGTTCCAAGGTAGATAATCGTTAGGATGCTTAACACTAAGGCCGCACGGTGTGAGGTAGCGCCTCAGCCACCTCAGCTGGGTGGCGCCCTCAACACCAGCCCTCCTCCACCATCAAGGGGCGTTACGGTTGCCCCTACCATGCTGCTAGGCTGCTAGCAGACGTTAAAGGGGGAGAGAGTGGGGACCACTTTAAAGCAACCAATCTTACTTTTTGTATATTTTGGGGGGTTTTGCTAGAATAATGTGAGCCCATTTGAAAATGCATATAACAGTTTGAGCCCAATTGTATAAAACCCTAAAGTTATATTATTAGGGCATATACAAAACCCCTCTGCAGTGCTCCAACAACGATAGCAGCAGCCGCCTTTTTCTCCCGAACTCAACTCCAAGCTGGTTAGGGTTTCCCTACCCTTCGATTCAGCGTAAGATTTCATTCTTCATCATCATCATATCATTTTAATCTGAATCTTTTCTGTAAAAAACGAGAATGTATTCTCTCATATGAAAAAAAAACAGTTAATTATATGCAATTTTGCGTTACATGTGCACTTGAGCTTGTGATTTGCTATTATGGATGCCATTTGTTTGTTAATTTTGTTCTTTTTGTGTTTTTAGATGGTAATAGGGTTGTAATTGGGCTTGTGATTGATTGTTTACTGTAATTGTTGTTTTATCGAGTCGTTAGAAGTTAGAACTGCGGTTAGGTGTGGAGCCTCGAGTGAAGAACGGTTAAGCATTAAGCTTAGTTCTTCTCATAGTGCTCCGGACATGTAATGCCTGTTCGATATGAAAACGGTGTATGTAGTTCTGTTTTTATTGTATCGTTTCAAGGCGGATATGTTTTTGTTGCATTCAGGATTTCATTTAGTAATGCTGTGCAAGCGTCTAATGGTTTCGTTTGGTCGAGTGATTGATGGCTTGCACTTTGGTGTTATAATTCTGTTATTGCAGTATACGGGTACTAACGAGTTGGGTTTGCGGGTCCAACCCGACCCGAACCTGATAATTTTATACAAACCCGACCCGAACCTGAATATCTTGTCATACATATGAACCGAACACGACCCGTTCAACCTGAATTTTCAAAATTTTAATTTTTTTTCGCAAATTAATATATTAAAAATAAAATTTACTACAAAAAACACAAATGTATATAATACAATTGCATTTTAATTATAAAACTTTATGTCAAACTCTTTTTTTAAGTTATAATTATGCATAAAATACACAAACATTTTAATTTATGACATAAAACATATTGTAAAAAATAAAATATAATATAAATGAGTTAAACGGGTCAACCTGACCGGGTTGACCCAAACACGACCTGTTTAGCTAAACGGGTTCGCGGGTTCAACCTGAAACTGACCCGAATCTGTTTAGGCTAAACGTAAACCCGCGAATTTCCTGTTAGGTCCGTGTCGTGTCGGAATTTAGCACCCCTATTGTAGTATACGCATAAGAACAACTGCATTTTCTGTAGGTTAAACCATAGTAATTTTATATGGATTGATATTAACATAAGTTTTATTAAATACCGACCATTTGCAAACCAGGTTTTCAAGATGTATTCTTCATCAAAGAAGATCCAAAAGGACAAGGATGGTGAACCCACCGAGTTCGAGCAGAGTGTTGCTCAGGTCATGTGCTGTTAATTTCATTTTTATAATTTTTTTTTTCGTAATTTTAGCATATCGTTTATGTTTGTTATTTTGCTGATTTGTATCATGTTACTGCAGGCATTGTTTGACTTGGAGAACACACACCAAGAGCTCAAGAGTGAGTTGAAGGACTTGTACATCAACTCTGCAAAGTAAAGTTTCGATTTTTTCATGTGAATTTTAATTTTAGCCACAATTAACTTCTATCAACCATTTTAATGCGTATTATGTGCTTATTTGCAGTCAAATTGATGTCTCTGGAAACCGAAAGGCTGTTGTTGTTCACGTTCCATATAGGTTGAGGAAATCATTTCGCAAGATTCACACTAAGCTTGTTAGAGAGCTTGAGAAGAAGTTCAGTGGCAAGGTACCTTTTCCAACGCATTATTACTGTTTTTCTTTGTATGATTTCAGTTTGAAGTTAGACGTTACTAATCTTATTATGTTCCTGACAGGATGTGGTCTTCATTGCCACTAGACGCATTGTTAGGCCTCCAAAGAAAGGCTCGGCAGTCCAGAGACCTCGTTCCCGCACCCTTACATCCGTGCATGAAGCCATGCTGGAAGATGTGGTGCACCCTGCTGAGATTGTGGGGAAACGTGTCCGATACAGACTCGATGGTTCCAAAATCATGAAGGTGAATGTTATTCCTTATAATTAAGATATATGCATAGTTAGGTTCCTTCTTATCGTTTTACGGTACCTCATAGTCAGAATTGGCGAAGATGGTTTATTTTGTCAATTTTTTTTTGTTGTGACGGAAAGTTTGTACGTTTTGTAGGTTTACTTGGACCCAAAGGCTCGTAATGACACCGAGTACAAGCTAGAGACATTCAGTGGAGTGTACAGGAAGCTTTCCGGTAAAGATGTTGTCTTTGAGTACCCTATGAACGAAGCATGAGCACGCTATGGTCTTTGAGTACCTGATTAACGAAGCATGAGCATGCTATGGTTTTGAATTGGTTGCCTCATTTTATGTTAATTGACAAGTGTTGTTTCAGGTTTCTGAATTTTTGACTTGTGCCATAGTATTATTCTTGTCTCCTGGTCCTGGATGTTCTTTTTATGTTTGCTGATAGTTCAAAGCGTTTGTTACTTGTTTACCAAACTGCTCTTTGTATTTCATAGATCCAAACACTACCTTAAGAAAAATAGTTTAAGATAGAAAGCACATGGTAAGATGTAGACAGCCTTACCTCTACTCCGTAATAATAGAGAGGCTGCTTCTAGTAAGACCCCCGGCTCGAACACATGGTAATAATTTATTTATAAGTTCTTATTGCATGTTCTTAAATTTGAAAAAAAAAATTAAAATGAAAAAAGCTTGTAACCGAGGCTATAGTTACTTTCCAATGGTTGCGGACGACTATAAGGGGGCGTTTGGTTCGCGGAATGTTTTGGAATTGGAATTTGTATAGGAATTAGAATTTGAAAGAATTGGATTTGGAATTTAAACATTCCAATTGGAATTGGAATCTCAATTCCATTTTTGTTGTGTTTGGTTGTCAAATGAATTGGAATTCATCACCCCGGCACCCACAACCACTAGTACGTGTCGTAACGGTTCGTGTCGAAACGGTTCGCGTTGAAACGGTACAGGTCAAAACGGATGCGTCGAAACGGTATAGGTCGAAACGTTACGGGTCGAAACCGTTTATAAAGGATTATTTTGTGTGTTTTGGTCTTATCTGTGAGTCGACATGTATATATTTTGATAGCAGACCATTTTTAGGGTAAATTACACTTTTCGTCCTTTATGTTTGTATCGGATTGCAACAGATAGTCTTTAAGTTCAATAATTACAGTCATAGTCCTTTATTTGCAAAACCTGTTACACTGTATAGGACCGTCCAAATTGCTCGTCGCTCGCCGCTCGCTCGACGCTCGTTCGGAAACTGCTCGAAAAATGCTCGTTCGATTTGACGTTCGGTTGTAAACGAGCCGCTCTGCTCGGTTCGGTTTGTAAACGAGCCAAGCATGAGCAAAGGTCCGCTCGGCTCGGTTCGGCTCGAATTATTATTTTAATTAGTATACATATACATATACCTATACACATACGTATATACACATGTATATACACACACATATATATATACACACAAATATAAATTATACATAATACACACACACCTGTATATATACACACTTACACATACAAATATACTTATATATATAAATTAAATTTATAGTTTTATATTTATAACACTATTAGATTTTGGTCAACGATATACAAATTTACAACTATATCTATACGTACTAGCCCAACCACGCCAATAAAAAAATTAATATTAAAACTAAAAGTTAAACCCTAAACCGATAAAAGATAGTTTGTTCATCACCTCAATGTTTTATGTCGTTACCCTAAGTCGATCCTCTCCTCCTCTCAACGTAATTGTTCGTGCAATATAATCATCGCCTCGTCGGCCACAACATTGTTATTAATAAGAAAAATATTGTGCCATTAAATGTGCATATTTTTAAAGACAAAAAAACTTGAGACCCAACATTGTCACTATCGCTCTCAGCATTAAATCGGGCGACACGGTTGTCTAAATCGTTCGAATTTCGCTCGACGCTCACTCGGAATTTTTATTGCTCGAAAAATGCTCGATTGATTTGAGGCTCGGTTTTAAATGAGTCGCTCCGCTCGGTTCGGTTTGAAAACGAGCCAAGCACGAGCAAAGGTCCGCTCGGTTCGACTCGGCTCGTGAACAGCCCTAACACTGTACGTCCTTTAGCACTAACCTGGTTAATTTTTTTTGTTCAATTTATTCACTTAAGGGTATTATGGTCAATTCATACTTTTATTTAAATGTTTAATAAATAAAACAAAAAAAAATGCATATAGACATCATCTTCCCCAAACCCTAGAACCATAACCACCACATTTTGCCACCACCACCACCACCTCATCCTGCCCCCAACACAGATGTTTAGGCTTCAGAATGTTGAAATATCAAGTTGGGCTTTCAACAAACAGTTTCCCTTTCTCCAATTCAACTAACTTCTGTGATTCAGCAAGCAGCTCACCCACAACAGGCAATAGAATCTTTTAGTTGCCACCTCACCCACAACAGGCAAAGGCTTGACAATCTTTCACTTTAATTTTACACAACCAGCAACCCATAACTAATTTGATTAAGAAAGATGTATGGGTGCATAAAGATTCAAACTTTTTTGTGTTAATTATCAATTGAAATGAGTTTTTCAGGGCTGAAGACAGGTGAAGACAAAATCACAGTGACATGGGGATTCAACCTCATTCAACCTCACATCCCGTTTCCCTTCCAAATCTACCCAACCCCCAATTTGGACAAACTATCAGTAAACAATAGAATCTTTAAGTAGTGATGTGTATTACCCTCCACGTAGGGGGTGTTTGGCCTAGCTTTTATAACAAAGCTTATAGCTTTTTTAGCTTTTTTTACAAAATAAGCTTAACTTGGTGTTTGGTTTAGCTTTTTAAGCTTATGCTTATTAGCTTATATAAGCTAATTTGAAGAAGCTTATTTGAAGATGGTTTTTTAGCTTATTTGAAGAAGCTTCTTTGTGTAAGGGTAAATGATATAAAATAAGCTATAAGCTAATCCAAACACTTAAAAAGAGCTTATCGAATGATAAAAAATAAGTTATAAGCTACTTTAAAATATAAGCATAAGCCAAAAAATAAAAGCTAGGCCAAACACCCCCGTAGTCATCAGGATCTGGAAAATAACTAACTGGTCTTCAAAATTTTCAACAAGTTTGTGAAACCCAAGCCACCACAGATCTTAGCCAGCGGAATTTGTCGTTTCTGTTCGTATGTCGAGCAGGCCAGATAAACGACGTGAAACCCTAACACACCATTATAAAACCCATTAATAAGTGCCACCACATATAACCCCTCATTGGCCTTATTTTCCTCAACGATTCTCCTGCACCACGATCCAAGAGCCACAACGAAGTTGGTACTGGCTTGGTCATGCACCGACTGACAAAATCCAGATGAAATCCTTGCTTGAATCTTGTACAAAGTCTTTCGGATTCAAATTAACAACCACTTTGTTACCTAGATTAGACTTATTGAGGGGTTAAGAGGGTGTTTGGGATTCCTTATTTTGAGGGTAAAAGGACTTTTGAAGGGCAAAAGTCCTTTTTATAAGTGTTTGGCTTTCCTTTTGAAGGGCAAAAGTCCTTTGAATTTGCCAAAAGTCAGGATTTCCTGACTTATTTTGGCCAAAAGTCCTTTTGCAAAAGTTGAAAATAAGCTAAGTCAAACATGCCCTAAATCACAACCAAGGGTGGTGGTCGGCGTTTTCTTTTCTGGAGAGAGATACATGTGAGAGAAGCGAGAAAAGGGGGATGAGGGTTTAGGTTATGTGAAAATAAAGGGAAAATAAGATTATACTTTAATTATAATAGGTAAAATTACTAAAATACCCTCATGTGCAAGGCACATGTTATAGTTAACTGAAAATTTTAACCTAGTTAGTGCTAAAGGACGTATGGTGTAATAGGTTTTTTAAATAAAAGATTGTGACTGTAATTATTGAAGTTAAAGGCTATCCATTGCAATTCTATATAAACATAAAGAACGAAAAGTGTAATTTATCCCCATTTTTATTTTCAGCCATATGAATGTTTGGCCA